>CM053622.1:109611607-109715611 GCA_028646595.1 Phalanger gymnotis
ATTACTGCCCTCCACACTCTATGGTCTTCTTCATGGTCTTCAGCAAGACACATCATCTCCCATTTCTGGGCCTTTGCACAGGCTGTGAAATGCACTCCCTTCTCACTTATACCTCTTAGAATCCTTAGTTTCCTTCAAAGTTCAGCTTAGATACCGACTCATTCATGAATCCTTTCATGATCCTTATAGTTGCTAGTGTCCCCCTCCCCCAAATCCCCATGTTTATTTTGTACATGTTTTTATATATCTTTCCTGATAGAATGGAAGTTCCTTGAGAGCAGAGACTTTGTAATCCCTGTGTCCAGCACAATGCCCTGTGTATAACAATTCATTAATAAAAGCTTTTTGTTAAGTGACTGATTGACAACATTTAAGGAAGAGGGAGGATATTTACTCTGTTTCTGTTGAATATGAGACTGGCTGACCACAATCATATTGCCTTCAGGCAGACCTGGAGCAGGGGGATTGACTTTAGTGATCCTTTAGCATGTGAGGAAGGGTTATAGCTGTTGCTGAATGGGCAAGTCTGGAGAATTATCCCTCAAGAAAGCTTTCTGTTGGCTCTGCCAGTGGGAAAGTCCCACTGGGAAGAAGACTGGGGAGAGGAGGATTGTAGGACATCTTTATACCTCCTTATCAGGAATCTCATATATTATGGGTATGCTTGGTACTCTCCCCAAAGTAGGGAATCTCTTCATTGGAATTCAAGTTTATGATTAAATAATGATTCAGATATACCCTAGGCTGCTCTGGTGGGTGAATTTTTACCTTATCTCATTGGGAACCAGATCTTTATGCCTCTTCTTGGCCATCCCAACTCCATGGTTCTGACCTTCATATTTATCCCTATCTTCTTTTCTCCTCCAACTATAACATGTCATCAGCTCCCCTCTTCATGTGTCATCATTCGAATATAAGCTCCTTGGAGGCAGAAAATATCTTGCTTGCTTGTATTTATATTCCTAGCACCTAGCATAGTATCTGGCACATAGCATTTAATAAAAGCTTTGCTTTATCTATAGCTACTCCCCCCTTCATTTCTGTCTCATCTATTTATTCATCTGTCATCTATCTATCCATCCTTTATATATCTATCCATCCTCTATCTATCTATCTATCTATCTATCTATCTATCTATCTATCTATCTATCTATCTATCTATCTATCTATCTATCTACCTATCTCTATCATCTTTATAAAGATGATTGACCTGAGATCTTGCCCCTTCTTTCTAGGAGTGTATTTGAAAGGCCAGAAGCTTAGAGGCCATTGTGGCTAACTCTATCTAACATCTTTAATAATTTTGGGGGGTACAAATTACTTGACATAGCTGAAAAAATGCATTGTCAGAGAAATTTGATATTTGCTTGGTTAAATATCAGACTATGAATAGAATGTTAATGTTAAAAATAATGCTTCTTTCCTCACTTCCAACTACTTTTCACTGATAAACCCAACAACCATCCATTAATCAACATCAAGCTCTTCTTTTCTAAACACTTTAACTGGTTTTTCCAACCCTACCAGTAAGATTGATTTTTAAAGGTAAGTATGGGTGAGAAAGGAACATAGTATGGGGCAGTAGAGTGGGGATGACAGAAAAGAAGGAACTGGAAGTAGAAGATAGGGTCTGCCATATAGGTAGGGAGATGAGTGGAGAAAGCAATATTTCAGGTAGCTGGAGACAACATCTGGGATAATAAGAAACCAAGGAGTAGAGAGGGAATGTAATTTATGTTTGTGTTTTCTCTGAAGTTCAGGGTGCTGACTTTTTACCCTGAACTAAGTGAATGATATATGTATGTTTAATTAAAGTAAGATTGTTAACCCCTTAAAGTTGCTCTTCTTAGAAAAGCAGATCAAAGAACCTGTCCTCGTAGCCCTCCTGTGTGCTGGTGTTATTGGCCTTACACAAGAACAGTAGTGGCAAGTAGCATTGTTGTTACAAGTAGCTGATAATACCTTCTGGAATGTCCATTTTTGGTAAATACACCATCCCTGATCTTTTTCATTCTTTTAGAAATGTCCTCTTTGAGATAGCTTGAAAGTCGGTCTTCTGTATGTTTGGGTCAGATTTGACTACTCTTTCTTGACTTCATCTTCTAGGTGACCATCTCTTCTTCCTCATAGTAATCAGGTGTGAAGCTATAGGATCAAAATGCAGTTGTAACTAAACTCTCAGTCTCCTGGAAACATAGCATTTAGAGTTGGATGGGGCCTTTAAAGTCAATTAGTCAAAACTCTCTTGTTTTATAGATGAGGAAAACAAGAAAAATGAAATATCTTGCTCAAGGTCACATAGGTAATAAGTAGCAGAACACAGATTCAAACCTAGGTCCTCTGACTCCTAATCTAGGGTTTTTTCTTCTATGACCATCATGCTTTCTCACCTGTTGCCTCCTCCATCTTTTGTCATATTTTTTGCATACTTTTAATGTTTTAAATTGGTGTTCCCTTTGTCAACATATCTATTTGCTTATCCAGGAGAACAAGAGTTTGCTGGCTGGGGTGGTTATGGTTTCTTTTAGTTTCCTCCTTCCAGTGACCTTTGTATCACTTAAACTTCTCTAAGAACATGGCAACAGCTCAAGTTAATACCTTTACTTCCGTCCATCTTCCATTTCTACAACCCGCCCTCCACCCGAAAGTTGACAGCTTGTTTTAGTAGGAGTTTATAGAGTTGCACATACTATCTCACCTGTATCAATCAGTCAACAACCATTTACTAAGCACCCACTATATGCCAATGACTATTAGGCCTCTCATGTAACTTAGTATTTACTTGACTGTGGCTGTAACAAGTCAATTATCTGACTACACATAGACAATTGATCAAAATGGCTCTCACCCTGATAGCCAATCATTTCCCATCTGTTAAGAGATAGTTGATTTTATTTTCTTGTGGTATCTTCCAGTCAACTAGTAGTTATTAAGTACCTACTATGTGCCAGGCACATAGGGATTTGTATGGGCAAAAGGGCAAAAGCTAGTTCCTGCTCTCATGGAACAGCAAGGAGACCCTTCATAAACCAGCTTTCTTACACCATCCTGGTCTTCTTACATATTATTCCCTCTCACACGATTTGCAATCCAATGACACTAGCATCTTTGCTATTCCTTATAAAAATGCCTCTATCTTTTAACTCTAGGCATTTTCACTGGTGGACCTCTGTATTTGAAACTCCTTTCTATCTCCTCTCTGTCTCCTGGCTTCCTTGAAGTCTCAAATAAAATCCCACCTTCCACAAGAAGCCTTTCCCAGTCCTCTTTCATCTTAGTGCCTTCTGTCTGCCATTATTTTCAACTTCCTCATTTTACAAGTGAGCAAGATGAGGTTCAGGGAAGTGAAATGACTTGTCCAAGGTTACTCAGGTAGCAGAGGTTTAAGTCCAGGTCCTCTGACTCCTCACCTATTGATCTTTCTCTTCTTCTCTTCCTTTTTTCTTTCTCCCCTCCCATGCTATGTTAATACTCAAAACTCCTGTGTTCACCTCTCTGAGGAGGACCTTTGAACCACTTGATGGCTAGTCCTCCATGTTTTCTGGTCTTATTTATAGTAAGAAAGTCAATATGTATGTGGTTCAGTTCCTCTAGGCTTATATCAGCTTTTGATTGTGGGACTAAAGTTGCTTGCCAAGAATACTAACATTTAGATTAATGTTTGTACATAGTTGGTGTTTGATAAATGTTTGTCTAAATGAATTAAATTGGATTGGCAGTTGTGGACCAGCCAAGGTGCAATAGATCAAGGCAGAGAGCTCAGGTCAACAGATTGTTTCAGATGATGAAGGCTGCTTTCACACAATGGCCAAAAATATTTGGAAAGGTAAAGAATGGTCATTTAGACATCCAAACAAATCTGATTGATGCTACTGTTTATTTTCCCACTCAAAGTGGAGGGTTTCAATTAATAATAATAGCTGACATTTGTATAGCTGTGTATGATTACAAAGAACTTTATACACCTTATGTTATCAGACCCTCACAATAACAGTGAAAGAGATTGCAAATATTATTATCCCCATTATTCAGATTTGATAACTTATATCAGGCTGAGAGAGAGTAAATGACTTGTCTGAGATCTCACAGTCGGTAAGGAGCAGAGCTGAAGTGTGAATCACAGTCTTGTGATTCTAAATCCAGTGTTCTTTCTGGATGACAACTATCTATTGCAATTACTTATGATTAAAAAAAAGCTAACGTGCCAGGCTCGAAGTCAAGAAGACTCATCTTCATGAGTTCAAGCCTGGCCTCAGAAACTTCCTAGCTGTGTGACCCTGGGCAAATCACTTACTCCCATTTGCCTCAGTTTCCTCATCTGTAAAATGAGCTAGAGAAGGAAATGGCAAACTACTTCAGTATCTTTGCCAAAAAGATCCTGCTGGGGTCATGAACTGTTGGACACAATTGAAAATAACTCGACTGAAAAAAGAAAACCAAACCTAACATTTCTATAGGACTTTAAGGTGTGCAAAGTACAGGGTGTTCCTAAAGTCTGGACGCATAGGCAAAAATGCGTATTTTCAAGAAATGAAATGAATGAAATTTTTATTTAATTGGAGCATTAACAAGTAATATCTTCAATACGATTTCCATCATTTGCTTTGCAAAGTTTACACGAACTTGATGTAATAACTCCACATTGCCGTCAATTGCCTATGTGTCCAGACTTTAGCAACGCCCTGTACTTTACATTTCTTATCTCACTTGATTCTCCCAATAGCTCTGTGGGGTGGGTGCTATTATTATTTCCATTTACAAATGAGGAAACTGAGGCTGAGAGGTTCACTGACTTGCCCAAGATCACACAGCTAGTAAATATCTGAGGCAGAATTCGAATACAGGTTTTCCTGTCTCCAAGTCTGGAACTCTAACCACTATGATACCTGGCTGTCTGGGCAAATGGATAGGTCCACTTTTGTTTAATGCTCCTCTGTATACTTTTTGATCCCTTCTTTGGAGCTGATTGACACAAACACTGAACTTGCTCCCAGGGCAATCCTGACAAGTTGCTCATAATAGGCACTTGGTAAATAAGATTAGATGAATAAGTCAGCCTCATGGGAAAACTGACTTTGACAGATTTGCTCAGGGGATTGACCTCATCAAGTTGTCATGGAGATCAGAGCTGGCTGAACCTTTTTTAGACATGGGTGACAAGATAACATTCCATAGGGTGCCTAAGGATATTGCTTTTTGCTCAAACCATGCTCACAATGTTGCTGGGACCCTAGTAATGTGTCTCGCTTTTAGGAGATTCTCAGCGAATATTTGCTGAATGAATAACTAAATCCATAACACTTGCCATTTGACTCTACAAGTATATTCATCCATCCATTCATCCATTTATATCATTCTTTCCCCCATATAGAATAATAAAATGAAAGGGACCTTATAGAACATCTTGCCCAAATTCCTAATTTTACTGATGGGGAAAAAGTTGAGAGAGAAGGGAACAAGAATTTATTAAGCATCTACTATGTGTCAGACAGTGTGCTAAGTATTTTACAAGCATTATCTCATTAGAGACAAATTTGAGATAAAAATTAGGCCCAGAGAAATTAGATAATTTGCTTCGATTTACAGTTAATCTACATTTTAAAAGATACACATAATTCATGGGCATATGTTTTCAAATGATCTGTGATTCCTCTGTCCACTGAAGGAGATCATAAACCTCTCTGACTTTGTAGATGGCTTTATGAGTGGCTATGACTCCTTCCCTGCCTTGTATATTCCCCTCCTCCTCCCTGCCTACCTCCACCAAACAAAAAAAAAAAAGAAAAAAAAAGAAAAAAAAAAGAAAGAAGGAAAGGAAGGAAGGAAGGAAGAAATTAGTATTCTGAGGAAGATCCCAACTTAGTTACACCCTTCCTTGGGTAATAGTCAGTTACCAGGCCGTCCTTGAAATGTTTGAAGTTTGGTGGAATCTGATAAAGTCTGTCCTCTCCTGGCATTGTCTTTGAGAGACCCCCACATCACCTCCACACTATTATGAGCCAATGCAATAGGATTTTTGTAAAGGAAATAGCTTTCAGTTATTGAAATGAAAAAATGAAAAGAAACAACAAATCAAGTTTTTTCTATCACTTTGTTGGGTAATGTCAGTGTAACAAATCACTTTCCATAGGGTTAGAGCACAGTTCAAGAAGCCAGAAATTGTGGCATTTAGATTGAGCCATTCTCTCCCCTTGAGTTCATTTACTTGCTGAGTGATTCATTGAAAACTCCTCTTTACGTGGAGGGGGTGTTTGAATAATATTGAAACATCCAATTTGGTTTGCTATCAGCGTGCTATAGTGAAAAGAGCCCAGGCTATGGAGTTAGAGTCTCTGGATTAATTTGCTTTGACATTTACTCTCTGTGTGACCTCGGGTAAATCACTTATTCTCCCTGCTCTTCAGGATCCTTTTGCTCTGAGTGAATATATTGACTTCCAAATTCAAGTTTGTTGGAAATGTAGACATTGTCACTACCAAGAGAATCCTTGCAGTGCTGGGCACCCATCATGAGAAGGAAAGGGATCAGAAACCTGACAAAGTGTTTCTGGGTCCTCACTAATGCTAGAACTTTGTCATAATTTTGTTTGGAGCCCTAGAAATCAAATTCACTTTCTAGGTCAGGAGGAGTCAATTCATTGCTACAGGTCAGGTAAAGAAGTCACATGTGTGTAGAATACTTCTCTCTATCCATCAGCTCTTTAGTTGAAATCCTACAATATCCTGGAGAAGCAATTTTACAAGTCCTTGGTCCAGAGGTTCAGTTAGGATGTTTCATGAGAGAAAAGCAGGCAGGCAGGATCATTGGCTGAAAGATCCCTGCTGTTAAGAGTTTATTTGCTCAGGAACAAGATTCAATTTTGTGAAAGCTTTACTGTAAATTTCTCTGTCCCATTTACCAAATTCTATGTCAGATGTCTTTTATGCAGAAGTGCATTGTTAGCACACCTGTATGTTTTTAATGGTTATAGCCAAACCTCTATGCCAGCTGGAGAGAAAGGTCACATTTCTTAGCAGTGTAATTAGAAAGCTTTATTTCATAGGAATAAATAGGTAGTGGAGAGCTTGGAGAAGGTTTGGAGACACCACTAAGCACTTTTGAAAACTACTTCACCAACCGAAGTGAAATTTTTTACTTTTTGGCTTTTTTTAAAGCTCATTTTTATTATACCCTTCCTCTTGTCTTAGATTCTTAAAGTCCCTGGAAGGACCTTAGATAGCCTCTTGGCTCCAAAGAGGTTAAGTGACTTACCTATATGTGATCTAAAAACTATTTTTTTTTATCACTGTAAGCTTTTGAATATTCACTCCTAATATGCATTTGGTGTAATTCAATCATTTCAGTTGTGTTTGACTCTCCATAACCCCATTTGTGGTTTTCTTGGCAAAGACGCTAGAGTACTTTGCCATTTCCTTCTCCAGTTCATTTTACAAAAGAGGAAACTAAGACAAACAGGGTTAGTGATTTTCCAAGGGTCACGCAGCTAGTGAGTAGCAGAGGTTGGATTTGAACTCATGAAGATGAGTCTTCCTGATTTCAAGCCCGGTGCTCTATCCATTGTGCCATCTAACTGCCCCATTATGCACATATTTACTTATGTATAAATTAGGTGCATGGATCAACCAATAAAGATTTACTATGAACCAACTATGTGTCAGATACTTTGCTACATGCTGGGGATCCAAATATAAAGACTGAAATATATATTCTGTCATGTGAGATGATGTGTGCATGTGTATGTTGATACACATGTACACATCTGGGCATACATACATCTATAAGTACATACACTTATACAGAATAAGTATAAAGATCATGAATATTTAAAAATGCAAAACACTTAAATACAAGGTAGTTAGGGTAGGAGAGTGCCAGCAGTTGGCAGGGGGGAGGTCGGGAAAAGCTTCATGTAGAAGGTGATACCTAAGCTACGTTTCGTAGGAAAAGGATTCTATGAGGCAGAGGTAGGGAAAGAATGTATTCCAAGCATGGGGGATGGCTGGTGCAAAGGCAGGAAAATGTCCATTTTGGTGTCCATTTTATCTTTGCAATCACAGCTCCTCATATAGTACCTTGCACATAGTATTGAATTGAAAGATTACTTTCACAAAATTTAAGTTGTAGAAATCTGCTTGCTTTTAGGGATCTATTCCAGATCTAAAAGAATAAGAATGTATAATATTTGAAAAAGAAGTCCAATTTCTGTTGTAGTAAAGAAGAGAATTTTCCTGTTGCCTTGTCTTGATGCCCATTATACTATAGCTAGGTTCCCACGTTCTTGAAGACTATGTCAGCTGAGAAGCTCAAGCTTCCCAGATCCTCCCAAGCTTGAAAGGCTTCAGGTAGGTATAGGCCTGTGGGCACGGTATCAGCACAGATAACTTTGAAGAGGCTCATCACTTCTTTCACCACAGAATAGTTTTGTTTTTTCCTTTTAAGCAGCTCATGAGGAACCACTTGCTAAGGTAGAGGGGCTTTGATGTTCACCTATGCTAATGAAATTATAGACCCCCAAAACACTGAAATCTAAATAAAAAAGGAAAACATAAAAAGACTTCAAATTTTGCTAAAATAATTTTTCTTGAGGTGATTTGTTTTTATATCACCTATGTTTCCAAATATGTTCTTTCCTCTTTCCATTCCCTGAGAATCATTCCTTATATAAAAAAAAGAGGAATTAGAAAAATCAGTGGAACCAACCAACATATTGAAAAAGTCTGGTGTTATTTGCAATTTTCTCTACACATAGTCCTTTTCCTCTAGAAAGAAGTGGGGGTGGGAGATTGCCAGTGGCATGGGGAGGAAGTGTCTCTTCATATGTCTTTTTGGGGTCCAAGCTTGGTCATTATAAGTCTCTTGTTGATAAAATTTTATTTTTCAGAAAAGAAGTAGTAGGATATGGGTATGAAAGGTGCCATACACCATCAGACAGGGCCAATATGTTGATCAGCTTTGTATAACTGTACTTCTTTATTATAATGGAGGGTTTTAGGTGGGTCGAGGGATGGGTAGAATCATTGAGAAATATTGTGACATTAGAAAAAGAAAGAGAAGAAATTAAACATCAAAAAATGATGTCATCTTCCCATCTGCTGTCCTAACTCATCAAGTTCTCTACCCAAATCCTCCAGCATTTTCTGGCTGATGCTACAGCATGTAGGTCTGGAGCTCCTCAGGCAAGACAGCTGATGATTGCCCCGGTGATAGCAACTTCAAGATCCACCTTTTGTGGATCTCTGACCTCTGACACTAATGGCCAGGTTTCTGGAGGCAGCTGAAGGTCTCATAGGAACCTGCAGTCTCTCAGTAGCAGAATTGTCTGAAGATAATTCTTATGTGGGAAGGTACCCCAAAGTTTAGATTCTTGGCCCCATGCTTTGTCCTTCTCTACTTTGGCTTTTCTTTTCTTTTTTAGATTATCAAGCATTCTTTTGTTTTTCTCTTTTACCTCTCTCTCCCAAAGCAAAAAAAAAAAAAAAAAAGAAATACAGCCCCTGTATTATATGAGCATAGTCAAGTAAAACCTATTCCCATAGGGGACATATCTAAAAATGAATTTATCGTTTTGCATCAGTCCCTTATTTCTCTGTCATGAGGTGGGCAGTGTTCTTTATCAATACTCTGGAATTATGGTTAATCATTTAGTTGATCAGAGTTCTTAAGTCTTTCAAAATTGTTCATTTAAAATTAATATTGTTATTATAATTCAAAATGGTTTGGCTCATCTTGCTCTGTATTAATTCATACAAGTTTTTCTATTTCCCCTTGTATCCATCTTTATCCTCTTTTCTTTCAATACAACAGCATATCATTACATTCATATACCGTAATTTGTTCAGCCAGTCCTCAATTTATGGGCAATCCCAGAAATCCCAGATTTAGTACCACAAAAAGAGTTGTCATAAATATTTTTATTCATTTAGGCTCTTCTCCTCTTTCTTCGGTCTCTTTGTGGTATAAGTCTAGCAATGGTAGAGCTAGGTCATGGACTTAATACTCTTTTTATTTATGTACCTTTTTGTACATAATCCAAATTGCTTTCTAGAATGGCCTGACCCATTTACAGCTCTACCAACAGTGTATCAATGCACTTGTTTTTCCACAGCTCCTCCAACATTCGTCATTTTCTTTTTTGTCGTCTTTGCCAATCTAATGGATATGAGCTGGAACTGCAGAATTGCTTAATTTGCACTTTTCTAGTCATTATTGATTTGGAACATTTTTTTCATATGATTATTCATAGTCTGAGTTTCTTCCCTTGAGAACTGCCTGTTCATATTCTTAGACCATCTATCAATTGGGAAATGGCTCTTGTTCATATAATTTGGATCAATTCCTTACATATCGTGGAAATGTGACCTTTATCAGGAAAACTTGCTATGAAGATTTTTTCCTGGTTTATTGTTTCCTTACTAATCTAAGTTGTATTGGATTTGTATTTGTGAAAACTTTTTCAAGATCTACAAGTGAAAGCATTAAATGAATGATTTTACCATCGCTTTTAAAATTCTCTTCTGTTCCTCTGGGATTTAAGGACCTAGGCCTATAAATCTGTTGGATGCTGAAGCCATCTTGGGCTTCAATGGCTCAGGGGAAATCTCTGTAGAAAAGGTCTAAGTCTAGGGAAGATTTCCCTTGAGATTTTTCTCTTTTATTCAGGTAAAACTCAAGAGCAACAGCAACAGGACCATTCATGTTGGTTCTAGTCCCGTAGAATGAGATAGTTGTTATAATTTAAAAATAAAATTTCACTGATATCATCTGTTTTTATCTATCACCTACATTCCCCACTATATCTCACCCCCACCCTCTCCTGGAGAATCATCCCTTAACAGTAAGTGTAACGGGAAAACTGTCTGCATGTATGTCAGACTGCCTTAATAAGGGATTTAAAAAAAGAGGAAAAAAAGAAAAGTTCAGCAAAACTAAACAATTTATCAAAAAAGCTCTGATGTTATAACCATGTTTCATATCCGTTGTCTCTTACCTATCCAAAGAAGTGGAGGGACGAGGAAAAACGGAGGGAGTGTCTTCTCTTCCTTGGATCATACTTGGTTATTATAATTTCCCAATGAGACTTATGTCTTAAAACTAAACCAAAGCAGACCTATGACTTTTGAAATAGGAGGTGCTCCAGATAGTCCAATGGGTCTGTGCCTTATTGATACAGATATTCCCTGTAATGATTACCTTACAACCCACCCATACCTGTGCATCATATTTGACTCAGTGTCCTATGTCAACCCATACGAACTGCACGTGGAATGAATTAATGAATTACTAGCAGCTTAAAGTGATTGTGTCTTTTACATTTTAAAACAAATCAAAGCTGTTCTGGAGACAGCTTGAATTTGCTCTTGAGAGCTGATTGTTAAATTTTCAGTAGGAGCATTTGCCCCATGGAAATCAGCAAATGCTACAAGGCAGAGCTTGATTTATTGTTTTGTGGTTTGTCTAGGCTGAAGAAAGTTAAGGACAAAATGTTAGCGATGCAGATTAAACTTAAAAAGTATGTTACATGGACATCTTTCCCTCTTGGAGAGCCAGTTGTTAAACATTTACCAGGAAACCCCTGAATTCATAATCCATCTGTGCTTGCTCATTTTATTCAAACCCTTCTCTATCTCCATAGCTTTCTATAAATTTATCATGAGAATCTGCTCAATGTCCTATGGGAACCCATAGGAGCAGCATGTATAATGAATTAATGGGTTGTTAGCAGATTAAAGTGGTCATATCTTTGGCATTTCCTAAGGTGCAATGTATGTTTTTAAGATGCTTAATAACATCTACTAAGAATATTTTTCACAACATAATTCTAAAGAGTTGCGTGTTGGGTGTATTTCTGACATTTATCATTACTGTTTTTCTTCTAGCATTAGTCTCTATGGTGACTGTAAGTTAATAATACTGAAGAATATATTCACATTTCTTTTTCTCATTAACTTTTTATATTAGTAGTGAGTAAATAAGATGCTGGGTTGGGATTTTTTTTTCTGTTTCTGTTTTATTTAACAGTGGCTTAAAATTGTGCCCAGGTGCCAACTTGTTACTTTGAGATAAAGCATTTTGTTTATTAACTGGTTGTACAGGGATGGCAGGCACCTATTAGGCAGAATAATCTCCAGGGTCATGGCAGGAACCACAGGAAAAAAAATGTTTGGAAGGAAATGGAAGAACATGAACTGGAGAATTCTTAATTTGTGGATTTTAGAACTGAATAGGAAATCTAGTCCAATAGTTTCCTTTTTATAAAGAAACAGTCTTTGAGAAGTTGATTCATTTTTATCAAGATCACATAGCTAGTTAGTGGTGGAGTTGGAGCTAGAACCCAGGTTTCTTGACCTCCAGTGAGGGACTTTTTCTCTTATTCTTTATCATTTGTAAAATTTCTACATTAAAAAATTCAATAAAAAGACAGTATTGATATTGACAAAGTATGTGTAGTGGCAGTTTGTCTTTTTCCTATTTTCCCACATAGTTACTGGCAGAAAAAAGGGGTGACTACACAGGCTATGGAGGAAAAAAAGGGGGGGCAACGTTAGGACTTGGCCCAACCCTGGTCCAGCTAGTTGCAAGTTTTCTCCCAGTAGGTGGCCCCAGAGTTCTAAGGGTAGTAGCTGCTGGGTTGAGGGATGGCTGGGTCTGGGTGACAGAAGGACAGGTGAGTTCTTTAGGGGAAGACTGGACAGAATTTCCTTTCCAGGGCGGAGATGAGTTCTCTGTGTCAGCGGGCCCCCAGATGTTGTCATGACCTTCTGAAGCACCCACTTCCCTATGTAAAATAATGCCTGTGGGTGCTGGTGGGGGGAAAGAGGAGGAGGCTTAATTAATTTTTATAAAGCATTTTGAGATGCTTGCATGAAAGGTGCTAAAAAATGCAAACTGTTAGATTTTATTTTTAAGTTGTGCAAGCTATATATTTTTCCTATTAAATGTTCACTTGCCAGTTTCCTCTTCTTTCATTCAACAATAACAAAAGCCGGCCACATTTTGTCCAACTCCTGAGATAAATTTAAAATGTAAAATTCTTTGTTCTCTTTCTTTTTGATGAACAAATGCTTCCATTCATTTACTGGATAATGTGAACCATAATGGCTTCCATATCTTCACTCTCTACCAAGCCTCAGTCAGTGACAGAGTACTGCAGTTGAATCAAATAATTGAATCATAGGGGGAAAATATCCTTTCCTTCTTCCTCTGCCCCCAAGGTCATCATGGCAAGCCCTTTTCCTAAGTGATTCCATTGTTGGGAATGCTGATTCTGGTTTTGATGAGTTCTAATATTTCCTTTGGTCACCAGGTCTAGCCCTTATTACCTTTGCTGGATGAAGCAGTGTGTCATAATGCATAACATCCTGGATGTGGAATTAGGAAGAGCTGGCTTCAAAATCTGCCTCTAGCACTTGGTGGTGAATAACTAACTATAGACACATCACTTAACTCTCAGCCTCAACTTCTTTGTCTATAAAATGGGGATAATTTTGAGGATTGTGAGATCGTAATGTATGTGAAACTATTTGCAAACCTTAAAGTGCTGAATAATGTCATCTGTTACTGCTTTCTTTAGTCAGTATGGCAGAATGGGCAGAGTTCTAGACAAAGTAAAGAAGATCTGGGTTTAAATTTTGCATTTAATGTTTTATGTCAATATGATCATGGTCAAATCACTGAACTCACAGCCTCAGTTTCTTTATTTGTAAAATGGAGATAATCATGCTGGTAGCCTCTAACTCATAGGGTTGTTATAAGAGTCAAAACATCTTGCAATTTTAAGGTTGTACTTATCAGTTGCTGTTACTATTCTGTTTACTACCTCTGTGGCGTTGGGTAAGTCACTTAATGACTCCGGGGCTCAGTTTCCACATCTATGGGGGGCGTGTTAAGAAGTCAATGACCTCCGAGGTCCTTTCCAGCTCTTAAAAAATCTATGATCTATGATTCTCCCTAAGATTAAAAAAAATCCAATCGCATTCCTTCCTACTGAAATACAAGCCTAATTTTTCTTGTTTAGTCCCCAACTTTTTACTTATTCTCACTGTTATATTACTTCACATCAGTCAATTGACAAATGTTTATTAATCTCCTGTTGCATGGCAGGCACTGTGTTAGGTGCTGGAGAGACAAAGACAAGGATGAAATAGCTCCCGCCCTTTAGAAGCTCACAGTCTAGTTTAGAGAGATAAGAAGTCTTGGGACAGATCCTTTGACATATAAAGGATTTCTCTTAGGATTTCCCTAATCCAGAGTTAGGGAAAATGATATGTATTACAATCTTGAACAGATGATAGAGAGATAGGATAGAGCATTTATAAAGTGCTTACTGTATATCAGGGCCCATGCTTAGCTTAGAATATAGATACAAGCAGACAAGACAACTCTTGCTTTTGAGAAGCTTATACTCTAACGTGGAGAGACAACATAGGCCTCAATTTACCCTTTCAGCCTTCTTTCCTCCAACTAAGCCATTAGAATTCCTTCACTTTCTGATTGCAAATATTCCTCTTGGCCACCTAGCTGAACTGAGCCAGGGTCAGACCTTCCAGAGTAGGCAGTTTATTAGGAGCCCACCAGGGTACAATTTGAGACTTCTTCAGTCAGGGATGGAACAAGAGAAGGATGTAGCTAGAGAGGGGGAAGAAGGGTCAGGACGATGGAACTTGGTTGCCAGGGGTATATACTGCTAAGCCGAGAAACAAGGAGGGAGGCAGGATACTGAACAGTACCCTTGTACAAAAGGTTCAGAACCTTTAGGGACAAGAAAAAAGATAGGACTGTACAGTGAAGTAGAAAATTCAGATACTGGGAAATGGTGGAAGTTTTGAGTTTAGTAAA
This sequence comes from Phalanger gymnotis, assembly GCA_028646595.1. Taxonomy (NCBI): domain Eukaryota; kingdom Metazoa; phylum Chordata; class Mammalia; order Diprotodontia; family Phalangeridae; genus Phalanger; species Phalanger gymnotis. Next base: position 109,626,443 of record CM053622.1, read on the forward strand.
GAATTTAAGACAACCTGCTTCACTTAGAGTCTTGCAAAGGTATGGATATTTTTTAGTTTTAATTTTGGAGGGGGGAAGGCAGGGCAATTGGTGATAGGTGACTTGCCCAAGGTTACACAGCTGGTAAGTGTGTCAAGTGTTTGAGTCTGGATTTGAACTCAGGTCCTCCTGACTCTAGGGCCAGTGCTCTACTCACTGCACCACCTAGCTGCCCCCATGGATGTTTTTATGAATAGACAAATTGAGTTGGTCTTTTTTTCCAGCTTTCCATTAACCACAGTGCTCTGAGGAATAAGGACAGTGTCTAAACAGGATCTGTGGTTGCTTCAGACGCCAAGCATGAGCTTCATTCCCTTCTGTCTGTGGAAGCCTTGGGGACAGGAAGTTATGCCAAATCTGTTATGCCAGGTCATCAATCCTGTGTTCTAACTCAGAGGTTCTTAACCTTTTTTTTTTCCATCATGGACTCCTTTGGCAGTCTTTGAAGATTATCGATCCTTTCTCACATTAGTGGTCTGTTTCATTTTTGGATTTGAATTTTTTTTTTGAGACTGGCTCTCCCTGTTGCCCCAGGACGAATTCAGAGAGGCTCGTCAGCAGATTGTCCATACAGCGAGGAACTTTTTGATCATAGTAATTCTCAAAGAGCATTTACTAAATTATAGAGAGGTTGTGAGCTTCAGTGATGGAGGGAGACCCCAGTACTCCAAAGGATCTTTGACCTCATCATTTTGGGTATTCTGATGCCTGTTTATGCTTGTCTGTGCTTCATAACTCTTGTCCATGTCACTGCAGGGGTTCCACAGGGAACCTTCCTTAGTATTTCACCCATGACAATGAGGAAATACCAATGGAGCGTGTAGGCTATCCATTAGTGGTGCCTTGATCTTGTTACATGGACAGCCTATTTTTTATAGTCATACTTTTTTCCAGTGACATCCTTCTCATCATTTTGAATAATTGTTCTTTTATCATGAGATTATAGATTCTTTATTTACATATTTATTTCATAGAATCATAGAAACTAAGAGTTGGAATGGGTCATAGTCTAACTCTCTAATGAATGGAGGAAACTCTTCTCTATATTCCTAATGAATTATCATCCAGTTTCCATTTGAACACATCCAGCAACAGATAACTTGTACTTTCTAAGGCACCTCATCCTATTTTTTGACAGATATCATTGTCAGGAAATTTTTCTGAGTATTGAGCCAAAACCTCTCCCCCCCGCCCCTGGTCTTATAATTTCCACCTCTTAGTCCTAATTTTGCTCACTGGAATCACAGAAAATGTGTTCTCTTTCAAATATATTGATTGAAAATATTGGCACTATTTTTGATAGCAATAGTTGTAGAATATCCATCATTTGATAAGCAGAATCATGCAAAGTTTTACTTTAGTGCCACCATGCTGTGCCCTCATCATTAATAGCAAAACAAATCTGCTAGAGTTCTAAATTGGAATACTTTTTCCCCTCTTCAGAGACAAGGAGAATGGTGACCACAGATTATGAATCTAAAATACATGATTCTTGTGTTTCTTTTGAAGAATGAGTTTATAGAATTCAGTCATAATATATCTTGGAGTCAATAAAATGGCCGCATAAGGCAATATGTGACAAATTGGTATTTCCTGTGTCCTGTTATGATATATGCTATATCAATATTCATTTGATGAAAATTCAGTCAATGAGGTTCACAATTACATCCTACATATGATCCTCCTGTACCGCTCTGCAGAAAGGTAGAGCCCTGCTAGAGGAAATGGAGAGGCAGAAATCAGGCCTGTGGTGAGTGCCCAATTAATGCTGCAGTGTTAGCACAGGGAAATATAATACGAGTGAACCATGGGACTGTGAACATACCTACAATGGCCCAAAGCATAAAACAAGGCAGAAAAAGGAAGCAGAAAATAAAAAAAAGCAATGGCCTAAAACATTCCTTATGGCCCAAAGCATAAAACAGCGTTCCTTCAAGTTTGAAGCTGCCTTTAGTCAATACATTTTAAAGAAGGGAAAAGTAAAGCTTACTCTAATGGTATTTGGGAACTTGTCCCATAGTATTTAACTCACAGAGCCATAACATTCTTGAAGAGAGTTAGGGAAATAGATATCACCTTTTTGCAGTGGTGCAGTGGCTGCATGAGGAGGGCTGCTGAGTACTCTTGGATGCCTTTCCTACTACGTTCATTGCTCATTATCCTGTAAGTGATTCCTAGGACATTCTTGCATGTGTTACTTGTGCTATGAATTGCCCAAGATCCAAGCACGTCTTGTACCACCAAGAGTGATCTTGGGTGAGTGCACGCTGCAGGATGAACTGTGGCTGCATGCTTGACTTATATTTTCTGAAAAACTTTACTACCTCGTAGAAGACATGACTGAAAAGACTTAGAAACCTGATAGTCAAAGAGTCTGACTAGTAACATGTAGGTTGATCACCCTATAATCATGAAAAGATTGGTAAAAACGTGCAATGACTCAGGAAGAACTTTCAGGAATTATGAGAGGTCATCTCTCACTTATGGCATGGAGGCAAGACCCATCCATTTAAGAGCTGCACTCACCCCACTGGCCCCAGATGTGGTTGATTGTGACCCCGTCTGAACCCATCTTGGGCTTCCTACTCGTGTGCCCTGCACGGTGGATGACATGCTGGCTTTTCTGGATCAGGGTGAGTTAGTATTTAAAACCCATACTTGAAACTCTGTGACAAATCCACCTCAGTCAGCTTATACTATTGGTAAGCTTCATAGGGTATGGAGAGGAAGGTGCTTTGTATTGATGACAGTTCCTCTGATGGAGGAAGAGAACATTCTGCCAGTGTCAAATTGACAATGATTTGAGTTTTCTAGATAATTTGTTAGGCTTGATGGCCCAATTCAATTTGATTTGATTCGATTCAATAGACATCATTAAGCATTTAATCTGTGGAAGACATTGCTAGGCATGGAGATGCAAAGACAAAGACAGATGAGATCACAGACCAACGAAATAGTATCTACCCTAAAGGCCTTTATTTTTTTCTAAATCTTTTTCTTTTTTTCTTTCTTTCTGGTGAGGGGGCAAGGGAGTGTCTATTCAAATTGTGCTTTACAGCGCATAGGGAGTTGGAAGTGGACAGAGTCAGGAAGACCTGAGCTAAAACCTAGCTTCAGACACTTATCATTTGTATAACCCTGGGCAAGTCATTTAACCTCTGCTTGCTTCAATTTCCTTCTCTATAAAATAGGGATCATGTTAGTTCCCCACCTCCTAGGGTTGTTGTCAGGATCAAATGAGAAAATACTTATAAAGCACTTTGTAAGCCCTAAAGCACTGCATACATTCTAACAACAACAGTAAGACGGAGTTCTTTTTACATATTATCTTACTACTATCACCTTCACTACAATTCTGTGTGGTAGATTTGATAGGTATTTTTATTTATTAGATTTATTTGTTATATAATAGGCAAGGAAAGAGGCTCAAATGGGTTAAAATGGCATGTTCAAAGTCACAAAATTAGGAAGTGTCAGAAGTAGGACTCGAACCTAGGTCTTACCTGATTACAAATCTACCACTTTTTCTATTTGATGGGTCTATCGATGAGTTGAAGTCACCAGGCCCAGAAGAACTCCATCTTAGTGTATGTAGAGAACTATCAGACATTTGCTGAGCCACTATCTTTTCGAGGTTCAGTAGGAGTGAGAAAGAAAAACATTCACATTTTCAAATAAGGAAGAGAATGGGATTGGGAAGCTGGAGTCCAGATAGCTTGACTTTAACTCTTGGCAAAATTCTAGGATACATTATTAGAGCTGTGGTTGATGAACATGGACGAAGGAAGTAATGTTTGCAGACATACAAGGTGGCTTCATCACAAACAGTTGATACAATTGGATAGTGACCTACAGGACAAGAAGAGAGGGGAGGCTCAGAGATGGGTCAGGAGGAGAATGCAGATATGAATTTGTTAGAATCCTCAATGATCCAAAAAGATGTCAATGCCGGCCTCCTAATGGCCTGTACTTCCCATGAGGCACTCTAGCACATGTGACCCAGTGATGCAGGAAGCCACTTACAGGAGACAAGAAGCCTACAGCTACCAGTAACTAAAAAACACTTCTTTAAATCTTATCATCAGGAAGGGCATTGAATTGGCACTTACTGTACTCCTGCTAACTTTTCCTGGAGTCAGAGTCCAGGGCAGATGGGTTGCACACAGGTCCTGAGAGTTTGGGAGAGATCCAGGGAGTTACATTGCCAGAGGCATAGTGGTGAAATTGGGAGTGGGAAGGAGGATCTTCTCCAGCACAGTATTTGACAGGAAGGGCAAGGCCCTTGGGAGGTCAGATTATAGGACAACAAATCCTCCTCTTAGTCTTGTAGTCGGACGATTAATCAGGTCAGGTAGTTTAGGGGATAGTTCATATAAGCATAGCTAGAGTTGTATTTGAGCTATGACTCGAAGCACACAATGGACTCCCCCAGAATGGAGAACAGGGCAAAGTACCTTCCCTGAACAAGGCTCACTTGGGAAAGTTCTAGACTTTGACCCTATGACTCCAAGACCTTTCCCTGCACGGTAACAGACTCTCGGAAAGGGATCTTGAATGCATGGGCTTTGATGAGGCTAAAGTCGACTTGTTCTCAGGTCCCCACAAGTCTAGGGTACCTAAGACCCTCGCATTTTGGGGAACTATCCACAGTAGAGAAGAATGGAAAAAGCAATGGATTTAGAGTCACAGGGCTTTAGAGCCTCTGTGGCCGGTGTAGCTTCCCCCTAGCTTGAGTTGTCTTTAGCCAGTCCATAAAAATATCAAGGAGTAAGAAAATTTCAGTCACTATTGTTTGGAAACTAGCCTATCAATGTTCCCTTGGCAGAGCCCTATAGTACTTGAATAGAAAGGGGAAAATCCAGGTAGAACTTTGTAGCAGCAAATATTGGAGTTACCTTTGGTTGTGTGCAGTATACTTGGAAAAAACAAGGAAAAATAGGCATTTTTCTCTCCCTCCCAAGCTGAATGATGCACGGCAATAGATAAAGGGCAAAGAACATAATGAATGGATGTCAAACCCTGCAATACAGATCATTAGTTGCAGCAAGGCGGAAGTTAGCAAATTCACAGGGTACATCTTTGCCATTTGAGGTAGATGCATGTGGGTGTGGGCTCAGGTAGTACCAAAGCATGTTTGGAAATTAGCCCACTGAAACTTTATTTGCTGATCCATACGGTAGTTAGGAAGGAAGGAGAGGCCACAAGTAGGACTTTGTGGCAGCATGGTACCTGGGTGGTACCTGGGTGGTCAGGTATTCTTGAGGGCCTTTCCCTTTCTATTGGTCTGTTTGCTTCTTCTAGGAGTACTCCCCTAGAGGCAGGTCTCATGCATCTGGCTGTGCTTCCAGGCTGCCCTAGGTCTGGGCATGTACTGTATCACTTGGATACTATCTGTGATGAGTCTGTGTTTGTGGTCAGCAAAGGCTTGAATGCTGACTCATACCTTCTGAGATAATTTCTTTCTCTCCTTTCTTTCTTTCTTTCTCTCTACACACCTGCCCTCTCCCCTTCCCTTTTGAGCAGGCTTAGAAGCCTAATGATGGGGGGGGGGTAGAATTAAAGGGATTAGGGGGTTGGAGTCTGACACTGACATAGTCTTAGGTCATGGAGAGAGAAAGAGAGACAGGTGACAGACAAAAGTATAGAAGACAGTACATAGGGCAACAGAAATAATCCTATGGAGAGCTCACCTGAGTTCCAAACATAGTCTTTGAAAATGTTGTAGCTGAATCTAGTGCAATGGTTCTTAACCTTTTTGTGTGTGTCTTGGTCCCCCCCCATCAGTTTTGATGAAGCCTATGGACTCAGAATAAGGATTTGTGGACTACATTTATAATAGAAGGAAATACCTGAATTTCAGTTAGTGATTGGTGAAAATAAAGATGTAATTGTTTTCCCCATCCAAGTTCATGGACCCTCTGAAACCTGTCCATGGATGTCAGGTTAACAATCCCCGATCTGCAGCTGGGTATCCCAAGTTGAATTGGCAGCGTCTTTGAGTGCAGGCAAAGGGCCTGCTTGGAGAAGCCTGGACTAAGCAAATCTATGGGTGATGATGGATTTGATGGTGTAAGATCACCTTGAAGCAGGGCATCGTGTGTGGGCAGGCATGGAGGGATGGAAATCCATCCACTGCTTTATCAGGTGCCAGCCACAGGCTCTCAATTAGCAAAGTGGCATGTTCAGGCTTGCCTTTAGGAAGCATTTAAGACAGCCTTCATGAAGTTTGCACAGACCTTCCCTCTCCTTCTTAACAGGGGAGAAGTAATATCTCAGCATTCACCTGAAATAGCATTTACTGTAGAACTGCTTTCTTGTTATAATGGTAATCATAGTGGGATTTTTTTTTTTCACTGTTTTCTCTTTTGGAATGCTAAGGCAATCAAATACCTTGGATGAGTCTTGCCTTTCAAATGTAATGGCAAGCAAAGTGGGACTTTTTGCAGGTTTTTGGTTTGAGTGCTTCTCAGCACTGAGGTAATCAAGTGCCCTAGGGCCCTGAGAAGGGTATATGAGCTCTGAGGTTGGCATTTTGCATTTGGGGGCTCACTCATTGGAAGAGTGTTGCTGTGGAGACTATGGATAGCCCTTAAGAAGCCCCCTTCCCCCCTGCCTCCGCCTTAGCTTTGAAAACCCAGATGTTGGTGCCTCTCTCTCTGGTAACTATGTATGTATAGCTTTGGTCAGACAGCTGGAAGCCTGTCTGTTGATTTGTGATATTTGCTCTGCTTATATTTTCTCTGTTTGTAATTTCTGTTTGTATTTGCTCTGAAGTTCAGAGTGCTGACTTTTTCCCCTGAACTAAGTGAATGTCATATGTATGTTTAATTAAAGTATGATTGTAAACCCCTTAAAGTTGCTTTCCTCAGAAAAGCAGATCAAAGAATCTGGGCTAGCAGCCCTCCTGTGTGCTGGTATTATTGGCCTTACACAGCCACAGTAGCTGCAAGTAACACTGTTGTTACACTTGTGGCTCCAGAGAACATACTATTTCAGCCTCTGCCAGTCCATTGGTGCTCCTACCCCTGTGCCAAGACATGTGGATCTCGACTGAGGTAGATCTGAACCGGTAATAGCTTTGGTGTTCCAGGATTGTCCTTGCCCAAGGTCTATCATCCATGTAGTCAACTGGGATAGACAATCTCACTTTCTAGCAAGAAGAGATGACATTGGCAAGACTAGAGGGAACTGGAGATCTAGTCTTGGTTTTGACTCTAATGCAAATGATTGTTTGTCAGTCAGCTTCTTAGACCATGGTCAGAAAAATAAAATATGTAACATGGTCAAACTAGATTAGTCTAATTATTTTGATAACATAGACTTGATTCCATATAATTAAACAGACATTTATCAAGTATTTATTATGTGTTAGTGCCTGCCCTCAAGGGGCTTACACTCTACTATAAATTGAGAGCAATAATAGCTACCTCACAGAGGTGTTGTGAAGACCAAGTGAGATAGCATATGCAAAATGCTTTGCAAACCTCAAAGAGCTATGGAAATATTAGTCATCATCATTATTTTATCTGGATGATGGGAGATCTATCTGATCAGTAAATAAAACATCTATAAAGAGTATTAAAAATAAATTTTAAAAGATGTTCAAATAGCAATGAAGAAAACTAGATTTTTAAAATTAAGAACCTAGAAATCATTGATAACATTGACTTGATTTAAAATAATCTAAGAAGGTTTTTTTTTTTGGCTAGGCAATAGGGGTTAAATGACTTGCTCAGTGTCATACAGCTAGTTAAGTGTCAACTGTCTGAGGCTGAATTTGAACTCAAGTCCTCCTGACTTCAGGGCCTGTGCTCTGTCCACTGTGCTACCTCACTACCCCCAAAGAAGTATTTTTTTGAGCAGCTACTATGTACAAAAACAAGAAGGTGCCTGCCTTCAAAGGACTTTTATTCTATGGCAAAATGAAGGTAATAATAGTACCTGCCTCCCAAGGCAGTTATGCAGAACAAATGAGCTAATACATATATAAAAGACTTGCAAACTTTAAAGCTCTTTAGAAAAACTAGTTATTATTATTATAAGGAAAATACAATGTCCACACAGATAAGCTAATGAAAGACATATACAAAGTGAAAAAAATAAGCACTTTATAAATTTGTACTTATTTAGTACAGACATAATTTTAAGTAGCAGTGGTAAGGCACTAAGTGGGAGAGAAGGGCAGCACCCTACTGTTATAAGGGGGAATGGTTCATTCAGAGAAACCCAATACCTACAATCATCGTTTTGTTTTAGATTGGGTGTGTCTGTCTTCACTTCTCAGCCAAAATGAAGTGGTGCGAAGGCAGTGGTAAATGTTCATTTTTATTGGTGGGGAGTGGCTGGAATGTAACATCAGATATTTTATAATCACCAATGAGAAAATCCCATGTCAGTGACAGCGTTCTGTGTTTTTTTTCCATCTGCTATGGTTACACACTAGAAATATTGATGACAATCACACTTTCCAAACCTTGGGAAAGGGGCATTTATTCTTATGAGCAGGAGGCTGTCTCCATATTGTGCCAAAACACGTATCAAATGACCTGGTTGCTTTATTTACTTCCTGGCAAGCCATCATTTTTACATTTTTATTTAGTTAACTAAATCGATTAATTGGCTGAAAGTGTTGGTCAGGGTATGCCTGTATGTATGACACTGTATGTATGCATGCATGTATGTGTATATATATACATATACACATATATATATACATATATGTGTATATGTATATATATATATACATATATATATATATATATATGTATTTATGCAGCACAGAATCTGAGGCTGCTATACCACACACAAATTTGAATTGGCAGGCTGGGTAGTCCAGAGGGAAATTGAGTACATTTCACTTCAGAGTTTTTGTGTTTACCCTGAAGGATTGGTGTGTGTGATTTCTATAGGATTTTTAGCTTATAAGCCCCTACTAGTGTGCTTCCCCCACTGATTATTAGTTGATATCAATTAGTGAGCCAGTGAGCTTTTAGCAATGTGTATGTAGTCATACAAATATTTATTCATGTATGAAGAGCTGATACCACAACATCCTCCTAAAACCAGGGCCGCACTCTCCCACAAGTACATAGAAAGGCCAAGGAAAGTGAGATCAAGCTTAGAGAATACATATGGCGAAGTGGATAATTTACAATAATTCCTGGATCCTGGAGGTTTCACCTGTCCTTATGATATTCCCCTTAGGTGTGATGTAACTTTTTCTAGGCTCCCTGTCAAGTCCAAAAACTGCCTTTTCCCTCCTGATATAGACACTACTGTCAGCTATTCTAGGAACATTGCCAAATCGCCTATCGGAAATCCAAAAATTTCCAGCTTTTTGGAGGCCACAAAGTTTAAAGGGGGTGTGTGGGGAGACAAGGCTCCTCTCCCACAATTACCTTTTGGGAAAAAGGAGACGAAGCTGCTTTTTCTTCTTGGCTAGCCTGTCAGTGAATCCTTGAGTTCTGAACCAGCTTTCCATTTTGTACAAGCCCAATAGTGTATAATTGAGTCACTTCAACCAACCCCAAAATACTAGTCTTATAATACCATTTTATGTGATAGCCTCTACTCCTTCCAAATTTATTAAGGATTTTGTGCACCTCTTTTCATGCCTTTGAATAATTGAGTCAATAGAGGCATTCTTGCCTGATTAAGGTAATTAAGTGTGGTGGAACGATTATTTGACTTAATTTTATCCCTTGCCAAATATATGTATAGATAGGGGTGTGTGTGTGTGTGTGTGTGTGTGTGTGTGTGTGTGTGTGTGTATTAGAGAAACCAACCATTTGCTCAAGTCATTTATTTTGTCAGGATAGTCAGTTAGGTGATGCAGTGGATAGAGTATGGGGCTTGGAGTCAGGAAGAGCTCAGGTTAAATCCTGCCTCAGATACTTCATCTTCCCTTTGTGATCCTGGTCAAGTCGTTTAACTTTTCTGTGCCTCGGTTTCTTCATCTATGAAATGGAGATAATGGTATCTGCCCTATAGGATTGTTGTGAGGATCACATATGAGTTAACATACATAAAGCGCTTAGAGTGCTGCGTTTTGTTTTTTTTTTTTTTAAAGAAATCCAGTGACATCACAATGTGGCAGTCAGAGTGTGGTGTGTTCATCTGTGGCTGATCAGTCCAATAGGAGTTCGGAAGGTACTACCACAGCTTGGGTCCAAGTGGTCTATTAGAACATTTAGAGTGGGAGTGGCTCTGGGTTTGTACAGCTTATGTTTCCTTTGTGCTCCCATGTTTCTGTTTTGCTTATGGACTACCATGTCTTCTTTGATACAGGCACACTATGTTGGATGGTTCTGTGCCAGTGTTTCCTATTTTTCACAGTCAATCCTAAAATTCTTCAGAAATACCTTGGGAGTGTCTTTATACCATTTCTTCTTACCACATGTGAGCACTTACCATGTGTGAATTTTCTATAAAAGTCTTTTGGGTAATAGCATGTTTGGCATTCAAACTATGTGGCCAGTTCATTAGAGTTGTGCCCTCTGCAACAGAGTTTGAAAGCTTGGTGGTTCAGCTCTACAGAGAACCTCAGTGTCCAGTACCTCATCTTATCAGGTAACTTTCAGGATCTTCCTTAAATAATTCAAATGAAAGTGATTGATCTTACTGGCATGGTGCTGACAGACTGTCCAGGTTTTACAGATATACTATAGTGTAGTCAGTTTCATATACAGCCTGATACTTCTCTCCCACACTTTCTTTTGAAACCTCTCAAATGCTGAGCTAGCTCTGGCAATATGTTCATCAACTTTACCATCCATGTGGACAGCCTTGGAGAGTGTACTGCCAAGATGTGGTGGTAATGTGATCAAAGATCTTCCTCCCTCATTCAATAGACCTCAGGTGGAGCTAGTTAAGGGAAGCTTGATTGGGAGAGGCTTGCTTGTAAGCAGGCTCACACCCTTTTGCTATTAGGTGTTAAGCCCCAGGCCTACACAGGGTCCTTGTGGGTAGCCATTAAGCTCAGACTAGAGAGCTGCAGAGAGCGGAGATGAAAGAGCTGCAAAAAAGACAGAATTGTGAGAAGACGAGAGAGAGAGAGAGAGAGAACTGGAAGGGCTCTGAGAACTCTAAGGACTTTCAGAACTACAGGAGGAGAGAACGCAGGCAAGCAGACAGTTAGGATTCATGAGTGCATGTTTACAGGAAGGCCCCAGCAGAAGGGAAAGTTATAGGATGGCTTGGCTCTTTTCTGGGATACTGTGTTTTAATCTCCTTGCTATTACATTGAGGTGGACTTACTGGTTTTGGAATGCAATTACTGCTGTGTCAGATTGGGGTTATTGGTTCTGGGATTTGATCCTCTGGTGTCTGAATAAATGTTTTACTTCTTCTGTCTTCCATACAGAGAGTCTCTTATACTTTGTGATTCCAAACTATACAGGTATATTCATGGTCACCATCGATATTACGAATCTTGCCTTACTGATATACAAGGTAAGTGACCTTAAGGTGCTACAGAAGTGCTAGCTATTACCTATTATTAACAGAATGGATTTTGAGTCTGGCCAAGACACCTTCCTGTTTCCTTGTGCATCCTTAAATTTCACATATGGCATGAATGAAAGAAAAAGCATATATTAATTGTGGGATTCGTTTCATTCTGACACATTGTCTGTGTGATCCTGGGCAAGTTATTTAAACTCTTAATGCTCTAGGCAACTCTTTAAGACCATATTTTGCAGAGAAACAACATGACATAATATTTGGAGGAGAATTTCTTCATCAATTAGTTTCCAAAGGCAGTGAAATCACATGTCCACTCCTCATTTCTATGTTCTAAGATCTGAGGCCGCAAATATAAAAGTGAGACAATTTTTGCCTTTAAAGAGCTCAAATTTTAATGGGGGAGATATTTAGGATGGTGGCCAGGGAAAGGAATTTTGGCCCAGTAAATAACAGAAATGGTAAATCAATCCATAAGGCAATCTACTGACATCCTTTCCAGAAGCAATGACAGTATTCTTTGATTACTGTGACCAAACACAGAGGTGAAAAGTTATTGATGTGGGTAAGGAGAGGCTGGCTGGGATATGAGATATGGTTTGTTCTAGGGCCTCCAGTTATGGTAGGATGGCTGAATTTGCACTCATTCCCTCACCAGTCAAGACAGTTCAGCCTTAAGGTAGTAGTTCTGAAGTTCAATGGCCTAATTTCCCTGGAAACTGGAAGCATGCTTTCTAAAGGTCAGGTCTGGAGGGTACTATTCCAGGTAGGAGAAATGTAATAATGGCAAGACTGATGGCAAGATGGCACAGATAAATGGTAGGATGTGATGGCATGTGACCATAAAGAAGATTGATCTATTAGATGTACCAAATATGACACCTCTCTATGAGGATTTTCGTTCAAGGTAGTCATGTCTGGAGGCTGTATAATCTTATAATGAGGCAGTGTGTTGTAGCAGAAAGAGCAATGGTCTTGGAATTAGATCTAGATTCTACTGAGAAAATTATAGAAGCAGAGTTCTTAGAGGAATACTAAATTGGCTGTCTTTTGGGAAAGACTGGTTTAGCTTAAGGACTAATGTCAAGGGCATTGTAATATTTTAATACTCCCACCAGAGTCCTTAAAGATTTTAGCAATTTCTAGTCTGGCAAATGCTGGAATAGAAGTCAGCCAGGTGTTTGGCACACCCTACATCCCATTGTGCATAGACCTGCATCACTATAGGTCAGTCTTTTCCAAACCAAATTGTACTGCAGACTGATGACTTATATACATTCTCTACCATGGATCCCTCTGCCCTCCATGGTCTCGGTGCCATGGCCCTTGGTGATTTACAGGCAGTGACTAGGGAGAAAGAGGTAATGGGGACTGTGAGGCAAGGAGATTCAGGGAAGAGGAGTCATCCATTGAAAAAAAAATTATAGGTTTTAAAAAGTAAGAACCTTGATAGTAAAAGTTTTGTGGACCAGTAAAATTTTGCTACAGACTGGCTGTTGGGAAATACTGGACTAGAGTGCCTGTGAGGAGGATGGATAAGATTTCCTGGACTCTTGGGGATTTGATTCTGCCTAGGAGAGATTCAGAAGCGGCTAGGTGGCACAGTGAGTAGAGTACAGGGCCTGGAATCAGGAAGACTCATCTTCCTGAGTTCAAATCTAGTCTTGGATACTTCCTAGCTGTGTGACTGTGGGCAGATCACTTAACCCTGTTTCCTCATTTGTAAAACGAGCTGAAGAAGGGAACGGCAAATCACACCAGTATTTTTGCCAAGAAAATCCCAAATGGAGTTACAAAGAGTTGGACACAGCTGAAAAATGAATAAACAACAATAACAACAAAGAGGATTTTGTCTGACCTGGGGGTTCAATTCAATCCAATAAAATTCAGTTTCTTTTAGTCTTCAGAATAATTTTTTAAGCATCTGCTATGTGCAAAGTACTATGCCGAGACTGAAGGATTCATATGTGAATAAGATGCAACATATCTTTCCTCAAGAAGCTTATGATTTCTCAGGAGACATAAGAGAGGAAGAGTCAGTAAATCGGTATTTGTTTAGTACATACTCTTACTCTGTTCAGTTAAGCTAAGTTAGGTTCGGATTCGGATTCGCACTGGCAATAAAGCACACTCCTGAGAGAACACGGTTTTTATTGAAAGACAGGGGAGATACTCTAACAAACACAGTTAACACAACAAAGACAAAGACACAAACAATATAGATTCATCACCTCTCAGGGGAACTCCAGCACTTAAACCTCTGAAAGCTGAGGGGGGTCCTGGTTTATACAGCCCAGCTTGATCAAGGCCCAAGAGGGAAACTGATCCCAGGAAGCTTCCTCTCCATAAGTGAGATCCCACTAGCTTGTTCCACGTGGGGACCTTTATAGCTTCCTCAACAAGGAGGGCCTACTGCTAACTGTCCTAGATGTTCCCCTCCAGAAGGGGCAGCCACTCCCCTCTGGAGGGGAAGATCTTGTCAATCATTTTGTTTTTGAGAAGTGGCTAGGTCCTCAAGAAGTTTTGAAATTTCCTGTCTTTTGTCTTAAGAGTTAGTTACCTGTTCTTTGTTTGGGCCTATCTCCTAGTGGAGTCTATCTCCTAATGTATTCCATTCTTTTGCTTTGGGCCAATTCACAAGAGAGGAGTGTCAGAGAGGTCCATTCTTAAGGTTTATCAGTTGGAGGGATGTTTGATTCTTTATTCCAAGCGGGAAAGTCTAAAGGTCTTTGCAAGAAAGAAAGGGGGAAAAGAATGTCTGATATTCTAAACCAGAAGAGTCTTGTAGGGAGAGGGGTTGGGAGAAAGGAAGAAAAGCTGGGCTTACACTATAATATGGAAGATCTTCTATAATGATTTATCATTCATACTCTAAGACCTGTGCTGAGTTCTGGGGTTATCAATATCAAGAAAACAAAGTCCGTGTCCCCAGGGAGCTCATGTTCTAATAGGGGAGACAACAAAATAACCATACATATGAGATATCTGTCTCTATCTCTATTTCTATCATCTCTCTCTCTGTCTCTGTCTCTGTCTCTGTCTCTCTCTCTCTCTCACTCTCTCGCTATCTATTTATATATATGGTACAAATGGAAAGTATTCTTAGAGGAGAAGGCACCAGCAGTGGAAGGGAGGCATGTAGCAAAGGGCCTCCTGCCTTAATTGGGATTTGAGCTGAGATAATGACCTGTATAATACGTATTAGAATATGGTCAATGCATTGGAGGGATACAAAGAACTTTAGGAGATGTGGTTTGAGAGAGATTAATTCAAGGATGGAGTGATTTGGAATAGGTTGATAGAGAAAACATTTCTACTCAGATGGCAGAACCAGCTAACAGTTAGAGGGTGCCATAGTGCACAGAGCATCAGGCACAAAGGAAGGAAGATCTGAGCTCAAATTTGGCCTGTGTGACCTTGGGCAAGTCACTTAACCTCTATCTGCTTCAGTTTCCTCATCTATAAGATGACGATAATAATAGCATCTACCTTTTAGGGTTTTTGCGAATATCAAATGAAATATTAGTTGTTAAGAACTTAAAATAGTGCCTGGTACAAAGTATGCACGATATGAATGTAAGCTATTATTACTATATTATTAGGCATTGTTCCTGAAATCTGAGTTATTTGCCTCCATGCCTTATCTTTTTAAATCTAAAATTTTAATTTTGGTAGTAGATAGTAACTTCAGCAGGCGAGGATGAAAGTGTGCGCATAAAGCCCATTCTAGGCAAAAAGGGCAGTTTGAATGAAGACAAAGATGTGGGAAAAGGTTTACCCACCTTTTAATTCATTCAATAATTATTAAGAGTCTATTTAGTGTAATGCATCATGATAGAAATAAACATACATTTGAAAGGTCCCTGCCCTCCCAGAGCTTGGGAGCTATGTGCTTTGTTCCCTTCCTTTCCAGTCCAATCGGTCCATTTGCTATTCTGTACATCTCTGTCCCATCTTTGTGCCTTTGTACAGTTTCTTTCTCATGACTGAAATACTCTCCACCTTGGCCTCTGCCTCTTGAAACCCCTAATTCCCTTCAGGGCTCAGTTCAAGTGCTACCTTGTCTAATTTTAATTCTCCCAGTTTTTGATACATCCCATTTCACCTTCAATTATTTTGTATTTATTTAGTATTTGTTCATCTGTGAACATGTTATTTTCCCCTGGTAGAATGTAAGGTGCTTTGGCAACATAGTTCTTGGCACTTAGTAGACACTTAAGAAATGTTTGTGGTTACTGTCAAATCTAGTAGGTTATCTCTGCAGATGGATGTAATACAAAGTTGAAAATGCCTGTTACCTAAAAGGAATATAATGTTCTTCAGTATATCTCAGAATGTCATGTGCCTTGATGCCAGAGAACAAGAGGCAAACACTAGATCAATGCTTCTGTAAGTGGGTTGTGCAAAAAAATTCCTCATAAGCTTTATGCAGCATTTAATAGGAAATTTTTATGCATGCTGTTCATGCAATGTCAGTATTAAAAAAGTAAAAACCAAAATGGGCAGCCACTCAAAATGTCGATGACATTCGAGGTCCTGGAGTATAACGGTTCATAGTGCACAGTGTTTTCAAATGAATCTTTATATTTCAGCCCTTTGTACACCATCAGTCATTAGAAAGGATAATTAAAGGATAATGTTGTTGGTCAGAGAACCTATGAAGCAATGACTTCAGGGGTTTGAAGATGGGACAGTAATCAGGGCCAAAGTGGAGCAGATGAGTGTTTGTTGCTGCTAGACCATGACATGATTGTCATTTTCTCTCCTCTCTGTGGCAAAATGAATGGAGAGGCCACCTCCCCTTGGAGTGCCAGAATGGCATTTTCTTGGCTGTTGAGTGGAACTGACAGGCTTTTAAAAAACTGCCTTCTGGAGCTACTTACTGATGTCACTCTGAAGATGAGGTTTCAATGGATGAAATTTGTAAGAATAAGACTGGAAACACTGAAAACTGAAAAGCAGGGGCTTTGCACCATCTCATAGAACCCCTAGCTTGACCAACTACACATCATAATCTGGGTAAAATTTATTCTTAATTTACGTGTGTGTGTGTGTGTGTGTGTGTGTGTGTGTGTGTGTGTGTGTGTGTGTTATCAGGCCAATCTTGTTTGAATGACTATGGATCTCGCTGAAGGAGCCTTGTAGTATTTCAGGTCTTGATGCGATGATCATTAAGGCATCTAAAAAGAGTAAAATCTAAAGAATTTCATCGTTATAAGATACTCTCTTCTGTTTGGACTTTGTGCAGGACATTCTGAGCGACATTGGCCAAGCAAGCTTATATCTCTATTTGTTTGATGTTGATAACCAGAATATTGTTAAATGAAGTTATCCTCCTATCGAAGAATCTCATATGATCCTAACACATTCACGAGAGAGACAACTTGTCTTTAAAACTTCATTTTGTGCTATTGAGTCAATGCTTTTTTGTAACCAACAAACATGGCGGGATCTTATATCCTCAGCATTCAGTTGTATGAGTGTGCAGATAAGATTTCCTGTAGGAAAAAAAAGTCATCTGCAAAAAACTGCCTGTCTTCATATTTTCAAGTTTCCATTTTATGTATACTCAAGTCGGTCTCATAAGGATTTTTATACAGATGAAAAATTAGGCATGAGGGTTGGCAGTTGTGACTATCTTCTTAGGTAATCTTTTTGGTTTTAATATTATCTGATCCTCCCCATTCCTTCAGATTCTTTCCCTCTGTAAGAGCTTGGAAAATGATCTCTGATGTGCGCTATCCTTGTCAGTCCCGTCATGGATTTATTATTCTGTGCGTATTTGCTAAGGTCCAGCTGTTCTTCCCAACTTCACCTTCTTAAAACATTTCCCTTTTCTTATATGGCCCATTGGGTACTATGCTGTTAGAGTCTAACTAAAGTAGCCTTGTTGTCATTGATGATGTGAATGGATCATTATAGGAACGCTGACATATTTAGTCCATTTCATGACTCTTTGTTGTCCTCCTTCCAGTTTCCTCTACAAATGATCTTACTTAATTGGGCCGCACACCAAGTTTTCTGCAAGCTTATTGTTCCCACCACTCTTTTTTGCTATTTTGTGAGGTGATCCTGCTTGTAATCTTCCATCATCTTTCTCTGTGATATTTGGCATTAGCATGTACTCATTAGCCAACTCTCTCTATTTGGCAAGAACATCAAGTATTGCTGACTGAGGTGGTTTCTGGACTCTTTTAGTCTCCTCATTGTAGTGACTGTTTTTTGTTTTTTGGGTTTTTTTTTGGAACCAGACTTTTCATTAATGTAGGGAAGTCCCAGTGAAGAACTCTCTCTACCAATGCAGATTGGCATCTGCTTTGCAGCTAATTGTCTTAGAGAATTAATTGCTTGGGGGCACTGAGAGGTTAAGAGAATTTCCCAGGGTTACAAAGCTGTTACCACTATGTTAGAGGCAGATCTTAAATACAGTTCTTCCTGTTTCCTGTGTGTCAGCTCTCTATCACAGGACCTTGTGCTGTCCCTTGACTATATTGGCTAAACTTATCTGAAAAGTGTGAACTATTTCTTCAGTTATCTCTCCCACAAAGTGATTCATGTTTTAAGTGTCAGCCTCCCAAGAGGGTATAACAGGAGTGGTGGGTTATCATTATAATATTAATTATTTGTCATTGTGTCCCACGAGACTTTTGTATTTTATGTGATAGAAGAAAGCAAAGCTCTCTTATACCTGATAATACTACACTGTGTACCTTTTTAGAAGGGACCTTGTTATTTCTTTTTGTGGAAACCATAGATGTGAGCATCAACTCAGTAGGTACATATCTTCTAGTTAGGTGTGCATGGATTTTCCATCTGGTGGTGGTGCTCTTCCTCTATGAGAAGTGTATAGTTGTTGGAAGCACCTCTAGCTGCTAGTCAGAAATCAGAAATTCTTGACCTGTGGAACTTAGGAGGATATTGCTAAGCTGGAAATGTCCATTTCAAGATCACTCTTGGGGCACCTATGCACAGGGAAAGAAATATAAAGCAGAAAAGGAATGTAACAGTCTGACATTCAGGCTCAAACTCACCTAGGCAAGCCCATGTATTCATGGCCAAGTTCATACAACTTGTGTTTCTGCTGCTAAGGTACAGGAGGGGAGGGAAAAAAAAACTCCTTCTCTCTGCCTCCCTGGAAGTCCAAGAGAAAGGTGGAAAAGACTCAATTGATATGTTCAGAAAGAGAAGATAGAACAGGGCTAGGCTTTGGACTCAACTTTTAAACCTACCGAGTAGCTATTTCTTCCAGACTCAGCTTTGGTCTACCCTTTTCTCCCACAGCTTCCCATTATGGGGACAACGAGACCAACCAGAACTTTTGTGCTATCCATGTCCTTTTGAAAGGGTCCAGAGAACCTGACATCACTGGAAGTGGCTCATGGTACGGGATCATTGCCATGAATGTTACATGGAGTGACCCCATGGGCTTACTTCCATGCTCACTCAATGGTGTGCTTCCCAAGTATAGTCTAGCAGTTGGGAGAAGTCTCCCTTGGCTATCCCTAACACATTTGTGTTTACAAATACAATTATTTCATTAGCTGTATTTACAAGTATAATTTATTAGTGTTATGTATTAATATTTGTGTATACATTGAATTATCCAGCAGAATGTAAATGCCTCAAGGGTTGATATTGTTTTATTTTTGTTTCTACCCCTGGGACCTAGCACAGTATCAGGCACATAATTTAATAACCACTTGTTGAGTTTATCTTTTCCACGAATTATTGTTGATTTACATGTGGACATTTGATTCTAAAATGTCTTCCGCACTTGGAGCCAGTCTACAGAATTGAATTCTACAGAATTCTACAGTTAATTCCACAGAAGTCCTATTTTGAGGCTTCATTGCAGCTTAGAAACAACCCTGGATTCCTGAAGGCCTGAACAACGATAATAACAACACCAGCTAACACTTATATAGTGTTTACTATGTGCCAGTCACTGTGCTAAGGGCTTTACAATTATCTTCTCATTGGATCCTCACAACAATCCTTTGAGGGCGATGCTCCTATCCCATAGGAGGTTATTATTATCTCTTTTTATGGGTGGGGAAACTAAGGCAAATAGGTTAAGTGACTTGCCCAGGGTCACAAGGCTCATACGCATCTTAGTCCAGATTTGAACTCAAATCTTTTAAACTCCAGGCCTGGCAGTTTACACCACCTAGTTGCCAGGTTCTACCATGATAAAAAGACTTGAAGTATGATTCTGGCAGCAGACTGTCTTCCGTCCAAGGACCAGTACAGCTGACTACTGAAAGGTCCGTTACCATTTTTTTTTATCATGGAAAACCATGAATCAAATGAGAATACAGAATGGCTCCTTCACCTGCTCCCTCCTTCTGCTTTTTTAGCGATTGATAATAGCAGTATGTTGGAAAAATAGACAAAAGGTATTAAGTAACAAAAACTTTTTAGACCATTTAAATATTACTTTAATCTAATTGTGGATATCATAAACATGAAACTTTGTTGGTCAAAGTGCTGATGTAATACTGAAGACAACAAATTTCATCAATATTAACATTCTTGCCTTAAACAGAACAAGAAGATGTTCACAGGTTCTCTTTGAAGACCTGAAAAAAGAAATGGGTGGAATTGGTGTCACTGCGTATCCAAAGATAATTGTTGCACCCCGCTTCTCTCTCCTTGCGCACTAAAAAAGGAGAGACAATTACGGATAGCTCATTATTATTGCAGCTTATGAATGAATGAAAAGTATTTTTAAGCGCTTCCTATATGCATAGCACTAGGGTTACAAATATAAAAGGAAAGATGGTTCCTAGCTTCAGAGAGCTTACATTCTAATAAAGGAAGACAACACATATAAGGAAATGGTTGCTAGGGAGGAGTGGTTTGGTCAGGGAAGTCACTTCGTCAATTGAAACACTATTTCTGGGAATGGGTCTTCAAGGAGAACATTAATTCAGGGAAATAGGAAGCTGGAAAACAGACTTTCTCATTATCTACAGAATAAGGCCAAAATTCAAAATGCCAATAGTAGAATGAGTACTGCAATGGGAATCATGAGAACTCTGGACTGTATGGCTTTTGAGGATCTTTGCCAACTATAAGATCTTATGACTTTGAGGTTCAAGTTTTAGCTGTGCCAGTTTATAGCTGTGTGACATTGGTGAGTCATTAACTTCTCTGGACCCCAGTTTCTTCATCCATAAGAGGAAGATATTCCATTAGATGACATCTAAGGTCTCCACTAGCAGTAAAACATTATTTTAACTTGGAATTCAAGATTCTTAAAAATTTGGTTCTAAACTATCTAGAATTATAGATTTGCAGAGTTAGAGCTGAAAGGGACATTGGAGGGCATATGGTCAAAATCTTTCATTTAAAAATGAGGCCATTTGAAAAACAATTTAAAAATTTTTATTTTTTTAAGATCTTTTTTGTTTTTACATCTACTTCCTTTACCTTTATAATAATAAGAAAAAAAGAAAAAGAAAAAATTCAATGAAATTAACCATCATATTTAAGAAGTCTGATGTCATGTGCAGTGTTCCACATCTGTGGTCCTCTGCAAAGAAGCCAGAGAAGGTGAGACTACCCTTGGTCATTATAATTTTGTAGCATTTGTTTTCAATTGTATTGCTGTTCTCTCTATTTAAATTATTGTCACCATTGTGTATCTTATTTTTCTGGTTCTGTTTATTTTACTTTGCATCAGTTTATAAAGTGTCTTTCCATACTTTTATTTGTTGATTATATTTATTGTTATAGCACAGTACCTTATTCCATTATGTTTGTGCCCACAACTTGCTTAGTAATTCACAAATAATATAAGTATAGCTTGTTTACAGTTCTTTGTTTTGGAAAAAAAGAATTGCTGCAAAAATATTTTAGTGCATATGGAGTCATTCCTTTTATTATTGACCTTTTGGGTTATATTTTTGCACCATTTTCCATTAGCAGCTCTGCTGGCCCATTTTCCTCTCCTCCCCAATCTCCTTCCCCTTACACCTCCCCTTTCAGGATAAGAAATCTGAACCTGAAACCTGAAATCTCATAACAATGCAGATTGATTCAGGTTGTATATACAACATCTTTTCAAGTCATCCTTAGTTGAGCTTTCCCCTCTGATTGGAGGGTTGGAGAGTAGAACATTAAACTCTTCCCCAAACCTTCCTTTATAGAGGATTCACATTTTTCCTGCTTGACTTTGATTCCATGGAACACCATGCTTGAGGGGACCTCCTGGTTGACACCCCCACATCCATCTGCTTTTCAGTTTCCTTTTTGTGTGCTGTCTTCCCCCAATAGATTCTAAGTTCCTTGAGGACAGAGACTGTCTTTTTCTTATTTGTATTTTCAGCTCTTAGCACAGTGCCTGGAGCATAGTAAGCACTTAATAAATGTTTATGGAATTGGAATTTGTAAGTGGAATTCCTGGGTCAAATGATTACGACATTAAGTCATTTTCTGAGTACAAAAGATTTTCTAGAATGGTTGGACCAATTCACAACTCCACTAGTATGATCCATTACTATGATCATTCTTCTACAATCCTTCTAACATTGACTATTGCTGTATTTTTAAATCTTTGCTGTTTTTTTTTGGGTGGTAAATAGGCTCTTGCTAAGTAATTTTCTCTAATTCTTTCTTAGGCCTTCCTTCCTTCCTTCCTTCCTTCCTTCCTTCCTTCCTTCCTTCCTTCCTTCCTTCCTTCCTTCCTTCCTTCCTTCCTTCCTTCCTTCCTTCCTTCCTTCTTTCCTTCCTTCCTTCTTTCCTTCCTTCTTTTCTTTTTTACCTGCATCAAATGTGGTATTCATATGGGTTTGGATATTTAAAAATTTTAATATGATTAAACATGTTATTTTCCTGATGTTGAATCTTTCCTTGAATCCGTGATATAAATCTAACCTCATCATAATGAATCATTTTTTAGATAAATTGCTGTAGCCTTTTTGTCGAGGTTTCATTTAAAAAATTTGGAGTTAGTGTTCATTAATGACATTGGTTTATACTTTCTTTTCTTTGTCCTTTTTTGGTTTCGATATTAGGAGTATTTTTGTCTCATAATAGAAACTTAGTAAACTGATTCCTTTCCCAGTTTTGAAAATAATTTATGTAATATAAGTATTAATTATTCTTTAAAATTTCTATATGATTTTCCTATAAAGCTACTTATACTAGAATTACTACCCTCCTCCTACCCCACCCTGATAGTTCCTTTACATCTAGTTCAATTTTCTTTTCTGAAATTGGATTATTTAAAAATCTCTATTTGGTTTTCTGTTCATTTGAGTATTCTGAAGTTTTGTAGATAATTTTCTATTTACTTTGATTTTTCAGTTTTGTTGGCATAAAACATTGTATAATACCTTCTGATAATTCTTTTTATATTTTCTGTTTTCATCTTGACCATTCTTTATTTTGTTAGCTTGATTTTTCTTCCTTGTACTTTTAATCAGATTGGCTAAAAGATTATAATTTTTTTTAAAGTCTTTTCAAATAAATAGGTTTTAGTCTTTAAAAAATTGGTTCCACAGTCTTTTTGTTTCCCAATTAATCTATTTCTCCTCCAGTTTTTTTAAAGAGATTTCTTGTTTTGTTCACATTTTGGGGTTTGTTTAGATATTAAGTTTCTAATTTGTTTAGTTATACTTTCTGTTTGTTGATCTTTTTCTATTTTGCTGAAGTAGATTTTTAGAGATATGATTCCCCCCACCCCAGGACTGCACTACCTTTGTCAGAAATTTTTATGTGTTTTCTACTTATTATCATTATATTTCACATGCTGTTAGTAATTATCCTCAAGATTTTGTTATTAAATTTTCATTTAGATATATATCTTTTGCTTGTTCTCCTTGTTTTGTTTACTATTTTTATTGTATTGTGATCTGTAAAAGATGTGCTTAGTACTTCTGCTATTTTACCTTCATTTATAGCTTCTCTATATGAAAACTAACATTTGATTTTTGTAAAAGTGCCACTTGGTGCTGAGTATATGTATGTATATATATATATATATATGTATACATGAAAACATATATGTATATTTTTACTGTTCCTATTCAGGATATAAAAAATCCTTTAGCTCTAGATTCTTCAACAGTTTGATAACTTTTATATTTTCCAAGAATAATATTAAAGTTAGATACAATGCCATTTAGTGTCCAATTTTATCATCATTTAACAGTTTTCTTAAGTCTTATGTAATTTCTTTATCTCTAATTTATAGTATGAATTTCTAGTTTTGCTTTGTCTGATATGATTGCAACTCCTGATTTTTTGATTCGCTGGATATATTGTAAGTTTTATTCTAGTCTCTCATTTTGATACTATTTGTATCTTTGCTTTTTTAGATGTGCTTCCTGTAAGCAATGGATTGTATATTTCTAAGAAAAATCTTTTTGAGATTCTTTCATTTTAATGGCTTGCTTAATCCATTCACATTTAAAGTTATGAGTTAAGATTTTTGTTTTCTCCATATATGCCTCTAATATTTTTAAAAGATTAGAAATAATATTTTTCCTGTTTTAAGTCAACAACTTGTCCTTATGTTTAAGTGTGCCTCAAACTACTTTGATGCATTCTATTCTCACAGGTTCTCTTCCTCCTACTCCTTTTGTCAATCCTTTCCCTAATTTTTAGATTTCCTTAAGTCATTAATTACTTTTCCTTTTATTTATTTAGCCTCCTCCTCCTTTTCTCTCTTTCAACTTGGTGATTAATTCAAAATCTCTGTTCTTCTGTTACTTCTGAACTTTTTTCTAAATTTTTTTTGCTTTGTTTTCTTCATTGTCTTCCTTTTTTGTCTATGCTGAAATGTTATGCTCTGATTCATGGCCTATATCCTTATTTATTCCTTCTTTAATCTCCCTGTATTCCTTATAGAGTTAAAGCTTTTGGGTTTTAATGGGGTTGAGCTCTCTTTTTAAAATGATTTTGAGCTCTCAATCACAATACTTTCTCTCATGCATTTATAGTAACTTTTGTTGTTATAGTTATCTGTGCATGTTTTAAACTTGGTCTATTAGAGTGTAAGCATATTGAGAGCAGAGACCATGGTCATATTTTCTTTGTATTCCCTTTATTGCCTGCTACAATGCCAGCTCCCTACAAAACTTGATTGTTGAATAGAACTAAATGTCTGGTTTTCTCATGGAAGAGGATTGGTTTAGGAAAGAGATTCATTTTTTTCTGATGTGCTAATTAATTGCCTTCCTTCTTTTTCATGGGTTCCTCTTTTCATCTACTCTTAAAGATCAAACTTTATGAAGCTGAAATGGACTCACTATTCCTTTTTAGTTCCTCAATAAAGTAGATCAACTTTGCAGGATTTTGACATATTTTCAAAAGAAACTCTGAAGAATTTGGCTGGGTTTTTCTAATTTTAATCATCTGGCACCTTATGGAGGCAAATAAAGGTCTCATTTTCATATACACATAGACATTCTATATAAATGTCTACATAGCTGTATATAGATACACATATGTGTATATCTATATATATTATATGAGCAAAAACCCCAAACTGGATTCTGGTAAACTGTAATCATAATGTTATAATGCAATACAAGAGCAGGATTGCAATGCCAGGGAAGATTTATTCTGACACAAAACTACATGAAAACAGTGAGTTGCCTTTCTGGGTTTATTTAACTTCTGGAATGTGTTTCACACCTCGTAGATGAAAGGGCCCTGGGAATAAATATATAAATAAACGAACCAGTCTGATCACATCAATTCAGTGGTTTAAAGGATTGGAACCCACAGTCAAGGTCTGATTTATTAACTTGGCAAGAGGTTGGTCAGAAGGTTGCTAGTTATCTGTGGGAATCACTCCTGTGACTTTGGTGGTGGTGGTGGTGGAAACTTCCACTTAATATATGGCCCCTTATTTTACTTGACTAAAGCTGCCATTTATCTGGTCTTCACAGACTCTTTTTTCATTTAAAATGAAAAGTAAACAATACTGAGGATTTTATTCATGATTAACGTTTTTAGGGGCAAAAGTTCCCATACCAATAAACAACTTTAAACTTAACTCTTTTCAACGCAGTCCCAGCCTTGTTATTAGATCCAAAGATGGTTCCATTTCACACTTAAAAATGGAGTTAGCAAGTAATTGGGAAGATCCACACATGGAAAGAAAACTACATTCCTTGTTATTATTATTTTTGCATGCTATAATGTAGAGGCAGTCTGGGGTAGTGGGCAGAGTGTTAGACTTAGAGCCAGGAACACCTGGGTGCAAATGGTATCTCTGACAAGTACAAGTTGTGAAATTTACACTTAATCTCTTTGTTTCTTATGCAACACCCTAGACTGTATATATTATCAGGAAGGTAGATTGAGTTCCCTCTGCAAAACAAATAAATAGGGAGAGTGAGAGACAGAGACAGAGAGATAGAGACAGACAGAGAAACTAAATATCTGGATTTCTCATGGAAAAGGATTGTTGTCTGTTAGGAAAGTGATTCATTTTTCTCTAATGTTGGGCTCATTAGTTTTCTTTACCTTTTTTCTTTTTCTTGGGTGCCTGGAGACACATAGAGAGACAATAGAATGAAAGAGAAGCAGAGATAGAGACAGAGACAGAGAGAAAGAGAAAAGAATGACCCCTTAATGGATTTGGGAGGAAAGTGATCCCTCCTAAGAGGAATGAACCCTTTTTTGAACATTTAGGTATGATTTGTTCAGGGCTGCATATATTGTATTGGTAGTAATGGGTAGTAATCTGTGTTCAAGGCTTTGAAGGGACACTGCAGAAATAAATTAGTCATATAAGATTGAGCGATAACTGAAGGACAGACCTTCATCATTTCAAGAGAAATCAAGTTGTCAGCAAGCATTTATTAAGTACCTATTTATTTATTTTACTATAATTATTAATTTATTTTTTTACTACATTTATTAAGACGCTGTTCTGACCCTGGAAATACAAGGAAAGGCAAAAATAATTCCTGCTTTCAAAGATCTCGCAATCCAAAGGAGGAAACAAGATGCAAATAAATATGTGCCAACAAGATACAAACAAAACTAAGTAGAGATAAATTTAAAGGAAAGGCACTAACTTTGAGGAGGACTGGGAAAGGCTTCTTGCAGAAGGTGGAATTTTAGCCAAGAGGAAGGACAGATACCAGCCTAGTGGGTAAACTTGCTGTGTAAACATATGAGAAGACATGGATGAAGTCACACAGGATGATGGGGAGGGATAGATGGGTTGTGTTGTGTATCTCAGCAGGGAGCACCCATGTAGATGAGACTGCAGATAAACTGGAGCAGCTGGAGCCTCACAGTTATTCTGTATCATCCCTAGAATAATATCCCATATTGATATAAGTAGGAGGTAGAGTGGAGGAGAGCAGGAGTTTTATTAGGCCCTCTACCACTTGCCCTTCCCCTCATCTTTCACCTGCCTATCCAGACCTGTCTCCATGTTCTCACTCTCTCTTTTCATTTCAAAGGCTGGCTTTACATGTGGTGAGTTTCTCAGTAGAATCCTAAAAGAAGTAATTTACTTTAGTCTCGGGCTTTTGTGCCATAGTGGGAGTATATTGCCATTCTCAGAGTCCAGAGGATTTAGGATTGAATCCTACCTGACACTTGCTAGCTATTTTGCTCTGATCAAGTCGCATTGAGGCTCAGTTTCCTCTTCTCTAAAATGGAAATAGAAATAGCAATTACATCACAATACTTTTGTGTGGTCAAATGGAAGAATAGATTTGTAAAGTGCATAGTAAACCCTAAAGCACTCTATAAAATCTTATTGCTGTTCACTCTAAGAACAGATGATAGGGATAGGGGAAAAAAAACAAAACCGAAAACAACAACCCCAGCATATCTTTAACTTTTTTTTCACTAATGTCTTACACATGTTTTCTTCTTCTCGATGATGATAAACTTTCAGAAGTTCATTCCGTGCTATAGAACAAGGCCCAATAGTTAATGGCTTGGTTTCATTATGGTAAACAAATTGGGTTATACTAGAGTCATGAGGCGCAGAGAGAACATGGTATTTCTACTATCAGCCTGGCATTACAATGTCCAAGCCTAGAATTATGGTAAAGTCAGAAGCTGATCTGAGCAATACACAAGGCTCACCACAATTTGAAGCTTGCCGATGATAGCTTCATTTAGGCCTAAAAGCCAGAGAGGAAGCCTACCCACAGATGCCTGGCCTTGCTCCTGGCTTCCATGGAGGAAAAATAGCCCAGCCACCACTCTTAACAGGCAGATGGTAGAAGAAATAGGAAGGAGCTTTGGCAGAAGTGAGTCACAGAAGCAATAGAAAAGGCCTCTTCTTAGAAGGGTATATCGTGGTGAGGAAAAGAGGAGCGAGACATGAAAATAGGGGAATATGATTCAGACAGGAGTATGGAGGAAGAGAAAATGGGAGAGATGTGGTGAGTGAGGATTCTGTAGAGAGAGTAGATTTGAGGGAAGGGGTGGAGGCTCCTGAATGTTATTACTGGGACACCAGCCTTCTAATTGTATAGCAATTAGCTGTTTTATGGACCGGCTCTTAAAGGACCAACTACAGAAACAGAATCCACAAAGTGAAGGCTGAAGACTGGAAATATTGACCCTATGAAATAAGTCCTGGTTTAAGATTTTTTTCCTCCAGGGTATTGGAGGTAGTTCAGCATTGACCAACTTATATCTGTGACATCAGGTATTAGAAAATGTTGTAAGCAGGGTTCATTCCTCCCTGTTTGTCTCTCAGTTCTTTTCATCCTGTGTTTTTAATGCACCTTAACTCTCCTGGTTTCTTAGATTCTGATCTTCCCCAATTACTACCACCAGTGAATTAGGACTCCAGGAGCATATGGCTTTCCTATCCATACTAACTGAGGTGTGGAAAAATCCCTTTTTCCTTTGGTTCAGCTTGGAATTTTTCAAATGGGACTTTAGCTAGGAAACTAGGGAAATGAAAACAAATATTCAAGCATAGAAACAGATGAGCTTACAAAGCATAGCGTTTTTATCCTAACTTAAATTTAGCCATGGATTGGTTGAGTTGCTGTGGCTTATGGGATACACAGTCCTATTTCCTTTTCCCTACTTTCAACCCAATCTAGGGTGAGAATGTGGAAAGCAAGACCAACTCAGACTTCTAACCAAAGGTAGATTTTAGTTGGCAGACCTGCCAGGTCTTTTGGGATTCTTAATGTATCTCAGAACGTGCTTCTTAGTTTTATTTCTGGTCATCTTCCTCTTCATCCCTATCCCTTTAGGCCTCTGGGCTGTACTGCATTTTAAGTTTTCTTCTGCCTTGTGCTCAACAACCTTTAACCTGGTCCCTGGTTCATAGGTGAAGATGGCACATCCCTATTTCCCCCCCCCCCCCCCAAATTTTCCCCTGGGCTCTAAGCGAAGTTTACTTTTGCCCCTTTTCATCATTCTCTCAATGTGCCTAAGGTCCTAGGCCCCTGGAAATCTACCTTTACCCTAATTTATTTTTTTCAAGTGAATTTTCTCAAGCATTTTTTTTTCCTGAAGCACATTCACTAGTTATTTGATAATGATAGTATTTCTCTCTAGGAGATTCTGAATGATAGAGGTTCCTTTTTAACAGTTAATACTCTAAGTAGGAGGAGAAAGGAACTGAAGAGGAAATCAGATGAGATACTCAAAGGCTGAAAAGAGGGTCTTCAGGGAGGCACCATTCAGATAGGGTTGTGTCAAGAGAAAGGAACAAGGACAGAGTATTTTTTAAATGCCCATCCAAGGCAACCTGTAGCTAGAATTCAGTCTGGTTCCTTTGCTGTGTTGATGCAACCACGATCTTATCATGGTGGGTATTCATTTCATGGGTACAGATGACAACTCATTCATCTTGTGCCACTCTTGACCATGACCTCCAATTAATCCTTCAAAGAGGATCTATCCAATGTGGAGGAGGTCTTCCTTTAGTTCTTTTTAATATCTTGTAGATACTATAACAACATTTTTAGACTATCCCTCAGTTATCCTTTATTCTTGATATATGAGTTGACCACTTCCTTTTATGGTCATATGTTTCTTTAATGATGTCTTTAGTGCAAAGATACTCAACTTACTATTTGCCATTAAATTGAAAAATCGTTAAAGGCTTACAATGTGCAGCATATGGTATTAGGGAGTGTGGCCATAAAGACAGGTACTGCCACTGGCCACCCTGCTCTCAAGAAACATACAATTTAATAAAGAGAAAGACAAGTACACAAATAACTATTGCCATGAGGTAGAATGAGAAAGGATACAAGGAAGTGTGGTGTAGTAGAGAGTGGATTTAAACATAGCAAACCTAAGTCAGTCATTCAATAAGCATTTATTAAGTGCTTAATATGTGTCAAGCACCGGGGCTACAAAGGAAGGTAAAAAACATTCCTTGCCCTTAAAGGGCTTACCTTCTAATGAGAAGAACTACATGTCAATAGCTAGGTATGTACAAGATACATACAGAGTGGATGGTGGGGGGTAGTGTTAGAGAGGGAGGGGAAAAAAGGGAAGAGAACCAAGCATTTAAGTACCTACTATGTGCCAGGCTTTGTGCACAAATATGATCCCATTTGATCCTCATGATAATTCTGTGAGGTAGATGCTATTATTATGTCCATTTTACAGTTTAGGAAATTGAGGTAGATAGAAGTTAAGTGATTTCCTGAGGCTCGAACAGTAAAGTGAATGATGCTGGGGTATGTGTAGAGGGTGGGGTGGGGAGGAGACTGGGAAAGGCCTCTTACAGAAGGTGGGATCTGAGCTGAGTCTTGAAAGATACAAGGAAAACTAAGAAGTGGGGGTGAGGATGAAGACCATTGTAGGTCTGAGGAACAGATAGCGAAAAAGCAGGGAGATAGAGGTGGAGTGTTGAGCATAAGGAATAAGGTCCTTGCTACTACTTGTGTGGCCATGGGCACGTCACTTTGTGTTTTGAGTCTAACTTGGGCAGCTAGAGGGCCAGACCTGGACTCAGAAAGATTCATCTTCCTGGGTTCAAATCTGACCTCGGACACTTACTAGCTGTGTGACCTTGGGCAAGTCACTTAACTCTATTTGTCTCAGTTCCTCATCCGTAAAATGAACTGGAAAAGGAAATGTCAAACCACTTCAGTATCTTTGCCAAGAAAACCCCAAATATGTTACCTTGGGCAAGTCACTTCTCCCTGTTGGCTTCAATTTCTTCATCTGTAAAATGAACTGGAGAAGGAAATGGTGAACCACTCCAGTATCTTTGCAAAGAAAACCCTAAACGGGGTCCCAAAGAGCTGTATGTACAAATTTGTCACGAGGGTGTTGGACTAAATAATAACTAAGATGCTTTCTAGCTCTAACTCTATGATCCAATGTAGTCTGAAAGAAAAGTCTGGGCTAAGTGATATAATGAGGGAAAGAACACTTTTTACCTGCCTTGGAGATGGAATTGGGTAAGATTTTATGGAAAAAATGGTGTGGGACCTTGAAAGAAGGGAGGGACTTCAATAGAAAGTGAATATTGGGGAAGGAGGAAAGAGAAAGTGAGCATCCGTTGCAGGTAAGAGGTATAGCTTTAACAAAGGCATAAAGACGAGGAGAAAGCAGGATAAGAATAGGAGATGGAAAATAGTCCTGTTTACTGTGAACTTTCTTTTAATATGTCTCCCATAAGACGAAACAAAAATAAAGACAATTAGGAAATAAGAAAGCTTCTATGACAAACTTCTTCTCAATTTAAAAAAAGAACAAAACCCAAAATAAAACCCAAAGGTCTTCTTAACCCACGTCGGTGTTTGGATCAAAGGCTTGGCTGGTATTTCTGTTGGGGTGCTAGAACTCTTTAACAGAATTTAAGAAATACAATTCACTTCTAAGGGCTCACTGTTTCTGAAAATCATAACAAATAAATGAAAGGCAATAAAAGTCATAACAATATTAATTATTAATGATATTAATGATTAATATTAATAAATAACAACATAAATGAAAGACAATGAAAGTCATAACAAATGAAAGACAGTAGTAAGTTATCAAAACTTAAAAAAAAGACTTGGCTGTACCAAGAAGTACAGCCCCTGGCTTCAGTGATAAAATATGGGACGAGACAGTCAAATATTTACTAGTTGGCAACCCTAGTGGGAAAGAAGCTAGTAGCCTAAGAGCTGCTTGTTTTATTTTAAGCTATACTACTACACAGGGAAGCTAGGTGGCTGGGTGAATAGAGTGTTGGCCTTAGAATCAGGAAGACCTATCTTCCTGAGTTCAAATTTGGCCCCAGACAAGTCACTTACTCCTGTTTCCCTCAGTTTCCTCATCTGTAAAATGAGCTGGAGAAGGGAATGGCAAACCACTGTAGTATCTTTGCCAAGAGAAGCCCAAATGGGGCCATGAAGAGTTGGCCATGACCGCACATCATTCATCCCATCATTCTATTTCTAAGTGAGCTTGGGTAAAACACAGCCTCAGTTTTCAGCCCTATTGAGTTGCCTCATTGGCTTGTTATGAAATCTAATGACACGAAGTATTTTAAATAATCTTGCCAAATCAGAGTGCTAGAGAATGATAATGATAGCACCATTAGAGAAGATCAAGAGATAGTGCCAACCTTGAATGAAAGGAAAGAAAGGGGGTCCAGTTATGATCTATTGATGATTATTGTTCATGATTACGAGGAGGAAGAAAAGGAGGAAGAGAAGGAAGAAAAAGGTTCTGCTAGAGTTTAGGTTATAAATCATGGTTTGTGTCTCTGGGTCCCTGTCCTGGACCTAGAACAGTGCTCTGCATACAATGAGTGCTTAATAAATGTTTCTTGATTTGTTTCCCCATTTCTTCTTTGTCAGTAGAGAGGAGAGATACTTCCTGGGAATTGTGGTAAACCTCTGTGCTTCCTCAGAATGTCTCTGATACTTCTCCAGATGCATATTTTGAAACATTTTCATCTAGAGATAGCACTAAAATGACCCCATCATCGTGACGGCAATGTTAACCCGCGATAGTTATCTCAGCAGAATCATTGCTCCTTGTGAGGGAAGTACTGTTTTGCTTTCTTCTTTTTTTGCCCTCCCTCCTGTTCCTCAGTTTCCATCTTTGGTCCTTGAGCCTTGGCAGGTCTCTTCTCCCATGCCCAGAATGCCCTCTTTTCCTCCTTCCCACTTCTTAGAATCCTTAAGTTTCATAAAAACTCTGCTCTGATGTTATCGTCTTTCTACATAAGTCCTTTCCTGACCCCTGCCTCCCATCCTTACTTTTCCTCCCCAGCTGCCAGTACCTCCCCACTGAAATTACCCCACATTTATTTGGTATATATTTGTTTCTATTTATATGTTCTCCTTGAGCGCTGAGACTGGTTAAGTTTTGTTCTTGTATTCTCAGCACCTATCAAGGGGCTTGGCACACAGCAGGCACTTAATAAATGCTTGTTGATTGATTTGCATCCCCAGTGCCTAGTAAAGTGTTCCTGGTACAAAGGAGGCACTTAAAAGTGCTTGTGAATTTTCTCTCCTTCCTGGAGTTTGTTTGGAGGGAAACATTGGTTTTCATATTGTCTGTATAATGGCTGTTTTGAGTTTGTTCAGCAGGATTCCGAAATGCTTCCTGAACCAAGAACAGGCTGATTTGGGAATTAGCAACTCTGAAGGACAGCAGCTACTTTTGGGATAACACAAGAAGAGCTGCTTTAACCAGTGCACAACAGGTTGGGTAGGAAGCAGGAAGGAGAATAATCCCCCATTTCTCTGGAGTCTACAGAAGAATCTGAACCAGCATCACATAAATCCTTAGCTAACTGGGAGCTGGCCGGAACAGCAGGGTTAACACCTCGATTCAAAACTTTTGACCACTGCAGAAAACCACAGGAGTCATTGTTTCCACTGCCCCTTCCTGAGTCCCAGCAATGCCTCCAGGGAAAGACCTCAGTTCTGTTCACTCCAGTTACAACACAGGGCAAAATGCCTTTCATTTTTATACTGGTAGCGCCTTTAATATGCATGGCCTTGCAAAGCTGTGTGCAAAACTATCATTAGGAATCATTAAATATAAAATATCAATTTCCCATGTTAAAAGGGAGTAATAAAAGGGAGAATGGAGTGGGGCTTTGACTGTGCTGAGTGAAGTAGTTCCCCCCAGGGCAGAGAATTTCAAAGTTTTGGGACTTTAATCTATATGGTTTAATTATTGCAACATGCAGGAAGGATCAGGGAGAACCACTACATCAGCATTATGGGATGGGCCTAGGCCATTCAGGGCCTCATTAGCCCATGAGGTCTTTCACATGAGAAGGAAGAATCAAGTACAGACCATGGAGAGACATTAAAATTCTAGGGCACTTTTCAGAAGAGTAATATAAGATAGATCGTATTCTATAGATGAACACCAATTATAATGTCTGCCAAGTAGCTTCCTCAAAGGGATAGATGGAGTATTAATAAAAGAACTTTTGAGAGGAGTTTTAAATTTCTTAAAAGAAATGTACAATAAGCATAAAGGTACTGGTACTGTGGAGATGATAAGTCCATTAAATCCCATTTTCTCCAACGGACAAGAAGCCTTCTTGGTGGAGAGCAAAAATTCTTGAATTTTAAGTCAGAGGACCTGGGTTTGAATCCATCTTAGTATGCACTTGAGTATGGCCTTGAGCAAGCCATATACTTTTTGGCTCTCAGTTTCCCCTTTTGTAACATGAAGGGTTTAGGCTCGTTGAATTCTAAATCTTTTCTGACTCTAAGTCAATGATCCAGTGACAAATGGAAGGTCAGGAGAAAGTTAAAGAACCCATCCAAGGTCATAGAACAGGGTAGAAATTAAATCCAGGATCCCAAGTAGCCTTAGTTCTAAAATCCTCCAAGTTTTTCAGGTTCAACAGAATGACATTAAAAAAAAAGGACAATATGTATTCAGACAATGTTCTAGCTGTAATCCCCTATTTAGAAAGAACATAAGAAATAGCTTTTGCATGATTTGGTAGCCTCTGCCATGATATCATATTACTGAAAAACATGGAATCGTTTCCTTTTCCTTGCAAAAAAAAATTGTCCTGTTTAACAATTTAAGGAGGAATTCAAACCAGGTCTTAATTCACCCTTAAAACAAATATTTATTTAGTTATGATTTAAAGCCAAATAATCTGTCCTAATGCATTTCCTTTGTGGGGAGGTAGTGGGCAATTGAAAAAGATTTTACAAAATAATAAATTCCACCTAAGGAAAGCGGAAATCTATGATTTTTTAATGATGCATATTTCCGAGGAGCTGACAGAGGGAGTTCAGTTCCTTACAAGGCTAACAGCCTTCATCAGATACGTCGTACGGCCTGTGCTACCCTGCGGGATATAGTTCCAGTTCTGATGTAATCAGAGAATCTTTTTTTTTTGTCCTTAAACAATAAACGCAGCCGTGCATGGCTGAATGGTTATATCGCTCTGGTATTTTAATGTAGTACAATTTACTGCAGTATTTACTTCAGCCCTTGGCTTGCTGACACTAAAATTATCTTAAACAGGAATTATAACATGAAATTAGATTAGATCAACTTCAACAAGTTTATCTCTAACAATAAATATATACAAATTCTGAAACACAGTACCCTGCAATTTTCAGCCAGGGCTTAAAGCAATTAGACATTCTGTGGTGATAACACATTCCCGTTTTTATTGTACCACAAGCTGGTGAGATACCTCTACCAGGCATGTTCATGCTAATTAGCAGATAAAGTGTAAATCTGAGGGAGCCTGAAATTTGGCTGCTTTGCCAGTTTTCTCATGATTGGAAATTGGAGGGTGAATTTCCTTTCATTCCTACATCCCCTATTCAGGCAGTTTGAGGCTGGCTGTCTTTCCTCAGTGAATTTTAATCCATCATATCTGCCATTCATCTAGTTTGCTTTCAATTCGGGAGGCCCAAACAGTTTCATCCTGAACTGCCTTGTACAGTCAATCCTTGAGGAATTTCTTCTTTGTAGAACTCCATGTTGAGATGGCACGCTGCCCTCTGCTTGGTAGTGTCCCCTTCAGAGGAGGGGTTTTGTTTTTCCTACTAAGAAACAATAGATTTCTCCACCGAAAGGAAAGGTACGCATGTTATACGGTAGCTTGCTTTGTTTGTTTTTATTCGCTCAGAATGTGAGACCCAGACAAAGGGAGGAACACACCTCATGACTCCAGTTAAAATATTCATTTTGAAGGAAATCCATGGTTTTGAAAATGAAGGTTTTACCAGTAATCAGGCTGCAAACACCCGGCCCTCTGGAGGGAAGAAGACTTGGAGCAGGTCAGGGAGCTGCCGGGTCTCAGAATTCTGCATCTGCCATTGATTCAATGGGAGGCTTCAGGGCAAATCACATAACCCTTCTGCTTCTCCACCCTTTGGCCCAAATCTACCTTTGAAGTCAGTGGGAGCTCATTTTATGGGGAATTTCAAGCTTTGAGCTGCTGGGCTTGATTCGATTTGCATTTGCTATCTGGGCCCCAGGAATATCTGAGTTTCATAAATTATAAAAAGACCTCATCGGGACAACCTGTCACCATAGAAAACTTGGTTCTCAATGACTGATAATATCCTTGAATCGTTAAATCCTAGAATATCTTGGGATTTGATAGAGATCTCAAAGGGCATGTAGTCCAGTCATTTACCTGAAGCATGAATTCCCTTCTATGACATCCTTCCAAATTGATCATCTGGTCTCCTGTTGAAGATGTATGGTGTTGGGGATCATACTAATTCCCAAGGCCTCCATTCTATCCCTTGTACCATTGTTAGAACTGTGAGATAATTCTTCAGATATGAAGCTGAAATTTGCCTTTCAATTACTCTTCCCTACTGCTTCTGACTCTGTTCTTTGAGACTTGTCAAGATTAGTCTAATAAATCCACATGGAAACCTTGCAAATATTTGAAGACAGTGATCATCTCCCTGATACATCTTGTGTTCTGAAGGCTAAAAGTCCTTAATTCCTTTAATATACCCTTAAAGATACATTCATTGATTGCTTTTATTTTTACATCACAATCATTTCTGTATATTGCTCTTGCCCTTTTACCCTGCCAAGCATTCAACCCTCCCTTGCAATCAAGAAAAATAGCTAAGGAAAAATAATCCAAATGGTGACCATATCTGACAGTATATGCATTATTCTGCTTCCATGGTCCCCATCCCTGATCTGCCCACAGAGAGGCAGGAGGACTGTTTCATTATCAGTTCTCTAAAATCAGTATCACTTATTGTAATTACTGACAGCTTGGCTCCCTTTC
Organism: Phalanger gymnotis; assembly: GCA_028646595.1. Taxonomy (NCBI): domain Eukaryota; kingdom Metazoa; phylum Chordata; class Mammalia; order Diprotodontia; family Phalangeridae; genus Phalanger; species Phalanger gymnotis. Next base: position 109,663,107 of record CM053622.1, read on the forward strand.
AGTATCCTTTTCATTTGTGTGATTGTGGCCGTTGTGTATATTATTCTCTTGGTTCTGCTACTTCACCCTGCCTCAGTTCATACAATTCTTACCAAGTTTCACTAATTTACTCATATTTGTTACTTCTTATTGCATAACACTACTCCATTACATTCATATGCCACATTTTTTTTTCATTCCCAACTGATGCATATACACATTGTTCTTAGTTCTTCAAGATAACAAAAAAAAAATACTGCTACAAATACTTAATACTTAGAGAAGCTGTCTTTGGAGAGTATGGGTTTGGGTTCTCTCATGATTCTGATCATCTTTCAAGGGGCTCCAACTTTTCAATGTCCTTCTAGATGGTGGTGTTAAGAAGTAGACATAATACTCTAGATGCTATCTCACTATGGAAGAGTAAAAAAAAAAAGTATATTTCTATTTGATAATGGCTCAGTAATAATGAGCCTGCCTGGATTTAAATTAGAACATTCCATGAGACCAAAGGGTCTAAGATAAAAATTAATACTTTTTTCATTGGGTTTTAATTGCTCTAAAAATCAATGTAAGAAAATAAAAATTAGCACAATGAACTCAGCAATAAATATCAAGCTATAGAAAGAAGTAACTTATTTGACTACTAAAAAATTAAATGATCATTCTTTCCAGCCCACCTCTCTTAGAGGAGCAAACATAAGCACATTTTAAGTCATGCACTAAAAACCCTCCTAGATAATTTGTCATCTAAATCTAAAAAGAATGGCGATTTCACAGGACAACGATGATGGCTCAAGTCAGTCCTTACAGCAGGCATGCTCATTTGCAATGTTCTGATTTAAGGAAACTACAAAATATCAGAGTTGGGAAAGTTCCTAAGACAACAGTTAGTTCTACTTTCAGCCTGATGCAAGAAATTGCTCTGCAGTATAGGGGGAAGGGAACAAGCATTTATTAAGTGCCTACTATGTGCCAGATGCTGACCGAGAGCTTTGCAAATGGTTCCCCAGATCTAACACCTCCAATCTCCACTTTTCGACAGTTCTAAAATTTTTCCCTATGCTGTTTTAAAATCTTCTTCACTCTAGAATGAGAATTCTTAAAATGGGATCCACTGACTCCTGAAGGGTCTGCGAATAGATCTCAGGGAGGTCAATGAACTTATGAGGGAAAAAAATTATATCTTTATTTTTGCTAACCTCTGACTGAAATTGAACATTTCCTACAATTATAAAATAAAAAAAATATTCTGGGAGGGGTCTACTGGCTTTACCAGATTGTCAAAGGGATTCATGACTCAGAGAAGGTGAAGAATCCTTGCTCTAGAACTCTACATCAAAACAAGCTTAATTTCTATTCCGCATGAGTTTTTTTTTAGATATCAAAGACTCACAGGCTTCTAGATGTAGAACTGAAAGGGACCTAGTCCAGAAGTATTAAACACATTATCTACTATACCCTTGAGTATGGCCCGAACTGGATTAAAATGTATTTGGGAAATATTTAACAAAATAAATTCAAATGCAATAAAGTATAGACATTATATGTTAAAACTCAGTCAATATGCAGCCCCCTAGGTATTCTTATGTACAGTTTGGTGGCCCTGTTTCTATTTGACTTTGATACCACTGGGCTAGGCCATCCCTTAATTGTGTAGATGAGAAAGCTAAGGCCAAGAGAGGCTGAATTTCTCAGGTCACACAGAGGGTAAATGGCAAAGCCAGGATTGGAACTCTGGTCCTATGATTCCAAGTTTGGAACTGTTTCTCCCTCACCATGCTGCTTTTCATGCTTCCTAGTGGATGATCCTGGTGGGAGTTCTTCCTTAGTGGATTTTTTGGCTTTGTCCTCTTTTTAGTAAGGGAGAGAAATTATTATATAATGGCAGTTCATCTTAAAAGTTTCTTCAAGGGGGGCAGCTAGGTGGTGCAGTGAGTAGAGCACTGGCCCTGGAATCAGGAGGACCTGAGTTCAAATCCGACCTCAGACACTTGACACATGTACTAGCTGTGTGGCCTTGGGCAAGTCACTTAACTCCAATTGCCCTGTTCCCCCCCCCCCCAAAAAAAAGCTTCTTCATGGTCTCCAAGGCTGAGTCAATAGACCCTTCAATGGTCCTGTGGCCTTATGAGTTTCAGCCTAACATTGAAAGGCAGTAAGATGTAGTGAAAAGAGCCCCAGACATGAAGCTAAGAGACTTGGGTTCTACTTTCTGCACTGTAAACCACAGGCAAGTCTCAGAAGTTCTCCCTGGGCCTCTCTTTCCTCAGTTTTAAAGGCAATGGTTGAGCTGGATAATCTCCAAGGTTCACAGAGTAGGCCAATGGATAAATACCATATTACTAAAAATATCGTGATTCAAGGTGGTGAGCTGGTGGATCATTTAATTCTTGGGAGCGATGAAACAGCCCACTATAGGTGTCTTCTTTCTCCCCCTCTCTCTAGCCACTCTGGACTTCATCCCTGTTTTGGACAAAAAAAGGGCAAACCGTTACTCTACATCTTTTACTTGGTTCATTCCTATACTCTGGTTCTGACCTCATCCTAACATTATCACCATATCTCTTTGGATTTAGAAAACAAGTAGAGGAAAAAAGTATTTTAACCCTTTTCACATACCTGTCTTCCATCTTTTCAGGTAGATCTAAAAAGAGCATTAAATTTGGAGCAGAAGTTGTGTTCACTTTGGATGACTGGCAACATATTATTAGTCGAGGTTAGAAAAGCATTGTGGAATAGTGACAGAAAAGTGAGTGGAGAGCTGGCCTCTGAGTCAGGAAGATCTGCCTTCAGGTCCTGGCTCTGACATACACTAGCCTTTGACCTTACAAAAGTCATTTAGCCTCCTGATGCTCTAGAGTCCAGAAAACTTCTAAGACACTAAATTGCAGAGAAGGTGTCAACATTCATTCGTAGATGGAATCGATTCCTCACTTGGGCTTTCCTCATAATAATCGCCAGCTAAGACTTCTAGGAGTATTATCTCAATCTTCCCCCTTCAGGTCCTTCCTAAGATCCCTTAACAAAGCTAATTGGACAATTCTTCTCACACTAGAGATACAAAAACCAGAAACCACACAGTCTTTCTGCTCAAGGAGATTTCCTTCTTCTGACAAATCAATAAGGTTTTGTGATCAATGAAATCAGTGGCATTTGATTGCTCAAATAGTCACCATGAACCAGTGACCCTTGTTAATTAAGGAATAGAAGACAAGAACTGCACAACTGTATTGTGATTTCATTGTGAATCTCTGGGTAAGGAAACTCCCTTTACCAGCGTAGGTTGGCATCTTCTCTGCCACTTATTATCTTATAAAGTTGCCAAAGGCACAGAGGATTTAAGTGACTTGCCAAGGGTCACATAGCCAATAGGAGTCAAAGTCAAGAATGAAACCAAGGTCTTCCTGGCTTTGAGACCAGCTCTTTAACCACTATCCCACAATGCCTCTCTTCTTATACATAATAGGTGCTTGATAAGTGTTTATTTAAATTGAAAAATTAGAAGGAATGAGAAGAAGCTACAGAGAAGCATATTTTAGCTCCTTTAAAGGAAATAGCTTTATAATGATTAGAGCTATTTAAAAGTGGGATGGGCAGCCTTAACAGTGAATTCCTCGTTTTTGGATACATCAAGAAGAGACTAGATCGCCACTTGTGTACATTATAGAAGATGAACTCTGAAATCATGTTCGGATCCAAGATTCTGTAAAGTAGTGAGATGATTTTTAGATACTTTCACATACAGTTCTATAGCTATCATTATGAGCACACCCATTCTTATGAATGGCAGAGTTACTTTTTTGGGCAAAAGTAACTGTCATTCAACAGTTACAAAAAGAGATTTACTTAGCCCTAATACAGAAAGGATATTCCACAAGAATATGGTAGCATATAGCTTGAATAGATAAGAAATGAAGGGTCTTGGGGTATTCATGAAATATGAGGGGCCCCAACTTCACATGGGCAGGTGTTTTTATGCCTTTAGACGACCAGAAATTTACATTAGTAAGGACAGAGGCAAAGATATACTGGAGCTAATTCTAATTGGTTCTCTTGAGAATCAACTGTAAAACACTTTGGAAATTGATAAACACTATATAAATCAGGCCTTGATTGTTTAAAAAAATTTTTTAGGCTTAAAAAAAAAGATAGATAAAATGTTAACAATGTAGATTAAATCTAATATAAACTTTTTTTGGAGAGGGGAAGGAAAGGAATATAAACATATAGCACCTACTGTGCGCCAGGCACTGTGGGGAGCACTTTATGTGTATTATCTCATTTGATCCTTACAACAACTTTGTGATGTAGGAGTAGTGATTATCCCCATTTTACAGTTGAGGAAACTGAGGCAAACTGAAGTTGAGTGACTTGTCCAGGGTCATATAGCTAGTATCTGAGGCCAGATTTAAATTTAGATCTTCCTGACTTCAGGCTCAGTGATCCCATTGCTGTTTGTTAAACATTTACTAGCACATTTTGGCCAAGTAAAACTCTGATGGACCAAACCTAGAACCAATATATGAAGAGCAGAGGTTGAAATATTTTGGTGAGGAGGGGTCCCAAAAAGGCCATTGAGGATAGTGTGCTATATTTCTCCCTACTCCCTCCCCAAAAAAACCAACAAATGTGTGGAGGACACACTTGAAAGTTTAATCTGATTTATTATCATTTTCTTAAATCTAGATGATTAAAAAATTTTAACTTGTTTTTAACTGGTTTGAACTGGTCTAAATTGACTTACAGTGGTTACATATCACTCCGACTTGGTGGGATGGAACCCACACTGGAAAATGATTCTGGAAAGATATACTTCATTCAAAAGGAATAGGATAAACAGGGGTGGAGGGGTAGGTGGAGTATTAAATGTTAAAAAGATGCACTCATCAAGAAATCCAGGAACCAGTTATCCAGAGGTAGTAAAAATAATAACCCAAATCTTTCCCACTTTTATTAAGCATCTACTATGTGCCAGCCACTGTGTTAAGTGCTGGAGATGCAAAGAAAGGCTGATAGGATAGTTTCTACTCTCAAGGAACTCATAGTCTAATGAGGGAAATAAGACACAAAAAAACTATGTGCAAATAAACTCTATGTAGGAAAAAATTAAATTAATCAATAGAAGGAAGGAACTAGAATGGTTGAGAACTTTTGTAATTATCAACATGGAGGAAATCTCTTTCCCACCTGAAATGTCAGAATATACTACAAATCACATAGATAGAAAAGGGAAATAGACAAAGAGATTGGGATGCATCATAATAGTAATAATGATGCATCATGCATCACTAATAAAATAGTGACAGGGGCCTTCAATAATCCAAGCATTAGCTGGAAATCTATAAATGTTGGCTTTGCTTTCATTCAATGATTTTATGCTGTCAAAGTTGGAGGAAATGATGCTCTGATCCTGGTTCTCACCAAAAAAGAGGAACTGGTTGTTGAAGTAGAAATAATGGGGAGAAGGAACCACTTCATCTAAGAGTTTATGACAGCAGGGGAGGAATACCAGGCCTAATCTGACATTCACCCTACATTTTATGAAAGCAGATTTTAAAGGAGTTAGATAAAAGATACAAAGAACTCCATGGGCTAAAATTTACAGGGAAAGCTATTCCAGAGGTATGAGGAAGCTCTCAGAAATAAAATTCTGAAGACACAAGGAGACACAATTTTGATAAGGGGGAAATTAAATTAAATCTACCAAACATTTCTTAAGGTCACACTGTTGGGTATTGCACTATGGCTGAGAATATAAAGATAAAGAAAGAAAAATAGTCTATGCCTCCTGAGAGTTTACATTCTACAGGGAGATATAATATCAAAGTAGATAAAATTTTGCTTAGTTGATTTGAGGAGTTGGACAGCAATAGGGGATGGGTGGGGGGTGGGTGGGAGGGGGATTAGGAAAACCTTCCTAGAGGGCTGATGGGAGCCTTGAATGAATCCAAACCTTCCCTCTGTGATGCTGGGCAAGTCTCTTACCTTTCCTGGGCTAAAGTTGCCTCATCTATAAAATAAGGTGATTAGATTCTATAACCCATAATATCCTGATACTCCTAAATATTTGATCCTATTGTGGTAATCTTGGGTTCCATAAAGTTTGTGCATATTGATATGGAAATAGTACTGATTTAGTCTGTCAATTTCTTTTGGATACCATGCCATTTAACGCATTAATTATTACTCTCAGCTTTGTGTCATCTGCAGATTTGAAGAGTGAGTCATCTATACCTTTAGCCAAGTTATTGACCACATGTTAAATAGCCCAAGGCCAAGCATAGATTCACCAAGAAAATTCCACTGATGATCAATTTCCAAGTTGATATCAAACCATTAAGTGACCACTTTTTGCCTCTGGGAATTCAAACAATTGTGAATCTACCTAACTGTGGGTATAACGATATATAGATAATAATTATAATAGTAATAATAATGCTAAATTGAACATGGTACTTTAAAGTTTGCAAAATGAATTACATATGTGATCACATTTGATCCTCAATCCTATGAGCTAGGTGCTATTATTATCCCCATTTTATAGATAAAAAAACTGAGGCTGAAAGAGGTTAAATGACTTGTCTGGATGATAATACAGCATAGGGGTCTCTATCTTTTCAAAAAAAAAATTCACACCCTTATCAGTAACTTTTTTTCCCCCACAGTGTATGTGTGGCAAGTGGGAGCAGGGGATTCTTCCAATGGTATTTAAACAACTGTTGAAGCTCTTGATGAAGAAACCTGAGTTGGAGTTAACTGTTAGACTATAACTACTTTGAGGTAGTTATATATGCCACACAAAAGTTGCATAGTGGTTCGGAAGGGATATAGTGAGAATGAAATGGAGGTGGTGCTGTGTTGGAGACACACCCTGTGATTGGCTACTAGGGAGGATGAGATGTGATTCATCTCCCCACCTCCCAATTGGTTAATTACATACCCACTGGAGTCATGTCATGGATCCCATTTTTTAGACCATTTATCTAGCCTCCACCTCTTAACATGAGCCTCAAGATTTGACTTGTTGGACATTGACTCATAAGGCTTTTTGAATTTAATAGAACTGAATAATCAAAGTCCCCAGAAATAGCCTCATCTTTTAAACTTGTTAAGTTGCCCAAGCTTATTCTTTATCACCCCTTTATATTAGTCAAGTCAACAGGTATTTATTAAGTACTTACTATATGCCAGACACTTTGTTAAGTGCCAGGGATATAAAGGAAGGCCAACACATTTTGATGATATGACAGGTTTTAAATTCACTTTTTAAAGTCTTATTTGGTTTGGGCTCAGGTTACCAGATAGAAGGGCTGTCTCCTTCAGTTTTAGAGATATTTGATGGCAGCTATTTATATAAATAATATTAATATATACATATATAATTTTATACATTATATCTGCACATGTTACATCATGAACAATGTATGATAAATATACAATGTATAGATACTATAATAATATTATAGCTAATAATATATATAGTCAGATCTTGGTTTCTATTTTAACCTGAAAAAATTCTATAAACTTAGCCTTTTATTCTCTATTTGAGGCCAACTCTTTAATTAGGCTTTCCCCCAAGTCTGGTATTGTAGCTCAATGTAATTAAAGCTATCTGGCATTTGCTAGTGTTTGAGCAAGGCTTTGAGTGACGGGTACCTGTTTTCATACATTTAAATAAATAAAATAAATTTGCTGAAAGCCAAGCAGAGAAGCTAGCAGAGAAGCATGACCGAATGGGATATCTTCAGAAACATCACTCACTGTTTGTTTGTACAAAGCATCTCAGGAAGTATTTGGTGCAGGTATGATGAGAGAGGTGTAAAGCAATCCCACCAGCCACCCACAGGTAAGAAATTAATTATGCTGGGTGGGAGCCCGGGACCAGTTGAAAGGCCAATCCATAAATACTGCGACTGGTGATTTTCCACTGGAATAATATTTTTGCTATCCGGGTGTTACACTCCAGACCTGTGACAATATTTTAACAGTACAGGCATTTAGCACTTTCTACTTTTATACTTCACCCAGAGGCTTGGGCCATAAGGAACGGAACAGCTCTATTGGTGTTCCCAAAGTCCAAAGTAAAAGTAGATTGAGAAGAGCTTGCTGGAAAACTTGGGCCCAAGCTGCTCTCCATTGTTCGACCAGTCTCTCCCTAACCCCATTCCTGCTTGGGTGGTCGAGGCCTACAGAGCGGGCAGCCCAGCTTCCAGCAGGCTGAGAGTCTCTGATGCAATCTTCTTGGTGAGGACTGATTGGCCAAGAGCTGGCAGGCGGCCACTTAGCTGGGCTCTCTCCTTGCTGTTGGCGACTTTGAGGTCCAAGCTGCTGCCTTTACTGAGCCGAGTGGAAATGAATTCTGTGTGCTATGGAGGGAGTCCATTTTTTATTTTCTTTTATTTTTTGGCAAGGATTTGACAGTGGAAGGTCATTAACAGAAGGACAAAAATGATGTCAAGAATATTGTATCATTGATTTCTTTTTTGGTGAGCACTATATTGGTCTAGATATCACAGGAAGTGAATGAGCCGATTCTTTAGTACTATTTACCTCAAGAGGCAGTGTGATAAGGTAGATAGTGAGATAATGCTTCCCCCTGTAGAAGGCATACTTCTTGAGGGCAGAGACATTTTTTGTATCTTCAGTGACCAGCATGATTGTGGTACATAATAGACATTTAATAAATGCTTGTTGAATTAAATTTATTATAATCGAGACAGTGTGGTACAGTTTTGTTTGCTAGATGATACATGTTTGAATCTCACTTATCCCATTTCTACCAATGTGACTGTGGACAACTCTCTTTTAACTCTCAGACTTCAGAAGCTTGGACTAGTTGACCTCTCAGGTTCTTTTCCACTTTAAACCCATGATTCCATGAATTAGATGTAAGAGCTGGAGATGCCCATTAATTGGGGAATGGCTGAACAAGTCATGGCATATGATAGTGGCAGAATTCTACTGTGCTAAGAGAAATGATGAGCTCCATGGTCTTAGAAAAACATGGATAGACTGGTACCAAATAATAAAGAGCAAAACGAGCAAAACAAGAGAATGTTGTAGACAGTAACAGCAATATTTTTTTTAAGAACAATTTTGAATGAATAAGTCATTTTGGCAATTACAAATACCTAAATTAACTACAAAGTACCTACGAAGGAAAGTACTGTCTTCATCCAGAGAAAGAACTGATAAATAGTAGTCTGTATAGAGTGATTTTACATATATGTACATATTTGTGTCTAATGGTGGCCATCTCTAGCTGGGGGAAAGGGAAAAAAAGAAAATAAAGAAATTTACATGATAAGTATTATATATTTAAAAGGAATAGCAAGTTGCATATAATAGACTTTCAGTTTCATGCGCAATCATCTTTTTATCATATTATGTTATAGAAATGCTTGTTTTATTACATAAATTAAAATTATATATATATATATGTAATATGTATTTAAAGAGCAGGAGGCATGGGGTCAGAAAACTTAAGTTGACTTCAGGCTCTGACTCTTACTAGCTGCATGACTGCATAAGTCACATCTATGTGTTTTTTCTCACTTCAGCTTCCCCATCTGTAATATGGGGATAATGAAAATTGTGCTACCTCTAATACCTCCCAGAGCAGTTGTGAGGAAAGCGCTTTATTAGGCCACAAATGCTATACGGATATAAGCTATTATCAAGGATGATACTTGGGAGGCACTATGGTCCTATGAAAAGACGAATAGATTTGGTAACAGAAGAGATGCTTTTGAGTTCTGGCTCCAAAACTTACTGTGTGACTCTGGCTAAGTCATTTAGACACTTTGGTCCCTGGTTTCTCTTCTTCATCTTAAAAACAAAGACATTTTTAAAGTAAATATTTTATTCCTTCCAATCACCTCCCACTTTTTTTGGGGGGGGGGTGGGGAACAAGGCAGCAAGTAGTTCCATTTGAACAAATATGCATAGTCAAGTAACACAAATTCACACAGAGGCCGTGTAAAAATTTGTGACTCGTTCTGCATCTCCAGTCTAGCATCTTTGACAGGCAACTTGGAATTATTTCCTCAAAGTTACTAAACATTGTATATGCTTTGACTCAGCAATACCACTCTTGGGCCTCAGGTTTTTTATTGGTAAAGAAGAAAATATTGGACTAGATTTTTTTCAATTCTAAACATATGATCTTAAATAATCAGTATTTTTTAAAAATAACACTTTGTAATTTACAAAACAATTACTGTACTTGTATCTCATTTGAGTCTAATAGTCCTGTGTGCTAGGTTCTATAGCTATAATTATGATGTCCATTTTACATATGGAAAAAACTGAGATCTTATGGGATCCTTAAGGCAGCATGATTTAGGAGAAAGAGGACCTGATTTAGAGTCACAGAAGCTGGACTCAGGTCCCACCTTTCCCACTTTTTTTTTTTTACCTATGTGATCTTTACTTCCCTCAGTTTCCTCATCTGTAAAATGAAAGGGGTGGGCTAGATAATCTCTAAGTTTTCTTTTAGTTCTAAACCTGTCAACAAACATTCAGTGACTACTGAGGTCAGGTACTGTGCTTGGCACGAGGGGCACAAATACGATAAATGAAACAATCTCATTAAGAGCCTATGCCATGTCCAGTGTTTTGACTGTAATGAAAGAAAAATAAAATAAATACTTTTTGGATTGTCAACATTCTCCAGTATTTATGTTGTATTTAATAATTCTATTACTTGTTGTCTTGTAATTATGTCTCTATTACCTGGCTGGAATATTGTCTGCTTAAAGATGAGGGATACCATCTGTCAGGTATTCATCCTCCCATGCCTTTCAGGTATGGACAAGATGGTCGCTGAAGTTCCTTCTGGGTCTCAGATTCTGTGACCTAAATGGCTTGTGAGGTTCATTCTAGCTCCAAAATTATGATTTTATTGACTAAGCAAATGTGTGTGGGGTTTCAATACTTACTCAACTTATCTTATCATACTGTTAAGTCCAGGAGACCACAAATAGGCTGTGGCATGGAATGCCCACATGGAATGACAACTTCCCTGTTGTACCATAACTCACTCTTGCAAAAATTGATAAACACGGCTTTATTTAGGAGAAAATCAAAGGAGGAACAATGCTCTTTTGAATCTAAACTGTTAGTCTGTTCCATAAAGCAACTTTATTGAGATCTCTCTACAGTACTTTTCATTTGGCCCATTTATGTGTTCAAAAGCTGTCCTGTAGGTATAAGGCATAAAACATTTTGGTTATTTGTTAAGAACTCCTCTTAAAGCATCTTTTCAAGAAAGCCCTATAGATAAGGCAGAAAGTGCATGAGAGATAATAAACTTTTTTCACAGTAATGGTTTTTTCTTTATTATACTTATTAAAATACAAGAATACAGATATTAATCACATCACTATGAGTATTAATTGATTTACTTATTCACTAATTAAATTGGGCACTTAGTTCCTGTATGCAGCACAAGACTGATTTGATTGGACTCAAGAGTTGCTGCACCTTGGTGGGGTCAGTTTGAGTGCCAGTGTGGTCTGAAAGTACAGACTCACAAAGTCTCAAGATCAGTTCTTCCTGGAATAAGAGACCCGGCTCAAGCTCAGATTTATTATTTATTAATTTATAAATGAGATGCAAATTGAGAATTGCCTCTAGAAAACACTCAACATAATGGAAAGAGCATGGGAGTTGTCCATTAAGAGTTGAGGGGTTGTTTTGGCTTTGTCTCTACTTGGGTGATGTTGGGGAAATTACTTCTCTTTAAGCCTCAATTTTTCTAATTTGCAAAATGAGGAGGTTGAATTAGATGATCTTTAATGTGTCTCTCAGTTCTGAGTCTGATTTCAAGTCTTCTTTGGTGGATAGATTCATTCATAGACTATAATTACAGTACAGAAGGTTGCTGGGTAAATATGGAATCACAGTATTTGGTGTTGGCTATCCTCAAGTGTCTTTTTAAAAACACGTTGGTCGTATAATAAATTCAGAAGAGTAAAAAAGAAATTTCTCAGAAAAATAGCTTTACCTAGGTAGCATCAATTGACTTCAGTGATAAAAGAGAGAGAGAGGAATAGGTTATGTATGATGCAGTGGTATTTTACATTACTTTGTTTCAAAATGTCCATCTTACGAACAGCTGTTGTCTTTTGATTTTTTTTTGTGGGAAATACTTAGTTTTCTTTTTTTTAAGTACAGTAAAATTTTATGAATTTGGATTGCCTAAATTTAAAGATTGGTGGTGCCTCAGACATATCATTCCTGGCTTTTAGTCTCTTGTTTCCATCTAGTCTGTACTTGAAAATAATCAAGCTGAATTTCTTCAAAAGTATTCAGTAATTTGTACTTATTAATTCAGACCTGGTTCCTGCCCCACCTCCCATTTCAGTCAGAATCAATGAAGTTTTATTGCGGGTGTGCTTTGATGCTTGCTGGATGGAAGGATTGACCCTGATCACTATCATTAGACCACTTGATCCATTTTATTAGTTCCTGTAGATTGAGGCCATGTCTAGATATAATGAGGACATCTCATGCAGCACTATAAAACTGGTCCATCCCATTCACCTGAGGCTGTCTGAACCAAAAGACATTCCAGGACCCCAGCTACATGGTTGTGGCTGCACAGGACATCCGCTAAAGTTCAGCTACATTCACAGAGCAATAGTCTTGCCTTTTCAAGAATCAACACAATTCGGGCGATTTCTAGGGCTTTGTTCTTTTTCCACCCTTGGGACTAACAATTTGCACTTTATTCTCTCATATTTTCCTCTGCTCAGCAGAGCCTCTTGTCATGGCTTAGCTCTGGGGCCTAATTCGTCCTTCACTTCTGCCTCTTAGAATGCCAGTGAAGTCTCAGCTCAAGTGCTATCTCCTACATGAAAATAATCTTGATCCTCCCAGATGTCAGTGCTGCATCCTCCCCTTGTCCCACTCCAATTATTTTGTGTGTACTTTGTATTTATTTATCTATGTTCACATAGCATAGTACCTGGCACTCAGCAAAAGCTTAATAAATAAGAAGAGCTAAGAATGAAGAGATGAGCTCTTTGAGTATGCTGGATAATTGATGGTATTGATAAATGGGGTGGTTTCTTTGGTCATTTTAGCCATCTTCATAAGACTTGGAATCAGAGCACCTGGGGTTTTTGTCCTCGCTCTTCTATTTTTTTTTTACTTGTTCACCTTGGGTGGGGTCTGTTAGCCTCTGTAAGCCCAAATGACTTCATCTGTTAAATGATGGCCTAGGATATGATCTCTAAGGTCATTCCCAGCACCAAAGTCTTTGATCTTTTGATCAAAACAACTCTGCTATGATCCATTGATGGCTTGGAAAATGGCTGGAAGAAAAGTTGTTCATTTGATTTCCAAGTGTTCTTTAGATGACATGATTGCTTTGAAAAAGTGTGGCAGTACTGTGTGGCCTAGAGAGTCTTTCCTCCCTTCGTTGGAATTATTATTTTTTTAATTTAAACAATATGAGCTCCTAGAGGGCAGGTACTATTTTTGAATTTCTTTGTATCCCCAGAGCCTGGCACATAGTAAACTCTTAATAAACTCTTGTTGACTGACTAACAATACTATCAAATGCACACCAGTGTACTTCTGAAAATCATTTTTTTGGCTCAAATTTCTTTTTTGCTTTTTTTCGATATTGTGTATGTGTTAGTGGTTTTGTATCATTGAGTAAATTGTGTATGTGGAAGGAGGTAGTAGAAAGAATATTGGACTTATAGTTAGGGAACCCCAATTTCAAGTGTGTATTTAGCTCTGCCTCTACAAGTAGCGACTACTTCTAGTGGCGTAGTGATTGCTATCAGGGTCAATTCTTCTATCCAGCGAGCATTAAAGCATACCCACAATCAACCATCCTTGATTCTAACTGAAAGTGAAAGTGAGGCAGGAACCATATCTGAATGAGTAAGAAGTACACTGTGTAGTTGGGGTCCTGGAATACCAGGTCTGTTGTCTTTATTCAGACAGCCTCGGCCTGGGAGCCAACATGGATTCACTAAGAATAAGTCACAGAATCCCACCATCTATGTGGAAAGCACATCAGAGGCGATCTATTCAAGCCCATACTTGCACAGGAATCCCAACAACTGTATCATGCCCAGGAAGCAGCCATGTAGATTCTCCCAAAGGCCTCCAATGGTAGAGGATTTATTACCTCCTGAGACGGTCAATTTCTATTTCGAATATGTTTAACTGTGAGGAAGTTTTTCATTACATTGAGCCAAAACTGCCTCTCCTCAGCTTCCTCCAATTGTTACTAATTCTGCCCTCTGGACCAAACAGAACAAGTCTAATCTTTTTTTCTCCATAATAACCCTTCAAATACTTGAAAGGAAGTAATTATTGTACTCCTTAGTATCTTGATTGTAGGAGCCAAGAAGACTTCCTGTCTGTGCTGATAGATATTAGGAGCTGTTAAGGCAAGGGAGTGCAAGATCCACATAGAAGGAGAACATCTGCCACCAAACCAGTCCTGTTATGTGTGATGGCGGTATGGGAGGTGGTGACTTGATTGCTTGATTCTAGGACTTCGTGATCTAACCTTCGAAGGGGTAGTGGAGAGAAGAAGAAAAAGGCACTCACTTGGACATTGGTTACAAATATACTTTTGCAAACTGGGCTTAAATGAGGCAGCTAGGTGGTGCAGCAGATGGAATGCTGAACCTGGAGTGAGGAATACTTGAGCTCCAATCTGGCCTCAGACACTTGCTAGATGTGTGATCCTATGCAAGTAACTTAACCTCTATTTTCTTCAATCACATCTGTAAAGTGGGAACAGTAATAGCACTTCTCTCCCAGGGCTGCTGTAAGAATAAAATAAGGTACCATTTGTCAAGCGCTTTGCAAACATTAAAGCATTATGTAAATATTAGCTACCATTATTCATCTTTACATGCCTCTTAATAAATATAATAAATGCTTTTTAACAGCCTAATGTTTTCAGGGGAACTGAAGACTTCTGGTAGAGAGTTAGAAATGAGCCATATTTAGATATTTTCTTGGTGAGTGTGAAATGAGCCTAGATTTATGTTGAATAATTTTCAGGATTGAACTTGGTTTGTGTGAAGTGAGAGATGCACGTTATTCATGGGTTATACTTTTTACATTAGCCTCCTAATTGCCTTCCATGAATCATGTACAGAGCACAGTGTAGGGTTCTGAGAGAAACACAATATTTAAATAAGAAACAATTCCTGGCCTCGGGGAGCTTACTGTCTAGTATGAAAATATGACATAAACATGGAGAGGTAGAAGGAGAGACAGCACTGGAATTACTGGGGGGAGGCATTTGAGTACTAGAATTTTTTTAGAATGTAGTTTGTGGAAAAAGAATATTATGTGATAAGACTGGAGAGGTAGTGTGGTGGTAGGAACAGAATTAGAGATGGAGTGACTTCAAAGGCTGTCTATATGATCTATATGAGCCATACCTGAACAAAAATCTCCTCAACAACACATCTATCTAACCTTCGATAAAGACTCCAAGTGATGGTGGTCCCAAAGCAGCACATTACACTTTTAGCTGGTGCTAAAAAGTAGTTTTTTTCCTGATACAAAATTTGCTATACACAGTATTTTTTCCTGGTATAAGTTTTTCCTTATATAAAACTTTCTTTTTTAAAATTCTACCCATTGCTCCTTGTTCTGTATTCTGGGAACCAAGCAGAACAAAGTCTAATCTCTCCTGCATCTGACTGCCTTTTGTATAATTGAACACAGCTATCGTATGTCCATTCAGTCTTCTCTAGGCTAAATACGTCCATTTCCTTTGGCCAGTTGTCATATTACATGGACCCGTGGCCCTTCATCATTCTGGTCAACTTCATTTGGAGACTTTCCAGCTTGTTAATGTCCTTCTCAAACATGATGGCCAGACCCAAATCCAATTATATACATGTGGTCTGACCAGAGCATTTTGGGATACTCATCTTCCTTGGCTTGGACTCAATACCTTTTTTAATGCAACTTGGGTTCACTTAACATTTTTGGCTTCCATATCATACTGCTGACTAATATCGACTTTTTTTTTCAGACAAACTATTATCAAACCACCCTTACCACATCTTGTAAAGTTGATTTTTTTGAACCTGTATGAGACATTTATATCTATTAAATTTCATTTTATTAGATTCAACTCAATATTCTCTAGCTTGTCAAGATATTTTTGGCTTTTGAATGTCAACCAATTAATCAATTGGCAGACATTTAGTAAATGCCAATGTCAGGCACAGAGTTAGGTACTGGAGTTACAAAAGCAGAAGTTAAGTAGTTCTTGCCCTGGAGGATCTTACAATCCATCTGAGGGGAGGCAACATGAATATATATATATATATATGTATATATATATATATATATTATATATGTAAGTATATACAAGTTTAATACAATGTAATTGGGAGGAGGGGAGGGTAGAAGCTGATTTGTACATGTTGTGCGTGTGTGTATGTATGTGTGTCTGTGTGTGTTTCTATGTGTGTGTGTGTGTGTGCGTCTGTGTGTGTGTTAGAATCAGAAAGGGTTTTATGTGGAAGGTATTTGTTGATCTGAGTCTTGAAGGAAACTAGGAATTCTGAGCAGTGAGCTGAGGGAAAAGCATATTCCAGAATGGGGGACAATTATGGCATAGAGATTCATTCAACAAGCATTTATTAAGTTCTTTCTATGTGCACGGCACTGTGCTAAGTAAAAAAAGTAAAGTAAAAAAGAAAAGTAAAAAAAAAACCCAAAAATGATCCTTACACTCAATAGGCTTCCATTCTGATAGAGAAACAACATGCAAATAATTATGTAGAGGCAAGATAAATACAATGTAAATAAAAAGTAATCTCAGTAGAAAGGCACAAAATTTAAGGGATTGTGGAGGACCTTGAAAGGCCCTCAAATCAAACTGAGTCTTAAAGAAAGCCAGGGAAGCAAGAGGCAAAGTGAAGAGGGGGACCATTTCACATATAGGGGACAGCCAGTGAAAAGGAAGGGAATCAGGAGATGGAATGTAATGTTTGAGGATCAACAAGGCCAGTGCAGCCATATCATACAATATGGAGAAGACAGTAAAATATAAAAAGCCTGGAAAGGTAGGAAAGGGCCAGGTTGTGACAAGGTTCAAATACCAAAGAGAGAATTTTATATTTATTCCTGAGTATATACAAGTATATATAAGTATATACTTGTATATACTAGGAGGGTGACATGGTCAGATCTGTACTTTAGGAAGATCACTTTGGCAGATGAGCCAAGGACGGCTTAGAGTGGGGAGAAATGTGAATTTTGGACACCAGTTAGAAGACCATTGCAGTAGTCCATGAGTGTTTTGATGAAGGTCAGTACTAGCATGGTGATTGTGTGAGTGGGGATAAGGAGAGGTATAGGAGAGATGTTGTGAAGGTAGAAATGTCGACTTAGCAGCAGAGACGGATGATGGAGTATTACACATGAGGAGCAGTAAAAAGGCTAATTTGGCTAGACTATGGAGTGTGAGAAGGAAAAAAAATTAATAAGACTGGAAAGGTAGATTTGGGCCAGGTGGTAGGGAGCTTTAAATGCCCAACGGAGGAATTCATATTTGTGACTATAGGTAATAGAAAGTCACTGATGTTTATTGAGTAAGGAAGTGACATGATGAGATCTGTGCTTTAGAAAAATCACTTTGGCAACCGAATGGAGGATGGATTGGAGTGGTGAGAGATTTGAAGTGACAAGACCAATTAGAAAGATATTTTAATAGTCCTGGCAAGAAATGAGGAGGGCCTGAACTAGAGTGGTGGCTGTGTGAGTAGAGAGAAGGGGTCAAATGCAAAAGATGTTAGAGAGGTAGAAATGAAAAGATTAACCAACATGTTCCCCAATATGTTCTTTCAGGCTTTGTGTTATCTTCAGATTTGATAAGTAAGATAGCTATCCCTTTATCCAAGTCATTGATGAAAATATTGAATTGTCGACAGGGCCAAGGAGATATCCCTATTGCACTAGAGACTTCCTTCCAAGTTAACCTAAAATCATTAGTGATCCCTCCTTGGATCTCGCCATTCACCCAGTTTTGGATCTACCTAATTGTATGTTTAATTAGCCCCCCAACTGTTCTTCTCGTTCCCAAGAAAAGCCACAGTGATTTTGGCAAAAGCTATGCTAAAATGTAGGTAAACTAAATCTATAGCATTCCCCTAATCTACAGGTCCAAGATCCTTAATAAAAAAAGAGAATTAGCTTAATGTGACATCACTTGCTCTTGATGAAGATATACCTGATCTTTGTTGATTTCATTTCCTTTTATGTATAATACGTGTATTAATTATTTAAAAATATGTTCTAAAATTTCAGGAATTAGGGATCAAAGTCAGGCTTGCATGTTAGTTTGCTAACTCCTCTTTACTCACATTTTTAAAAAAATCAGAATATTTCTCCAGTATTGTGGCATGTTACCTTTCCCCCATGTTGGCAACTAAGCAATGATGATTGAGTGATTGTTTCAAAGATCACTGAGAGTGGCTCAGCAATTGTCTGCCATTTCTTTCTGACCCTTGGGCTTATTGACTATGCAGCTAGGTTCTCTCTTATGATGAAGCTCTTGGCTTTTGACTTTCTATTAGCCATTTTTGTTCTTTTCTTTTTAATCCAGAGATTATTCTCATTGGCAGAGAAAACAGAAACAAAATGAGTTCTTCTTTCCTCCTGTAGTCTGTTTGTTGCTCTTTGATGGCAAGGACTAAGTTTTTGCCTTTCTTTGTATGTCTAGCTTTTAACCTGGCAAATAGTATATGCACTAAAGGGAAGGGAGAGAAAACACATTTACATAGTACCTACTATGTACCAGGCATTGTGCTAAATGCTTTACAAACATTCTCTCATCTGGATAATCTCATTTAATATTTGACCACTGACTAGTTGATGTTATCTTCATCCCGTACATGCTAAGAAACAGCTTCATCCCCTCTTTGATCCTCCTGTTTCTCTCAATATAGCTAAAAACACCAACCAACCCAACACAAGCTTTCTTATTGTCCTTGGAACAGAGCTTATTTAGAGTTTCATTGCTTCGAACCATATTTTTAATAGTACTGTGCTACGCTTTTCCCACATTCTTAAAACCTGTTAATCAAATTCCCTATGTATCCACACCATTCTCCTTTTCTCGTTTTTCTTCTTATTGAAACATTTTCTTAGGAATTTCATTCTCTAGAACTTTCTCTCTCTCCTAGGCTGACTTCCCCTAAATAATATTAGTATCCTATGTATGCTTTCTCTGAACCTTTTTGAATTTTGCTTCCTTGTAATTGAATATTTACATTGGCCTATTTTGATTTTTATCTCACACAGATTCTTAGATGGAGTGGGCCCTTTCTCTGTTTTCTACTTCAGGAACTAGCTCCTCCTTGCTAGATCCACAATAGCAATTCCTTTCATTATTTTCTCCACGTTTTGAAGGAAGAGTTTGGCATTAATATACCTAATGAATTGTTATTGGCTGCCTTGCTTTGAGCAGAGAGAATCAGAGAGCTCTAACAGTCTATCCAAACAATTAAAGTCTTCCATCCTAAGTACATGTATCATGCCTCTGTTCCAAGTCTGCGCTCCCTTACCCTGCCTTCTCATCTTTTTCCTCCCTCTGTCTTGCTGGTCTCTAGTATTTTTCCAGGACAATATTGCATCCTCCCCTGACCTTCACCTAACTACAAATGCAGGGCTTTATTTATTACCATTAGTGGTCACCTTGTTAGATTCAGTTCATTATTCCAGCTTATTGGGATATTTTTAGCTACTAAGTATATCATCCAACATTGTAACTATCTCACAGTCTTGTGCAATTAGCACAATTTGTATGTATACTTTCTATGCTTTACCGAAGTCAATGCTGAAAACATACTGCTCTGCCACAAAATATCTTTCTCTTACTAGATGTAAGGTAGCTCTCATAAGATTGTGAAAGAACTTTCTCTAATTCTACTAGGACATGATGCCTACTCATTCATTTGCAGCTAGTACTTTTTAAGAAATACTATTTTAGAAATACATTCCATCCCTGAGGTATCAGTACTTTGGATGCTAAGTTTGGAGTATCAATACTTAAGTTGCTAAGTCATGATTTTATGGACCCTGCCAGCTTTTATATGGTCCTAGCTCAGGTACCATTCTATCTAACTCTTCTTCAGGTTCTGTTCCCACTCCTAGCATATGCATATTAACTTCTGGGCCTTAAATACTTTCTATATTGGTGGCTATGGTTGGGCACACACATGTGTGTACGTACATGTGTACACACATATACATATATGTGTACATACACATATATATGCATATGTACACATATATCTCTGTCTATCTATCTGTCTATCTATCTGTCTGTCTAACTCTGAAAAGCACACTGGACTTGAAGGAAGGAGGTCTGAGTGCAAATACTGCTTCTGACACTTACCAGATTTATGATCATAGGTAAGCTCCTTATCTCTCTGACCCTCAATTTCCTCACCTGTGAAATGGGGATAGTAATACTTCTATAGCCTATTTTAAAGACTTGTAAGGAAAACAGTTTGTAAACCTCAATGAGCTATGTGACATAGTGTAGTGACTAGAAGGTCAGTCTTGGAGTCAGAAAGAACTGGTTTGAAATCCTACCTTTCACACATGCTGATTGTGTGACCATACACAAGCTATTTATCCCTTTAGTGTATAACTTTGAGTTAGAGACTAGTCACCAATCTGCATTGTGGAGGAAGTTATCTAAACCAATGAAACCCAAGTTGAGACAGAATATAGGCACCTTATAAATGTGAATGATTATTAATTCCACATATTGCAGAAGAGAGGTAGACTTCGGAATTGAAGTCTGCTTTAGATAATCTTGACACAGGGATTCAAAATCTGATGAAGAGAATACAGGATATGGATTAAGCAGAATTAAAACTCTCCTTTCATATTTAGGATAAGAGAGTGGCTTCTCCACCGAATGCATGAAATTATTATTAAATGATAAGCCCAGGTCACCAGTGGTCATCCATGCATTAGCAATGTTTCTTTAGGAGGGTAGCATGACTTAACATATGCAGCACCAGGAATCATAATGCTGATACCACTGGACAGCTGTGTTTTCCATAGAACTTCACATATGCTATCAGTGATTTTATGCTAAAATCTAGGTAAACTAAATCTATAGCATTTCCCTAATATACAGGTCAAGGATCCTTATTAAAAAAGGTGATTAGCTTAATGTGACATCACTTGCTCTTGATCTTCACAAGAATCCTATTTTAAGATGAGGAAATTGAGGACAAAAGAGAGTAAGTGATCTGCCCAAGATCACGACAATAATAAGCATTTGAGGCAGGATTTGAACTCTGGTTTCCCTGACCCTGAGGCCAACCTTCTATGCACTGCAACACCTAGCAGACCATCACAAATGATTCCTTCTTTATTTGCCTTCAAGGAGTTTAAGTGATGGAGAAATCATATAATCAACAAAAGTATTAAAGTAATGAAAGAGCACTGAAGGAAAAATCAGAGATTGTGTTTAGTAATAGAGTAGAAGGCTGGCAACAATTCTGCCTTGCTTCTTGATACCAAGTCTAGACCTCTATCCATTGCGCCTAGCTGCCTATAGTCCACAAGTCAACAACTATTTATTAAGTGCTTACTGTATGCTAGGAACTGTGCTAAGTGCTGGGAATACAAATACAAGCAGTCCTTGCCCTCCAGGAGCTTACATTCCAATGAACGTAATTTCATTAATTAATAGCAACTAGTTTGCTGTTAGGATAAATTTCACCTTAAGCCAATGGCAGGTTTCCTGCCAGAACTGTGGCCCGACATCAGTTTAAAAATGCTCATTAGTGTTGAATTTGGTAGTCAGTTTTGCCCACAGCCTGTTCATCTGTCCTCCCTCAGAAAGAGAGTAGCCTAAAAAGGAATGGGAGGGGATATGTTAGTCTAATGCCTGTTCTAGTTGTTTGGAAAAATTCCTCTTAAGTGTACATTATGACAGATTGAATCCTAGGCAACTTGAAAGCCTTCTTTTAAGGCAGGTATGGTGGGATGTATCTGGAGTGGGGAAGACTTCTCCACAAACCTCTGCAAAACCGTTCTTGCATCAGGTTGAGACGTCACCACAGAGAACATGTTTAAATGGCAAAATTTTATGGTCTAGACATTCCAGTATTTCACAAGATTCACAAGGCTCCAGTAAAATGGGGTAGAAAACCCCATAAAACTCCAGTGGTTTGAAAATGAAACATTTTTGTGAACTCAAGATCAACCTGCTTTGATTAAAGTGTTGTTCAAAGAAGACTGTTCTGCTGATGGGATCGAACAGAGAGACTTAAATGTTGGCTCTCTACCCCACACCCGTTCATTCCCACTCTAACCCCCAGAACACCTTCCCATCAGTGAAAAGTGCTCTGTATACAGGTGATTAATCATCCATCCATTACTTACAATGCTGCTGCTACTGATCTTTCTCAAGATGAATTAAGAATGTTTCTGGCTACCAATAAATAATATTCTGTCCCATGTGCTCAGGCTTTCACAGTGTTCCTTGCTAAGAGAAAGATGCACTCTATACATTATGCTCCAATTTAGGAAGGTGGCATTTGTGTATCACTTAAATATGAGTTTTATAATGGAAAGATGACTTTTTGCTCAATGTTCCCCACTTAGTTCCAGATAGTCTTTCAATCATATTAGATTTTCTAGTGGGCTAATTAAACATGGAGAGGGGATAAGTTTCATTTGCTTTCTTGTTGTCGGTGCTTATATTTTATAAAACTCTCCCTCATGCCATAACCATTCAACTCCTAGCTCCTCTCTGGGTAGGATGTTTCTCTCCAAATTTCTTTTCTCTTTCATTAATACAATTTTAAAAAATCCTCCTGTAGGGATTAGTCCATAGAGATTGTTTTGAGATTGAAGCTAAGGTCCCTCTAGGTTGAAACCTAACAATTACCCAAAGGCATGGGTGGGAAGATCTTGGTGCTGCACCCATAAAAATAGGTAACCTAGGATTAGTATTCATTAATATCAGCTTCAGCTGGATTATTTACAAAATAATTAAAAATTTAAAGCAAGCTTTTCATCGTCACAATGTAGGATTAAGTTTGTTCAGGAGGAGGAAGTGAAAAGTATTATCTTGTTGGCTTGAGTGATTTCTTTTAAAAAAAATAGGTGCAAGTAATTGCTTACTTTCTGCTCTATAGTGGGAATCAGAAAATAGGAGAAATGAAAGTCAACATGCAAATGGTCCTTTTGGCCAGGGCTGTAGTTGACTGTCATAGATGACTGCTCCAGCCTCTTTTGCCATCAATCAGTGCCTCGTCTCAACGCCAAAGTAATCTTTCAAGCAGGTCAGTTCCATCATGTTGCTTTTGTCAAACACTGCTCTTTTTAGTTGCTTGCTACTGTCTCCTTTAGTCATCTCTGACCCATTTCACTGTCCTCATCTCTTGATACAGCCTAGCCTCACTTGTATCCTCTGTTTTGGTCACATAATTTCCTCATCTAGAAAATGGGAATAATGATACCTATAATGCCTCCTTCACACAATTGTTGCCAGCAAAGTGTCTGTACGTGGTGAGGTGTAGGCTATTACTGTTCCATAATACTACTCAAACTTCTCTGAATATCTCCTTTGTTTTCTGGCCTCTCAGTCTTTGCTCCCATCATTAGCTGTCTCTAGAATGCCCTCTCCTCTTAAATCCATTGTCATCTATTTATAACTTGCTTATCATTGAAGGCCAATCTTGAACCCCACCTTCTCTATTAAACCTCTTTCGCTTCCCCCTTCCAGGATAAATATTTACTTACAATACTCTAATTTGTATTATAGTTTTGTTTGTATATAATCTTACTAGATGTAACCTCCTTGAAGGTAAGGACTATGTGTTTATTCTTCTTTATATCTCTTCCAATGTCCAGCACTGTGCTTTCCATGTAGTGGAATTTCAATGTTTATTGCATGAATAACAGTAATAAATAATAGCTATGTCCCAATTAGTTCAAATAATGAATCCCTCCTGAATTCTTTACAATATTCAAATTAATGATATTTCCACCAGACTAGAGCCAATCACCATATTTTATATAATTATAACTTAAAACTGCAAATTTGAATATGTACAACCATTTCAGGAGGCTCATTATTCACACTAACTGGGATTTAGTTGTTTTACATATGATACATTTTCAAATTATAGGCAATATAGCCACCCTGGGGATAGACTATGGGTCTTAGAATCAAGAAGCCTTGGGTTTAATTTCTTCCTCTAATTCTTACTAGCTATGTGACTATATCATTTAATCTCCATGTATCTCAAGCTATTAACTGAATTAATAATAAGTAATAGCTTTGGAGTTGAAGGCTGGGTTCAAATCCTGCCTTTGACACTATCTATATGACCATACCCAACTTATTTAACGTGCTTGTGCCTTTGTTACTTCATCTGTGAAATGAAGGGGTTGGACTAGATGGCCCAAAGGCCCTACTCTCTTGAGCTCTGTGATCCTCTGATCTCTTAAGTCATTGGGAGGGTTGCTATTTATATCGTTTGAAAAAGTTTCCCAAACTAATGAAATATCATGTCCTTACTGGAATATGTGCATGCATTATTTATATTGTAACAAACTGTGTATATATGCATATATACATATATATATATATATATTACCCCACCCTTTCCAATCAATGATAATTTCATAAGGTTAATTTAAAATGGTTTATTATTAGATTTTTCTCATATATTATCAAGTAAGTCATCATTTGTAATATAATAAATATCACAATGTATTTATTGATGGAAATAACACTGGACTTGGAGTCAGGAGATGAGGATTTGCATCTTGGGGTAGTTTGTGATCTCAGGCAATTTTTTTGAGCCTTAGTTTTCTCTTGTTGAAATGTTGGAGAAGGGGTGAAATAAGTGAGGAGAGGAACTATGTGAGTTGATACAGTGAAAGTTAACTGTCCAGGCATTCATATGTTCATAAGGTACAGTGGTGTCAGTTTGATAATTTCTTCATCTGTCAAATATTGATAATAATACTTGCACTGCCTATCTTGCCCAGCTATTTATTGCGAGGGAAAAAACACTTTGTAAACCTTAACTTACTGTACAAATGCAAGTATGATGATGACACTGACAACAATAATACAGGAATATCTTGCTTCATTCTATAGTGATACAAATGAACCTTGCTTCACAAATTGAACTATTCTAAACCGAAATACAATTTAGAGGTGGCACAGTGGGTAGAGCGATAGACCTAGAGTCAGGAAGACTTCTCTTCTTGCACTCAAATCTTGCCTTAGACATATACTATGTAACAAATCACTTAACATTGTTTGCCTCAGTTTCCTCATCTATAAGACGAGCTGGAGAAGGAAATGGTAAACCACTCCAGTATCTTTGCCAAGAAAACCCCAAATGGCGTCAGTAAGAATTGAACACAACTGAAAACGATTAAACAAAAATCCCACAAAATTGAAATATATTTAAATTTATTGCAATGCTTAATGGTTAAAGGTGTAACAAAGAATCTGTAGAAAAAGTGAAAAATTCCCTTCTAATTTATCTTTTTAAATCCATATTTTTATATATTGGGTTGGCTTAATCAAACCATAACTGTATGTTTTCAAGTGAGAATGTTCTTTTTAAATGATATGAAGAATAACTTTATACAATAAATGAAAAAGATGATCTTTACCCAGGCACCAAGAGCTATTTCCCTCCTAGGTATTCTCAAATTCTTTCAAATTCATTCAGATTACCAATCAGTACCCATTCTGTCTTATGAACACATGAATACCACTCACAACATTCCTCGTTTATTTTGCCATTTTCCCCAACATCTAGAAAACAAGGGTATTTTCTCCTTGTGCTACTCTCCCATCACCATGTTCCTCTACCTTTGTTTTTAAATAGCAACCTCACTGCTAGAAGATAGTCTTCCAAAAAAAAATCGATTTTACCTTTGCCAAGTCAGAAGAGAGTTTAAGTTAAAGGAAGAGCTAAGGAGCCCAGCCAAGGAAACAAGAAAACCATTGAGGGCTCACTCTTCTAATACTACCCAGCTGTCTCTTATCTCCTTATCTCTGTCATTTCCCTACCTCCTTTGGGATGGGAGTTTCAGATTTGTTAGGATGCCTGTTCACTTCCAAGCCTGTAGGGAAGCATTTATAAATAGAAAGTATAGTGATCTAGGGTTACAATTGCCTGGTCTATTCTTGAATGAAAAGTGCTTAAGTTTAAAATTTGAAAGTCAAACAGAAAGGAAGACATAATGTAAACATGATTTTTCAATTTGCAGTTATCTTCTACTTTATCTTTCTCTAAAGAATACATAATACAGCAGGAAACCTTGCCTAAGACAACATCTAAGCCAGGTTTTGAGAATATTTAGCCCTTAGCTTAATTATACCTTATTTGTAGCAATTAAAAAAATACCTAAGTACTTTCCTCTTTGCTTTTTTCAGCCCATTTATGCCTATTATTTCCAAAATGTAATGAAGCAAATTAAATCTTTAGAATGGCAGTATCCATGAAATTTGTGTGTGTATATGTGTGTGCACACATAATGTTATTCAATTAGACAATTTTATGTATAGTATAGTAGCTATATAGCATTGATGATGTAGAATCATCTTCTGTTAATGGAACAAGGGGAACCAAACACATCTACCTTGTAGTTATTCCGTAATAACTTCAATACTTTTCCATAACACTTAAATACTTGAAGGATTCGTGATTTCGTTGGTGATCCTTTCAAGAAACA
The DNA here is from genome assembly GCA_028646595.1 of Phalanger gymnotis. Lineage (NCBI taxonomy): Eukaryota > Metazoa > Chordata > Mammalia > Diprotodontia > Phalangeridae > Phalanger > Phalanger gymnotis. The sequence goes on from CM053622.1 coordinate 109,689,834, forward strand.
GACGGTGGCATCTCTGTGCTTTGATAATAATAACTAGCATTTCTATAATGCCTATTATGTATCACACATGGTATTAGGCATTTTATAAACATTTGATTCCCATGACAAGCCTTGGGAAATAGGTGCGATTATTGTCCCCGTATTTACAGTTGAGGAAAATGAGGTAAATAGAGGTTGTGACTTGCCTAAGGTCACAAAGCTAATAAGTATCTAAGGTTGGATTTGAACTCAGGTCTTCTTGACTCCAGGCTCAGTGCCCTATACACTGAACCATCTACTTGCCTCTGGTAGACAGGTTTCATGAATTGCTGTAGCTAAAATAGTGAATCATATCAGCCAATTATCAAGCATTTGTCAAGCATTTACTCTGTGCCAGACACTATGCTAGGTACTAGTAATACAAATACAAAGAACGAAATAGTTCTTACTCACAGGAAGCTTACATTCTAAATGGAGAAGAGAGATTGTTAGACTTGGTGAGTGGCCCTAGACAAATAACTTACTTCAGACTTAGTTTCCTCATTTGTAACATGAGTTACAGCATCCGTCTCTCAGCATTGTTGGGAAGATTAAATGAGTAAACATAGGTAAAGCACTTTGCAGACCTTCGAATGCTATATAAATGCTAGCGAATATCATCAAAACTGATGGTAGCCAACTTTTTGAGGTCATGAATCTCTTGCAACATATAGTATGTCTGTAGGCCCATAATCAAGTCTCTCCAACTTTGGAAGTTCCTGACAGAGCTTGTGATGGACTGACATGGCCTTTAACAACTCAAGGCATCTCCACACCAAAATGAGTTGTTAGAATAGGTCAACAACTTCAGAAGATCGAAGAACTCTGATCAACACACCCATCAACCACGATTCTAGAGAGATGATGAAGAAGCATCATCTCCTGATAGAGAGGTGATGGACTAAATATACAGAACGAGTAACACAATTTTGAAATGGACAACATGGAAGCTCATTTTGCTTGACTATGTACATTTGTTAAATGGCTTTTATTTTTCTTTTCCTTTGGGGGAGGATGGGAAGGAGAGAAAATAAATAATATAAAAAATTAACAAAAATGATGAGAATTAGGCTCAAAAAGGTAACTATTGCCAAATGTGGTGTTTAGTTAGGAAAAGATTTGATTATACAGTTAGTATTCCATAGTGGGGGATGTCTACTGCAAGCATGTGAAGACTTTCCCTGGCAGAATGGGTGGACAAGAACAATTTGTTCCAATGGCCATGATAGCAGCTGAAGCAAGTGCTGCAGAACACAGAACTTGGTCACCTATGGAAGATGCCAAAATCATTCCTTGGGCATCACCAGTTGCCCTGATTTTTGTCCTGCCATTGGACTTTGGTGATACTGGAAGAGAAAGTGAGGCTGGCACCTGTGCAACTCTGCCTCACTTAACTCCAATTCACACAGTAGTCAAGACATCACCCTGTAGTGTCATTGGTCCTTTTCAAAATGAAGGACAAACAACATTTCACAGCAGGCTGGATACACTTTAAAATACATAATTAGAAACATAGCATAAATAATTTCCAAGGATGAAAATTACTAGGTTCTTGAACCTTTTATCCTTCCCCTCCCCTCCCCTCTTGCCCCTTGGATAGCAAACTGGCAAAGTCATTTTCAGGAGAAATGAATCGTGAGGCCAGGTACAAACTAGAAATTAGGTAAAAAAATTTTTTTCAAGAGACACTTTGGACATTCTGGATCCTCATTAAATATATCAAATGTTCTAGTGCACAGTGCTGCCTTCGAGGATCCATATATCAGAATGTTGTCTTGAAATGAGGACTAAGGGGCAGGTGTTTTCTATCACATTTTTAGCCAGGGAAAGAAAGATGCACAGAAACTTCTTGAGTGATGACAGGGCACGCAAAGAGCTTTACAGAAGGTCAGAGGTGAGGCAGGTACTGGATGTAGTTTACCATATGAAGAGAAAAATCCTGGATAGATCACGTACCAAGGATGACAGATAATACCTAGACCATTGACCTTATGGGCTGAATCCAATAAGACTATGAATGGCAGAACACACTAAAGGAGACAATGGTCTCATTGTTCAGACATAAATTAAAAATGACAACAACATGAAGAACATGTTCAATCCTAGTATTCTGTGGATTGATATCCTCATCTCATGTGATAGTGACAGATTCTTAAAATGAATTAAATAAATAAGTCAAAGAAAGAATTTGACCAGAGAATTGGGAAGGATGATTGATGGTCATAGAATAATGGTTGTGTCCAGGAATTAAAAATAGGATACTTTGCAACAGCAAGAGATGGTCTGGAGGCCTAGGTTGATGAGGGAACGTTTGGGAAACTTTTGAGTGGGTATATTTGTGTTCGAGGAGAGTCAGAGATGAAGCAGGAAGGCAATAGGGCAAAGATAATACTAGTGTGATTGTGGGAATCAGAGATGGGAGTTGTGCAGATACAGATCTATCTTTCTCTCTTACTCAATTTCTTCCTCTTCCCTCTCACCACTACTTTCCCCTTTTGCCTCTTTTGTCATTCAATTTTTTTAGGTAATGTCCAGCTCTTTGTGACCCCATTTGGAATTTTCTTGGCAGAGATAGTGGAGTGGTTTGCATTTTCTTTACAGCTCATTTTACACATGAGGAACCTTGGGCAAATGGGATTAAGTGACTTGTCCAGGGTCACAACTATTAAGTGTCTGAGGCCAGATTTGAACTTAGGAAGATGAATCTTTCTGACTTCAGGCCTGGTACTCTATCCCTTGTGCCACCTAGCTACCTATTCCCTTCCATTCCCTGGATTTATCTTTCTCCTTCTCCTTTATACCTGTCCTTGACCTGGACATATTCTTGTTCTCCCATTTCTCTTCAAATGTTTTTCTATACCCTTTCCCCTGATGTTTCACTCCATCTATTTAACTGATGTATATTTAAAAAAAATATTGTGTTTACTAATGTAACTCATTGCTCATTATTGAAACCCTGAGATTCTCAATAATAGCTTTATAGAAAAATTTGTCTCCTTTCTCCTAAAGGTTCTCAGCTCTCCAGTAAGCATCAAACTAATAAGGCATGAAACATAGAGCAGGTCTTATTAAAATGCATCTAAAGAACATAAAAAGGGCTAGTGTGCAAGCCTGGTACCTCCAAACCCACCTTCTGGTGAGTACAATTCCCTTTTCTGTACTTTTTCCAATACTGAAGGTTCAGTCTCACAGTTTCTGCAGAACTCATATCACCGTTCATAGGTATAGGGAGGGAGAGAGTCCTTATCTGAGCAAGAAATAGATAACAAAAGATAAAGTAGATTATTTAGATCACATGAAATTAAAGAGAGTTTAACCTAAAAAAAAGTCAATGAAACTAAGTTAAGAAGGAGGTTTTTGATTGAGGAAAATGTTTGCATCAAGTATCTTTGATGAGGGTCTGAAATCCAAGTAACAGAGGGAACCAAAGAAAACTAAGAGCCATTCCCCAACTGACAAATGGTCAAAGGATATTGGGAAATTTCTCAAAAGATTTGCAAACTATTAACCACAAGATGGATAATTGCTTCAAGTCACTAACATAAGCAAAAATCAAAACTATTCTGAGGTTTCTCTTTACACCATTAAATTGGAAAAGATAACTCCAAATGGGAATGATAGATGTTAGAATGGCTGTGGAAAAGCAGGGATACTAATATATTGTTAGTGGAGCTTGTGAATAGGTCCAATTATACCAAAGAACAATTTGAAATTATGTTAGCAAAGTGACTAGAAGTTCCATATGGTCTGATCCAGAGATCTCTAGGTATATGCCTCAAAGAGGTCAAGGACAAAAAGAAAGCCCTCATGTACACCAAAATATTCATAGCAGCACTTTTTGTACTAGCAAAGAACTGGAAGAAAAACAGATGCTCATCAGCTGAGGAGCGACTAAACAAATTATGGTACATTAATATAACAGAATAATGCAAGATGAAAAATGGTGACTATGAAAAATTGGTACAATATAAGCTTTTAGAAGGCAGGGATTATTTCTTTTTTGTCTTTGTGTCCCCAGTGTGTAGCACATTGCCTGGCGCAAGGCAACCGCTCGATGACTACCTGTTGATTGAATTCAGAGAAGCATGGGAAGACAGGGATCTGTATCTCATTTGCTCCAGCATGCATCCTCTACCTTTTGACCCTCATTTCCCATCACCGTCAATGCTACTTGTTTGCCTCCATTGCTATCTTTCAATATAGTCCTGTAGCTTCCTGCTGACTTGGCACATGATCAGTCATCTAGCAGCCAATGTCTCTGTATGCTGCTATGAGAATGTGGTCTTCATTTTTGCCGTCTAGAAGTCCCCTTCCCTTATGATTTTCTCTCAGCAATTTCTGCTCAAGTAGATTACATGCACATATTCCCTTGGAACCTTTTCCAGACTGTGTACTCCAGTATAGAGGTCCCAATTCCTTTTCAGAACTGCTTCATACACTAAAGCTTTATTGCTCATTCTTAATTTTAAAAGTAGATTTGAATCTTTTACATATCTCTCACTAACTCCCCCTTCTCTAAAAGATCCTATGTAAAACATCTTTATTGTAGAATTAGATTTAATTTTTTAAAATGTTAGAAAAATTTCAAATAAGTGTCAACTAAGTGCCTACTATATAGAATTCAGAGGCAGCTAGACAGCTCAATGGATAGAGTGCTGGGCGTCGAGTCTAGAAGACCAGAATTCAAATTTGGCCTCAGATATGTACTAGCTGTGCGACCCTGGACAAGTCACTTAACTTCTCTTTATCAAGGAGGCAGCTAGGTGGCTCAGTGAATAGAGTGCTGGGCCTGGAGTCAGGATGACCAGAGTTCAAATCTGGCCTTAGGCGCTTACTACCTATGTGACCCTGGGCAAGTCATTTAACCTCTGTTTGCCTTAATTCATTGGAGAAAGAACTGGCAAACCACTCCAGTGTTTTTGCCAGGAAAATCCCATGGACAGTATGGTCTATGGGTAGTGAAGAATTGGACATGACCGAATTACTGAACAAATGCAAAATTTGCTCTAATTAGGCACTGCAGGAATTAGAAAGAAAAATGTCTTAGCTCAAGTGCTACCTCTTGCATATAGTCTTTCTTGATTCCCCTCCTCCCTTCTGTCTTCCAGCTAGGAGTAGTTTGTCATTCCCTTATTTGATCTCATACTTTATACTAATATCCTTGTTTGTATTCGAGTTATTTATGTCTTAACTTCTCTAGTAGATTATAAACCCTTTGAGGCCAAGAGCTTATAATCTTATTAATCTTGTTTATTTTTCTATTTCCTTAGTTCCCAGAGTATATTACATATATCAGCCAATGAAACATAATGGAAAATAGGAAAATTAAGGCTAAAAACAGAATGGAGACCAGCTGCAGGAAGCATAAGTAACAGATGCTTCCAGGCAGGCAAGAGGAGCAAATGACTATGATTGGGATTTGAATTGGGCTCTCAGTTTCCTGACAGTTAAAGTGAAAGAGAAAAGAGGCTGGGTTACATAGTTGTATCTTCTGGTAAAAGGATGGCTAAATATAAAGAATTTCTTAATAATTTGGTTATTATTATTGTTCAGTCATGTCTGACTCTTTGTGACACCCAAATGGAGTTTTCTTGGGAAAATACTGGAGTGGTTTGCCAATATCCTTCTCTAGCTCATTTTTCAGATGAGGAAACTAAGGCAAACAGGTTTAAGTGACTTGCCCAGAATCTAAGTGTCTGAGGCCAGATTTGAACTCAGGAAGATGAGTCTTCCTAACTTCACTATGCCATCTAGCTGCCCTTGAAGCTATCTAAAGTGGGAATGAGATAGGTACCATGGAACACTGAAACCAGCATTGGCTCTGGAATTAGCTGACCTGGGTTCAAGTACTACCTCTTACTACCTGTGTACTCTTGGTCAAATTACTTAACCTTCCTCAGTTTCTTCATCTGTAAAATGAGGGAGTTGGACTAGAGGGCTTCTGAGATCTCTTCTAGCTCTAGACTTAGAAATCTTCGAGGCTCACAAAGTTGGTAATTCCTTGTTGTTTAGGAAGAGGTTGGGCAGAGAGTGGTTTGTTAGAGATATAAAGGGTAGTACTTGTAAGGGATGGAGTTTGACAATCTCACCTCAATTAATGCAATATCACCCCTGTAAAGTCATAATGAAGTTTTAGATGTGTGAACAGGAGGGTTTACACCAAGTGATCAATTGATGAAGTATGACTCTTTTGATCAGATCAAGGATTGTGTGCTTATCTAATCAAATAAGCTGACCACGCTTCTGGGGGTTTTAAATATTGAAAGAATTTTGGCAGGAACCAGAGGACAGAAAGAGGGGTAAGAGTGAACCTAGAGGGAGCAGTACCCTTCCCCCACCCCCAAAGACCAGTTCATTACCAAGACTGAACCTGTAGGAGACAACACATCCAGTGAGGAGCAGAGAAAGCTACACCAAGGACTACTGAAAGGTTGCAGAGACAAAGCTATTCAAGAGAGGAAGCAGCTTTAAAGAGCATGACCCTTTTCAATTAGAGAAGAAAGCTGGCTATATGCTCAAGAAAATAACTTCCAGAAATTAAGAGTTGTGAGTTTACCTTTTTACCACATGTATTCTCTATAAGAGCGCCTCACTATCATCGTTCTTTGTGATGACTCCAGTCTCCCATGGACCTTCATGTATTTGTTTGAGAGTGTGCTGCAGACTTTTGGGGAAATATTTTGTACCAATTGTTTTTATCATACCACCTTAGTGTAAACGAGGTTTCCAGCCAAGCCTGGGGCATTTTGCACGAGACTTTCTAAATTAGTGCAGAGAATGATGATGCAATACTGTGGGACTTGATGAGAAGAGTGACTCAAGAGCTTTAGAGAGGATAACTTTCTTCTTCCTCTCTTCTTCCTCCTCCTCTTTCTCTTCCCTCTCTCCCTCCCTCCCTTCCTTCCTTCCTTCCTTCCTTCCTTCCTTCCTTCCTTCCTTCCTTCCTTCCTTCCTTCCTTCCTTCCTTCCTTCCTTCCTTCCTTCCTTCCTTCCTTCCTTCCTTCCTTCCTTCCTTCCTTCCTTTCTTTCTTTCTTTCTTTCTTTCTTTCTTTCTTTCTTTCTTTCTTTCTTTCTTTCTTTCTTTCTTTCTTTTTCTTTCTCTCTTTCCTCCTGTCTTTCTTTGCATTCCTCCTTATTTCTTTCTTTCCCATTGTCTAAGTGCTTTTTAATTATCTAACTTAAAACAGACCTAGAACTTGGAGCAAGTTGGATGGAGAATTAACATATTCACTAATCCTGGTCTCTCGAATATCAGATGTCTTAAGTAAACTTTTTCCAGGGCCTGGAAAACAGTCAGTCGTTGACTGTAGTGCAGATATTTCATGCTTTTGTTAGTTAATGTGAGAGTCATATGCTTAGATATCAGATTTGGGGGTGGGGTGGCGGCACACAGTTAAGATGCTATTTATATGTGGCTGTGGATTGATGTATGTGTGTATGTGATGTGGTAGAGTGTATCACAATGACTATAGAAAAAAAACTCCCCATTCTTGGTCTAAGCAGCACTAACAAAAATTTAATGAGAAATCTTGATTCCAATTAAATTTTAAATTAAATTCAAATTAAATTTTTTTACGTCCATGAAGCTCCAGGTAAGTAGACAGGCGTGGATGGGGATATCAGGGATAATTAGAGTTGCTAAGCATGCAGGGGTAAGACATTTACTTCATTTTAGTACTGAACTCTTAACTTACTAGGTCAATATTAGAAAACAGAGGAGATATAGGAAGGGATCCCTTTTCCCACTAGTCTATATAGCGCAAGTTACATGAACGAGGGTCTATTGTTACAGGGTTGGAGTGTTTAAGGCCTTGGCAAGAGCCTTTTTTCATTTAATAATATAAATTAAGATAACTTATCGGCTGATGGGAAGCAATGAGGACTGCCTAGCTACTTCTTCGAACCCTTACTTTATAAGGAAGTTCTAACTTTCTAAGGACTGATAACTGGTTGTCTAGGACTAGGTCAAAATGGTCTAGCCACAAAGGAGGGTCAATTTATGATGGAAAAATGAGCCTGGAAAAATGAGAGCAAGAATTATAGCTACAGTTAAGAAATAAGAAACCTGGGCTTCAGAGAGTTGACCACAAGTCAAATTATGATAATCTTGAAGCTTAATATTTAAGGTTGTAATAGGGGTTTAGAGGTGGGGCATTTTTGGAGACTCAGTGGTGGAGGGCAGGTAACACTTGTACGCATCTCTGGGAAAGAGGGGTTATAGAAATAGAGGAAGCTTTGTCTTTTCTTTTTGAAGGCAGGAGGTAAGTTTCCCAAGGAAGAGGATGGTTTCCTCTTTGTCTTTGTGTCATCCTCAGTGCCTAATGCAGTGCCTTGCATGTAGGAGGCACTTACTAAATACTCATCAAATTGAATTATGGAACGTTACTCTTCTACTCCAATTGTGGCTGCTTCAATGGGTTAGCTGACATTAGTGGAGGCTCTTATCAGCCAGCTGGCTGTGGCTTGTGCAGGACTTCCTTCTCTGGTTACTCATCACTGGCTCAAGACTATGTTGGTCTTTGCCATATTACTGGTCAGTTGCAGTTTTAACCCCCACAAAAATATCATATGACATTCCAAAAGCTACCATTAATTCCAGTTCTTTACTATGATTTACCCAAAGGAAAAAATACGCTATTATAAGCATGACATGACCTGTTATCTCCCCCCAATAATGAGATCATCCAGATGATTCCAAAGGGATGCTTAGGATTTATCAGTGGCGCCTTGTTGCACAATTTCCATTTTTGCTCTTGAAGATACAATAAAAGATTTATGTTTGATGGACTATGATGTGGTTTCCATCTAAAAGCAAAACAATTCTTTCCAAAAAATACCATATCCCCAAATGAATCCATAATTACAAACAGTGTTGACGAGCTCTTTGGCTTAAATAAGTTTATAACGTATTTACTGGGTTGTGTGTGTGTGTGTGTGTGTGTGTGTGTGTGTGTGTGTGTGTGTGTAGATATGTTTTGATGTGCTTGGTAAGGAAAAATAATTAAAATCCCTCTGCCATTGCTAATCGAGAAGAAAGAAATGCAACCCATTAGTTGATGTTTACCATAATAAGGTTCCCCCCTCTACTCACCCTCCTAACTTCATTCCAGATTTGTTTCAAGGATTAACTTGCATTAAATGGTTTCAGGTCTGCATGTCAGCCATGTTTCTCATTATTGAAGATCAAAATGGCTTAATGTTCATTGTGTGTTGGTGCCATTCAGGGACAAGAGGATCTCAGAATGCGAGACTTTTGATATAGGAACCAATGTTTCCTGAGAGCTTTTCTCAGTGGATATTATGTATTTGCTACAGTCAATCAATCAGCAAGAATTTAAATGCCTAACGTGTGCCAAGCACCGGGTATATAAATCCAAAGGTGAGATAATCTCTGGCCTCAAAGAGTATACTTTCTAAAATAAGGCTTTGCAATGACATGTATGAAAATCCTGGAATCTTGACTTGAAAAATCCCTTTAGGGAGAATTTATTGGTCTTTTGAATCATGCTTGTGTGTGCTATCTTTAAATACATTGCATTGATGGCACTGATTTCACACAGCTGCCCAAATCATCCACTGTGTAGCATCTTTAAGCATAAGGAGACATCCATTTGTCTGAACCCATTCTCAGAACCTTTCCAGCTTGGCAGGACCCGATAGAGTTTATCCTTCTGCTGGCAGAGTATCAGAGGCTCTGCTGCTTGGGTTAGCTATCATCAACCTGTCCCAGTAGGAGGTGAGTGGAGGGGGGTTGAATTTGATGCTGTAAGAAGAGTCTTTTTAGTTCTATTGTTTGATGGCCATAGCTATAGAAGCCATACTAAAGTCCTCCCTTTGGACCTTATGGCAGCAAAGAGGTGACCCTAGGGATATTAATAAAAGCTGTACCAGCAGACTATCATAAATTCAAGTAAGTCTCGCCAAGCTGGAAAGGTATTGAATATGGGCCCAGTGAAAATATGTGTAGAGCAACCTAGCAAGGTTTAGAGAGCCTCACCAAGAGGTTGGCTGCTGAGTGATGGATTTTTCTTCCACAGGAACTCACAAAGACTGTCTACTACGGCATAGAAAAGTTGCTTTCTGCATTTCTGGAGGGACCATCCACACTGGTGAAGCCACAGATCTTTGAAGCACTGAAGTCTAGGCTACATGGACATGGTGGAAGGTTGAAGCAATTACCTGGATAATTCAGATAAAATCCTTCAGCTTTCAAGGGAAAGTGTTGGTTTTGCATTACATTATTTTCCTATATTAATAGAATTTGTATGATATTGGTCAGTTCTCTACTTTGCTCGTGGTTACATGGTTGATACTGCCTAGACTGTGCAGATTGTGAAATCTTGGGCTTTTGCATTTCATAGACTAAATCAGTCTAAATGAATTACCTGACTCTTTCTGTCTGTATCTAAGAGGGTGCTGGGAATGTGCTGTTTTGAGGGACAGCGGTGAGTGGGTGATGAAGGGTTATACCTTCCTCTGGTACTTTTCCTAGTTTTTGGAAGGTTACAGGGTTTCTGAAAAACAAACTCAAAAAGCTGCTTCCAGGACTGCACAGTGAGTTCTAATGGGACTACATGTTTATAGTTCAGCTGGTCAAAGAAAGGTGGTAATGAGGACAAGGAAGTGGGTTCTATTCCCTTCTTTTTCAGCTAACTGTGTACGGGGAAGAAAACAGTTCAGTAGCTGCAGATTGCACTCCTGGCCTGGTTCAGCTGTCTGGCAAATATGTGTAATTGGTCACAAGAGGGGAACTGGGTTGTAGAGTGTAGATAGCTTAGTGTAACCCATCATTGCTACTGTTGAAATAACTCAAAGCACATGTTCTCCTGATAGACGGTCAGGAGTTTAGGGAGACGTGAATGTCAGGACATGTAGGAAGACAGATTACTGTGATGTGGTAGTGTAGTATGGATCATAGGATTATAGATTCAGAGTTGGAAGAGATCTTGGAGGCTGTCAAGTCCAATTCCCTCCATTTACAGATGAGGAAACTGAGGCTGATAAAGACTAAGGGACTTGCTTAGGTTCACACAGCTAGTAAATGTCTGAGGCAGGGTTTGAACTCAGGTCTTTCTGGCTCTAAGTTCGATGTTCTATCTGACTGCTCTTCTTCAATGTGTGCAAACATGATACAGTCGTAGGCTCTGAAAAGAGAGAAGGTATGTTAGTTGATTATCTGTGTTACTAGACACATGGTTCCCTCCAGATCATCCTAAGTCTCCTTGATAAATCACAGTCTTGGTAGTAGGAGAAGTTATTCCCTGCTCTGAGATTGGGAGTTCTCCAGCAGGCCTTGGCTGCTTGTAGGTACAGTTTTATTTCTAGAGGGCTCTCCTTGGTAAATTGCTTTTGTTGTTTAGTTGTTTCAGTTATATCTGACTCTTCTTGACTTCATTTGGGGTTTTCTTGGCAAAGATACCGGAGTGCTTTGCCATTTCCTTCTCCCTTTTACAGATGAGGAAACTGAGGCAAACAGGGTTACATGTTACATTGCCCAGGGTCACACAGCCAGTAAGTGTCCGAGTTCAGATTTGAACTCAGGTCTTCCTGGCTCCAAGCCCGGTGCTCTATCCACTGTGCCACCTAGTTGCCCCTGGTAAATTGTAGATTGGGCATTAACAATTAGTTCCCTTCTATGAAATCCAATGAAAAATTCACCTATTGAGAATTGTGTGATTATATGATATAGGTTATACCAGTGGAAGTTCTGATGAGTTGGTTTTCTGAAGTAGTGCATGTCTGTAGGTGTGTATGTGCATATGTATTGAGTGTGTGATGCCAGCAACTGAGGGGCCTCACTTCTGTTTTTCTGCAAAAATCTAATTTTAGTTTTAATATCTTGAATGAATATGCTCCTATAAGTGATATACCTGCTGAAAATACAAACTTTAAAAATATCTCCTTTGTAGTAAACCTTAGATAAAAGGCATTTTGATTCCAAAAAAATGAAATATTGTCTAGAAGTGTCCCCAGACCCTTTACACAAAAGTGTTCTGTACTGAAATTTAATGAAATCTAGAGTAACTAATGCTCCCTTCATACCCCTCCCCCAGGTAGTATAGATTTACCCTTATCAGATCTGGGAGGCAAATACAGAATACTTGGAGAGGTTAGAGGGCAGGGGTCCCAATCTGGCCAATTTTTATAGATGATTTGATCTTTAAGTCTTAAGCAGGTTAATGCAGCTCACGATTCAGACTTCTTTCTGATGTAATGGCATTTCCATTGAGGATGGGAGTGTGGAAGTACAGTGCAAAGTTAGCAGTATCTTTTCCTGTGCCATACCTACCATGAGCTTTTCACCTGTAGACTAGAATCTGAGAATTGGAAGGGACCTTGGAGTCAGTCTAGTTAAACTTATTAGACAGAATCTTTTCTGTCACAGCCCTACAGCATGTGGTCTTCAAGTCTTGGCTTGAATATTTCCAGTGACGGGGAACTTATTGCTGATGAGGTGTATCATTCTATTTTTGAATGGCTTTAATTTTTGGGAAGTTGTTTTATATATTGAGCCCAAAATTTACATCCTCATAGCTTTTACCTATTGTTTCTAACTATGCTATGGAGTCACATAGAAACAACTGTTATAATATTTGAAGACAACTATCATATACCATACTAAGACCTTTCTTTTTCAGATTTCGCATTGCTGGTTCCTATAACTGATCTTTGTATGATATAGTTTTAAGGTCTCTTACCACAAAGACTCCATTTTTTTTAGGCCTCCTGATGTAAATAGCTTTTCTTTTGAAAAAGGTGAAAGACTGTTGCTGTAGGAATGTGGAAGGGTCAGAGTCAGAGAAACCCTACAAGAGCAGATAGTGAATCTCTTGGTAGTTTTATTCCAAGAAGAATTAGAGAGGCTGCAATTGTGTCCCATGTGGTCTCACAAAATGAGCCAGAAAAACTTTAGGGAGGCTCTTACTCACCAGGAAAATTGGTCTAATGGATAATAAGAACTGAGATGCATGTGAGAAGTCTTTGGAATTGGCTGAATGTATCTAGAACATGTACCTATCTAAAGTCCTGTTCAGCTCTATTATTCAATGATCTGATTATTCTACATGTATCTTAGATAGACAATGTAGAAAGATAATGACTTGAACCCATAAATGAATAGAAGACACAGAGAAGGCTAGATTGCGTTTTGAAAATTGTCTAGCATTTTCTCTTTTATTCCTTTAGTCAGACTCATCTTCATAGATTCCAGTTTTTCTTTTCTGTCCATTATTTTTTGCTGTGTAGGCTATATATTCTGCTCTCCTATTTCTCATTTTTCTTTTGAACCACTCAGGAACAGTATATTGTGGTTCCATGTTCTCCTCATATTCCACAGGGTCCTTTGCTTCATCAAGTGTTAGATAATTTTCCTTTGTTTTGTAGTATTTCTTCATAGATGCCTCAACTCATTTAATAGATCTAGAGGCCATACTTCCTTTTGTTGTTAATGTTTTCCCTGGTGATTTATCTGCTTTTGCTTGAGGTCTCCCTCTCACCTCTTATTTTCCCCTATTGCTCACTTTTTGACTCTCTCCTCTCTGATGATGCTTTCCTTGGGGACAGGATCTCAAAGAGTCTCAGTCCCATTCTAAGCAATTCATGGTTCAGTAGCCTAGGTGTCTGCCCCAAATGACTTTTTTTGGGGGGATGGTGGTGGTGGTAGTGGTGGTGAAGGGCAGAATTGGCTTCAGCTAGATACTGTGCTCTTTCCCTTAGTAGAGTGCTGCACAGCTTCCCCCCAACACACAAATGTTGTTCCATTCCAGTACCTTGTCTTGTTCCCTCTGTTCTTCAGTTCTCTGTCCTGGCACCAACAGTTCAGAGTTTTGCAGTGCTAGCACTACAGGATTGTCTTGCTATGGCTTCATGTCAGGGTCCTCAGCAGATTTTTTTTTTGCTCTCGGTGTTGGCTGTCTGCTGAAGCCCAAGTAATCTTCTTCATCTTGGAAGTGAGGTTTCCATGCCACTATGAAGAGGGGAGGGAGCACTAGAGTGTGGGATTGGGTTCTGTTGCAAGCAATGTGGTCAGTCCTTAGGTTGGCTAGTGCAGCCTCATTGCCAGTAGTGTGGGAGGCAGAGGAGGAGTGCAAAGTGAGCTCAAGGTAGATGTCAGTTTGTGGAGGTTTTTTTAATTGTCTTTTGGATTTTGAATGCTCTAGATCATGGAGATAGCAAAAGTTGCTTTATCTTTGGTGCAGAATTTCTATTTTGGAGAGGACTGGAGGGAGGGTTGTGGGGATTCAGAGAAGATGTTTAGTCCTCTATCTTGCTGCTCACACGACCTAGAAATCAATGTGTCCAGAACTTCTAACAGCTGGTTTCTCCATGAAACCAAAATTCTGGTGTTAGTGGAGGTAGGATGGTACAGCGGGAATAACACAGCATTTGAAGCTGGAAGACCTGAGTTCAGATCTTAACTTTGCCATTTACCACCTGTATGACCTTAAGAAAAATCACTTAATCTCTTTGGGCTTCGGTTTCCTCATCTGTAAAATGAGGGGGTTGAATGAGGACATCTAAAGTAACTTCCCATTTTAAAGATTTAATCTTATGGCTAGATTCTTCTAGTAACATTTTATGCCTATATGTTATGAAATACAACTGTCTTTGAAGACTCAAAATTGTGTTGTCTCTTCGAAGGCTCTGTAGAGATATATCATGGGTGTAAATATATAATAGCATATTACTAACGATGAATTGTACGTGATAAAAGACATCACCAAAGGTGCACATATAGCAATAGACATATGAATCGCAAGCAAAGGCTATCAGATGGATTATATATATTGAATTGGTCCCCTGAAAATATTAAAACATCTAGAGGTGGTGCAGTTATGTGGTATAGTGGATGGAGGGACAGAGTGCCAGGCCCTGAGTCAGGACGACCTGAGCTCGAATCTGACCTCCAGACACTCACTCGCTGTGTGACCCTGGGCGGCTATTTGCCTCAGTTTCCTCACCTGTAAAATGAGCTGGAGAAGGAATTGGCAAATTAGTCCAGTGTCTTTGCCAAGAAAACCCCAATTGGGGTCATGAAAAGTCAGACCTGACTGAAAATGACTGAATAGCAACAACGAAAACCAGAATGCAGGGTGGACTCTCATGGAGATTCCATGGAAGAACATGGAGAAGAGTTGTATAGGATAAGACAATGGGGATAGGTTGTCATCTGCACTTATGGAGGAAATATCAATATATTTCAGATGATAAGACCATCAAAATAATAATATTTCCTTCTGGTGTAATTAGAGGGAGATCTTAAGCTTGTTAGACCAAAAATACCACCCTCAATCTAATCTTTCATGATGTCTGAAATCAGTCCAATAGAAAAAACAAATCCGATACAATCCTATACAAGCCAGCTAGTTCCTGCTTTAATGCTTCAGTTTATTCTGGGACTAATTAATTTATTTTTGTTCTGACCTTTGTTTTCATTAGTCCAGGGAACTTCTAGTGTGGAGACTCCTAACGTTCATGCAGATAAGTATTTATATTCTTCCATGAGAGGTGCCTGGGACACTGAGAGGCAAATGACTTGCCCATGGTCTCATGGCCAGGATGTGTCAGAGGCAGCATTTGCATCCAGATCCCTGTCCTGATTTCATATCTGGTGCTCCTTTCACTACTCCATGCTGCCTTTAAGAAATGGAGTAAGGAAGCTGATAGTGGAAATCCAGTCTTTTCCCCCAGTGTGCTGTTTTGGAGAATCTTACTGTTACCTTTTCCCTAACTCTGATATGGGCAGGGCGTACTATTGCCTGGGTTTTCATTTAGCTCTCATCTAAAGCGGAAGGAAATTGGCAAATAATCAGGTGAAGACAGGGAGAAGGGAAGTCTAGGCAGTTCTTACACAGCTTTGGGTGAACAGATCGCCAAAATCTAAACAAAGGGAGTGTGTTATAGGGGAAAGAGGTCTGGATTTGGAACCAGAAGACCTGAGTTTGAATGCTAGCTCTGGTACAACCTGTATGACTTTGGAGTCTTGGCTTCAGTGTCTCATGTGTAAAATGGGGGCATTAGATGAAATGACCTGTGATGCTCCTTCTAGTTCCAGCTCTAAGATCCTCTAATACTGTTTAGCATGCTCATGTTTTCTCTCAGTGGTGACTTATGGTCATTTTAATTGCTTCATATTGAATGAACTCAAGGATCAAAACAAATTCTGACAAGTATTTTAAATTAATTTCCCATGAATTAATCAATCAGTGAGTATTTATCAAGCAATTACTATGTGTAAAACATTGCACTAGGTGCTATGTTAATTGTAATATAAGAAGGGTATAAGAGGTCATTCCTGTCTTTGAAGGACTTATAAGCTAAATGGATCATAGATTTATAGCTGGAAAGAACCTAACAGGTCATTTAGTCCAATATCCTTATTTTACAGATGAGGAAATTGAGGTCTAGAGAGGTTAAATAACTCACTGGAAGTGACAATGATAGGGATAAGCCCAGATTGTCTGACTCCAAATCCTCTGACTCCTTCACTTAGATGATGCTGCCTTCCCCTTAAAGAAAAGCTAAGTTTTTTAGTACAGAGACTGGGTTTTATATCATCTTGGTATCTTTGGTGCATACTGCAATATTTTTTACCCATAGCAAGTATTTAATAAGCATTTATTGAATTAAGTATACAAAGAAAAGATAATACCAGGCAGTAAAGGGTGACAAATAGATGGTACAGACAGTAAGTTCCTTTTGAGTTCCTAGGAGGAAGAACTCCTTTTGGGATGGAATTCGCTGAGGGAGGAGGGATTTTCTTAGTTAAGCTAGGAAGGAAGGGTCAGATATAGACAGACTGAAGGATAATGTTCCACAGGAACAGTATAAGCAAAGATTTGCAGAGCTAAGAAAGTCAAAGGTATATTCGACTATCAGTGTTTAGATTAATTGGACTACAATAGAAAGTTTTTGAGTGAGAAATATATTTGGGAAGGAAGGTTGGAACTAGATCTGAATCAAATGCCGAAGAATTTGTATTTGAACCCACAAGCAATGGAACACCACTGAAGATTTTGAACAACAAAATGGTATGGCAGAAATAGTATTTTAGGTTTAATTAGGTACTGGTATGTGGGATGGATTGGAGCAGGGACAAACTGGAAGGCATCAAGATTAGCTGGGAGGTGACATACACCTTGATATATACAATGCGTCTTGTACCAAATACTCGTGAAAGATTCAAATATTAAAATCCCATTCCTATGACTTTGGCTATAACTGGACACGAATCCTCCATTGAAATAGTAATTGGAACTGGTGGTAAGAAGTGTTACTTATAAAATATATTTGTATTACTCCCTATGTGGCCTTCAAATGCTCAATTTAGATGCAACCAGAATGCAAAATGAAAAGTCATCAGAAAAGCAAACCGAATTTGCTTCAATCATGGTATCAGTCTAACTGTTCCAACTATTTGGGGTGTGTGTGTGTGTGTGTGTGTATGAGGGATGGGGGTGGGGAGTTTTCCTGAAAAAAATCTATTGCTTCTCTTTCTTATCACTTTTTGATACATGCCTGAAATGGAAAATTTGGGTTTTGGGAGAGAAAAGCAGTTAAATTTTGTAGAATCAAAACAAATTTTCTTCTCTCCTCACTCCCCCCGTGCCCCCACCTAACAACAACCAAAAAAAAAAAATACATGGTTTATGTATCCAAGTAGAAAGGGCTCACTTCCAAAGAAAGTCTCTGTGTTATTGGGTGGAGAAATGAAGGCTCTAATCCATACCAGGTTACGTCAAGTGGTGTCGAATTTGGCTTGCTGTCCTCACTTCCTGTTGACTCCAAAACTTGAGCTGAAGTTGGCATCTTTCAGGAAAAAAAAAATGAAGCTCAGAGACCCGTCTGAGTTAATAATCACTACTCGTCTTGTTCAGGTTGACCGCTTTCCGAGCGATTAAATGAGCAGATCAGGTTGGTGAGTCAGCTTTCTCAAGGGCTAGCCAGCAGCAAGCAGGCGGCCCTCATGGTCTGGGTGGCCATGGTGTGAGTAGGATCTGCTTCTCCAGGTCTGATCCAGAGCGGCTTCTGCAGGATAATTTCCCTTTGGAGGCCTTCTCCATTGGTACATGATGATGGAGTGTGTTGTCTGTTGGAGGTGGGCCACCTCTGTGTGGGTCTTCAGAGGAAGAGGGCCTCAGGAATGCCATCTTTCATCAGTCAATGTCACTTTTTAGAGCCAGTCTCAAGGAGTTGGGTGTGGTCCGGTGAAGCGGTCTGCAGTTTGAAAGGAGAAATATGTGGAGCAGGAAACATTAACTTTTTTTTTTCTTTTTGGCTAAACTGTCCGTCGATACAGTATTCCCTTGTTTACTGCAGTAACTACTGAAAAGTGCCTGAAATAGATTTCATCATCTCAGAGCAGTAAATTCACTCTGTTGTGTCAGTTACTTATTAGGGAATCTTTGCTTCTTTCATGGGGATGTCCACAGTTCCCATTAAAAAGGCAGCACGGAGTCAGTGGTGGAAATGGGGGGTGTGTTGGGGGGACACTTGGGAATGCGGTTCCAGGAACTTCCAGTCTCATATGCAAATCAGATTAAACTGTACTGCAGCCAGGGTTCCCAGGGTAAATAATTACCATTCAATCTCTTTTCTTAGGGCAGAGATAAAGGAGATTTAAGTTCAATTTATAACTTAGTCACTGACCTGACTCATTCTGTCAGTTTTCGATGCCTCAATTTCCCCAAGAGTTGAATAAATCTTCTTACTAGATAATCTTTTCAGACTCTTTTTTAAAAAAGATTTTGAACTCTACATAAAAGTGGAGAATTATTCTATTAGAAAATCATGATGATATCTTTTGAACTGGCAGTGCCACCAAGTCCTTTAGGCAATTTTCATACTTTATAAACATCTCTTAGTCATTTCTCATATTAGGATTGTTTTGATCAGCTAATATATCAGCTAATAACTTGACAACTTTAAAATGCAAGAGGCTTTTTTTGGGGGAGGGGATAAAAAGAGCCCTCTGGCAAGCAACTTTGTCTTTTGATTTCATCCTGATTGTTTCCCAGGCACAGAGAGCTGAAGGTGAACTTGAAGGAGATTTGTTCAAAACCACAAGCCCATTTTCCTAAACACGGGCACTTCAATCGTCTCTGAAAAGTATGTATGAGCATGTGCAGACCAGTAAGTGAACATGCAAATGGCTGCTTTCCCAGGACACTCAGGATCTGCTTTATCTGTGCAGATGTGTGCAGGGGGTGCCTGCAGAGATCATCCATGAACTCTATTTTTAGACAAACACACTTAGAGACTGAGAGTTTGCACACAGACTTATGGGGGGGGATGGGGAGAGTGTGGACAGCAGAAAATTCACTATTGAATTTAGAGGAAGGATAGGTGACTGAAAAAAAAAAACATTGAGAATTTTAAAGTGCTAATCTATCCAAAAATGCTACACTTGGCCAATGCTTTCCTCACTCATGCTAACATCCAGACAGAACAGAGGAGGGTAGGGAGAGCACATAGTTTGATGAGTTAGAAATCTACAAAGCTGAAACAGTACATTATCTAAATTCGTTTTCTGGAAATTCATGATTGATGAGAAGATGCAGAAGACTGAAGGAGAGGTCAACCTCTAAGAACCATCTACAGGATTCCAGAATCATAGATCTATATCTAGAAAGGACCTTGGAGACGCTGTATTGAGTACCAGAGATGTTTTGTATCTTTGAAAGTGCCAAATAAATAAAACATCATAGATCAGTAAAGGGGAGCGAGGTGCCACAGTAGATAGAATGCTGGGCTCTGGAGTTAAGAAGACTAATCTTCCTGAGTTCAAATATGGCTACTGATACTTACTAGCTGTGTGACCCTGGGCAAGCCACTTAACTCTGTTTGCCTCAGTTTCCTCATCTGTAAAATAAAGTGGAGAAAAAAAAATGGCAAACCACTTCAGTATCTTTGCTAAGAAAACCCCCAACAGGAGTCTCTAAAAGTTTGATACCACTGATACAACTTAGCCACACCAAAAGATCAATAAAGCAAGCACACACAAGAGACTCATACTATCAAGTCTCCAAGAGAATAGGATGGTAGATTAGAGGTGGAAGGGACTACCCTCTCCTCTCCCCACTCCTCATTTTACACACAAAGAGGCTAAGGTCCCAAGAGGCATAGTGACTTGACCATCATCTCACAGGTTATAAGTAGCAGAGGCAGAAATTGAACCTGGGTCCAAGTGCTGTTTTTTTCCACATTATCATGCTGTGCCTTCTCAAGTTTAAAAATGAATTAAAAGAAACTTCAGATGCCTAGCCCATGCCTGAGCAGAAAACTCCTGTATGACATACCTGAAAAGTCATCACCCATGCTTCCCTGATGACCTTTGGTGTAATATGTTCCTTGTTTTACAGATGAATAAGCTAAATTCCATAGATTTTAAGTGGCTTACCCAAAGTTAAAAAGAAAAAAAGGAGGAAGCACTGGAGATGAGAAACACTCATTATTTTATTCTATTACTAGAACTTATATAGCAAAGTTTATCCTTTTCATGTGTGTGAATGTGTGTGTGTGTGTGTGTGTGTGTGAGAGAGAGAGAGAGAGAGAGACAGAGAGACAGACAGAGAGAGACAGAGACAGAGAGGGAGAGAGACAGAGAGATAGAGACAGAGACAGAAAGAGATAGAGACAGACAGACAGACAAACAGACAGACAGAGAAGGGTTGATGATGATGAACCAGAGAGATGATAAACTCCATGATGAACCAGAGAGAAGAAACTGGAGATATTGAATGCTAATGCTCTGATGATGGCCAGACCTAGAAAGAAAAGAGAGAGAATGCTTAACTGTGCTCTTCTGAGGAGAACTTCAGGGACATCTGTAGGCCAGATGCTGAAACTCTGTGGAGATACATTTAGCCCAATGACTATCATACTATGGCTCTCATCCATGTGGGCATGAATGATATTGACTGATCTCCCTCAAAGATTATTAAGAGTGACTTAAGGGTTCTGGAAACAAGGGTGAAGGAAACTGGGACTCAAGGGGTGGTCTCATCAGTTTTCCTAGTGGAAGGGAAGGGTTTCTGCAGTTGACAGATCCATTTCGGTGATAAATTTATACTTTACTTGCCTCATACAATGAATGTCACAGGTGGTGAACAAAAACTTGAATATCATAAAGTACTACTGCTGGAAACTCAGTAACCTTAAGCTTTTTTGTGGATGCTTGCTGCACTGATCTATAATGTTTTATGTATCTGGGGTTTTCAAAGGCTCAAAACTGGGACATTGGTATGTGACTCAATCACAAAATAGCAGTCAGGCTTGTTCTTCCACCATGAATTGCCCTGTGTCCCCTCCAGCGCTTTTTCTGGCTGAAAAGTCTCATGCTGTCTGAACATCTTGCTGTACTTTTTGATCCTTCTTGATTTATAAAGAGGGTAATGGTTTCCCTTAGTACCATTGGCACAGTTATGGGTTCTTTGGAAATGAATTCTTCAGGCAAGGTCCATAGGATAAGCTGACTTTGGAAATACAAAATGATTGCCAAAAAGCAAACATAAGTCTTATAATAGGAACATGAAACATAAACAGGACCCAACCCACTTATGGGAACTTATAGGAAGTAGGTAGGGAAGTGTTAACCATGCATTTCTCAAATTCTCTGTATCTAGGTTCAAGTTATGTGGTGATTGAATTATTGTCATGTCTTCCTCGACATCTAGAAATGTGAATGAAGTAGGACATAGTATACACAAAGACATTTTTGTTTATTTATTTATATTTACATTTATTTTTTAGGCTGATAAAAGGTGGGATGACACCTTAGCGGGGTGTGGCACATGAAACATAAAGTAAGGAGAAAAAGTTCAAAGGAAAGAACAGGTTGATGTTGAGACTTTTACCGGTCATCCTCAATATTCTTTGTATGTTGAAATCTTTACAAAAATGTGGCACCCAGAATAAACCACGGTTCTCTAGACATGTTCTGTGTAGGAAGATTTCCCTGTCACTTTTGTGGCTCTGTATACTATGTCTCTCAAAACAAATATAATTGAATTGTTTTTTTTTTTGCTGCCATATTGCATTGTCGACTCCCATTGAGCTGATAGTTTGCTAAAACCCACAGATCTTCTGTATGTGAACTGTTTTTCAGCCCAAATCCTTATGGATATCATCCAGGAGAGCAATTCCTATGAGGAAGGGGCCAACCATCCTAAGCGATGGCCAAATATTTACTCACAGGGCAGGTAAGTTAGCTTAACTGAAGCAGTAAGGCAACTTGAGAGAGACAAAAGGTAGCACATGCCAAACCACTCCTACCACTTCTCCTCAGACCTCAACGGAGACACAGCCAAAGCCCACCTGACATTGCCCATTTACTGACCCCAGCCCCCCTCCCAGTACTGTCCACTTCCTGACCTGCCCTACCCTCAGCCACTACCTCATCCAGGGAACCAACCCCAGTGAAGAAAGACCCTAGCAGCTGCTTCTGATGATGCTACAGTCTCTGCTTCCCCAGGAGCCACAACTATTGAAAATCAAGAAAAGAAAATCCTCACCATCAAAATCCTTGGTATTGTCAAATGGTTCAGCATGAGAAATGAATACGATTTGGCAGCATAAATTGAATATTAAAGGACATGTATTACCACTTGCTTTGCTGCTGTATCCTAAGGACCATGGGGACTTTTCATTTGACTCACAAGTGAAATCTCTTATTTGTGTTGTCTCCACCATTAACATATGAACTCCTTGAGAGCAGGGACTGTTCTGCTTTTCTCTTTGTCTTCCCAGTGCCTAATGAACATAGAGCTTTACACTGAGTAAATGTTTAATAAAAGACTTTTCATTCAATCATTTACACATTCATTCATTCATTCATACCTCCCCCATTTTTCACCTGTGAAATTCAGGGGGATAATAATAGGAACTACTTCATGAGGTTGTTATGAGGATCAAACAAGATTTTCCATGTGAAGCACAAACTTTAAAGTCCTATCCAAATGGAGGTCATTGCTGCTAAGTGATACAATGGGTAGAGTACTAGATTTGGAATCAGTTAGACCTGTGTTTGAATCTCACTTCAGACATTAACTAGCTGTTTGACACCGGGCAGATCACTTAATCTCTGTCTTAGTTTGCTCATCTATAAAAATGGGCATAATAATAGGGTCTGTCAAGGGCTGAAGAGAGGATCAAATGAGACAACACATGTAAAGTGCTCTGGAAATCTTAAAAGCCTATGTAAATTCTAACTATTATCATTATGTGTTGATTTTTTGAACCCAAGTGTAGCATTTTGGGCAGCTAGTGGCACGGTGGATTGAGCGCCAGGCCTGTAGTCAAGAAAACTCATCTTCCTTAGTTCAGATCAGATACTAATTAGCTGTGTGATCCTGGGCAAGTCACTTAACCCTGCTTGTCTCAGTATTATTATCTGTAAAATGAGCTGGAGAAGGAAATGGCAAACCACTCTAGTATCTGCCAAGAAAACCTCAGTTGGAATCATGAGGAATTGAACACAACTGGAAGATGACAGAACATCACCACTTTCTTTGTGCAGCCAAGTGGTATAAGGGATAGAGCACTGGCCTTGAATCAAGAAGATTCATCTTCTTGAGTTCAAATCTGGCCTCAGACACTTACTAGCTGTATGACTCTGAGCAAGTCACTTAATCCTGTTTACCTCAGTTTCCTCATCTGCAAAGTGAGCTGGAAAAGAAAATGGCAAACCGCTCCAGTATTTCTGCCAAAAAAACCCCAAATGGGGTCACAAACAACCAGAAACAACTGAAAAATGACACAACAACAACATTTTAAATTTATCCCAATTAACTTTATTTTGGTTAGACTCCATTCAATATTCTTGCCTGTCTCTGCTATCTAATAAGTGGATCGTCTTAATTAGTTTTATTTCAACTCCAGATCTGATAAATTTATTTCCACCTAATGATTCAATATGATTCAATGGATCTATAATCTCATAAAAGCTATATATGTATGCAAACACAAAAGCTCCAAATGTATATACACACACATACATATACATAGATATGTATACCCTCTCTTGGTATAGAGAGTAACCTGTCCATGTCTTCTCATCATGTGTAATTCTTGGTCATGTTCTTTCATAGATTTTCCACAGAGTATTCCCTACCCAATGTGCTAGAGGATTTCCTTTGGTCTTTTTACATTCTGTTAGTACCAGTGCAGCACTTGGATTTGATGAATAAAAGACTGATGACTCCATGATGATATGTTTTATTCATCAGTCTTGACACCTGGCCCACCTCCTTTCCCAGCTCATCCATATCTCTCACATCTGATTTCTCTCCATTCATACCCCTACCATCTTAGTTGAGACTCTGATCACTTCTCATCTAGATTATTGCAACAGCCTCCTAATTGGTCTCCCTGTCTCAAGTCTCTCACCAGTCTAGTACATCTTACACACTGATGCCAAAGTAATTTTTCTTAATTACAGATCCAACCGTGTGATTCCCTTAATCAGCCAATTCCAGTGGCTTCTATTGCTCTAGAATAAAATTATGAACTCCTCTCTTTAGCTTTTAAAGACCTTTATAATATGGTCCCAAACTATCTTTCCAGCATGGTTGGACATTGCTCCCCCTTCTATACTCTGGGATCCAGCCCAGCTGATTTTCTCTCTATTCCTCACACATGACATTACAGCTCCCATTTCCATTTTGTTGCATTGGCCATTTGCCATGCCTAGATTGCATTTCCTCTTTATCTTTGTGTTTCAACAATCCGGCTAGCAGATGTTGTGGGAGTGTAAGATCCACCAACAGCCAGCACCCAGAAAGCTGCCAGCACACTGCAAAAGCACAGGTTCTTTTGATCTGCTTAACTAAGGAAAGCAACACAAGGGGTTGACAAGCTTACTTTAATTTAGCATACAAATATCATTCACTTAGTTCAGGGGAAAAAGCAAGCACCCCGAACTTCAGAACAAAATACAAACAAATCACAAATACCAACAGACAGACCTTGTCTGATTCAAATCCCAATACGTAGTTACCAGAGTTTAACCAAGTGTCAGCATCCAGGTTACAAGCTGGAGGGCCCTTAGCTACAGCTGCCTGGAGTCTCCGCATCAACACCGTCGAGAGAAAGAGAGAGAGAGAGAGAGAGAGAGAGAGAGAGAGAGAGAGAGAGAGAGCCCTGTACAAATGGCCCTGTTCTCTCTTCTTATAGGGTATAGGCTTCGGATGTCATCAAACTTCATCTGAATGACCAGAACTTAGGCTGCTATGATTGGCTCTTGAGTTACCCCTTCCCTTAGGACCCTGGGAGATTCACATCCACATAGGTTAGGTTAACACCTAATAGAGGTTAGAGCCTGGGGCTTAGCACTTAGTAAGACTCAAGACTGGCATGGCTCTGGAGTAAGCATCTCCCCTTAGCCAACCCTACCTTGGGCCCCACCCCAGTCACCAATCCACACCCACATAGGTTCCACACCTAATAGGGGTTTGGGCCTGGGGATTAGCACCTAGTAAGGCTCAATGAAATACAATGAATTACTCAAAGGAAACAAAGGCCAAACTCTTCAAGGGCACTTGGTCGAACTAAGTGTTAAGAGCCCATTTTGCTTACCAACACACTCCACCCCTTGTTTTAGGATACATAATCTAATCAGCCATGTATCCTAGAACATACATTGACCCATTATACATTGTGATCCAATTACGCAGGAAACTAAAACATATCATTCACAACAAAGCAAAACATATCATTCAGTGACATTCCCAAATATTTGTTTACAATACAAACATGACCTACCC
>CM053622.1:109726099-109748437 GCA_028646595.1 Phalanger gymnotis
CTCCTCTCCTCTCCTCTCCTCTCCTCTCCTCTCCTCTCCTCTCCTCTCCTCTCTTCTCCTCTCTTTATGTCACTGAGACATCTTCTCCCACTGTTTCTTTAACCCAATTTGCATGAAGAGGTAGCTTTTTTCCTTGCCAGGGTAAATCTCTGTATATGCAGCCTTGGTTGCATCCCCTCCTCTCTTCTCCAGCAGATATCCTCCAGTATCATTCCCATGATCTTGCTAATCTTCAGTCTCTTCCTATCTACTGGATCATTTCTTACTGCCTACAAGCACATCTACATATCCCCAGTCCTTAAAAAAACCACATGATCCAACCATCCCAGTTCTTTGTCATCACATATGGAACGGGATAAACATTTTATCAAGCATTCTATGAAAGGAATTGAAGCTAAACGCTTTACACATATTCTCTCATTTGATCCTTAGAACAACCCTGGGAGGTAAATGATGTTATGGTTTTCATTTTACAGTTGAGGAAACTGAAGCAGACAGAGATTAGTTGAATCATCCAGAGTCACAAAGTTAGTAAGTAGCTGGATTTGAATTCAGGTCTTCCTGACTCCAAGCTCGGAACTCCACTGTGCCATCTAGTTGCTTCATCCTATATTTCTTCACACCTTTGTGGCTAAACTCCTGCAGGAAATTATCTGTGTCAGATGCCTCCATTGCCTCTCTACCCTGATCAGGCTTCTTTTCAACATTTTTCATTGTTCACTTGGAACATCTCTCTCCAAAGTTACCAGTCATCTTTTAATTGTCAAATCTAATGGCTTTTTCTTAATCTTCATCCTTGACCTCTCCCTAACGACCAAGTCAACAATTGGGGACAGTAAAGAATAAGAGCCAGTACGTTTGTAATGGAAAGAACACAGGTATCAGTGGCCTTGGGTTAAAATCCTCACTCTGCCTCTCCATACCAATTTGACCTTAGGCAATTCACTTTGTACATTTGTGTCTCAGTTTCTTTATTTGTAAAATAAGGGGAGTTACCTAAATGACCTCTTCAATTTGTTTTTCTTTTTATAGCTCGAATCCGTGATCCTAGTTGCAAAATTGTTTTAAAAAATTAGATCTGTGTAATGTTTATTTTCCAATGGGAATGATGGACCTCTCGGCAATGGCCAGTTGGGATTTAAAGGTTCTTGACATGAGGACCATGTGAGAGTTGCTATGTACCCTTTATCTATATGGATCTAATAAAATAGATAAGATATATCACTCTTGGCTCTTGCCCACTCTACTCTTTGTGAAAGCGAGTTATGAAGAGAAAGCTACTTGTGTCAAGTGAGTTAATACACTCACACTCAGAGAGTAAAGGACTACAGAATCAGTCACATTGCTATCGCCACTATAGCAGACTTCTTCCAGGGCCTGCTGCTGAGTCTAGTCATCTTGTTGTATGAAGGGTAAACTCAGGTCTGAAGAGATCGGAAATCCTTGCCAGTGACAAAACATCTAGGACTGGGTTCTATACCCTCAACACTGAGTCCCTCCAGATCTTGAATCTATTCCCCATGCCATGGTTCTCAGGTCTAGTGTGTAAGGACAAGCAAAGTGGGACTTTTTGTTGTCTTTTGTTTTAGAGTGCTTCTCAGCACTAAGGCAATCAAGTGCCTTTGATTGAGTCTTGCTTTTGTTTGTAGGAAGGCCCACATGTGTTGCTAGTTGGGTCACAAGAGATATGAAACCCTTGAGAGGTGTGAAGCACTCTGACCTCGAAGAAGTGTATATATACTCTGAGGTTAGCGTTTTGTTTGGGGCTCACTCACTGGAAGAGTATTGGTGTGGAGACTCTGGGTAGCCATTAAGGAGCCCCTGGATTTGAAAAAACCTAGATGTTGGTGCTTCTCCCTCTAGTAACTACGTATGTAATACCTTGGTCAAACAGCTAGAAGCCCTGTCTGTTGATTTGTGTTATTCGCTCTGTTTACATTTTCTCTGTTTGAATTTCTGTTGGTATTTGCTCTGAAGTTCAGGGTGCTGACTTTTTCCCCTGAACTAAGTGAATGATATATGTATGTTTAATTAAAGTGAGATTGTAAACCCGTTACAGTTTCTTTCCCTGGAAAAGCAGATCAAAGAACCTGTGCTAGCAGCCCTCCTGTGTGCTGGTGTTATTGCCTTTACACAGCCACAATAGCAGCAAGTAGCATTGTTGTTACATAGTGTTCTTCCAAGGTTATTGGTGTTGATAACTGATCAGAAGTCTTTCTGAAAATGTGAGTCAAATATCTTATAGAAAACATACTGTTGTACTTATTTGCCCACCTAATCTGTACCTTTCCTAGAAATCTTGGGTTCATATTGATCCTATGTCTGAGAAAATTCTAGAGCAGAGAGCTTACAATCACTTAGTAGATGTCTTGTTCACTGTGTACTAATTCTTATGTGTTATTTATTTGCTTATCGATTGTATATTAAAAGTGAAAGTAGACCAATATGGAAATATTTTCTGTATGACTGCACATGTGTAACCTTCACCAAATTGCTTGCCTTCTCAACGAGGGGTAAGGAGAGAGAGGGTTGGAGTGAACTTGGAACTCAAAATCGTAAAAAAATGAAGGTTAAAGTTGTTTTTACATATAACTGCTAAAAATATTAAAAAAATAAAAGTTTGGACTAATCACCCAGAAAAACATAAAAATAATTGATAATATTTATCAATATTATGTTAAGAGTAAAAATTCTGTTGAGTCATAGATAGATGTGATGTACATAAGCTGGTACTTCTGTGTAGTATTGACTCCATTATGCCAAGGTCACGTGACTAGGACTCACTGATATACAAGAAAGGAGGTAGGTTTTCCCCAATGGGGGCTGGATCAGAGCCAAGCTTTTATTGGGAGATCTACAATTTCCTACACCCCTTTACAGTAAAGACACTGTCCCCCATAGAAAGTCACTGACTCTAGAAACCATAGGGGACATTTCACTTAGTACTTCTGCCCAGCAAGGACATACAGAAACTGCCCAGTGAATGGCTATTAATGCCATCTAGTGTTTAAGAAACAGCCTTCTTCACCTCCAGTTTTGGTGTTTGCTGTTACCATTATGGCTGACTCTTTTTGTATACCACCCCTATATAGTAGTTGTAGTTTTGTTGTTATTCAGTCACGTCCAGCTCTTTGTGACCCCTTTCGGGGTTTTCTTGAGAAATATACTGAAGTGGTTCACTATTTCCTTCTCCAGCTCATTTCACAGGTGAGGCATCTGAGACAAACTGGATTAAATTACTTGTGCAGGGTCACACAAATACTAAGTATCTGAGGCTGGATTTGAACTCAGAAAGATGAATCTTCCTGACTGGAGGCCCAGCACTCTATCCGCTGCACTGCCTACCTGCTGTAGTTGCAGTTTATGTTCTCAGAAGAAAGAAGTTGGGGGCGGCTGAAGAGGCGCAAGTTTTTCATGGTATTTAACTTTTGGCTCTGCTGATTCTCCACTTGGCTATTTCTATGGTCTTCCCCTCCTTCTCTCTTTCTATCATGTTAAGCAACCAGTGCTGTATGGAAGCCTAACCTTCTCTTTGCTCTTTGTGTCAGGGAGAATTTAACACAGTAGAATGTTTCAGGCTGGCTTTAGTCAACCTCATTAAGAGGTCTCTATGGATTAATTCCCAAGAGATTGAATCTAGTTACTTTGTACTGTAGCAAAGTGAAATTAGTACAAAGTAGCAAGGAGCCAGATTAATGTGATTTCAGGAAATAATCCATAAAAAACTTATGAGGCCTTTAGCAGGCTGTAAATTGGATTTTAGACAGAGTGGGGTGGGGGTGGGAAGAGTCATGTTAGAAAGAATCAGTTTGTAATGAATAGGACAAATATTTTAGCACTTCATAATAGAAGAAAACACCAGAGTAAATAACCCTTGGAACTGACAATATTTTTTTTAACATGTGTAAATAATTGAAACTGTAATTCTAATCCTCCCTGAATGTCTCTTGCTCTCTAGCTGCTGGGAAGTGTATTGTTCATAAGTATCTGAGAACTGTAAATCAAAAGAACAAAGGAGAAGGCAGAAGAAAGAGATAGAACAGAAGAAAAACATTGTCTGGAGTAATCAATTGTCCAACTTCAGTAAAAAGTCAGACAGTCAGTTGTCTTTTTGGAACACAGTAGTAACACTGCTTGCCAAAGATACTTACACATTCACAACATAACTTTTCAAATATTGCCTAAAAAATAAGCAAGAAAATGAAGAAAATATCTCCTGAGAAAGAAGATTTTCTTGACTTTGATCCAAATGATAAGCCCTTCCTGGCTTTCGGTAGTGGTAAGAAATGGGATAGACCTTGCAGTCACTCCTTACTTATAATCAGTAGCCTGATGGAATGTAAGAAATAGATTTAGGTCTTCACAATGAAGACTCATGTTTTCAAAATCCCTACCATCTCTTTAGGGTCTGGGTAAGGGAGAGCCACAGGCTTAGACACTTTCAGTATGTTTTTTGGGTACTTGTACCTTGTCTTTTTCTTGTGGGTACCTGTGTGTTTATCCATGTGTGCTTAAACATGTATCTGGTGCATTTCAAGCCCACTAAAATGGCCTAGTGTATAGACTGAGAATTAATGGATTGAATTAGTGGTTCTTGTTGTGAGCAGGGAGAGATGGAGGGATGGTGCTGGATGGTGCTAGAAGGATGCTCAATCATACTGCCCAATGACTAGACCAGTGGGGCTAGATGAGTTACTGGGAAAATAGGGAGCAGCAGATCGAGACTGGGAATGATCAGATCCCATATTAACCTAAAGATCAGGGGATTTATAACTAAGAATGAGAGGAAAAATAAAATAACCCAGCAATATCAACCAACATATGAAAAAACACCCATCATTATATGCAACATTTTTTAAAGTTAATTTTTAATTTTCAACATTCACTTCCACAAGATTTTGATTTCCAAATTTTCTCCCCATCTCTCCCCTCCCCCAACCCAAAATGGAATGCATTATGATTGCCCCTTCCTCCAATCTGCCATTCCTTCTATCACTCCTCCCCCTACCTCTTCTCTTACCCCCTTCTTTTATTTTCCTATAGGGTAAGATATATTTCAATACCCCATGGCCTGTATATCTTATTTCTCAGTTTCATGTAAAAACAATTTTTAACATTCATTTTTAAAACTTTGAGTTCCAAATTCCTTCCCTTCCTCCCTCCCCATCCATCCTCATTGAGAAGGCAAGCAATTTGATATGTTATACATGTGTAGTCATGCAAAACATTTCCATAATAGTCATGTTGTGAAAGACTAACTATATTTCCTAACTATCCTGCCCCACCTTTATTCTATTCTCTCCTTTGACCCTGTCCCTCCTCAAAAGTGTTTACTTCTGATTACCTCCTTCCCCAGTCTGCCCTGCCTTCTATCATCCCTCCCTTTCTTATCCACTTTTGCCCTACTTTCCTGTAGGGTAAGATAGATTTCCACACCCAATTGAGTGTGTATGTTATTCCCTCCTTAAGCCAAATCCGATGAGAGTAAGGTACACTCATTTCCTCTCACCTCCCCGCCCCCCCCCCCCCGCATTTCCCTCCACTGTAAAAGCTTTTTCTTGCCTCTTTTATGTGAGATAATGTACCCCATTCTATCTCTCCCCTTTTCCTTCTCCCAGTACATTCCTCTCTCACCCCTTAATTTTATTTTTTAGATATCAATCCTTCATATGCAACTCACCCTGTGCCCTCTTTATGTATATAATATGTATATATATATATGTATATGCCTGTGTGCATGTGTTCCTGTGTGTGTGTTTGTGTGTGTGTGTGTGTGTGTGTGTGTGTGTGTGTGTGTATAATATATTCCCTCCAACTACTCATATACTGAATATACTGAGAAAGGCCTCATGAGTTACAAATATCATCTTTCCATGTAGGAATGTAAACAGTTCAACTTTAATAAGTCCCTTATGATTTCACTTTCCTGTTTACCTTTTCATGCTTTTCTTGAGTCTTGTATTTGAAAGTCAGATTTTCTATTTAGGTCTGGTCTTTATATCAAGAATGCTTGAAAGTCCTCTATTTCATTGAATATCCATTTCCCCCCCTGAAGGATTATACTCAGTTTTGCTGGGTAGGTGATTCTTGGTTTTAATCCTAGCTCCTTTGACCTTCAGAATATTCTAAGCCCTCTGATCCTTTAATGTAGAACATACCAAATCTTGTGTTATATTGATTGTGTTTCCACAACACTTGAATGTTTCCTTTCTGGCTGCTTGCAATATTTTCTCCTTGACCTGGGAACTCTGGAATTTGACTATAACATTCCTAGGAGTTTTCCTTTGTGGTATCTCTTTCAGGAGGTGATCAGTGGATTCTTTCAATTTCTATTTTACCCTATGGTTCCAGAATATCAGGGCAGTTCTCCTTGATAATTTCTTGAAAGATGATATCTAGGCTCTTTTTTTGATCATAGCTTTCAGGTAGTCCAATAATTTTTAAATTCTCTCTCCTGGATCTATTTTCCAGGTCAGTGGTTTTTCCAATGAGATATTTCACATTATCTTCTATTTTTTCATTCTTTTGGTTCTGTTTTGTAATTTCTTGATTTCTCTTGGAGTTGTTAGCTTCCATTTGCTCCATTCTAATTTTTAAGGAATTATTTTCTTCAGTGAGCTTTTGGACCTTTTTTTCCATTTGGCCAATTCTACTTTTTAGGCATTTTCCTCCTCATTGGCTTTTTGAACCTCTTTTGCCATTTGGGTTAGTCTGTTTTTTAAGGTGTTATTTTCTTCAGTATTTTTTGGGTCTTCTTTAGAAGCAAGCTGTTGACTCATTTTTCATGATTTTCTTGTATCACTCTCATTTCTCTTCCCAATTTTTCCTCTAGTTCTTTTACTTGATTTTCAAAATCCTTTGTGAACTCTTCCATGGCCTGAGACCAATTCATATTTTTTTCCTGGAGGCTTTGGATGTAGAAGCTTTGATTTGTTTCCTTCTTCTGGTTGTATGTTTTGATCTTCTTTGTCACCAAAGTAAGATTCTATAGTCTGAGTTTTTTAATGCCATTTTCTCATTTCCCCAGCCAATTACTTGAATTTTTAACTCTTTGTTAAAATAGGGCTCCACTTCCAGTGCGGAGGGTGTCCTGTCCCAAGCTTCAAGGGTTTTGTGTAGCTGTTTTCAGAGATATTTCTAGGGTCCTGTAAATTTTCAGTTTTTCCAAGGTGGTATGATCAAAGGAGAGGTGTTTACTCCTCTCCTGGCCTGTGCTCTGGTCTGTGAATGACCAAAGCACTCTTTTCTGCCGTGGAACTGTGAGGAGGATTTTTTCTCCACCACTGCCACAAGCTCCACCACGCCAGTGCTCCTCCTCACCCCAGGACCACCACCCAGTACTGTGACCCATAGCTAAGCATGGGCAAAGCAAGAGAATCCTGCCTCAGTGCCAGCAAAGAGATCCCTGCATTCTCTCTCTGATTAGCTACTCAATCCTCCCTCTCTGTGGGCCCAGCGCTCTGGAAGCAGACACTGTCACAGGGGCTGGGGCCAGACTATACTCCTCTCTCACCCAGATCTGACAGACCTTTTCTATTGACCTTCTAAGTTGTCTTTGGCATTTGTGGGTTGAGAAGTCTGGAAACTGCCACAGTTGCCAGTGATTCAGTCCCCTGAGGCCTGCTCCATTTGCACTGGACTGCACTCATCTCCCAGCCTAGGCCAACAGACATTTCCTGTCGACCTTCCAGGTTTTCTTTGTCTGGAAATTTGTTTCACTTTGTCATTTTGTGTGTTCTGCTGCTCTAGAACTTGTTTAGAGTCATTTTTAAAGGTATTTAGAGGGGTTTGGGGAGAGCTCAACCAAGTCCCTGCTTTTACTCTGTCATCCCATATGAAACATTCTTTATCCATAGTTTCCCACCTATGGAAAGAAGTAGAACAAGGTATCTACTCATATCTCTTGTTTGGAATCAAGTTTGGTCATTATAATTTTCTGGCATACAGTCATGATTGTTTTGGTGTTATTGTCTTTCCCATTTATCTTGCTGTAGACATTGTGTATATTGTTTCTGTGGTGCTACCTATTTCATTTTTCATCAGTGTGTATGTCTTTTTATTCATCATGGATATGATGACATATTTAGCATTTCTTATAGTACAGTACCATTGTACTTCAATAGGGTACTAAAGTATTTCAGTTTAATCTTTCTCTAAATAATGGGCACCTATTTGTTACCAGTTCTTTTCCTTCATAAAAAACAAGTTTTGCTACAAAAAATTTTGGTGTATATGGGACTTTCTTTTTGTCATTGACCTTCTTAGAGTGTATGTGTATAGTGGTGGAATCGTTTGGCCAAATGGTCTTATGATCATTTTAATCACTCTTTTCACATAATTCCAAATTCCTTAACAGAATTTTAGATGGAAAGTGGGTAGAGTAAATCATAGACTAATTCCTAGGTCTACCAATAATGCATCAGTGTGCCTGTCATTAAACAACCTTCCCTAGATTTACTATTGCCATCTTTTATCTCTGCCAATTTGTTGGGAGTGATGTAAACTTCGAGTTGTTTTCACTTGCATTTCTCTTAGTAGTAATTTGATAAAAATGGAAAAGAACAGACATCTATGGTACTCCAAGGGAGATTTCCTCCCAAGTTAATATTAAGCTATTAACAACTACCTCTAGAATCCAACCACTCAACCACTTATGAATCTACACAATAATACAGTCTTCTAGCTTGATTCATTCTATATTTTCCACAAAAATAGAATCAGACATTTTATCAAGCCTTCTGCTAAAATCTGGATAAATCAAATCTATCTGCCATTTTATAATCTTACCAAGAAGTAAACTAGTTTAGTATGGACTTTTCTCAATGAAGACATATGGATTTTTTTTGTGATCACTCCTTTTTCTATGATGCACTAGGCATCTCTTTAATAACCTGTTGGAGAATTTTTTCAGGACTTGGAAGTCAAGCTCATTTGCTTATAATTTGTAGGCTTTTTTCTTCATTTTTTAAAAAAAACTGGGACACTTTTCTTCTCCAGTCCTGTGTTTTATCTCTCCCTTTATTATCTTTCAAAAACCATTAACAATGGCTCATCTACCATAGTTGCCATTTCTTTCAGTCCCTGAGGATATAATTTGTCTGGACCAAGTGACTTGAATTCATTAAAAGCATCTAGGTGCTACCTTATTCTCTCCTCATCTATATAGAGTATCAACTCCCCACAAGCAATTTTGTTCTGTTGTTCTAGACCAAAGGGTTTTCCCCTTAAGAGAAAGAACAATTGACCAGTCATGCTTTCTCTCTGTTGTCAGTTATCATCTCTGATCCTCCTCTTTTTCCTCACCTAGTTTGCCTGGTACTTTTTGCTGTCTTTAGATTCCCTCATTAGCCACAGCTCATTCCAGTCTTTAGTGCTCCCAAAGTTTTTTCTGCAGCACTGTCATACTTTCGTTGTCATTCTCTTATTAGCTCTTGCTTCTGTATTCTGTACACATCTTTAAAGAAATCTAATTTGGTTGGTGAGTTCTTCATGTAGCCACATATGGTCAGTCACTTGAGTCAATTCCCATTTTCCTACAATTGCTGACCAAGAAAAAATCTGGAATGAAATGTGTGGCTGACTCATTAACTTACTTTCTTGGTTTAAAGACAGTTAACTATTTTTAACATTTGATTTTCTCACCTGGATCTCCACAGTTCTTGATTTAAGTTGAGATGAAGGGAAAGATCATTAAGATGACATTTTCCAACTGAGGCCAAATAGAAGGGCAGGGAAACAACTGAAAGAATAATAAAAATGATTAATAACTATCTTTAATAAAGTACTCTTTCCCAAGGATACTTTGTAGGTATTAATTAATGTTTATTACAGTTGAGTGAGGCAGGAAAGAGAATCATTACCTTGTTTTGTGGGTAAACTGAGGCACAGAGAGCTCAAGTGAATATTTCTATATCACACAATAATTAAAAGGCAGTCATTTCTAGAACCCTAAGCTCTAGTTTTCCTGGTCATAATTTCATGACTGTCAGCAACTGGCTACCTTCATATCCATTTGAGAGTCAGTAGCATTGCCCCATGTGATACAATCTTGAATGCTTTGATCAGACTAGTTTTGTATGCTTCTGTCTTTGCCTTTAAAGTTTAAGGTGGGGCATCCTCCTTTTGGATTGAATCAATTGAAGGTGATGTGCAAGTTAAAGACTATGTTAAAGAAAGAAAATAAGATGTTCTATTCCTTTGCTTTAAAAATTCCAAAGGGGTTATATCATAGAGCTTTTGTTATATACCTTATTTTTTTCAAAATAATAAGCAATTATGCATTCCTTCTATAGTTTAAAAGGAAAGTAATGGTTGTGGTGGGCTGGGATAGGAGAGGCTAGTGAGATGAGGGAAAAATATTGAAGAAAGAGGGAAAGAAAGGGGGACATTGAAAGAGAAACTTTGAGGAAGAAAAGGAGGAAGAATAAACACAGGAGAGAAATGTGGTTAGGAAGAAGGGGAGAAAAGTTCATGAAAGAGAGAAGAAGAGAGACAGGCAGAGATAGAGGGAGGTGGAGGCAGACTTAGTTAAATTTTAATTTTGCTTTTCTTTTTCCTTCCTTCCTTCCTTCCTTCCTTCCTTCCTTCCTTCCTTCCTTCCTTCCTTCCTTCCTTCCTTCCTTCCTTCCTTCCTTCCTTCCTTCCTTCCTTTCTTCCTTCCTTCCTTCCTTCCTTCCTTCCTTCCTTCCTTCCTTCCTTCCTTCCTTCCTTCCTTCCTTCTAGCAAGAAGAATGGTGTTCAAACTGGGAAGGGTAGAGTAGATAATATAAAAGATAATAGCAGTATAAGGCTGCTTTAAAGGAGTTCAAGATTCCAGGGCCATCACAATCTCATTCCAGGGTACTGAAGAAACTTCAAGATGTTATTTCAGAACCATCATAAGCTTCAAAGAATCATTGATAATGATAATGGTATAATCAGTCTTGAAATTAGAAAAAAAACAAAAAGGAGAAAAGAGCAGATCTTGGAAAATATAGATCAATTTGATATTAAATCCCAACTGGGAAGAGATCATTAAACAAAAGGCTTGTGAGCACATAAAAGAGAATGCAGGGATCATTAGATACCAACATGAGCTCGCTAAGAATCAGTTATGCCAAGCTAACCAAATTTCTCTTTTTGATTAATGTTATTTGATTTATTGATTGGGGTGATGCCACAGATGTGGCATATCTTGATTTCAGGAAAAAAAGTCTGAGGAAGCTTCCCATACTATCTTTTGGAAAGGATTGACAAGATATAGACTCTGATATAGCTATAAAGCTGGTAGGGGAAAAACATGTAAAGATTATGAATTAGTGGTTGTATTTTTATTTAAAGAGAGGGTGCTAGTTAGCCCGGCTCTTTTAGACGTTCATTTACATGAAATGAAGGGGAAAAAGATACAGTCATTAAAATTAGCAGATTGCTAGCCATAGATGACAAAACAAAATTAAAGGTCTTTCATTTATCTATTTTGAAAAAATCGCTTTTGCACTATAGGGTGGAGGACACATAGCTTCACAGCAGTTCACAGGTAAAGACTAGAGCCCAGATGAATATGACGAATTTTAAGTCTACCTAAAAATCTCTAAGCTTTCAATATTCTTCTATTCTTCAGACTTTAGAACTGCCATTGGACATGCCATGTCCTTGTTATTGATGGAAAATCCCACTCTCTACTTGTATTTATTTTCCTCTCTGGGTCTCATATAATATTTCAGGGCCATGAACAGAAAAGGTTCTTGTTTCAAGTATGTGTCTGGTGTCCAGATCTGCCTTCCTGACTCTAGTGCCAAAGGTAGGTGGTATTGCACAGCAGGTCTGTGTTTGTTTTAGGGAGGGAGGTTTAGGGATAGGATACAGGCTTATTTTTTTTTCCCTCCCGCACCCTGACATCATGGTGCAGACAGGCATGGAGGAGAGAGAGAGAGAGAGGAAGCAACAGCTGTCACTTCCACAAACTCTAATAGTTCACCTAAATAGAAGAGTCTACAACCAGGCTGTGCTTACAGGATTCCCTTCATCCTGGGAAAACCTAAAGTGCTTGACAAATTTAATGTGTTGAAGATGAACTATTTTGTGAAATTATTGGTAGGCATCTTTTCCCCCAACATGGTGGAGAGAAATTTCACATAGAACATCCAATTAAACTCATCAAATATTTGTGTGCCTACTTTATATAAAGGTACTTACCAGGTAGTGGGGATATGAAGACCAAAAAAGCACAAATCCTGCCCTCAAGGAGCTTATATTTGACCCTAAATGAAAAAAAATACAATACGCAAAATGACTGAAGCATTTTACCGGATGTGTTTGTCCTCTGGGTTGGTGAATCAGACAGGCTTCAAACAAAGTAGTCAAGTAGTTGAAATTTCTTTGACTTTCTTTTACATCCATTGCCCCATTACTATTTCTCTCTTCTCCCTGAAACCCGCTTTTATCTTTTGCCCTCTGCCAATCATCATTATTGTCATCAATCATCATCATTAACATTTATATAGCACTTACTATATGTCAGGTACTGTGCTAAGCACTTTACAACTATTATCTCACTTTATCCTCAAAACTACCCCTAGAGGTAGATGCTATTATTATGCTCACTTTACAGAATAGGAAACTGAGGCAAACGGAGATTAAGTGACTTTTTCAGAGTCACCCATCTAGGAAGTATATGAGGCTGAATTTGAATTCAGTTTTTCCTGACTCCAGATCTGGCGGACAGTATCTTACGCTGCATAGTTCTTTCTACATATTCTCTCCCTTTGTCCTTTTAAAAGTTCCATTCCCTCAATTGGGAATGACTGAACAGGTTGTGGTATATGAATGTAATGGAATACTATTGTTCCATAAGAAATGATGAGCAGGCAGACTTCAGAAAAACCTGGAAACACTTATATGAACTGCTGCTGAGTGAAATGAGCAGAACCAGGAGAACATTGTATACAGTAACAGCCACATTGTGTGATGATCAACTTTGATAGACTTAGCTCTTCTCAGCAATGCAACGATCTAAGACAATTCCATAAGACTTATGATGGAAAATGCTATCTACATCCAAAGAAAGAACTATGGAATCTGAATGTAGATTGAAGCATACTATTTTCTCTTTCTCTCTCTCTTTTTCTTTCTCGTGGTTTTTCCCTTTTGTTTTGATTCTTCTTTCACAACATGACTAATGTGGGAATATGTTTATTATGATTGTATATGTATATAGCCTTATCAGATTGTCTTGCGGAGGGGGGAGGGGAGACAAGAAAAATTTAGAACTCGAAATATTATAAAAGTGAATGTTGAAAACTAAAAATAACAAATTTTAAAAAAGCAAAAAAAGTTCCATTCCTTTCTTCTTTGATCAGCTGTTAACAAGGAAAGTTATCTAATAAACCAATTTCTTCCTAGGTCTGCATCACTACTTAGAGGTGTTTCAGTTCTCAAAGGGTGCTGGCATTAAAAAAAATTAGAGAAGCTAAACAAATGAAGGTCTAAGGGTAAAATTTCAAGTATAGTGGGAGGCAGGAGAGAATTTGGAGCTGGGGTTCTTGATTCTACTCAAATGGAGGAACAAAGGCCAAAGTGATTAGGAGTTGGTTTTTTTTTTGCTTGTAGTGCTCTATTTTCCTATGTTCCCTTTATTTAAAAAAAGCTTCCAGAATGTAACTGTAAGGCAAAAGTAACTTAGGCATCTCAGGTGAAATATTAGGTGGAATCTAAGGTAGGTTATTGCACTAGGGATCAGGGGATTTGGGTTAGAGCTTGAAAACTGACATCCCCAGGCCTCAGTTTCCTAATCCAAAAAATGAGGGGCTTGGATTAGATGATCTCAAAGGTTTTCTCCAGCTCTAACAATTTATGTCTGTATAAATCCGTGAATTATAGGGTCCAGGTTGCCAATGAGAGAAACAAGGAAACTGCACCCACTCCACCTCCAGGCTTGTACTGTTCCCTATGCTCTAATTGGAAAGGAAATCCTTTAATCACATTTACAAACTGGCCTCAAGTACACACATTGCCATTTGCAGGCACATGAGTCAATTTAATTTATCTATCTGGCAATAGTGTCTGATAAAAAATAAGGGTATGCCCACGTGGGATCTATATTGCAGACTTATACTTTGTCATTCTCTGCCTTCACTTGGAAATATGACTTCCAATGATTTTGGTTGATTTAATCTTTACTGAGCAAACCCCACATTTTTGTCAGTATTCATATCATAACAAATGTATCCACCTGTTCTTGAGGAATTTATAGTTAAGTGGGGGATACAAATCATCTGTAGCCATACCCCTGAGTGTAGGTGTCCTCCACAGATCTCTCTTCAGCAATTCTTTTAACTTCAATTCAACAAACATTTAAGCACCTACTATGTACAAGATACCGATATTCTCTTGGGAAGCAGGGCAAAAAAAAATGACAAAAAAGTCCCTGCTGTCAAGGAGCTTACCTTCCATTAAAAGGGTCAGAAAAACACACAAAGAAGCACGACACAAGGTAGAATGAAAGAAGGAAAGAGAGAAAATGCTCTAAGAAAATTTGGGGGAGCAAGGCATCACTTTCAGCTGAGTGGATCAGGCAAGGCTTTGGGGTCAGCGGCTCATTATCTGGTAGTTAAATAGAAACGGAGAGATCATCCTGTCCTTTGCTCTAATTTTATGCTTAAAAAATAAAACTTAGAGAGGACCAATTATTTGCCCAAGGTTGTAGAAGTAGTAAGTTACAGAATGAGGATTCTAAATAAGCATTTCTGATTCAAATCTAGCACTTTTTTTTTGCTATATGCCACAGGGACTACAGAGTTCATCTTGTCCAAGCTGTCCCTGAATGAGAATCCCCTAAAGGCTGTGATATCATTTTTGTGCAGCCCTATCTTGGCCACATCATTCCAGGTGTCTCCAAGGAGATCAGGATGCTGGAGAGGAATGTGTACTGATCTACTGGAGATCTAGCATTTCCTCTCTGTCTTGATCCCTTTGGAATTTTTGCTCTGACTTGAGGAGTAGTGGAGAGCCTGACTTTGACTGAAAGGCTCACCCAGCCCCACCCTTGGACTTGTGTGGAAGAGAAGCTAAAAAGTAAGGAGAGGCTCCATACAGAGAGCTGAAAGCAGAGGCCACAGAGGACAGTAGCCATGGAAGCAAGGAGAGGAGGGTTGCTGTTGTTAACAGTGCCGAGCAGATCCTACTTTGTTGAAACCCATCAATTTCCTTTTTCTCCTCTCTAGAGAAGAGGTCCCTGATGTTTCCTAGTGAGAGATTTCTCTATGTTTCTTAAAAATTTTGTCTATCTTCCTGTTTACGTTGTCTCTTAAGATTATAATTGTGCCATGCTAAACATTAATATTGCTAATCCATGCCATTGAATTTTTAATTTATTTGTGGCATTTTTGGAGTCCCAAAGAGAGGCACAATTGGGGAAAGAGATAGATTTAAAACAGTAATTTTTTTTGCTTGAACACTCTCTCTGGCTGGAGGCTTAGAGCTGTAGAGAAAAGAAAAACTCTATTGATTCAATTTAAAACTTCCCAGGGCAGAGAGATGATTTATATAGAGATCCTTCTACTCAGTGAATAAGAAGCACTGGATGAGGTGGCTTGACTTTGTGGGGTAGTATTGAGGCAGAGCCTTTGCCATTTTCCTTCCCATTTTTTCCCTTGCCTTGTTTGAAAGCAAAGTCATTTCTCCAGCTGGCTAGCGGCTAAAGGAGCGGCTGGAGCCAGCTCTTGAGCATTTAAACCCAAGAAATCATCAAGCTACAAATTAAGACCTGATTTATTGTTTTGTTGATTGCCCAACCCTAGACTTAAGAAAGTGATGGAGAAAATATTAATAATGCAGATTAAACTTAAAAGTTATGTCATGCGTCTCAGAGAAATGGTTGTTAAATATTTACCAGTACACTCCTGAAGGCAAGTCACACTTGTATTGATGTCCTTGTTGGGTGCTGCCATGGTGGTTGTTGTTGACTGGCATCACAAACGTTGCTCTTCTTCTTGGCTTCAGGTGATGATGGAATGATTCTGTCAGGAAGGTTTAATGTCATTTGTTTATTTTTTAAAAAGGAATATATTATAGAGCATCCTTGCCTTGGATCCCCTTCTGGTTTAGTTTCCTTTTTGTTTTTATTTTAAGGGAACTCAAGAATGGTTGACAGGGAGAAAAATCACCCCATATTGTACCTCCAAAATATAGACTTCAATCTTCTTCCTGTGTTGAATAAAGAAACAGGAGAAAGATGAAGAAGATGTAATAATAGTGAAGATTTATATAGTGCCTATTATGTGCCAGACACTGTGCTAAGTGCTTTGCAATTATTATCTAATTTGACCCTCACAACAATCCTGGAAGGGAGGTGCTATTATTACTCCCATTTTACAGGTAAAGAATTAGGAATGACAGAGGTTAAATGACTTGCCCAGGGTCACACAGCTATTATATATCTGAGGTTGGATTTGAACTCAGATCTTGCTGTCTCCAGGCCCAGCATTTTATCCACTGTGGCACCTAGCTGCCTGTATCTAATATTCTTTGTCGTTCTATGCCTAATCCTGCTTGAGAGAGCAATAAGCCAGTGATGTTTGCCCAAAGAAGGAGAGGAGTGACCTTCCTCTGCATTTTTATGTATCATTTAAGTATGTCTGGAAACTTCTTATTAGAAAAAATATTATATACCACCCTTGTTATGAAACTTATAGTGGTAATTTTAAAGAATATTGTAAGCACTTTGTTTTTCCCTGCTCCCACGTGCTCCTCCAAGAGATGGACAAGATGTATTCTAAGGATTTTTCATTTTTGCCTGAAACTGTAGGTTTAAGTAAGTCTGATGCTGCACTCCTGAAAGACTCATGATTTGATATGCTATGAAAATTCTACACTAGAAAATCTGTTTCACTTAAATCAATGCTCAGTATCACATCTCAACGGAATGAATGTCACGTTTTCTGCCTGAGAGGCAGTATGATATATTAGATGGCACCATGGACTAATATAATCAAGAAGACATAGCTTTCATTCCCCAACTCATCAATGATCAAAGGAACATGAATTGGCAGTTTTCAGAGGAATAAATACTGTCTATTGATAGCCATATAAAAATGTTCTAATAATTAGAAAAATGCTCATTAGAGCAGTTCTGAACCCTTAAATTGCAAAGTTGACAACAAAAAATGGAAAATGACAAATGCTAGAGTAACTATGGGAAAACAGGTATATTAATACACTCTTGATGCAGCTATGAACTGGTCCAGCTATTCTAGTAGGCAATTTGGAACTATGTTTTAAAAGCTATTAAAATGGACATACTTTTTGCCCTAGCAATACTGCTAGTAGACATACTCCAAAGAGATCAAAGAAAGATAAAAAGTATCCTTATGCACAAAATGTTTATAACTCTTTATTACCTAAAATGTTCTCCTTGTTCTGCTAATTTCATTCTTTATCAGTTGACAAAATCCTCAAATTATTCATTTTTATAATAGCAGTGTTATAGTACTCTACATCAGTTCATATGTCAGTTGCATGTCTTTTTGAAATCATCTATTTCCTAAATTCTTACACACCATAATACTCCAGCACATCCATATACCAGAACTTATTCAGGCTTTCCTCAAATGATAGGCATCTATTTAGTTTCCAGTTTTTGTCACATAAAAGAGCTGTTATCAATATTTTTATGCATAAATGAGATTTTTGTCTTTCTTTGATCTCTTGTGGGTATAGGACTTGCTTCGATATTGCTGTGTCAAAGAGCATAAACTTTTTAGAAACTTTTCATTTCTAATTCCAAATTTCTTTCTCAAATGTTATATCCATTCACACCAATGGTGATCCAAACCAATGCTGTTTTATCCCATAACCCCTAGAACAGTCTATTTATCATTTTCCTTTTTTCTCATCTTTGACACTCTTATAAGGTATAATCTCAGAATTGCTTTAATTTGCACTTCTCTAATCAGTAGTGATTTGGAGTATTTTTAATAGCTAAAGATAACCTGGGTTTCTTCCTTTGAGTACTATATGTTTATGTCCTCAGACAATTTGCCAATTAAGGAATGACTCTTATTCTTATAATTTTAAATCAGATGAGTTTGTGCCCTAGCTATAAAGAGCCATATCATAAAAATTTAGAAAAACATTGGGAAATTTACCTATAAGAGCTGTGCATAAGAAAAAAGTTCCTGACCAAATAAGAAATAGGGAGGTTCACCAAAGGAAAAAATGAATAGTTTTTATCACATAGAATTAAAAAGA
Source organism: Phalanger gymnotis (assembly GCA_028646595.1). NCBI lineage: Eukaryota > Metazoa > Chordata > Mammalia > Diprotodontia > Phalangeridae > Phalanger > Phalanger gymnotis. The sequence goes on from CM053622.1 coordinate 109,744,325, forward strand.
TTTATAATAAAGCTAAGATTGAAAGAAAAAAAAACTAACTGGGAAAAAAGCCTTGCAGCAAGTTTCTTTGATAAAGGTCTCATTTCCTAAGTCTTTCAAAGTTGATTGTCCTTACAATATTGTTGTCATTGTATACATTATTCTGATTTTGTTCACTACACTCTTCGTTAGTTCATGCAAATCTTTCCGGGTTTCTTGGAAACTGTCCCGTTCATAATTTCTTCTAGCACAATAGGATTCCATTACATTTATATGTAATAACTTGTTCAGTCATTCTCTAACTCATGAGCACCACTTCAGATGTAAAAACATTTTTGGAAGCTGTAAAAATTATGATGGATATAATAATCACTCATAATTCTAGAGAACTAATGATAACACATGCTATATATTGCAAGGGAGTAATGGACTTAGGATGCAGAATTAGACATTCTAAAAACAAACAATAGCAACAACAAACAACTTAGGACTTCTGATCATCACAATAAGCACTTCCAAAAGGACTCGTAATGAAATAGGCTACTCATCTCCCGATGGAGAGATGATAGATTCAGAGACATAATTTCTTTTGAACATAGCCAATGTGGGAATTTGTTTTACTTACTTTACCTGTATGTCTGTAATAGTGATTTATTTTTTTGATTTCTCAGGGTAGGGGGAAAGGGTAGAAGGCAGATCTTCATTTGAAAAAAAAATTAAAAAAAAGGTACAACTTTGAATCCTACCTCAGATTTTTGCTATTTGTGTAATGCTAGGCAAGTCATGTACCCTCATTTAGCCTCAGTTTCTTACATTGTAAAACAGTTAATTATGTCACTTACCTACAGAATTCCTGCAGTATTTAAATGGGACAGTGTATGTAAAGCATTGTAGAAACATGAGCTATCTTTTTCTGAACTCATCACTCATTGCTTTCTCTTACGCTCTGCACGCTTCTTCCATTAAGAAATGGCCATTTTGAGTTGTCCTATGAAGAGGATGAGGCTATCAAGAGAAGTAGGAGGAGGCAAGGGGAGATAAAATTACTGAAAGCACTCTCTTGCTTGCTGTTTATATTTGTCAAATTAATTATGTTTTAACCAAAATAATAGATAGCTCCTAGATTGAATGCAGTCCTGAAATCCATTCTCAGCATTCTGCTGCCACGAATTAACTGCTTAAATTGTGGGCTCTTAGTTTATAGCGTCAGCACAGCCCCTTTTGTGAATTATAGACTTGTATTCACTCCAGGGCAATCTATTACCCACCACATAACAGAAAATACCATTTATTGCAATTTGTGCAAACCATAAATCAATATATTATTACTTGGAGACGTATATGTGGTGACTCTCTTGCACGTTCCCTCACTTGTGAGGGAAAAAGCATAATCTGAGTCTTACTCTTATCTTCAAATATTTGTAAAGGCAATGATCTTGCTTCATTAAAGCTGACTCCTTATGACCTGAAAATGGCATTTGGGGGGAATAGAATGATAGCAAATAAGCTTTCAGACAACTGACCTTCAGAAAGAGGTACCGATCATCCTTGTAGTCAATATCTTCCAACTGATTCAGTTAATAATATGATTTTTGTTTGGGAAAAATGATAGCATCTAATTTGGAAGTAGTTTGTTTTTTCTTCTCTGACTCAATTCTCCCCCTTCTTCAATACATTCTTTACACAAGTGTCAAAAGGATATTTTTAAAACACATGTCTGACCATGTTATTCTCCTGCTCAATAAATGCCAGTGGCTCCCTAACACCTCCAGGATCAAAATAGAAATGTCTGTGTTTGGCATTTAAAGCCCCAAACAACCTCACTCGAACTTATCTTTCCAGGTTTATTATACATTACTTCTCTTCATGGACTCCATGACTTGGTCAAACTGGTCTTTGTCTTCTTTCTTAAATATGACATTACATATCCCATTTCTGTTTTTTGTCTCCTATGCTTGGATTATACTCTTTCCTCATTTCTCTGTCTCTTAGAATCCAGGTTTCCTTTAAAGCTTGTCCCAATCACTACCTTTTGTTAAATTACATAAAATACTAAAGTTACTCATGGAAATGTTTTCTTTCTTCTTTTTTTAAAAATATTTTCTGTTCCAAATTCTCTCTCACTTTTAGATCCTCATAGCACTGAGAAGGCAAGCAATAATCTGATATCCATTATACATGTGAAGTCATGCACAACATACTTCCACATTAGCAATGTTGCAAAAAAAGCAAGAAAAAGAAAAAAAAATGCTTCAATCTGTACTCAGAGTCCATCAGTTCTCTCTCCAGAGGCAGATAGCATTTTTTTTTGTCATGAGTCCCTTGGAATCGTCATGAATCATTGTACAAATCAGAGTAGCTAAGTCTTTCACAGTTGATTATCATTACAGTTGCTGTTACCTTGTGCAATGTTCTCCTGGTTCTGCTTACTTCACTTTGCATCAATGCATATAAATCTTCCCAGGTTTTTTCCAAATCCATCTTCTTCATAATTTCTTACAACCCAATAGTATTCCATCATACTATTATAGCGCAACTTCTTCAAGGGTTGATTTTTTTAATGACTGTGTTTGATTCAACAAAAATCTTCTTGTTCAAAGCAGGGGGAAGATTTAGCTAGTACTAAGGTTCTTAGCCTTCTTTGGTGTCATGGACCCCTTTAGTATTTTAGTAGCCTCTAAAGCCCTTCTCAGAATAGTTTTCTTAAAAAATCATAATTAAAGGAAATCTTTAATTTCAGTTAGAGGTTAGTGAAAATAAAAATGCATTTTTGTTCTCATCTAAGTTCATGGGCCCCTTGAAATCTATTTGGAAGCCTCTTTTGGGTCTGTCAACCCCAAATTGAGAAGCCTTGCTGTATGAGAGTCCAGCAGTTCAGGTAGGGTATTCTACTCACTGTCCTCTAACTGTACATTCCACATACACTCCCATGCAACCACCTGGACTTCTGTAATGACATTCTAATTGGCATTCTGACCAATCTATCCTTTTTTTTTTCTTTTTTAAAAAATTATTATTTATTTATTTAATATTTTTAGTTTTCAGCATTGATTTTCACAAGTGTTTGAATTACAAATTTTCTCCCCATTTCTACCCTCCGCCCACTCCAAGATGACATATATTCTGATTGCCCCATTCCCCAGTCAGCCCTCCCTTTTGTCACCCCACTCCCCCCATCCCCTTTTCCCTCACTTTCTTGTAGGGCAAGATAGATTTCTATGCCCCATTGCCTGTATATCTTATTTCTGAGTTGCATGCAAAAAAATTTTTTTGAATATCAGCTATTCAACACAGGCCACATGTGTATCATTGTGCAAAACCCTTCCACAATACTCATGTTGTGAAAGACTGTATTTTGCTCCTTCCTATCCTATCCCCCTTTATTCAATTTTCTCCCTTCACCCTGTCCCTTTTCAAAAGTGTTTGCTTTTGATTACCTCCTTCCCCTATCTGCCCTCCCTTCTATTGTCCCCCCTTTTTTATCTCCTTCCTCCTTCTTTCCTGTGGGGTAAGATACCTATTTGAGTGTGCATGTTATTCCCTCCTCAGGTCAAATCTGATGAGAGCAAGATTCACTCATTCCCCCTCACCTGCCCCCTCTTCCCTTCCTACAGAACTGCTTTTTCTTGCCACTTTTATATGAGATAATTTACCCCATTCTACCACTCCCTTTCTCCCTCTCTCAATATATTCCTCTATCATCCCTTGATTTGATTTTTTTTAGATATCATCCCTTCATATTCAACTCACCCTGTGCCCCCCCCACCTCTCTCTCTCTCTGTATATGTATATATATATATTCCCTTCAGATACCCTAATACCGAGGTCTCATGAATTATACAAATCATCTTTCCATGTAGGAATGTAAACAAAACAGTTCAACTTTAGTAAGTCACTTATGATTTCTCTTTCTTGTTTATCTTTTCATGCTTCTCTTGATTCTTGTGTTTGAAAGTCAAATTTTCTATTCAGCTCTGGTCTTCTCATTGAGAAAGCTTGAAAGTTCTCTATTGTATTGAAAATCCATATTTTGCCTTGGAGCATGATACTCAGTTTTGCTGTGTAAGTGATTCTTGGTTTTAATCCTAGCTCCACTGACCTCTGGAATATCATATTCCAAACCCTTCGATCCCT
>CM053622.1:109748937-109804077 GCA_028646595.1 Phalanger gymnotis
TTCCTTCCTTCCTTCCTTCCTTCCTTCCTTCCTTCCTTCCTTCCTTCCTTCCTTCCTTCCTTCCTTCCTTCCTTCCTTCCTTCCTTCCTTCCTTCCTTCCTTCCTTTTTTCCTCACTTTCTTTCTTCCTGCATGAAATACCCTTTCTTTTCTTTTCTTTTTTTTCTCTACCTCTTCCAAACTAGAAGTGCAGGGCTACTTACCAGCCCAATCCTATTACTTATCAGCTGTTCTGTTCTGGTTCCAACCTGGGCTGCTTTGTTCTTCTTTAGGTATCCTGAAGGCTCCCCACTCCTGGAAGTTCACCATATGAAAGATAAACTTAGTGAGAACACCTGATAGGGTTAGCCCACTACAGCTTAGAACTCCCATGTTCAGAGATGTACTGGTCTTAGCCTCCTCAGTAGTCTGGATTATAGGTATGTACCACCATATTTCTTCCACAGTGTTATAAGCATTTTAAATGTACAATAAACATTGATGAATCTAAAGTTGTTGTTAAAGTTATCTTGGGTTTGTTTCTTTTGTGCTGTGATCATAGTGGATATTTAATAAAACATCTAAGGTTAACTGAAAATGTTGAAATGATTGAGAGTGTGATTTCTTTTGAAGCAGCCCAGGAAGGAGCACTAACCTTGAAACAGGAGAGACCTGCTTTGGAATCCTGCCTTTGGAAATAAACTTGCTGTGAAACTATTGACAAACCACTCAACATTGCAGTCATAGTCTTCTCATCTGTAAAATAGAGTTAAAAGCATATCTACCTTACATCAGGACCAAATGAGATTTTATAGACATATATATATATATATATATATATATATATATATATATATATATATATATATATATCAACATAAACATTTTGTAAACCTTAAAATTGAAAAAAAAATCAGTGAATGTTCTTAATTTGCCCCATTATACCCATGCCACTTCTTTGTATGAAGAAGTCAGCGACATTTCTTCTTGTTGAGAAAGGACACATACGGGAGGAGAGTACATTTTAATGGGGAAAGCAACACTGATTCTGTAGAAGCAGAGGAGATAGTAAACTTATCTAGGGAACAGGTAGTCTGGCTAAGGGATAAGACATGTGGAGTACAGTGGAAACTGTTCTGGCTTTTCCTCAGATGCAACATTCCATCTCTCCATCTCCATATTTTTTGCAATGCTTGTCCCCTGTGCCTGGAATGCTCTTTCTCCTCATCTTCACTTCTTAGAATCTCTAATTCCCTTCCAATTTCATTTTAAACACCATTTCCTAGATGAAATCTTTCCTTATCCCCTCAGCTACTAGTATTTTCCTTGCCAAATTATATTTTTTAAATACACACATGCATGCATAATATATATGCTATATCCTCCAACAGAATATAACTTCCTTGAAGGCAGGGTTTGTTTTATTCTTTATATTTGTATCACCCAGTGTCTTGTACATTGCTCAGCACACAGTAGGTGATTAATAAATGCATGTTGGTTGATTGATTGTTAAATCTATTTGAGCTATTTTAGTGAGTTAGAAATTAAAGTGATTATAGAAACAGGAAATAGGTAGAAACTGTAAAAGTTCTTACCAAGCACAATATATTTAATCACAGATGGGTAAATTGTAGAGAGAAAAGATTGATGATGACCTGTATGTATGACCTTGGTCAAATCATTTTATTACCCTGACCTTCATTTTCTTTGTCTACAAAATGAGGATAACATTTACACTCCCTATCTCAGAGGGTTGCTGTGAAGTGATGTGTATAAAGGAGGAGACATGTGTAAAACTCAAAGGGCTGATAGAAGGGAGGGCAGATAGGGGGAGGAGGTAATCGAAAGCAAACACTTTTGAAAAGGGACAGGGTTAAGGGAGAAAATTGAATAAAGGGGGACAGGATAGGATGGAGGGAAATATAGTTAGTCTTTCACAACATGATTATTGTGGAAGTGTTTTGCATAATTATACATGTGTGGCCTATGTTGAACTGCTTGACTTCTTAGGGAGGGTGGGTGGGAGGGGAGGAGGGAAGAGAATTTGGAACTCAAAGTTCTAAAAGTGGATGCTCAAAAAAAGTTGTTTTTGCATGCAACTGGGGTATAGAAATCTGTCTTGCCCTACAAGAAAGTAAGGGGAAAGGAGATGGGGGCAGGGAGTGGGGAGACAGAAGGGAGGGCTGACTGGGGAATGGGGCAACCAGAATATATGCCACCTTGGATTGGGGGATGGGTAGAAATGGGGAGAAAATTTGTAATTCAAAATCTTGTGGAAATCAACGTTGAAATCTAAAAATATTAAATAATAAAATGTGAAAAAAATGCAAAGCGCTTGCTTACTAAGTATGAATCATTTTTGTTATTATAAGGCAGTGGAAAGAAGTCAAGGTGAGGCCTTCATCAGAGAGGCAGTGTGGTTAAGTATACTTGGTTTCCTTGGAATTTATTTTAAAACATGCTTTCAAGATAAAACTGTGATGACTCAATCTTAATGATACTCATGGAGGAAAAAAGGAAGCTCCTGATAATGATTTCATTCACCAGCTCAAATTTTGAAATGACTTGTAGAGAAGTGTAACAACAATGTTGCCAGCAGCTACCATGGCTGTGTAAGACCAACAACACCAGCACACAGAAGGGCTGCCAACGTAGGTTCTTTAATCTGCTTTACTAAGGAAAGCAACTTTCAGGGGTTAACAACCTTACTTTGATCAAACATGCATTTATTATTCACTTCATTCAGGAGGAAAAGCCAATACCTTGAACTTCAGAGAAAATAGAAACAGAAATCACAAGCATACATTACATAAACAGAGCAAATAACACACTGAGATCAACAGAAAGGCCTGGTATCTGTCTGACCAAACCACAGTAGTTACCACAGAAGCGACAACATCTGGGTTTCTTCAAAGCCGGGGGGCTCTTAACAACGGGCCCAGAATCTAGTCAAATCACATGACACTCTTCCAGTGAGTGTGAGCCCCAACAAAATGCTAACCTCTGAGTTTATATACCCTGTTCAGGGTCAAAGGGCATCACAACTATGCTACTCAAAATCATGTGATGCTTCTTCAGGCGTCACAGCCATGCGACTCAAACCTATGTGAACTAGGCTTTCCCTTGTTTCTTAAGCAGGTGATCAAAGACTCCCAGATTTAATCAAAAGATTTAATCAAAGAAACAAAGGCCAGACTTATCAGTCACTTGATTACTTTAGTGCTCCAAAAGGGAAAACAGTAAAAAAAAAAAGTCCCATCTTAATTACCAATATAAGAAGATGGAAGCAAGAACAGGTAAGAGTAGATACATTTTTTAAAAAAAGAATGTCATGGTCCCACAAGAATGTCAGGATGCTAAACTCCAGAAAGACCTGAGGCTTAAAATAATCAACCAACCAACCAATCAATAAGCAATTATTAAGCACCTATTTTGTGTCTGGTCCTTGTGGTAGCTGCTGGGGATACAAATACAAAAATGAAACGGCCTCTTCCCTCATGATATTTATGCTCTACCAGGAGGAGGCAAGATGTAAACATATGTATGTATGTAGGCATACACACATATACATATACATATGTGTAAATATAAGTACCTAGAGCTTAGCACAGTGCCTGACACATAGTAGATGTTTACTAAATAGTTATTGTTTGATACACATACTAAATACAAAATAAGTATGACAATAGGAACTTTAAAAAATCTTATTGAAAACAAAAGTTAAGATGAAAAGAGGGGCATATTCCCCTCAGTTTGGGATGGATTAAAATGATAATAACAGATGATGAAAGAAAAGAGAAATTACACAGCTCCAATTTGTGTTTTCTCTACTTAAGAAAATGATCTGAGAAACTTGAGACCTGAGGCCTTCCCCTTCATCAGCCTATGACAGCATGGCAGAATTGTAAGTGGTGGCAGACCTCCACTATGAGTGGGTGCTTTCCTAAGGCCTAAACTGCAGTCATATTGAATCATAAATTAGATTAGCCACATTAGACGTTTCTCTACAATATATTTCAAAGGTAAAACACAGGCTGTGGCAGTAGTATCGAAACCTGTTATTTCTGATGCAAATGAGCTGCTTGAAAAATGGCCCCTGGCTCCTGGAACAGGCAGAAGAATATGTGAGTGAACTAACATGGCAGTTATGTCAAAATTGGGAGAATAACTATATTACAGAATAGTAAATTACGATCATGCCTTGACTGCTAGAGTAACCCATTCAGCGAGAGAATTTATTTTCTGTACCTGTATAAAATTACACTGTCAATTTTGTTTAATCCCTCCTTAAAATCTGAACATTCATTTTTGAAAATATGTGTGGAACATAAGGTGACATTTGAAAAAACATAATTTCCAAAGTATACTGATCCCATTAGTTCCCATATTACAGATGTGGAAGAATTTAACTTTTACAGTGTGGCTAACACATGGAAGCAATAAAGTAGACTTCTAGTTACCCAAATTTTTCCACAGAACCATAGGGTGGTTCTTTAGTTTTATACATTATTTAGTAGGGTTGTACAGAGGCTTAACATTTTATCAGAAAGACCTTCCTCTTCTACCTTGTTTCCCCCAATCATCTTTCTAGCACTGAATCTCTGGTCAGTCAGTAAATGAACATTTATTAAGCACCTATTACGTGCTAGACACTGTCCTAAGCACTGAAGATACAAAGAAAGGGAAAAGACAGTCCCTGCACTCAAGGAGCTCCCAGGCTAACAGGAGAGAAAACTTGCAAAAGCTATGTACAAACAAACTACATACAGGATGGATTGGAAATAGTTAACAGATGGAAGATACTAGGATTAGGGAAGATTGAGAAAGGCTCCTATAGAAGGTAATATTTTAGCTGAGACTCGGAGAAGCCAGGGAAGCCAGGAGGCAGAGATGAGGAGGGAGAGTATTCCAGGCATGGGAGGTAGCTGGTGACAATTCCTGTAGCAAGGAGGCCATTGTAACTGGATCTCATAGTATCTGCAAGGGCAGGGTGCTGGAAATGGTGGGAGAGAGGAGGGGGTTATAATATGTAAGAAGACTGGAAAGGTTGGGAGTGGGCAGGTTATGAAGGGTTTTTTAATGACAGGTCCAGTTGTATCACAATGAGACTTAGATCATTTTTGGCTAACAACATCTATTAATGTGTAAAAGTGGGCTTATGATTTCATTATCATCACCATCATCATTGATATTTATTAAACACGTACTATATGCCAGGAACTGTACTATTTGTTAATTCATTTATACTGTGTGTATATATTCATATATGTGTATATAATATAAATATATATGGAGTATACACACACACACACACACACACATATAAAGAGTGAGAGAGAGAGCAGAGCTGTGAGGAATTTAAAGAAGAAAACATGATCCTCATCTTCAGAGAACATCTATTTTAGTACTGCTAATACTACTATTGCTTACTGACATAGCATTACATGGCTTACAAAGTGCTTTCTTACTTTATGCAGTTGCATACAAATATGATATGGAATGTGATGTAAAAATACAATAATTGCAGTATAACATGATCTCCTAGGTCTGGGGGAATAGTTTGTGCAAAGATGTGGAGATGGGAATGTTGAGCTCAGAGAACAACTATCAGCCAATTTAAATGGAATGGAGAATGTTTAAGGGTATTTATACAGTATGTCTGGTAAGATCAGAGGACAGGGCCATCATATTTGACTAGGAAGACTTGTTGGAGAAGATAAGAGTTTGAGTTGAGCCTTGAAGGACAGATTAGTAAGTAGGCAGTTGGGTCTGGGAGGAAAGGGAATTTCAGGTAGAGGAGAAAGCCTGAATAAAGATATGAAACTACTGGATATGTTCAAAGAATAGTAATTTTTCTAGTTTAACTATAGCATAAAAATATCAAGGGTATAATGAGATCGGGGGAAAAAGTAGAATGAAGCCTTTTGTGATTTCCCTAGCTGTCTGTGATCCCCTTCATTCTCTTGACTCCTATAAGATTGTGCATATCTTTAAACTGAACCACACAATTTTGCATTATTTTTATTTGTGTGCATGTCTTTTATCTCCTACTGGACTATATATTTCTTGAGGTCAGGTACTTCATCTCTGTGTCTCCCTCAGTGCCTAACACTGTACCTTACATACAACACGTGTTCATTAATTTTGTTAAGTAAATGAACTTTTGATTGGCTATATAATTCTTGCCAATACTCATTAAATTTAGATTTTGCCATCTTGAAGCCTGGAAAAAGGGTTACCTTTTTTCATCCAATAATCTTGACTGTATAGCTCATTTCTTTTGTTAAAATTCTTCAATTTTATAATTGGCAATAGGCTTTCTCCATCATTGATATGATATATTGCTATAATTCTAGCAACATTTGGTAGAATCTGTGGTTTCAGGAAATCTGTGCATTAAAAATTTGATTCCAAGGTCATAACCATGAGCAGGTATCTAATATAGGGTTAATAACATTTCTTACTTTAATATACTACAGAATAACACCTGTTATGATATAAAATACATGTGTGCCTCATTTTATTGAATAGGTATGACTTTGGGGGAAGGGATGACTAAAATTGAAATTCTGTAAAAACAAAGACTGTTTTAAATTTACCATGGTAACTCATTAATTTAAAAGAAACGATGAATTCTTCTGCAAAGTCAAGGGTCTTTTAGTAAGGAAAATAGCGACAATCCAATTTACCTATTTTTAAAATTTTAGATTTTTGCATATTCCATTTTCGAATGAGGTTTCTATTCATTTGGAGTCAGAGTACCCGGGCTCTAATGCTAACCCTGCTACTTTATAATTTGACCTGGAGAAAGTCATGTGACTTCTTTGGACTTTGATTTCTTCTGTAAAACGAAGGAATTGGACTAGGTGGCCTCGAATGTTTGTTCCAGCTGTAGATCTACAAGCTTGCTATTTTAAATGGATTTATCTAAAGGAATGTCCCTGGGATGTATGTAAAGAGCAAATACTCAGTTTTATAGCCTAAATACATGTTTTTACAATCAATGACCAAACATGTTCCCAAGACAATTTCTGTGGATTATTAGTTTAGTGCAAAGAGTGCTAGACTTGGATTCAAGAGAATTATATTCAAAGCCTCCTCTTATCCTTCTAGCAGTGTGACTGCTGATAAGTCACAAACCTCAGTTTCTTCATCAGCAAAGTAGGGATAGGAATACTTGTACTTCACAGTTTTTTTTTGGTCAGGAATGTACTTTGTAAATCTTGAGGCATTACAGCAATACTCAAAATACAACAGATTGTAAGAATTGGAAGGGACCCTTTCTTTTTTCCTCCTAAAAAATTGTATAGAAATTTTGGCTTCCATAGACCTGTTTGGCCACAGGATAATACTTTTCCTTTTAGCCTAGTATTATGGGTAATGGTAGGAAACTGTGTGTGTGGTAAAGGAATGAATTTGACATTGGTAAATGTGGGTAAAGATCATAGAAATGATGTGGTTCAGTGAACGTTTTTGTAGGTCAACATATGTCTATGGAGATGAATTTTACCATCTCAAAGGCTAGAATTTTTCATCCAATAATCTTGACACTGAATCTCGTGTCTTTGTTAAAGTCCCCAAATTTAATAATTAGTTCTAGGCTTTCTCCATCATCAGTATAATATATTGCCATAATTCAAGCAGCGTTTGGTAGAATCTGTGGTTTCAGGAAGTTGTATTCCAAGGTCACAACCACTAGCAAGTATCTAACACAGGGTAAATGTGGATGGGTTGGGTAATGATAGCGATGGCTGACATTTATAGAGTGATTTAAGCTTTGTTAAGAGCTTTACATACGTTATTATATTTAATCCTTACAAAACCCTGTGATGTGGGGACTATAGCGTTCACTCTTCATTCACTTGAAGAAGGAACTGAGGCTCAGAGAGATAAGTTGACTGGTTCATGGTCACAGGGCTAGTGAGGCCCAGAGAAAAGAGTTAAACCTTAATATCTCCCGAGGCCTGCTCCAGGACTCATTCTACAATACTATTTATTGATAGTAAGCAAAATGAAAGAGTTTAATAACTGTTTGTTGACTGCCTATATTTGCATCCTTTCTCTGCTACTCACAATTTATGTGACTTTGGGTCTTTGGGCGTCAGTTTCCTTACCAATAAAAGGAAGGGAGTATCATTGTAGAAAAAAGTGGTAAGAAGGAGAATCTCTCAGTACCAGATCTCAAACTGTACTACAAAGCAATAATCATTAAAATTATTTGGTGCTGGTTAAAAAAACAGAGAGATGTTGATCAATGGATCAGATCAGGTGTAAAACAGACAGGAGCAAACAACAGTCTCATAGAGTTGGGTAAACCAAAAGATCCCAGTTGCTGCAGGAAGAACTCCCTATTTGAGAAAACAAAACAAAACAAAACCCCAAAACTACTGGGACAACAGGACAGGAGTCTGGGAGAAGTTACGTTTAGACCAACACCACACATCATACACCAGAATAATATTCCAAATGAATACACATCTAGATATAGAAGATCCTATCATAAACAAATTAGGGGAGCAAGGAAGAAATTATTCTTCGGATCTATGGGTAGGAAAAGAGTTCACGAATACATAAGTGACAGGATTGTACGAGATAAAATGGATGATTTTGACTATATGAAATTTTAAAAAATGTTTTCCACAAAGAAATCTAATGTAGTAAAAGTTAAAAGACTAACAAGTAAGTGGGGAAAAATCTTTGCAACAAGTGTCTCTGATGAAGGTGTTGTTTCTAGGATATATAAGGACTGATGGGGTTCGAATGGATTCAAATTTGTAAGATTAAGAACCACTTCTTCAAAAATAAATGCTTAAATGATAGGAAAAGGCAATTATCAAGGGAAGAAATCTAAGCTCTCAATAATAGTATAAAATGCTCTAAATCAATAATTAGAGAAATTCAAATTAAAGCAACACTGAGATTCTATCTCTTAACTGGCAAGAATGACAAAAGAGGAAAATGACAAAAGTTGGAGGGACTGTAGGAAAACAAATACACTTAATTCACTTAGGGTGCAGCTGTGAATGAGTTCAGGCTTTCTGAAGGTAATTTGGGACTATCTCCAGAATGTTACCAAACTATGTATACCCTTTGACCCAATTATACAACTGCTAGTTCTATATCCTTAAGAAATTAGAGAAAGAGGAAGGATTCTACATGTACAAAAATATTTCTAGCAGCATCTTTCAGCTCTTTTTGTTGTAGCCCCGAATTGGAAGCTAAGGAGTATGCTTCTAATTGGGAATGTCTGAACAAACTGTGATATATGAATGAAATGAAATACAATTGTGCCATAAGAAATGATGAAGTGGAAAATTTAGAGAAAACTAGAAAGATTTTTATAAACTGCTGGAGAGAGAAAGAGACAGAGGGGGAGAGAGAGAAAGAGAGATAGAGGGGAAGAGGGGAGGGGAGAGAGAGAGAGACAGATGGGGAGAGAGAGAAAGAGACAAGGGGAGAGAGAGAGTGAGAGGGAGGGAGGGAGGGAGGGAGAGAGAGAGAGAGAGAGAGAGAGAGAGAGAGAGAGAGAGAACAGAACTAGAATAATTTATATATTGATAATACAGAGAAAAGCAACTTTGAAGGATTTTAGAATGCTGATAAGTTTCATGGTAAACCAGGAGTCTAAATTTGTTTTGTTGGATTATGTAGACATATGTATTGAGGAATTTTCAAAAGATTGTTTGATGTGATGGGAGGTGCAGAGTGGCCAAGAAAGATTAATAAACAATGCTTAAAATTAAAAATAAGAAAAAATGAAGGGGGATACACTGTGTAGTTCTAAATCTATGATCCTATTATCAATTAAAAACAGAATGTAAGATGTCTATCAAGTGGGGGGCGGCTACCCCTTGTCTCCTGTCAAAAGTGGAACTTTGTCTTGCATCTAAGAATTTCTGTTATAATGTATTTTTCCTGTCTGCTTTTATTGTCACTAATTCCAAAGAAAACTGAATAAATGCAGTCGTCATGCTGGTCTGCACACTGAAGAAAACATGCATCAACATGGATGAACTAATGCCAAGCAGACCACTCCTTACTTGAAATGGCCTGACATGAAGCAAGAAAAGGGAAGAACTACTTAAAAGAATTCTTGTCCTTTGAAATTAAGGAATCCAAATTATTATGTGTTAATATGAAGTCTTGGCTCATACCATTAATAAACCTGATCTGAGGCACAGTGGTGTTGTGAGGTAATAAGAACATCTTACATTTATTTGTATAGTTCTTTTATTTAGCCACCAATGTGCTCTCCTCCTAGTTTGGCTGGATCAGTGGTGGCTTTCTTAGTTTGGTGTTGGTAGAAACCAACCTACGAGGAAGACTGGTAATAACAATTCCTAGTAATCTTTCTAAGGATTCCTTCTTTGAAGACAGAATGACCAGTAGCTGAATGTGCCATTTATCTCCTGACACAAAGATGATTAACTTAAAATGCAGAGAAAGACACATTTTCAGACCTGACTAATATGGGAATTTGTTTTGCTGGACTATGTAGATATATAGTTAGGGATTTTAGAAAAATTGTTTAATGTGGAGTGGGATCCAGTGGGATCCAAGAAGTCCAGTAAAAAATGGTTTTCTGTTTTCTATAAATATGCCTATATTTATATATGCCTATAAAGGCATAAAGAAATACCGAGGGTCAACAATCCAAACAATGTGTTTTACACTATTAATCAATTAAAAAGATATAAGAAATGGTGGTTAATTATTTAGCAAATTCAAGATCATCAGATTTTTAAAATTTCCTGCTTGGATCTCTGCTGTCATCTTGTTGAGTGGAGACAGATCTGAAAATCTGATGAAATGGAATTAATGGTTTACAAAATTATTTCACATCAGGTTTTTTATTTCACAAGGCCTCAAGGACAGCATGGGCATGTGTAGCATAGGGACTACTTCCTTGGAATGACCTATCAAATATAAGAAAAAATCCCAAACATTTGTAAGGAGATTTCCATGGAGAAAAGAAAGAGATATGTCTAATCTTATGAAAATATGTTCCTTAAAAGTTGACCATGAAGAAAATTTGCCAAATTGAAGTATATTTTATACTTTACTTCCATTATAAACTTGGATAACAACCACTTCCTATGGGGGGGGTGGGAATCACATATGTAAGTATTAAAAATTCTCCTAAAACCAGTATTCAAGTGAAAGTGATTGTCTTCTAATCGAATGACAGAATCATAGAATCTCAGTGTTAGAAGAACCTCTGATTCCTAAGCCACTTAGTCCAACCTATATAATATGTCAATAAGAACACTTCTTCAACATCCCTGACAAGTGATCATTCAGATTCTTCCCAAAGATCTCAAGTGAGGGCAGAGTCCCAAGGTAGTCTATTGTTCTTTTTTTTCTCTTAATAGTATTTTCTTTTTTTCCAATTACATGTAAAGATCAATTTTAACATTTATCTTTTAAAAAATTGAGTTCCAAATTTTCTACTTCCCTACTTCACCTCTCCTCTGCCTAAGATGGTAAGATATTTAACATAGCTTATATATATGTGCAGTCATGTAAAATACATTTCCATATTAGTCATGTTGTGAAAGAAGAAACAGACCAAAAGGAAAAAAAAACACAAAAAATAAAGAAAGTGAAAATAATATATTTTGATTTGAATTCAGACTCCATCAGTTCTTTCTCTGGATGTGGATAACATTTTTTTTAATCAATTTGGAATTGTCTTGGATCATTGTTTTGCTGAGAATAGCTAAGTCATTCATAGTTGATCATCATACAATATGCTGTTGCTGTATACGATGTTCTCCTAGTTCTGCCCACTTCACTCTGCATCAGTTCATGCAAGTCTTTCCAGGTTTTTCTGAAATCTAACTGCTCATCATCTCTTATAGCACAATAGTATTCCATTCCATTCGTATACCACAACTTGTTCAGCCATTCCATAGTTGATGGGCATTCCTTCAATTTCCAGTTCTTTGCCACCACAGAAAGAGCTGCTATAAATATTTTTGTACAAGTAGGACCTTTCCCCTTTTTTTGTGATCTCTTTGGGCAGCCCAATATTCTTTAGGATAGCTCTACTTGTTAGGATTTTTTTTCTTGCATCAATTATAAATGTGCCTCTTTTCAACTCCCACCTACTGCTACCAGTTTTGCCTTGTGGAATGAAACAGAACAAATCTATCCTTTCTATGTGATAGCCCTTAAAATATCCCCAAATCTCCCTTCTCCTGGGCTAAATACCTCCAGTTCCTTCAATTAGGCCTCACAAAGCATGAATTTGAGGTCCTTCCCTAACTGGATTCTTCTTCTCTGGACATTCTGTCTTATCTACATTTTTGCTAAAGTGTGTTACTAAGAACTGACCACGAGAGTCAAAACGTGGTCTGGCCAGACCTGGACAGCATTCCTCTCAATGCAGCCTAAGAATTTTAGCTTTCTTGGTTGCCACATAAGGCAGTGAGCTCTTATTGAGCACATGGTTCATGGAAACCACCAAAGCTTTTTCATATAAACCTCTGTCTAAATACATATCTTCACTTTGTTTTTGTGAAGTTGATTTTTTGGACCCGAGTGTAAGACCTCATATTTATTCTTACTAAATTTCATCTTATTAGGTCTAATCCAATTTTCTAACCTCTCAAAATTATTTTGTATCCTATCATCTAATGTGTTAATTACCTATACCAGCTTTGTGTTAGTTGTAAATTAGACAAACATGTCATCTATTAATAATAATGATGATACTCTAAATATTAATGCTACTCAAAAAAAGCCGAGTACAACACCATATGGACCAAACTTTTAATATCTTCTGGTGCAGGCCAGGTAGCTCAACCTTTGCCTTCTATGTGAGCTTGCTCTTTCATCTTCCTCTCATACCACAGCTCCACTCATACATATCTTTGATGATATCCTTTAAATTTACTCATCCTTCATAATTTCTTGCTTGTAATATCTTGTAGCCTTCAAAAGCACTCCGCACATCTCTCCAATGCCCTACAAAAATTCTTCTTAATTCTTCAGACACTGTAAAGTTCCATAATTATATGTAAGTATTATTTTGTTTCAATGTGGTCTGTGGAAGAATGGCATGGTGGCTTGAGGGGCAGCCTTGGCCTGAGGAAACTTTGGGTTCAGGTGATGACTCTGACACACACACAACTGATGCTACCATGGGCAGGTTACATCTTTGTTCCCCTTGGCAAGTGGTAGAAGGAGTGCTAGACTTGGAGTCAGGAACACCTGAGTGAAAATTCTGACTCAGACACAAACCGTGTGAGGCAAGTCACTTAACTTCTCTCAGACTCAGTTTCCTTGTCTTTAAAATTAATTTAATTATAGTATCTTCCTCAAAGAGTTTTTGTGAGCATCAAATCCAGTGAGATAATGAATGTAAGATGGAGAAGGAAATGACAAACTACTCCAGTATCTTTGTTAGGAAAACCTCCAAAAAGGGTCACAAAGAGTCAGACATGACTGAACCAACTACACAACAACAATGTATGTAAAGAGGGTTACAAATCTTAAAAGCACTGTATAAATGTTAGTCATCATTATTATGTTGTTATTATTATTATTAACTACAAAGAGTTCCTGATCTGAATTGATGGAGGAAATTTCCATGCTGGGAGTTCCCCACTGCAGCCAAATCACAGGACCAGACCTTCCCTTCACCAAAAGGTTTCTGATACCTTTGTCTTCTCTTTTCTTCACCTGAGACCAAAGTTCTTGTTTTTGTTTTTATTTTTTAAAATACTCCTTTAGCTCTTATTCGTTTTTTCCTGGTCATATCTTCTTTTCCCACCCTCCTCTGTGCTTCAGAAGATCTCACTTTTTTTTACCTCAGGATCTTTACTTTGGCCTGTTTGCTATTCAGTGAATTTCATTTGTAAGATTATCACCAGTAGCAAAGTGCATGATGGAGAGAGATAGATTGCACAGGGTCTTGTTCTTGTCATTATAGGTTTGTTGAATCTTTTAAGGATCCCGAGGAGCTTTCCTTGAGTGTCTTTTTCTGTGATAGTTTGGCCGGTTTCTCTGGGGGACCTGATGAATGCGTTGCCTGTTAAACTTGGAATATCTTGGATAGTCATCTTTGTCAGGCAGGAGAAAGCCAGGGCAGCCCTATTCTCCTGTGGTAATGCATTAGCCCAAGTGACTCATTCCAAGGTCTAATTTGCTCTTTTGGACTGTCATGGTGGAGCAGCTGCCACTGAGTACAGGAGGAGGGCTGGGCCCTATCTGTCACTGTGTGCAAATGGTAAAAAGGAGAGCTGCCAGGAGAGGCTATGAGGCAGGAGGTCATTTCCATCAGAAACAGCTTCAGCCAAACGGACTCTTCTCAGGCCTAGGGATATTTTCCCTTAATCAGATTATGTGCCTTTCCTCCTCTACTAGATGCCAAAATATGTTCCCCTTGATGAGTGTAGCTTTTTTTCTGCATGCATATAAGTGATTTCACAGTGTTTAATTTAAAAGTATAGCCCTTCTAAGAACTAGTTTTTCTTCTTCTTGCTCTTTTTTTTAATATGGATAAGTTTGGTTTGGATGAGCCTGGGAATGATCTTAGAGGCTACTGGAATATAGCAGAGACCTTTGGAAAAGCTGACAAAAGTTCCTTCTTGCCTTCAACAAATGCCTCTTGAATGAGGAAATGTGACCTCCAATAACCTCCAGGTTCCTTTTCTTGCTTATTCTAACACCTCCTGTGAATAGAATTCACAGATCACTTGTGGGCAAGCTTCATTTGTCCTACCATCTTAAGACTAAACATGAAAGTCTTTGGGGACTGAAGGATGTGTGTGCAAATTATTTGAGGCATGTAGGTTCTTTTCTTATTTGAGACTGATGTACAATATTTATAAATTGCTTAGAAATCTATGTGAAATTTCTGTTGGACTTTAGTGCCAATCTAGTCAAGTATCCTGATGCTGCTTTGGGAACCTGAACTGACTGATTTTTCAAGGATCCTCTTAGGTCTTTGTTGAGATTGAGCTCTTAGGCCCCTACTTGGCCTTGAATCATGGACTACTAGAACTGGAAGGTATTTTAGTGATCAGATAGTCCAACCACTTTCAATTCAATTCAATTCATAACATTTATTAAGTGTCTATTGTATGTCAGCAACTCGGTGTCACAGTGGATAGAGCAGAGGGCCTAGAGTCAGGAAGACTTAAATTCAAATCTGGCCTCAGACACTTACTAGCTGTGTGACCCTGGGCAAGTCATTTAACTCCATTTGCCTCAGTTTCCTCATTTGGAAAATAAGCTAGAGATGGAAATGGCAAATAACTCCAGTATCTTTAAAAAAACCCAAATGGACTTGCCTCGGGTCGCACAGCTAGTAAGTATCTGAGGCCAGATTTGAACTCAGGTCCTCCTGACTCCAGGGCCAGTGCTCTATCCACTGCCATCTAGCTTCCCAGAGGCAGTTTCTTTTTGGGATTTGCTCTCTGACTATTTTACCTGCCATTTATCTCTATTGGATGTATGAATATACTCCTTGTGGATTTTCTGTGCATACAGGCAAGACATAGGAATTGAAACCAGAAACCCAAAGCAAACAGTGAAGAAAAGTTAAAAAAAAGGATATCTTGAGTCTTCCAGGCATAGCACAAAAATGACTCAGCTATCCCTTACGTTGAAGAGAATCCTACAAAATGAGAGAGCCTCCTTTTCCCACTGCAAAATAGTTTGTTTCGTAATTAACTGAGGGGTCCCTTCTGAAATGTTAGCTCTGGCATTCCAACTTTAAACTGAAGCCAGTGCTCGGAATTCTCTATAGGTTTCTCTCTCATCCACCCTTAATAGCGAATACCTTTGATGACAATTGGCATGTCAGGACTCCAAATAAGCACAGCCCTATTGCTCCAGTGCTCATATGGTTTTCAGCAATTATGTTATTGAGTGCCACACAACAACATCCAATCCAAGTTTAGCCAAAAAGCTGGAATTAGAAACATACAAAGTTATTTTTGTGTAGCATCTTCAGCAGCTTCCTTTTCCCTAAGTAACTAAGTGACACAGCGGAGGCAGCACTGGGCTTGGAGTCACGAAGTTCTGAGTTCAAATCCAGCCTCAGACATTTACTAAGTTTGTGACCCTGGGCAAGTTACTTAACTTCTTTTCACTCCAGTTTCCTCATCTTGTAAAATGGGGATAATTATAGCATCTACCTCCTAGAGTTGTTGTGAGGATCAAATGAAATTCTATTTGTAAAAATGCTTAGCACAGGACCTGGCGTTTAGTAGATGCTATATAAATGTTTATTGGTACCTTGGTACACAGAGTCTTTAACACAAAGGTGGGTACAGGAATGAATAGCAAGTTAAATTCAACTCAATACGCATATGGAAGTTCCATCTATGTACAAGGCATGTATGTACTAGGAGATGGGGATATGAAGACACAAAATGAAAATGTCTAGTGCCTCACTGGGGAGGATATAACATGTACAGAGGTAAGTAAATGTAGACTAAAAATGTTGAAACATATGACTCAGGATCAAGAAGTGAAAGTGACCCAAGTCTTATCGGCTACTCAGAAAGCTCATCATGTCCATGTACCATGAACACTTTCTTCAAGAAGAGAGTCAAAACATTTAGCATGTGGCAAGCACTGAATAACAACATCAAACCTGAAATTAACTGTCTTGCACAGGGACATGCTAATAAATTTAAAAATTTATTAAAAAAAACCCCGAACCTTTGACCCAGCAATACTACTACTAAAGATGATTGGGGAAAAAGAAAAAGAACATATACATTCTAAAATATCTCTGGCAGCTTTCTTTGTGGTGGCGAAGAACTGGAAATTGCAAGGATTCCAGTTGGGGAATGGTTGAACAGATTGTGATATATGATTGTGATGGAATACTATGTGCTCTAAGAAATGATGAGCTTGTGCTTTAGAAAAACATGGATAGACTTGCATGAAATAATGAAGAACAAAATAAACAGAACCAAGAGAACACTGTATACAGTAACAGCAATATTGTTTTAAGAATAACTTTGAGCAATTAAGTAATTTTGACTAAGTATCCAAATTAACTACAAAGGACATATGAAGGAAGATGCTATCTGCATCCAGAGAAAGAACTGATAAGAAGTATATATAGAATGATTTTACATGCACACACACTCACATACACAAAACATATAGACACACACATTTGTGTCTAATGGTAGCCATCTTTATGGTGTTGGGGGGAGGGAAGAAAAAAAGGAAAAAAATTACACTATAACTTTATTATATATTTAAAAGGAATAGCAAGTTTTACATAATAGATTTGTAATTTCATTGCAATCATCTTTTTCTTGTTGTACTATATTATGGAAATGCTTGTTTTATTTAATAAATTAAAAATAAAATAAGTGAAATAAAAATATTAAAATACATGAAACACATAAATTTAGTCTGCAGTATTAACATTTTCTCCTTAACTTAAGCCTAGAAATCGATAAAAGAATAAATTAAGCCATGATTTTTAGTATTTGCTGATTTTGTGGTCTAAATGCTCACATTGAAAATTTAACAACCAGCTCTCTAGATCTAGAACAGGTTCCAGCATTCCCCTGGTTCTAAACAAATAGGAAGTGCTTGTTTATTAATGTGAAAACCATTTCAGAACTAGTTATCAGTATGCATGTTAGAGTAAAGATTTAAATTAATACCCAATTATAAGAAAGCATATATGATTTCATTATTCTAATGTAACTACATCCTAGAATTAAAGTCATGGATTGGCATGAATCATATTTAATCCTGAGAGGATCTCAAAATTTTGGGTGTGTGCTAGATTATTCTTGGCTTTCCTCTTCCCTACCACAAAATCTCAAATAAAATGGTCACTTTCCCCCAAAGTTCCCATCATTTCAACCCAGGAACCAGTTTTTCATTATTTCTGAGCATCACATTCAGAATAGAATTTTTCCTCTTTGTCCTTCCATCTTTTAAAGGATGAAATTAACATGAAGGTAATTCAAGAATGTATTAGCCTTTCTGCTCCTCTAGCTCCCTCTCCTCACTTCCCTTATGGAACCCTCCTTTGTAAAAAAGAAAACAAATCCAACTCTGGGATAGTAAGACAAAATGAAGGACCTTAAAAAGTTTCTCTCAAGAACTTTCATTCTACTTGCAGTAAGAGGATACAACAAATATACAGATAAGTGTAAAGAGTATAATGATTTGAGGAAATTGGATTGAATCTAATTTGGGAAAATAGAGAGGGCTTTCACTGAAGGATCCCAAATTGCTCATTGCCATAGAAGCCTATATTTTTAATGCTTCCCTGGACAATTTTATGTTTGTGAATCATAGGAAACTACGATCTCAGAAGAATCAAAATCGTAAGTAACTCAAAGAGCGATGAAAAGATTCATGGTAAAGTTAAGTTGGGACATATTATTATCATTGTGTGAGAAATGCCATAAACTTGACCTTTATAGGCTTCAGTTTCCTTATCTTTAAAAATGAGGGGGTTGGACTAGGCATCCTCCAAGGCCTTTTACAGTTTTACACATGGAAGCCTATGACCCTATGATTTTGTTCATTGCCTAAACACATACCCTTGACATGTTTCACAATGAATAGGGCCAACTAGACAGTTTAAGTTACTTCATTAGTAGGTTTTCCCATGGAGCCAACTGCAGGGAGTGATGTATGGGGAGCAGGTCCTAATGAGGTACTAACAAGGTGCTAACCAAAGGGCTATCGCTGAGAACAGAGAATGTGAAAATTTGATAATGAAGAATATCTAATTAGGTTTCACTGTAAATTAAATTTACTAGTAACCCTATTCTCAGAAGGACAGTGAGAGCAGTTTCTTGTAAATGGTTTTTAATGCCCACCCACTGAAGTGGGTTGGACAGACCCAGTGGGAGAAACCTATTGGAAGGATCTCAGATAACTATTATTCATTAAATGTGAACTAGGTAAGAGTGAATTCTTATACAAGGGCAACTACACTGAAAAGCAGAGAGCCAAACTTGGTTTTGGCTAAAGATCTGTTTAAAAAATTTGAAGTTTTTGTCTGTCTTTAATGGTCAACTTTCCTTCATCATTTCCCATTATGTACCTCAGTTGTCTCAGTTGGTTCACTGAAAAAATAGAAGCCATAGTAACAATATCTCTTAAATAGATCTAGGAGAGATGATGATAAGTGAAAAAATGCTTGGTGTTTTTCTTGATTATACGAGATTACATCATATTTAAATTAGTAGTTTAAATCGAAAAGACAATGTGTTATGGTAGAAGGAGCCCTGGACTGGTAGCTGGGAGATGTCTGCTCTAATATGTATGTAGCACCCCATCTCCTGCTTTCATGTGTTCCCACTGGATGTCTCCCATGAGTGGAATCCACTCCACTTTTATCTCTCAGAATGCCTTATTTTCTTCAAGACTCAGCTCAAGTCACTTTCTATGTGAAGCCTTTCCTGATGCCCTTAGATGCCAGTTCCTTCCCATCAAAATCACCTTATAGCTACTTTATATTTGCCCTTAATGAGTTGTGCCATCTTGAGCAAGTCACTTAACTTATTTGACTTGTTTTCTAATTGAGGGTAGGACTAGACAATTTCTAAGGTCTCTTCTAACTATGATTTTCAAGATTGAAAATTCTGGTGACATAAGTAACCTTTCCCTTTTTGGCAGGACATTATTGTTATTCTCTGCCCCAAAGAAGGAAGATTATTAGTCACCTTCAAAGAAGGTGACATGAGGCCACTGACAAGAATGGTCTCTTTAAAAGGGTTTTATACCCTGATGCATGTTTCATTGCATTTACTATTCATTATGAATTGTAAATATTTTTCTAACCAAACTTTGAGTTTCTCTTGCTTGCCCTTGGGCACAGCATCCAAGCAGAGCCACAGCAAAACCGGCATGATGGAGATTTCTAACTGCAATGCAAAACTAAAACTATTTTCCATTTTCATTAGAAGTGTCATAAGAATAGATTTCTATAATAACAATTTTGATTTTTCCTGATCGTCACTGCCTCATATGTTCTGTGAATTACAGGAATGTGACATTTTTCGTCTACTCTAACTTGGTTGACTACTTGTTACATCTCTTCTTTTCCTGAGTTTTTGCTAACCTGTGAAAGAGAAGCATAAATAAGAAACTGACCTGCATAGCGCTGGAAAGATCAAAAGTGTTTATCATTAAATGATGACCGAGAGTCACCAGCGTAGAATTTTGTGCGTGAGAAGGGACATCAGAAAAGGAAAATAGTATCAGAGAGGAATATGTTGTTTGTCAGTCAGGCAATAGTCAACAAGTATATGTTAATCACTTATGTTCCAGGTACTACGCTAAGAACTGCGGATGCAATTATAGGCAAAAGTACAATCCTTGTCTTCAAGGAGCTCACATTCTAATTGGAGATGGTGGAGGGAGACAAAACCAAACAAAATGTACTTACAGATATATACAGTGTAAATGGATTGTGGAGTAGTCATTAGCTGTGGAGAGCACTTGGAAAATATCCCTGCAGAGGGTGAGATTTGAGGTGAGTTTTGAAGGAAGCCAGAAGGGTGGAAGTGAGGAAGGAGAACATTCCAGATAGGGGTATAGCCACTGAAAAAGTGTGGGTCAAAAGATGGAGTGCTATGTGTGATAAATAAGAAGATGACTATTATTGTAGCTAGATTGTAGCGTATGTGGAAAGGAGTAAAGCGTAGGGTGAGAAAGGTGGGTCCAAGTTGTGAAGAGCTTTAAAAGCCAAACAGAGGATTTTATACTTCATCCTGGAGGTAATAGGGAGCCACCATTTTTATTAAGTAGGGATTTGGGTGACATGGTCAGATCAGAGCTTTAGGAAAATCACTTTGGAAACCAAATGAAGAATGAATTAGAGTAGGATGGAACTTGAGACAAGGAGACCAAGCAGAAGGCAATTGTAGTAGCCCAGGTGAGAAGTAATGAGGATCTGCTCCAGCGTGTTAGCTATGTGAGTGGAGATAAGGGGACATATATGAGAGGCATCGTGAAAGCAAAACACAAGACTTGGCAATAGATCGGATATGTGAGGTGAGCAGATGAGGAGCTCAGCATGGTACCAAGGTTGTGAGTATGGGCTTTTGGGAAGTTTAAAGTGGAGGAGAGTTTTGGGGCAAAGATTCTGTTTTAAACATGCTGAATTTGAGATGTCAATGAGATATCTAGTTGGAAATGTTCAAAAGGCAATTGGTGACGAAAGTTGAGTTTTTTGGCTTCGGCTGATTTCTTTTCCTTAGTCCCTATACTGTGTTTAGATAGGGCCTATGGTGAGATGAGGAGGCAGCAAAGTGACTCAGTGAATAGAGGGCTGGGCCTGGAGTCAGGAAGACCTGAGCTCAAATGTGGCCTCAAGGCGCTTACTGGCTTCATGACCCTGGGCAAGTCACTTAACCTCTATTTGCCTTAATCCACCAGAAAAACTTATGGCAAGCCATTCCAGTATCTTTGACAAGAAAATCCCATGGACTGTGTGGTCCATGGGGTCATGAAGAGTTTGACATGATTGAACTATTAAACAGTAACAACAAAAACAGTGAGATGAAGGTTAGGAGCAAGTGGCCTTCAATGGATATAGCTAAATTTCTAGAAGCATGGTTTTGATGCCAATGAGATAGCAAGACATCTTGTGATATGATGCTTAGTGTTAATGTATACAGCAGAATCACAGACTTGTGGAGTCAGAAAGGTCATATAATTCCTACATGAGACCTTTCCAGATATCAGTGCTGTCCTTGCTCCACCCCCACCCCTCCAGTTGTTAGTGCTTTCTTTCTGTCTCTTTCTGTCTCTCTGTCACTGTCTTTTTCCGCTCTCTCGAAGCTTGCAAGCATCACTTGTTTTCATCTTGGCACACAGTAAGTGATTAATAAATGTGTATTGAATTGAATAAATCCAGTACAATTTTCACTCAAAGCATGGATCAGTATTCTGTATTCTCCCTAACAATTGCTTAATCATCCTTAGCTTAGAGATCTTCACTGACAAGGAACAGCTGTCATTGTGTGTGAGTTACTTTGCGCTGGTGGCCAAAGGGTTAAATGTTAAAGGAGAGTCTAAAAACTGGGCAGAGCAGTTCTCTTCTGTAACTCAGATGTACTGGTCTGCAAATCACTGGAAAGGACCATAAAAATGAAGCAACTGGGAATGGTGTTTAAGTGATGCTAGTGTGCTAAAAGAACGCAAAATGTGACTTTTTGAATATAATGGTCTGTAGCCAGAAGAGAAATTGAACTTGAGCAGAGCGCTCATTCCCCATAGCTTTTACTTGGAGTTGTATAGGCTCAAGAAAGCATTTAAGATAAATTCAGGTATACTCTGCTTCCATCTTTTATCCACGAGTGGCCATGATGGAAGAAGGGCTTGGGAGCAACATATTCCATCTCTAGAGGTCTCAGTTGCTTCATTTGTAGGATTATATGGTCACACAAAATGATTTCTATGGGCACTTCTAGTACTTAGGGCCCATTCTACCCAGGCCCTTTACTAGCGTAAACAGAAGACTCTCAACAAAAGTAAATATTTATTGGATTTGTTTCCAATTCATTCATTTATCCATTTATTTATTCATTCATTCCTTTTCAAAAAAATATGTTTTTCTCCCTTCCTACTTCTTCTCTTCCACTGGTTAAAAAAAAAGGAAAATGAAACCCTTGTAACAAATACACATTATCAAGTAAAAGAAACTGGCCATGTCCAAAAAATGTGTCTGTGTGTTGAGTCCATTACTACTCCCTCCCATAGAGGTCATGTACTTATTGGATTTAATGTGAAGAGGAATTTTTGCCAGACAATGTCTTTCAGTTTCACTGAAGGATCACTCTGATACCCATTAGAAGATGGAGGTACAGTGCCTATTCTTGAAAGCACTGCCCTACCAAGTTGGAATGTCTTTTAATATAGGGCAGGTGATAGAATGGATGCTTGTCATTCAAGGACATGGCTAGCTGAAGGAGGAGTGATCAATTTTTGTTTTGTAACAACAGCTCATGGAAAGGGTCTAGTGTAGCAGGATTCTGTTCTGTGTTGGTGGGTTAGGTAACAGCATCGATCAAATCACAGATAGTTTCAAGTTTCCAAAACTAGAACATGGCAACTTTTCAAAAGGCACAATAGATTTTTGATGTTTTTGTTATCTTTTATCTATTAGTTGCTCCTTTGAGAAGGTGTTATGGCAGTATTATAAATTCAGAGATGGATTTAACACTTGGGGTGGCAGGACAGATGTTAGTTCTTTAGAATCTTGAAGTTTTAGGTTGTCACAAGACCATTTTTTTCATCTTCAAGTAGATTTCAAGTGGTGCTGTTACAACATGATAAATGGTATATCGTGTGACTTTTAAAGTCTTAATGTTTCCTGGAAAACTCTCATACATTGTTAAAGAGAAAATAAGATTAAACTTTTAAAAACAGACCTCAAGGGCAAAATCTACCAAAGCATAATGTCCCATCTGCTACGTGCAAGTTTTCCTTTCAAAGCAGGGGGACCAGTTGTAAGTTGTTTATTTCCGTAAGATTTTAGCCAATTCCCCCCTGTCCTGGGATGATGATGGAGGCAGCAAGGGGATTGAGAAAGATCTAGAAGTCTGATAAAATTCAACTAGGCAGATGTTTATTGAGTGCCACAGGGTACATGGCATTGTTCTCCTTAGACCCAAACCTCTGTTTTGCTTGTGTTCATGTCTGTGCATTTTAAAGTAATGTGCTATTCCAGAATGATCCTAAAAGCTCACAGTCATCTGTGTGGAAGAAACTTCCTAGTGGAAGAAATACACATGTCCCTTGTTCTAAGTTCAATAATATTGTGTAAAGCAGAGGGAACAAATGATACAAGACTTCTTCACCTCATTGATGAAAGCAAATGGACAGGATGTCTTAATCAAATACCACATTTAGTTTGGCCACCACAGTCAAGGTACCATGCTAAGGACTGTGGGGGATTCAAAGAAGGTTAGCACCCCTTCTTGGGTACTTTTTCAACTTATCACACACAGATTTGGAGGCTGGGTGATCAGGAGTGACTGCTACTCCCATAGATTCTAAGGGTAGGCTGTAGGTCTATACCCCTACTACTATAGGTCACAAGCACTATAGCTTATGGCACCAGTGTGCTTTCCTTTAATAATCAGCCAAGAGATACGATTAGCTCAAAGCAAAGACATTAATAAAAAGCATATAGTAAGAACAGTAGCAAAAAAAATTACAACCCATTTCTCCCCAAACATAGGACACACTCTCACTTAAGTACACACAGCATCCATGTGGAAAACTATGGGAGAACATGGACAAGCGTCACACAACACAGACAGGTATGCATTTATAGTGATCGACATCATTGGAAGGAAAATCTGCATCGATGAGATCACAGCTATTTAAATATGTGACAAATGTAAAGTCTGACACTTGGATTTTTTAAAAAATTAACTTCTCAAGCTCTATATAAGGAAGGAATAGCTAGACAACAGATTGTATGGAGAACATTTTTTTTAGTAGACCTCAAATTAAATATTATTCAGCAACGTTATATGGCAGCCACCCCCACCCTCCCCCCGCCCAAAAGAATGAGAATTTGTGTTGATGGAAGGGAGGCTAATGTCCGGGACTGGGGAAATGTTAGTCCTATCGTACTCTTAGAATTAGTTTTAATTATGATTCACCTGAATGTTCATGGTCAGACTTTAATCTCTGAGACCTAGAACCCGTAAGATCAGATTTTTAGTTTTAGATCCCCAGAGCTGGTAAGAGCTGAATTATTGCAATTTGAGTATGAAGCCAAAACAAGACTAGCAATAAGACTGACTTGATTTTGACTTGCTGGCCTAGGGCTTCTTGCCCAAGGATAAAAGGCACAGGACCAAAATGACCTCTTTCTGAAGCATATAATTACATTTTTTTTAAAAAAAAGACTTCCTATTAAGAGGTAAAATCCTCCCTTGCACTACAGCTCTTTTGATAGATTTGCCTTTCCTATTAAGCTGATACTTCCCCAAAGGAGTTAACTTGCATTTCAACATTCTATATGGATTTGATAAAAATCTCATTTGTTCTTCAAAGAGATAATTACAACTCATATTTACATAATCATTATATTGGTATAGTACAGATTATAAGCTCCTTTAGGGCAGGAATTGGTTCTTTTTTGCCTTTGTAGGCCCTGGATTTAGAACAGTCCCTGGCAGGTAGTAGGCATTTAATAGATGCTTACTGAATGAATAGTACTTTAAGAAATTGATGAAGCATTTTCCTTAAAGCAATCCTGATGTGTTGATAATAGAACTATTATTATCTCTTTTTTATATCTGAGGAAACCAAGGCTCACTGTCTTGCTCAGTTGTACAGCTAATCAGCATCAGAGCTAGGCCTTAGAACTCAGGCACTTTTATCCTGAGATCAGTACCTTTTTCCACTACATCTTGGTATATGATCTGTATGAAGGTGAGTTTTATAAAAAGACCAGATTTTGAAATGCTGTATGTCCAATGTCTAGATACTAATGATACTCACAACTGGTTTTGAAGCTGGATTTGGCAATTTCATTTTGAGACTAAAAATATCTTTGAGTGGAATTGAACACTATTGGTAAGAAAATAAACAAGCACATATACACAAAGAAAGTGAAAGAATATTCAAGGGCTATTGATAGAGTTGTTGGACTAGGGGAGAAGGTTCACGTAGGGGAGCAGGAAAGATAAGTAGGTTAGGACCAGATTGTAGATGGGCCTGATCATTAGGCTAAGAACTTGAACCTGTAGGTGAAGGGGTTATAGGGTTATTGCACTTCTCAGCAGGAAGATAGCAAGATCGAAATGTTGCTTTAGGAAGATGAATCTGTGTGTGGTGTACAGCACAGAACTCAAAGGCAAGGAGAACAGAGAGGCTGTCAGAGTAGTCTAGGGATGATGTAATAGTGTCCTAATCCATGGAAGTGACTGGAAATGGAAAAGAACAGTAGAGATGACTGGATAAAACAGAAAAAATCAGCAAGATTCAGTGACTAATTGGATAAAAAAGACAAGACATGTGGATGATTCAAAGACAATTCCAAGGCTATAAAGACATTACTGGGAAAACAGCAGATACCATGAACAGAATTAGGGAAGTGAGTGGGGAGAGAAATCTCCCTATATCTTGCCTCTCTCCCTTCCAGTCTACTCTCCGTGTAGCTACCAAAGAGATATTCCTAAAGGATCCATCTGACTATGCCATTCCCCTGCTCAAGAAGGCCCAGTGATTCTCTATTATTGCCTTCAGGATAAAATATAAATTTCCCTTTGGCATTTAAACCTTTTTACAACCTGGTTCCATGTGATCTTTCCAGGGTGATTGATGACATATTATTACTTCCCCTGAACTCCAGTCACACTGGCTTATTTATTGTTCCCTGTACTTGACATTCCATCTCTGACCTCATTTCATCTGCATAAGCAGTCTCCCTGGCTTGGAAGGAAGACCTTTACCCCTCTACCTCTTTGACACCCTAAGCCCCTTTCAAAACTCAGCTCCTTTGCCTTCTCTTGAAGACACCCTTTTTGATTCCCCACCGTCGTTACTGTCTTTTCTACCCTGCCCACGCTACTTTGTATTTCATGTGTATCTATTTTGCATTTACTTTTCTGCGTTTGCTTCTAATAGAAAGGAACATAAACTCCTTAAGGGCAGGGATTATTTTATTTTTGTCTTCGTTTTTGTGTTTCCCAGTCAGGGCACATATTAGTCACTTAATGATTCCAAGTCGAATTGAATTGAATTGGGCAGAAGGTGATGATTTTGCTTTTAGACATGTTGAATGTGAGGTGACATTGGGATACTTCAAGAATGTCTTAAGGAGTTATGATTTTCTTGGGCTGTTCACTCTCACCACAAGTGCAGATTACAGCCCATCTGGGATGTTTGAGTAAACAGTCTTTGAGAGGTGTCATGGCTGAAAAATTCATCACCTTCTGATGAATTTAGTAATGACCTCCTTGTAATTAAACTGGTCCTTAAATAACAAACATATACTTCTTCCTTGAAGTGTTTCCAGCCTGGCAAGGTCAACCAGCTTTGCTTTGCTACCATAGCCATTGAGGACTCAGAGTCCCTAAATACTGTAATGAGGTGCAGGAGTAGGACCTTAGTGAAGGGTGAGTGCAAATGTTTACTAGCAATTGCAAATCTAGGACTGCAGTTTGGGTAAGAAACCCACTTGAAGATATTTGGGATTCACCTGGGTAGAGACAGGTATTAAGTTATAGCAATGGATAAGATCTCCAAGGGAGAGACTCTAAAAAATGTATAGAAGGATTCAAAATGAATCTTAGGGTACATCTGCATTTAGGGAACAAAAGAGAAAAGAAGAACAATTCAACCAGGCAGAAGGAATGGTCAAAATAGGGAAGGAGACCTATATCATATGAGGTTAATACAGATAGAGCCAACCTTTCAGGATATATGTGCATGTGTATATATGTACATATGCGTGTATACTATATTACATATAATCTAGGATAGGGATTTATGTATTACATATGATATAAATGTATATATATAATTGTTATGTTATCATATGATAATTAAAATAATATACCATACTGGTATAGTTCTACATATTACATATGTACATATAGATACAATAGACATAGACAGGTACATATATGTATATTTTATATTCAGCATGTGTGTATAAATACATATACATATATACATATACATACATATATGTATATATGTGTATGTGTAGAGAGAAAGAGAGAGAGTGAGAGAGAGAGACAGAGAGAAAGAGAGAGAACAGGTCTGATGACGGTTTTGCCAACTCAGGTTCAAGGTTCCCTTTTCATTGCTTTATTTGTTTCAGGCATGCTCCATGGACCATGGTATCCACATGAGATACTTTCCAGAATTCAGGTGACCTTTACAAGTGTGCCAAGTAAAAATATTCAAGGAGTTCTCAGAAGGAGATAAATTTTGGTAGTTCTGAAGAGCAGAAAGAAAATGCTTTCCTCCTTCCTTTAATAGTTAATACTTTTTCTTCTCTCCTTAAATAAAACAATTTTCAATGTCTTTCTCTAACTCCATGACAGAAACTTCTGTCTCTTTTCAGCATCTTGACCAATAGGATTGTATAGGGCTTAAGTCAGAAGTCCCAGGTTCAGATTCAAACTCCACAGCTCACACACTGTTTAGTAAGTGACTTAAGCTTTCTGAGACATGATTTTCTTATCTGTGAAATGAAGATTATAATACTTGCCTTGCCTACTTTACAGAGTTGTGAGGAGGAAATGAGATCATACATGTGAAATCATTTTTTACACTGTAACCTTCAGAATGTTATACAAATGAATGAGTGGGTGATTAGATAAACAACCATTTATTAGGCTCATACTATGTGCTTACTAAAAATGGATAAAAAATCATTTATTAAACTCCTGCATGTTAGATATCTCCCCTCCTCACCTGTCCTTCCCCAAGGCAGAAACTTATTTTTTGTCTAAATTTTCCCCTGTATTTGTATCCTCAGTGCTTAGTACAGTGCCTGGCAATTAGTAGGTGCTTAATAAATGTTTGTTGACTGACTGGGCATTGACTTGACTGTATGTCTGGCACTGTTCTAGGACAACAGTATAAAATTTGGATAATCCTTGTCCTTAAGAAGCCCGTATTGTAATAAGGGCGTATGTCACACAGAGGAGACTAGGGAGCAGGGAAGAGAGTTCTTGTCTAGGGAGTCCCAGGGATCGTGAGTGGAGCTATACAGCAAGCACTTGTCACTTCCTTTATAGTAACAATAGTAACATTAATTTGATTACCATTCCCAGATAGAAAGAAGGTAGATTAAGTACATGGCAGCACTGTGAATGACAAGAGGTATGTACTGAGTTTTTTTGTCCTGGTTTGTTTTTTGGTGGATAATTGGATGGGACACATGTTCTGGGGCTATGGTCTCAGAAGGTGTAGGTGAATTTGCACTCATTTGCCTGCCAATCAGAACAGAGGGCAGAAATCCTAGCTGAATGTAGGAGCACGCTTTGCCCCCTAAATCAAATCAGCAAGCATTTATTATTGTGTGATAAGCATTGTATACTCTCTATCAGTTAACATCACATTCACACTTTAATGACCAATGGGATGCGCTCCCCATCACCAGAAGTCTTAATGTTAGGCACGCCGTAGATGAGATTCCTGTGTAAGTATAGCTTGGACTAAATGAGTTCTGAGATTCCTTTTACAATTCTGAGACCAGATGATTCTGAGCTCAACTCTCACCTCATCTTGTGGAACATCGTATGCCTCGTTCACACTTGTTTTTAACTTGTGTTTCAATCAATCAATAGGCGTTTATTAAGTATTTACTGATGTGTTACTTATGGTGCTAGGAACTGTGGAAACAAATGCAAAAATGAAAGAATCCCTTCTAGTAAAAAGCTTGCATTCTATTGGGGGAGATGGTGTGTAAGTATATACAGAATAAATGTGAAATAAATTTTATATGAGAGGATTAAAACTAAAGTAGTTGAGGAGGCAGGCAATAGCACTTGGTGGGATCAGGAAGGGTTTTCTGTAGAAGATGACACTTGATGTGCATCTTGAAGGGATGAAGAGATTCTGTGTGGTGGAGGGAAGGAGGCAAAAATTTCATTTGTGGAAGATGGCCTGGGCAAATGGAGATGAGAATGGAGGCCCAGGTGTGGTCAGAGAGAAGGAAACCTTTTCTGATCTCTCTTAATTTTAGGGCCTTTCCTATCGATTATTTCCAATTTATCCTCTATATATCTTGTTTGCACATAGTTGTTTGCATCTTGCCTTCTCCATTATTAGACTCTGAGCTTCTTGAGAGCTTAGACTATCTTTAGCCTTTGCAAAAGCACGGTATCTGCAGGGGTTAGTGCAGTGTCTGGCACACAGTAGGGGCATAATAAATCATTATTGACTGAATGGACTATAAAGGGTGGGAGGGAAGTAGTGCATAATGAATTTGGAAAGATTGATTGGTGTCAGGTTGTAAAGGACTTCAAAAGCCAAATAAATGTGGAGAATCATGGTTCGTGCCTATAATCACAGCTCCTGGGGAGGATGAGCTTGATGGATCACTTGAACTCTGGAGTTTTAAGCTGCAATAGGGAGAAACAAATCGGTTATCCACACCAATGCTGGGGTGGGGACCAGGAGTGGGGACCACTAACTTACCTAAGGAGGAGCAAGCCAACCCAAATTAGAAACAGAGCAGATCAAAACTTCTGTGATCAACAGTGGGATTGGGTCTGGGAGGGGCCTCTACACTTGTAGCTTGGATAAGATAGGGAGTCTGGGTCGATAAGACAAGAATAAAAAGAGGCGGGGTGCGGGTAGAAGGAAATAGATGAGGTTATATTTGATCCTTGGCACAGGAGTCAAAAGAATTTACTTAGTAGTGAAGAAGCATGATCAGTTCAGGTGGATTGCAGAGTACGTTAAGGGGAATATGGCATATAAGCCAGGAAAGAGAAAATGACGCTTGTAATACTTACAAAGGGGTTGTTTGTGATAATCAAGTGAAATAAAATATGTAAATCACTTTGCAGTCCTTGCTCAAAATACTTGAAAGAATCTGTGATCTCATCAATCCAGGAAGGAGGAAACAACATCCCAACTCATCCATACCTGATGATTCTTCACAACTCCCATTCATGTTCTCCAAAAGGTTCACCATAGGGGCTCTATCCAACATGCTGGAAGTCTTCTGTAATTTATCCCCAAATCACCCACTGATAGGTATGATAATATCTCATTCAACTGATGAAACACAGAAAAATGAAAAAGAATTATAATTCTTAAAGTATGGCATAAATAACAGCTGTTATTACTAACGCCATCAATACTATTATGTAGGAAGTGACATCATCATCATCTGAGAGTGAGAAGAATATAGCAATTTTGTGGCTTAAAGATAGAAAAGAGGGCTTAGAATAGTAGTTGCCATCAATACGACAGTCAATAAGAGATAAATGAAAGAAAATGCTGTGCAATGAGTGGGTCTAGTTAAGACTAGAAAATATGAGGCACTAATGGGCCCATTCTGCAGAGTTATGGGATTTCTCCAGCAGCATTCAGCCACTTGAGAATGGGAACCAAAAGAGCCATAACTAGGGCAGGTTGACTGAGATTTTGCTTTAGGGTACTAAGATGGGGATGTACTTTCTCCTCTCCCTGCTATGGTTTTATCCCACAGTGTCAGTACTTCTTAGTCTTCACGTCCACTTGGACGTGGGTAGCCATCCATATGGTCTTACGGACATGGTGGCCCTATCCTAGAGTTCTCCTTCCTCTGCACCACTGCTGCCTCCACCCCACTGGGCTGAGTAGCTAGGAACCATTTGTCAACCAAATCATGGGGATCTTGGCAGGAATCTTTGGAGTATGCTCTATCTCATCTCTTCCTGCTACTATAACCACTCAGGCTTGTCTATCTTGAGGGTTCTTGACAAACTTTTCATTGGTAATACCTGTGACATTCTTCCTGATCAAAGAGAGAGATTCTGGAGGTTCTGTCTTCCTCTGCCCATGAGGTCTTGAGGCCTGAAGTTTGTTCATCCTTCTCAATTGAATTTGCAGTAAATTCTATTATTCTTAGTTATGGCTTTGGGAGCAGAGGAGATTTAATGACTTGGAAGATTCCGAAGTCAACTCCTGAAATATCTGCTGAAACATTCCTCGTCTTAACTATATGGTGCTGAGTAAGGCTGAAGAAAGCAGTTCTATTACTTCTTCTACTGAAGTCCTCCTCCCAAGGACATGCTGGTAAATGTTTAACAATGAGCTCTCTGAAAACTCAACCTACACTTTTCATTTCTCCATTTTCCTAAGTCAAGATAATCAAATAATAAATAAAATTCCAACCTGTAGCATTTGCCAATTTCCATGTTGACCATTTTACAATCAACACTTTAGAACAGGTGTGATTTGACTCCAGCACACCCCTGTCTTCTTTCAAGCTTCATTGTGGTGCTCCCGGATTCTTCAAGGCTTTGTCAGCAGAGCCCAAGCTCTAGTGTGTCTACCAAACTGCAAAAGCTACCATTATGTGATTAGTAATGAGATCTGTGTCTGTCCCTTTGAGGATAGGCTAATTAAGAGTGGAGAGACTCACCAGAAGAAGATTGACAACCCAATGATGAATTGTTTTAGTTATATCAACTTATGAAGCCATTTACCAAGGCCTGGAGAGTTTGGGATATACAGGATCAGGAGTATCCACATTGATGAAATCATGGCTCATTTCCATGTTGTGACAGATAAGTTTATTTTTCTGCAACTTATGTTACGGAAATTCCATGAAATTGTTAAGATGCTCCCATTTGCTATATTCCTTTTCTCCTCACAATCAGTCCTGAGAAGAGCATGATACATGAATATTTTGGTTAATGTTGTTAACCAGAGTTCAGTCTTTTGTTTAAACATATTCATATACATATGGGGGTTAGATTAAATGATTCATTAGGTATCTTTAATCTCTAAAGCCCTTCCATGTTCTTGTGTAAGTCTTGGGTGAATCCGTATACTGCACTCCCAAATCTTTTAAAATTCATTTTTAAAAAGAGAAATAGAGGCAAGGTGGAGTGTGAAGAATCGATCTCTTGTCTCTTTCCTGATTCTCGTTGGTGTGGAGAATCTTGCTATAGAGAGAAAATATCATTCCTGTTGTAGGGCAGGGAGGCACCACTATAGAAGACATCACTTTTAGAAATGTTTACATTACCATTTGGCTTTTGCTATTTACATAATTGCCATTTATTCCTCTGCCCATTTGTCTATATTTACACATTCATATGGTTTATTTTATTCATTAGAAACCTTCTTTCCTCCCAACTCCTGGCCATGGAGTAATAAAGAAGGTCTGTGTACCAAATGAAAAATGCAGAAGATTCTCAAAAGGGGAATAAATGTATTGTTGGTTGTAGTCATGGAAAAAAAGAAATAAAATAATTTTCATATTAGAAAATTTCCTCTTTATTGTTCTCCTTGCAAATGATCTTGAATATATTATCCTGACACTAGGCCAGAAAGTTTAAATTTCTTCTCAGCAATATGATCATCTAATAGTCTTTCCTGGGTCACTTGTATGGCTATGTCATCTTTCTTACATCTTGGGCCAAATTCACTTCTATAGAAAAATGAGGATAGAATTTAAAGGCATTAGGAACTGCGTACCTAGGAGTATGAAAAACAAAAATGAAAGCGACCACTGTCACCCTCTTGACAACTCTATAAGTCATCTTTTTGGAGGGTTTGGGAAAGGCTGGTGTTATGGAAAAAGCACTAAACTTGGAGCTGTGAGACTTGGGTTCAAATGACAGTTCAGCCAGCCTTTTAGCTGTGTGACCTTGGGCAAATTATTTAACTTCTCTGAACTTCAGCAAAGTGGAACTAATCGTTCACATGCAACCCACCTTGAATGAGCTGATGTGCTTGATAACATTTTTGTAAACTGTGAGGCCCAATAAAATGTCCGCTGTTATCACTGAGGTGGGAATATAGCTTGTGAGCTCTTTTCTACTTCCAATTTCTTAGATACTGGGATAAACTAAATAGTCAGAATCAGCAGTGAACAACAACAACAACAAAAAAAACTCAACTAACTGGTCAATCAATCACCAGGGTAGTGAATTACACAGAAATAAGTTTCCATTTTCTCTGATGAATTATCTCTGGCTCTGGCTATCTGATTAATTACAGTTTATAAATTGAAACTAGCTCCTCAGAGGCAGGAACCCACTAAAATTTCTCTTACAAAGCTTCCAATGAATTCTATCAGTTCCTTTAATCATGGATCACTGCTTAATCACAGGTTTCTCCTTTTATTCAGCATCTTAGAAAGGAACTACCTAATAACCTGTTAGAAGGTGCTGATGCTATGTATTTCTTAAAAAATATCATGCATGTGTCCTTCTGGAAGGTGAATTTCAAATCAGTGACCTTGCCAGATTTTTTTGATTCCTGTTTTTTGAAAAACCACACCTTCTTCAACTCCTAGGGCTTCACTTTGTGTCTCCAGTGGCATCGCCTCTTACCTTGATATGACTGGAACATCTTCTCTGGGTTTGGAGAGAAAGTTTCATGGAGAATCTCTTTTCTCTCACTATGCTCAAGATACAGACTCCTAAAAAGCAGCATTGTTTTCAAAGTTGTTTTTTTTTAAATCAATAAATATCTTAATAATAAGAAGAATAGGAATAACAAGAATAGGAAAAAAGAAACATTTTTGATTAAAAATTGTTTTTAGTGAAGCAAATCACCTAAATAATTGAATTAACTAACAAAATGCAGTTATCTTTTGTGGTAGGATATATCAAGTCTAGAAGAGGAAAGTAAATTATGAAATTTTATACTGAATTTGATATGGTCAGTCTGCATATTCATTCCAAAAATCCCAAAGTCTTCTTTTTAAAAAATTTTATTTTATTTTTAACTTATTAAACAAAGCAAATATTTCCATAACAGTAGATCAACAAGAGGTGATTGCACATGAAACTGCAAACTTATTATGTCCAACTTGCTATTCTTTTTAAATATAAAATGAGGTTATCATGTAACTTTTTTTCCTTTTTTTCTTCCCTCTCCACCCCTCCCCCACCCCGTGGCTACTATTAGATGCAAATATGTACACATACACACACGCACACATACATACACACACACATGCACATATGCAAAATCATTTTATACATACTTCTGTTTATCAATTTTTTCTCTGCATGCAGATGGATTCTGGCAGAAAGGAAAGAGAAGGACCTTGAATAATCCAGGCATCATGGTGTATTAGAAAGGGTGTTGGGTTAGGAGTAAGGAGACCTGTGTTCAGATCCTGCCTCAAACATTCTTAAGCTGTATGACCCTAGGGAAGTCATTTATCCTGATTATAAATGGGGATAATGCTTATGTTGCCTACTAAAAAACAAGGCTGTGGTAAAGAAATCCTTTTTACACCCTTAAAGTACACCATAAATATATATTGTAAGGTGGAATTGTACTCTCCTCTAATGCTTTGAGGGTCTAAAAGGCTAGTAGCCAAGCAGTTAGTATTAGAAAGCATTTTGGTGGTATAGTAGATAGCCTCTGAATCAGAAACACCTCTGTTTAAGCCTCACCTGAGACACGTGCTAGGCACATGTCACTTAACATTTCAATACTTCAAGCAACTCTCTAAGATGAAAAATTGAAGAAAAAATGCAAATCTGCACTGGTAAAGGGATTGTCCTCATCTGGGAGTTCCCTATGCCAATGAAATCATATGATATGTCCCTTTCAATATACTGTTTTGTGTCTTTCTTAGATAAGAACTCCAACAGAATGCCTCTGAAAAAGAATCAAAAGCACTGACTTCTCCTTACCCCTCTGGCAAGATCTGATCATCTCCAAATGTTACTGGTTGCTTGAGACAGAACACTCCTCCTTCTAGGTAATATTGTACAAGCATCAATCAACAAGCATTTATTAAGCATCTATTATGTTACAGACACCAGTTGATAAACTCTTTACCAAATAGGGAACAAATGCTGACTTTGCATTCTAAATAGGGAACTGAATGACAGAAACAAAAAGAAACAAACAAATGAAAGCATCTATCTGTCATGGTACAGAAAACCCAACTGGCTAATTTCTGCCATGCTGAAGAACAATTGGGACACACATGTAGTATGTTTCTGTTTAGGCATCTCTTCTAAAAGCTTATTGAAAGACTTGAATATGGTCACCAGCTCATGCAGATATAATTGTATTTTAAGTCAATAATGTTTTTGTTTTATGCCAGACAACCAGGCATAGTGAAACCACACTCTCAGCGACTTGCTGCTGGTAAAGTAGAGAGAATGTCAGGCCTGGAGTAAAGAAGACCCAAAACTTGTTGAGTTCAAATCTGACTTCCTACACTTATTAGCTGTCTTACCCTGGACAAGTCATTTAGCCTCTATTTGTTTCAGTTTCAGCAATTGTAAAATGAGGATAACAGCCCCTTTCTCCCATGGTTGTTATGAAGACTGAATGAGATGATATTTGGCATATAGTAGATGCTTAATAAATGCTTGTTTGCTTCTGTCCTCTGTGGTTGTTCAGTTGTTTCAATTGTGTCTGACTGTGACCCTATTTGGGCTTTTCTCTGGCTTGGGATGGTTTGCTATTTCCTCCTCTAGCTCATTTTACAGATGATCAAACTGAGGCAAACAGAGGTAAATGACTTGCCTAGGGTCACGCAGCCGGTAAGTTTCTGAGGCTGGATTTGAACTCAGGCCTTTCTGACTCCAGGCCTGATGCTCTATTCACTGCACCAAGCTAGTTGCCCTCCTTATACCAAACAGTCTAAAGGAAGAAGTACTTACTTAAATACACAATTATCCCGGAGAGTAACACAATATGTTTATGTCCTGGTTAATCTATACATTAACCAGAGTTCGGTTTTTCATTGTAGCATTCATATTTATATGAGGCTTGGGCTCGATGGTCTATAAGGCACCTTTCAATTCTGTATCCTATGATCTAAATAGAAACAGAGAAGCACAGGCTGACACGTACACAGTCATAGGAGTGAGGGAAGATTATATGTAGTGAATGAAGGACATTTGCTTTTTACGGTAGTCACAAACTCCTAATCATGTCTTTACCCCTTTCCCTAAAGTTCCGAACCCTTAAAGATCTTTCAAAAATTGTTGCTCCCATCTCCTTTCCAGGAATAACATCTCATCTATTGTCCCCTTGCTCCATACTGAACAGGGTGAAGAGCTGTCTTAATGGGGCCATTAGAATTTGGAGTAGGGGTACAAATAATTGTATACGATCATATGTGGAGTGAAAGGTTTAGTTGCGGAGAGTTTTGACTTTCAAGCTGAGGAGCCTGGCCTCCTGAGGTTACTCTATAAGCTGTGGAGCACTGATGAAGGTTAATGCAGGCCAGTGACATGGAGAAAGCAATGTTTTAGGGAGATCTGTCTGACTTCAGTTGCCTAAGACGAATTTTTTAAAAAAGAGGCTGGAGACAAGGAGACCAGTCAAGAGACTGCTTCAATAATCCAGGTGGGAAAATAGCCAACAGAAAAGAGGCAGCCATTGAAATGGAAAGGAAGGGATAGATTTAAGAGATAATTCTAAGGAAGGTCTTGGTGGCCTATTAGACAAAGGAAGTGGAGGGGAAAAGGTTAAATTTCAGTCCAAGGTGTTGCATTTGGCTGCCTAGGATAATAGCGATTCTGCTGATAGAAACTGGGAAGAATGGAGGAAGATCTGGAGGGAGATGGTGAGTTGGATTTCAGGTAGCAGTAGGGCATTCATAGGAGAGCAGGAGCAGTGAGAGATCAGCGATGAGAACTCAGGATTGGTCTTAGAGATTTACATGGATTTACTGAGGCATCTACATAAAGGTTAGAATTAAGGATACAGCAGAGGTGTACAAAATTCTAAGTATGGTAGAACCAGGTTAAAATGTAATTGGGAAATTTTAAGAAAATAAAGAAAAATATAATACAACATAGATAATATTGATCAGTGATTTTCTAAGTTAATATATTATTGCCACAGGGATACCTTTCTATTTGAGTTTGACACCAGGGGACTACAGGGATGGGTTAGATATCCAGGGAGAGAGTATGAAGAGAGAACAGAAAACCGAAGACTTAGCCCCAGGCAATGGCCAAAGCAGAGAACAGGAACTGGGAGCGGTGCCATCAAATGACCCAGGAGAAGCAGTCAAAGGATAACAAAAGGGAGTCTAGCACCATAGACACTAAGGGAGGAGAGAATTTTGGGAAGGCAAGGGTATTTAACAGAATAACTACCTGGAATTTTGGCAAAGGAAAGGGATCATGGGATCGTAAATTGAAAGCTGGACAGGGTCTCAGAGGGACAAGTCCAACTTCTCTTTTTTATAGATTAAGAAACAAGTCCAGTACCCTATCCACTGGGCCATGCTGCTTCTCATAGTGATAAATCTGGAAACTTTCCATGTAAAGCTGTAAGAATATATGAGTTCTCCAAGGGAGAATAGATATAGAGGATTACAAAGAAATGAACCTCAAGAAAGGTCCACAGTTAGGAATTAAGAGGAAGGAAGAGGCATAAACAGAGGTGGGAAGAAAGCCAGGATAGTTAGAGTTTATTAGGGCAGTTAGGTGGCACTAGGGGGATAGAGTGCTGGATCTGGAGTCAGGAAGATGCTTCTCTGTGAGTTCAAATCTGGCCTCAGACACTTACTAGCTGTCTGACCCTGGGCAAGCCACTTAACCCTGTTTGCCTCAGTTTCCTCATCTAGAAAACGAGCTGGAGAAGGAAATGGCAAACCGCTCCAATATCTTTGCCAAAAAAAAGTTGGAAAAGACTGACTGAAACTTGTGCAGTCATTTGCACTTTTCTAAGTGCTTTCAAAATATCACAGCTGCCTCATGTGTATTCTTTCATACTTGTTTGCTCATTTCTATTGAGACAGTCTTCTTCGCCATCCTTTTAGAACCAACTCAAATCCTTTCTCCTCCAGAAAGCCCACCC
This sequence comes from Phalanger gymnotis, assembly GCA_028646595.1. Taxonomy (NCBI): domain Eukaryota; kingdom Metazoa; phylum Chordata; class Mammalia; order Diprotodontia; family Phalangeridae; genus Phalanger; species Phalanger gymnotis. Next base: position 109,787,367 of record CM053622.1, read on the forward strand.
TAGTTTGGTTTCAGATTCAAACTAAGGCTGATTGTGATGAAAGTATTTCCTGACCTCTTCTGTAGATGTTAAGTTTCGTGGAAATTAGAGCTCCTAGATCCTTCTCCCTTTCATGATAAGTGAGTTCAGTATTGGGGACTTTTCTTTTATAACAATCAATGTGGTGCCATTTAGGAGACTTTGGCCTCCATCCATATAAGCTCAAATTCACACAATTCTGAAGTCCCATTCTTCCTCTTCTTACCTGCTTTCCTCCCTCCCCAACTTCTGTAACTTTACCTGCTTTCAGCTTTCTCCCATGGATGGATCACACTTAAATCTATTTCTCTTAGATAAGTTGGGAAAAAATATTGATTTCAGTTCTGTTCACTTTTATGGCATTCACTAGGCAAATTTAGACAGCAAAGGTCATCAGAGGCCTCAATTTCATGTCATATGGGGATTGGGTAAAGACCCTAAAGATGTTTAGCCTGAAGAAAGGAAGATAGGCAGAATATGATTACTGATTTCCAGGTTTTGAAGGATTGTCACCTGAAAGAAAAATATCAATTTTGTTTTTCCTTGAAGGGTCAAATAAGACATAATGATGAAAGCAGCATAGAGGCAAATTGAAACTTGATGTAAGGAAAAAAAATCTTCCCAACAGTTTTTTTTGTTGTTGTTTGGTCATGTCTGACTCTCTGTGACCCTATTTGGGGTTTTCTTGGCAAAAATTCTGGAGTGGTTTGCCATTTCCTTCTTCAGCTCATTTTTACAGATTAGGAAACTGAGACAAACAGGGTGAAGTGATCAGTGGAACAACTAGTAAGTGTCTGAGGCCAGATTTAAATTCAGGTCTTCCTGACTGCAGGCCTGGTGCTCTATCCAGTGCACTGCCTAGCTGTTCCAACAATTAGGGCTACTTAAAAGTGGAGCGGACAGTCTTGGGAACTGTTGGGTTTGCCATCATTGGAGATCTTAAAAAAAAGACTGGGTTACCACTTGTTAGGGATTTTATAGATCAAATTAATTTTTCAGGTATGAATAGCACTAGATAGGCATTGAGGTCACTTCCATTTCTGAAACTCTGTGATTCTGTGCCTCCGAGAGCTCTCTTCTTCCCCATAGTCTTTGCTCTCTCCAGTAACTTTATATTTCTACTTCTTGGATTGTAAGGTCCTCAGGAAGGTAGACATCTTATGTATCTATATTCTCCATAATGTCTTGGCACATACCAGGAGCTTAATAAAATATTTATTAATATAAGACCTTCTTTCCCTTTGTCACTCAATAATCAGTTGTTGCTTATAGTCCTTCCTACTGGTAGTTTGCCTGGGTGGAAAAGTTTAGTGAGGTCCACATGATGTATACCTCTTCTATCCCTCTTGGGGTTCATGGTATAGGCTAGTCAGAACACAATAGCCTTGGATAGACATTTTGTTTAAGTCTCTTTTTCTTCTTGCCAATCCAGAGGAAAGAGGTTTGAGGTATGGGGCACGTATGCAGTCCCTCTGGGGCCAGTAGAAATCACTAGAGCAGAAACTAGGTTGACACCTGTCCTGGTTTGGCTGAGGATGACTCCTCTGCTCTCCTCTCCTCCCTCCCCCACTCTCAACCTCTAATTTTGCCTGTCTGGGAAGTAATAGCTGAGAAAGAAGGTGAGTAAGGGATTTTATGATTGGGTTAAGGTGCTACTAGTCCTTGAGAGAGAGTTAGCTTAAAACTAAGATACTGTGAATTCTGATGTGCTCATTAAGCTTTGGTCAGTGGTTATACCAAGTTGGAGACTCCTTCAAAGAAGAATCACAAAGGAACCGTGGGAAAGTTGGAAAGGACTCTAGTTCCAGTAAATTGGAAGACTTTAATCTCCCATCAAATAAATACAGTGTGATAATAATATAATGATACCTTGCATTTATATGGCATATTTATTTTTCCCCAAGGCCATTGTTCAAGTGCTTTAATGTAATATATCATTTTTCCCCCTCTCATTGAAATATAGATGACGGTCAGCAACCACATTGGCAGTAGTGGTGGGAAGAAGGAGAAGAAGAGTGGAGATAATAAAAATTGGTAAGTACTTTGATAAGTAAGTGCTGTCTTTAGATTAAACCACCTCCTTCCTGAGCCTACGGGGGAGCCACTAAATAGACTAGAGAGTTGGAAGGTCCTCAGAGGCCATCTAGTTATAACTCATGGATTTAGAGCTAGAAGGAAATGTACGAGCCGTGAAACCCAATCCCTCATTTTGCAGATGGAGAAAATGAGCTTGAACAAGGTCAAGATGGACAAACTCAAAAAAAGCTTGCTGGAAGGCTTGTCCTTAGGGCTTTCCCTTAAGGGACAGCTAGGTGATACAGTGGCTAAAATGTTGGACCCAGAGTTAGGAAGACCTATGTTCAAATCTTGGCTTGAATACTTTACTAGCTATATGACCCTGGGCAAGTCATGTGACACAGAGACAAAGCTAGCAAATATCTGAAGCAGTTCTTGAACTTGGAGAGGGGAGAGTCTTCCTGACTTCAAGCCAAACACCCTATCCACTGTCCCACCTAGCTGCCTTGCTTTAGGAATGAGGAAACAGAGTCCCATGGGAAATTAGTTGGTTGTTCATCCTTCTCAAAGAGGACCAAAATGACATCACTTTGCTTGAGTCAAGATTCAATGTGTCCCACTGTCGCTGATCAGGCCAATATGAGCTCGGAACACTCTACCACAGGCCAGGCACAAATAGTCCAAGCGAATATTTGGGGTGAATACTCCAAACTTGTGCATCCTGCTGTTTTCTTTGAGCTGTTTCAATCCTGCTTTGCTCATAGAGCACAGCACCTTCCCTGATGTGGGCATGCCATGCTGAGCAGTCCTGTGCCAATGTCTGAAATTAACCGACTTGTCCAAGGTGATACAGGTTTCCCACTTCATTAGTAGAAGAGTATGAAGCATGGTCTACTGACTTCATTCTTTTTCACCTCATGAGCAGATATTCTTTTCCCTCCCTTCACGTTGCCGGGTGGTGGTGCTAACAGGCAGTGAAGGAGCAGTGAACTCTAGGATTGTAGGAAGAAGAAAGGGCCCTAAATAATTTTCAAACTGGAAAAACTGCCTCCAGGGCCCTCTAATGATGGAGAAATGTCTTTCTCAGTGTCCCTACTATACACTGTGTATCTGGTTCTGAAGGATTGCACTACTGTCCTTGGTGGCGTTAGTAGGACTAGCTCTTCTGAAAAAGCATTACAAGGTCAATATTGAAATGGCCCCTGAAGAGATCAGAGTTCAGTGCCCTGGAGGCATATCGTTTGCAGAAGGAAAAGGAGTGTCTACAGCTCTAGGCCCCTGACAAAGATCCCCTGATGGCTGCCCTTTCCAACTAATCTAAGAGTTTTTCAGCACAACTGGAGGTGGGGTGGTGAAGTCTGACATCTTTGAGGATGCCCTCAAAAATAAAGGAATAATAAACAATAAATATTGCACAACTGGGTTAATTTGTGCCCCAAAGGGAAGAGAGCAGGAAAAAACTAGTGTTTGCCAAATGGAAAAACAACTCAACTGGTAGAGACAGAAATGTTAATTCAGGCTTCAAAATGATAAAAGGCTTGTTATAAACAATGGGAATAAGGGGTGGGTGGGTGGGGGGCTGTTGGTGGTAAGGATGTGCCAAGTCTTGCCCTCAGATATGTGTGGGCAACTCCCACTAAGAGAGATTCATTACTTTTTTCATCTTGATGATACAAATTTGATTTTTAGCATTTTCATTGGACTTTCCGCGTTAACATTTTGTTCCTGGTCCATCCTGAGCAAAGGTCATACAGTGAATCAAGGACAGAAATGAGATTAAAGCAGCGAACTGTCGATCTTGCTCAATGTAATGTTCGATACCCAGAGCCAGTCTCCTTCTGCGGAGGCTCAAGTGGAGTCAAGCGGATGCAGAATAGCTGACCCCACTTGGGGATTCTTTGTAAACCATTGTTAGGTGCATTTGCTCTCCATTGTTACCCCCAGGAGCAATCTGCCATCAATTATACCTTCTGCCTTTGAGATTATGCAGGACAATGCCCAATTAACTACCACTGTGGAAGAACTTCTCTTCAAAGCAAACATGATAAGCTTTGGCTGCGTGGCACCACCCCCTACACAGAATGCTTGATTGAGGTTGCTTAATTTAGTAATTTACTTATTTGCCTAAATGATCCTCATGGTTTTCACATTTGTCAACATCCATTTTTTTGTATGTGCTGGGGCCAGAATCAGAATCTTATTCATAGGGATAATTGTCTGTATCACAGAGATGCATCTGGGTATGCATTTAGCATCATACCCTAAGGGGATGCAGTGGGAAGGATGTCGGCCTTTGATTCTGGGGAGGCCTAGTTTTGAATCTCATCTCTGACGTCTAACTGCTGTGTAACATGGGGAAGTTGCTCTCAGCCTCAGTTTCCTCAACAGTAAAATAGGGATCATGATACGTGTACTAACTACTTCAAAGAGTTATTGTGGATAAAATGCCACAATTACCTTAGAACAGCATATGTGTATGAGTCAAAGCATTAGTCCATAAGGAGAATTCTGCCCTTCTCTACGCTGGCTTGTTTTCACATTCTTATTAGTAGATGTATTTGCATTGTCTCATCATCATTTCACTTGGGTATGTTTTCTTTTCAGTTAGATTTCATTTTTTTTTTCCATTCTTCTCTATCATATGATGATGGATTGAGAGCTAGAAGGGATGAAGAAACTGAGAATCAGAGAGGTTAAGTGATTTATCCCAGGCCACACGGCTAGTTAGTGTCTGAGGCTACATTTGAACTCAGGTCTTCCTGATTCTAAATCCAGCGTTCTATCTCCTATGCTGCCTAGCTACCTACAACGAGGGCACTTCTTACTAGAGTTACAGAATGGATCTGTATCCTAATCCCAGGTCCACCATTTACTGATCTCTAGGCAGCTTGGCACCATGGTGGAGCAAGTACAGGATTGCAGGTGAGTGGGGTGGGAGGGAAAGAGAGGAGAAAACCTGGGCTCCAACCTGACTGTCATTACCTGTATGACCTAGGGAAACTCACTTCATCTCCCTAGATTTCTGTTTTCTCACCTCTAAAATGAGGGTTTGGACCAGGTGACCCCTTCCAGCTCTACACCTGTGATTCACAATCAGGCCGTTTCTCTGGACCTCAATTTCCCTCTGCCTTAGCTATGTTAGCTATGTTTTCCAGTCACTAACTCCCACATCACACACTGGTCCTCCCACTCAGAGACTTAAGAACTGCTTTATCAGATGAATGAATAAATTTATGGGTCCAGGAGAACAGAGAAATGAGGACAATAGACCCAAGTAGTAACAGGCATGAATTTGGGCAGAGCTCGAGTAAATCTTGTTGAAAGATGGACAAACTCAAAAAAAAGCTTGCTGGCAGGCTTATGGTTAGGGCCCCCTTAAGGGGCAGCTAGGTGATACAGCAGCTAAACCATTGCACCTGGAGTCAGGAAGATCTAAGTCTAAATCCTGTCTTAGACACTGATAGGCTGTGTGACCCTGGGCAAGTGACAAACTCTCTGAGACAGTTTCCTAATCTGTAAAAATGTAGGTAATAATTACATTAGGGCAGCTAAGTGTTGCAGTGGATAGAGCGCTGGGCCTAGAGTCAGGAAGATCTATGTTCAAATCTGGCCTCGGATACTTACTGTGTGACCCTGGGCAAGTCACTTAACCCTGTTTGCCTCAGTTTTCTCACCTGTAAAATGAGCTGGAAAAGGAAATGACAAAACACTCCAGTATCTTTGCCAAGAAAACCCCAAATGGGGTCATGAAGAGTCAGATGTGACTGAAAAGGGACTAAGCAATAATTATGTCTGCCTCATAAGGTTGCTGTGATCGAACGATACACATACACACATGCATATATACATGTTATATATATATATATATACGTATATATGTACATGTGTGTATATGTATATATGAATATGTGTGTATATATGCGCACATACATGTACATATATACATATATATGTACATGCATATATATATCTATGAAATTTTGCAAACCCAAAGCATGGTCTTAGTGCTAGTTATTATTGTTTTTGTTGTTATTGTCTTGGCTTGGTCTGAATTGCTTATCTGGTATTAAGATTGTCATTTCTGTGACCCTGCCTGCCTTAGGAACTGGCTCACCGAAAATGCTTTACTGATTTAGGGAGTGGAGAGGAGGAGCCTGTTGTGTTATCTTCATTAAGGGGATGGCTCTGTCTTGCTTCACTTTTTCCTTGGGCTTTCAGGAGTTCTGGTCTTATCTAGCCTCTCTAGGGCCCCTCCTTCTCCTGCCCTAAGGAACAAGAAAACTCTTCCCATTGATCTTTTATGGTCTCAAGCTTTCACTGCCAGCAGCAAACCCTGTTAAAGGGCAGCTCCACTCTGTTGCCCTCCCATTTTTTTTTTGTGGTTTTAGGGTTGGTCCACAAGGAAAAGAGCAGAGAAAAATCCATGTGTACATTTAAGCCTTTGTTGATTGATTATTTCAGAGTTGTGGGATGATTTTCTGTACCAATTATGTCTTTGCAGATGACAGAAGTCATTTAGTCTAATGGCCATAGTAATTAATTTTCATTACAAAGTAGATTAGTTAATGATGCTAAAGCCTAGATTTCATTATAGAACTAAAACACAGGACTAGCATGCACTCCCAGAACATAACTTTCAAGTCTACTATATCACATGGGAAATTTATTCAGTACTTCTCCTTAACTGTGGCATTTAAGGCTAACTAGACTGAGAGTAAAACTTTAAAGGGCTGTTCTCTCTCTCTCTCTCTCTCTCTCTCTCTCTCTCTCTCTCCTGCATGTGTGTATGTGTGTGTTTATATAGATAGATAGTATATATTATATATATATATATATGTATATATATATGTGTGTGTGCGTGTGTGCATGCATGTGTATATGCACACACATTTTTTTTCCAGATTTTGTGTTCAATGACCAGGAGAACAAAAGAACATGGAGGAATTAATCAGAAGGCCAAGGTTGGTGGAGCTATATTGTATTGATAAATAATAAGCATTCCTCAAGTGCCTATCATGTGCCTGGTACTTTGATAAGTGCTAAGAATTCAAATATAAATAATAAAGCAATTCCTGCTTTCAGGAAGCTAACTTTCTATCAGCATAAACAGCTTGTACATAAGTATTACACAGAATAAAGATATACAGAATAAATACAAGGTAGTTGGGGAAGCAGCTAGATGGTGCAGGGGATAGAGAGCCAGACTTGGAGCCAAGAAGACTCATCATCTTCCTCAGTTTAAATCTGGCCTCAGACACTTACTAGCAGTATAGCCCTGGGCAAGTTACTCAACCCGGTTAGCCTCAGTTTCCTCAACTGTAAAATGAGCTGGAGAAGGAAATGGCAAACCACTCTAGCATCTTTGCTAAGAAAATCCCAAATGAGGTCACAGAGTTGGACATGATTAAAAACAACTGAACAGCACAAAAAAGTTAGGGAGAGAGGGAGACAGAATAACCAATGGGAGAGAGGAGGTCAGAAAGGCCTTCCTGTAGAAGGTGGCAATTGAGTCTTGAAGGAAGAGAGAAGGACTCCATGAGATGGAGGTGAAAAATGAGCACATTCCAGGTATGGAGGCCAGCAAAGTTTGAAGTTGCTGAATTCAAGTCTCATCCCAGCCCTAAAGTTAGGGAGAACCTTGGATATCATCTAGTGCATTGTTCTTGATTTACCACTAAAGCAATTGCAGCCCACAGCAGGAATGTGACCTGCCTGAAGTCACATTGGTGGCAAGTAGCAGAGACAGGGTTTAAATACCACATTATGTGCTTGCACAAGTCTTTTGAACTTTCTGAGCCTTAGCGTCTTCAATTGTAATATTGGGAATAATCACACTTATGCTTCCTACTTCACACACTTGTGGTAAGAATCCAATGAATTAACCCCTGGGTTAATTCACTGGATTTTAGAGTGAGGAGAGAAGGAAGAAACCTACGCTGACCCTCTTGCTTTATAATTTATTTATTGTACTTTGTACAACCACTAAGGAGATGGGCGAAATCTTTACTTGTGACTCAGGCTTGAGCTTGAAGAGTAGAGGAAAACAAGAAAGGTTATGCAGAGCAATTCCTCTCCTTTAACCCCCCCCTTTTTTGTCCTTAGCAATTGGGCTCATTATGGAATAATAGGTCTCTGAGGAATTTATGGCTTTAGGTAACAGATTATAAATCATTCTTTCTGGACTTTATTTCTTTGTCCCACTCATAACCTGGGACAGGCATAGAAAGTTGTGGCCAACCTCCTTCAGTTGGTAAGTTCCTGGGGGGAGCCCATTGTTTGAGTGGCCACCTGAGTGTGAGACCACTGACTCTTCTATTGCTTTATTCAGGACCGAATCTATCTCCCTTCCACCCCCCACTAATAATCACAGAACTAAGGCTAGAGCATTAAAATAGTTTTATGTATTACAGAAAATGAATTATAACAGAAAGGGGGAAAGGAACAGAACTTTTAATGAAGAGGGTAGCTGATTGACACAGTGGAACTATGGCAGCCAATGAATTTTTGACTGCTAGGATCAGGAAGGAATTCCTGCTCAGATTCTAAAGAGGAGGCAATTCACCAACACCTCCCCCATACTCCTCAACCCCTCTGCTTAGAGCAACGGGTAAGAGAGAATGTGTTTGAGCTGGTTGCTTCGCCCAAACCAATTTCAATCCACAGGACAAGGACCATTTTTCTCATGGTTGTGACTACACAGAGTTTCTGTAGTTTTTATAGATGCAGACTCTGGGTAAGAAACAAGCCAGAGGAACCAATGTTGTTCCATATATTTCTTTCCCTCAACATAGAGAATGCCTTGACTCCTCTCCAATTGCGTGCTTCTCTTCCATCTTCTATCTACTTCCCAGAATACTTTCTGAACCAGTCCCAGGCACCCCCACACATCCTCACAGAATTTCTCTCCAGAATATTCAGTATGATAGATTCTTCTATTACTTGCAAAGCAGGGTTTTTGTTGTTGTTAAGTTGTTTTTCAGTTGTGTCTGCCTTTTTGTGACCTCATTTGGGGATTTCTTGGCAAAGATACTGGAGGGGTTTGCCATTTCCTTCTCCAGCTCATCTAATAGATGAGAAAACTGAGGCAAACAGGATTAAGTGACTTGCGTAGTGCTATACAGCTGGTGTCTGAGGCTGATTTGAACTTTGATCTTGCGGACCCCAGGCCTAGCATTCTATCCACTTACACCTCTTAGGTGCCCCAAAGCAGAGATACAAACAGATAAAAACCTGAGGTCCAAAGATAAACAAATTGGCCTTAAGTCACACAGGGAACAGAGAAAAGAGAGAAGAAAATAAGCATTTATTAAGCGCCTTCTATGTACAAGACAGTGTGCTAAGCATTTGACAAATATCTCATTTGATCCTCTCAACAATCCCGGAAGTTAGGTGTTATTATCATCCTCATTTTACTATTGAGGAAACCGAGGCAAAGAGAGGTTGTGTGTGCCCAGGGCCACACACAAATTTAGTGTGAGGCCAAATTTGAGTTTAGGCCTTTCTGGCTCCAGATCCTTTGCTCTATCCACCGTACTATCCAAATGGCTCTAATCCTAATAAGTAGCAAAGCTGGGCTTCAAACTCAGGTCCTCTAATGTCAAGTCCAAAGCTGATTCCACTGAACTACACTGCCTCTGATTCAGTTTGACAAGTTTATTAAGTCCCTACTATGTTCATTTCTTAATGTAGAATATATAAATGAAATCTATGTGGGCAGGGAATAATCATTCTTCCCTTGTGATATTTGGGTGATCTGGGCTGTCTTTCTATCTGCAGCATCAGCTGTTATTGTTGTCCTATGAGAATTTGCTGTTTCACAGGTAACATGTTCCTTTTTAAGAGTTTTCTAAAGTTGTAATCATGGGTAAAACAATTACCCAGTGAATTTGATCAACATGGTTAGTCAAATTAGGTAATTTTGAGGAAAAATGATAGAATTATTTGGTTTACTATCTCAGCTCTTCCAGATTCCCCCATTTTTGGGGGCAGAATTACAAACACCATGTTAATGGCAAATTATGTAATGAGACGATGTTTTGGCTTTTTCTATGAGGCAGCAAAAGTGAGACAGAAATTCTTGTTAGCAGATCTTGAAATGCTAAGAGATTCCCCAGAGGGTACACCCCACAACTTATAATTATAAAGACACTTTGCCCCCTGAAAAAACCTTTATGGACTCTCCCTTAAATGTCAAGTTTAAACTTAAGTGATAAAACTGGGAAATAGACCAACCCAGAAGAAATTGTGGTCCAGGCCTCAGAGACTGGGTACTTCCATTGGGTTCTGCTAAGCCCTAAGAGAGGAGCCCAGCTTTGTATACATGATTATCTTAAAGGGGGATTATTTACTCTCGATGTGATTATAAGGAAATTTAGATAGACAAAGAAGTTCCAAGGCCCCAGTTCTATTGCTGAAATCCCCAGGGTATGAAGTTGAAAAAGGATCTCACAAGCAGGTGGTGTTCCGGGAGAGAGCTGTCAAATTTACAAGAAACCAAGCTAATTAGGCAACTATCAGTGGAATGCCCAGAATTAAATGCTTTTGCTTATGAATAAGAAAATGATGATAGCTCACATTTAAGTAGCTTAATCATAACCTCCACTTGATCCTACTCTGATGCCTCATCATGGCATGGTGGTGACCTCAGTAAGTCAGTCAGTCAACAAACATTTATTAAATGCTTACTATGTACCAAGCACTGTGCAAAGTACTAAGGATGTAAAGAATGATTGTTTTCAAGGAGGACCAATGACATCACAGGGTGATGTCTTGACTTGCAGATGAATTGGATGTGAGTGAGGCAGAGTTGCACAAAGTTGGAAGCCATGCTCTGTCTTCCAGAGTTATCCAAATCCAGTAACAAGGCAAAAGTCAGGATGAGGGTTGATGGCCCAGAACATAGTGGATGACCTAGGTATCTTTCATGTCTGACCTTCATGGCTATTGGAACAAATGTCCTCATCTGCCTATCCATGGGGAAAATCTTCACATGCTTGGGGTAGATATTCCTGACTCACTGACCAGGTTTGAGACCTGTTGATTATGCTCAGCCTAGTGTACCCCATCTGCCTCCCAGAAACTCACATTTTAATAGCAAAGACAACTTGCAAACAACCCTGTTCATACCAGATATACACAGCATAAATGGGAGGTGATGTCAGAGGGAAGGCACTGAGTAGGAGATAAGCGGACACCAGGAGAAGTCTTTTGATGAAGGAAGGATTTGAGCTGAGTGTTGAAAGAAGCCAGGGAAGCCAGGAGGCAGAGACAAGGAGGGAGACAGTTTCAGGCATGGGAGACATGCAGTAAACGTGCTCTGAGTGGGAAGAGAAATGGAGTGTCCTGAGTAAGGAATAACAAGGAATGTTCCTACATTATTGATCTTATGAAGGGGAAGAAATATAAAGACTGGAATGGTGGGAAAAGCCCAAGTTATAAAGACTTTAAAGCCAATAGGAAGATTTTATATATAATTTTGGAGGCAATAGGGAGCCACTGGAGTTTAATGAGTAGAGGACTGATATGATCACATCTGTATTTTAGGGAAAATCACTTTGGTATGTAAGTGGAGGATGGGGTAGACTGGGGAAGGATTTGTAACAATCCAGACGAGAGGTGATGACAGCTTGCATCAAAATGGCAGCTGTGGGCATAAAGGGAAGGACATGTGAATAAGAGACACTGTAAAGGTAGCAATGAGACTTGGTGGCAGATCAGATATGTGGGATGAATGTGGCTGAGGAGAGTGAAGGGTAGCACTGAGACTGTGAAACCAGATGACTGGATGAATGATATCCTTGACAGTAATAGGGACATAGTGAAAAGGGAAGGTATTGAAGTTTTCAGCTTGCTGAGTTTGAGACTTTTAAGGGATATATAGTCTAAGATGTTGAATAAGCAGTTGGTGATGCAAGCAAGACTGGATATCAGTAGAGAGGCTAAGGCTAGATAAATAGATCTGGGAATCATCTTCACAGAGGTAATAATTGAACACTTGGAGAGAGTCCAAGACAGAACCCTGGTGGACACCTTTGTTTAGAGTGCACAACCTTCATGAAGGAAGATCCAGCAAAGAAGACTAAGAAAGATCATTAGACAGGCAAAAAGAGAGCCAGGAGAGACCCACGTCACAAAAATCTAGAGAGGAGAGAGTATGAAATAAAAAAAAATAAGAGAGTAAAGCTGAAGAAATTTTTACCCATTCTTGGAGAGACCAGCTAGTGTCCCAGGCTCTTAATTGATAGGTGTGTGTGTGTGTGTGTGTGTGTGTGTGTGTGTGTGTGTGTGTGTGTGTGTTTATAGTCAACATGGAGGATGGGAAGTAGAATCTGAGGAATTCAAAGTCAAAGTACAAAATACTTTGGCAAAGCCAGGGAGGTAGAGATGAATATGGCCAAAAAGGAAGAAAGACCAACTTGGGAAAATAGACAGGATTCAGTATACAATCCCCAGTGAAAATCAAAAAAAGTTTGACAAGGATATGTGAGTCTCACTGAAGCAGTAAGAAAAAGAAGAGGTGAGAGGGATCTCAATAGTGAACAAATTGTGTCAATAAAATACACTTTAGGGCATACACCAAAAAAGGCAGGAAACCTTAATACAGAATTCAGTTCCACAGACATTTATTAATTGCCTGCAATTTGCAAAGCATTGAGCTAGTAGGCTTTGGGGATGGAGAGAGGGAAGGGGGATGGGGGAAGGGACAGGAGTAAGCATTTATGTAGTGCCTATATGTTACAGGCACTGTGCTAAACATTTGACAAATACTATCTCATCTAATCCTTACAACAACCTTGAGCTATTATCCTTATTTTACTGTTGAAGATACTGAGGTTTGCAGAAGTTGCCTTCCCAGAGTCACGCAGCTAGTGAGTTTCTGAAGTCACGTTTGAACTGAGGTCTTCCTGACTCCAGGACTAGGACTCTATCCACTGCACCTGGCTGACTCAAAGATTAAAAAAAAAAACAATGGAAAAGGCCTTTCAAGGAATACTTTATATTGTAAGTCAATCAGTCAATAAACATTTATCAAGTGCCTACTATGTGCTAGGCACAGTGTGGATATAGAGAAAGGCAAAAGAGAGTCCCAATCTTAAGGCTGTCATGGTAGAATGGTGAAGATGACAGGAAGCAACTACTTATAAACAAGGTGTAAAAACTGGAGGTAATTCAGAGATGGGAGGCACTAGAATTAAGCAGAATGGAAAGGCTTCCCGTAGGAAGAAGGCTTTTAGCTAGGACTTGAAAGAATCCAGCTAAACCAGTAGGTTGAGATGAGAAGTGAGAGCTTTCTAGCCACAGAGGCAGCCAATAAAAATGCTCAGAATAAGTAGATGGACTGTCTTGTGCAAAGAATAGCAAGGAGCCCATATTACTGCATTATAGAATAGATGGGGGAGGGGGTTTTAGGTATAAAAAGACTGGAAAGGTGTGGAAGAAAGGTTATAAAGGGCTTTGAATGACAAACAGGATTTCATATTTTATCTTGGAGGTGAAAGGGAGCCACTAAAATTTATAAAGTTGAGGGGTTGAGAGGGTGATCTGGTCAGACCTAATGTGTACAAGTGAGTAGAATATAACATATACACTAATAAATACAACACAGAATATTTAGGGGAACAGGAGAGTTCTAATAAGGTGCTTTAATAAATCTTGAGAAAGACAATATCACTTTCAGTTTGGGGACTAAGGTATGTAGATTGGGGAAAGCTTCAGGGAGGAGAGCTGACCTGAGTTGGATCTTCAAGGAAGAAAAGGACTTTGACAGACAAAACTCAGGTCATCTCATGGGGATACTCAAAGCTATTAGACTAATGCTTTTTGGGGCTATGTAGTATCCTTGTGGCCCAAGGTTTTATTACAATATACTATATGAGGGCCGCAGTAGGACTACTGAAGCTGGCCCTTTGACAGTACCATGATATTGGCAACTCAATATGCCCATCTAGGCATTTCAACAGTTCTAAGATGATTAGATTGGATTCTTTCCATTACCCACCCAGTTATCCATAACTGGGGTGCACACAGAAAGGGGAAAGAAGAGAACCTCTTGACAAGCCAACTTCTAAAAATTAGGTCAATGTAGCCAGTGAAATGTTACTTACATTCATTCAACTCAGTGAATTTTAATTTCTCCAGGAAGATATATGACATCCTATCCTAGACATGGGAGACTAATGACGCTCAGATATGTGGCAGAATAAAGCTATTATAAATATATATACTGAGCTATGTGGGGGTACACACCATTATCTCATATATCTCCTGCTTCAGGGCTATTAGGGCTTCATTTTCATATGCCCTGAAACTGTAAGCATCAAAGGGAAAAAACACTTTTCTGACACATGCCTCAAATTCATCAATTTGGGAAAAAAATTTTAAAGGTAGTTGGAATTAAACTATTTATGAATCTCATTTTTGAATTCTCCAAGTGGAAGAAAAGTAAGACTAGTGCAAATGAAACTCGCTTTCTGCAAATCTTTTATATAAAAATATAGATACATTAAAAAGGTAAACCAGGCAGTATCTGTTTTACAATAGGATTCTTTCTTTAACTAAAGGTGTACTGTTGGGTTCCTTGTGAATTTAAAGTACGATTTGATTTATAAAAATTGATTTTTACACAGCTTTTAACAGTACGACAGTTGACTACAGTGACGTAAGCTTATGCAACCAAAAACCAGATATTACAAAGTCAGAAAACTTTTTAAAATTATGCAGGCACAAAAAATTGTCACCAGAACTTCCCAAGTACAAAAATATTTTCTCAAATGAAATCATGAGATGTTAGAGCTGGAAGGAACCGTAGAGATCATTTGGTACTGGTTCTTAACCTGGGGTATAGACTTCTTGGTCTGTAGATAGACTTTAGTAAGTATGTGAATTTTTTAAAATATCTTGATAAGCATTTCAATATAACTGGTTTCCTTTCCAATCCTATGTATTTTATTTTATGAATTTACAAACATCATTCTCAAAAGGGCTTATTGGCTTCACCAGGTGAAGTCCATGACACAAAAAAGGTTAAGAATGTCTATTCTAATCCAACCTCTTTATTTTATGAGATGAGGAAATTGAATCCTAGAGGGCTGATTAGGTTGCCAAATGTCATCCTAGAGAGGCAGTTCCTTTAGTATGGCTTACCGATTTCATGTACAATTTACTTTGAAACTTGTTACGTTGAGATGCACTCATGCCTTGAAGTCTGGAATAATAGCATTCTCCTACCACACCTTTCCCCCAACCCACTCAAGGGTGAATCATAATTACCCAGAAAGACAGACAGAAGAGGCAGGAGGAGTGGCAGTACATTGCTTTATGACCTTGAAATGGACCTATGGCATGTAAGTTCCATGGTAGAACCAAGTGGATTGCGATTTGTGGTGGAACTGCTCAGACACGGCCCTGTACATGGAAGTATAAAACATGGATCACTTATCAATATGATCACAGAGATACCTTCCACAATGCCTCCTTTCTCGCTGTCTTTTTCAATGACAATGATTCACCCTTGAGTGGGATGGGTGAAAGGAGATGTAGGGCAGGAGGATAATGGTCCAGGAGACACAACTAGTGACAGAAGTCATTTCGTTATGGGTATGAAGCAATTCTTTAAGAAAACTGAGCACCTCTAATGTCTTCTACAGTCGATAGTAAGATTTGCTCAAAACAATCAGGGACACAAAGCCTATTAGGATGTAAGCTTTTGGGGAACAGAAACTGATTCCCTAACTTTATCTCTCCTATTTGCTTCATTGTACTACTGTGAAGAACGCTGACTAAATTCTTCCATGAGTCTTAGAAATGCTGCCTATATTTCTCTGCAAAGTTTATTGGTGATAGACCTACCTGTCTTCAAAATTCCATGGCTAAGTTTGTCTACCAAATCAGTTACAGGCCAATGGTAACTTTTTTAGCAATGGCTAACCAGATGCCTGGTAGGCTAAACCAACAGAGTAAATTTCAGTTCTGCTTGAGAAACATATCTTTAGCAAGCACACAGGATTTGGGGAAAAGTATCTAATTCAGTAACAAACATACAAATCTGCTGAACATGACCTCTATAAACTTATAACATGTTTCTTAATAGTAACCCTAAAGATACAAGACCCAAAAGCATTCTTGTAAATTAAAATGGGATGTAATCACTTCTCCTTAACCCCATTTAGACATACCTAAACATTAGTCTGTTTAAGCTTTCCAGCTCCAAATTAAGTAGAAAGATGAGAAAGAGAAGGGCTAAAGTGAGAAGGGAAAAGAGAGTGAAAGACAGAGAGATGAAAAGAGAGAGACAAGGAGAGGCAGAAACTGAGAAGAGAAACTTGGGGTGGGGGAGGTTATGATATCTGCATAGAAGAATTTAAAGAGCTATTACCTGGGACAGAGAAAGATTATACTTATTCTCTTTGGCCCTATGAGGCAGCACCAAGAACCGCATCTGGTAGATGTCACCGAGAGGCAAATGTAAACTCAATATCAAAAAATTAGACCAGCAAACTAAAAATGAAACTTCCTAATAATTAGAGCTGTTGCAAATTGGAATGGGTTATCCCAGAATGTGGTAGTTCCTCCTCATTGGAGGTCTTTAGGCAAACTTGCTGGGAATGTTATGGGGATAACTTTTTGGATATGAGTTGTGCTACATGACTGCTGAGGTTCTTTCCAATTTTCACTCTCT
>CM053622.1:109811934-109861464 GCA_028646595.1 Phalanger gymnotis
GCTCAGTAGTTCAGCATGTTAGGGCACTCTCTGCTCGTCTCCTGGTCTGGTAGGTCCATGTCTGGTCTGTTCGTGCCGTGAGCGCTGGGCTCAGCTCTGCTCCCCTCAGCTGGGGGCTGGGAGCTCCCTGTGGGACAGACCTTACCCAGAGACCATCCAGGCTGTCCTGGGCTGGGGCCCTGCTTCCCTCTGCCACTTTGTGGGTTCTGCAGCTCTAGAATTGGTTCAGAGCCATTGTTTTATAGGTTTTTGGAGGACTTGGTGGGGAGCGCACGCCAGTCACTGCTTCCCAGCCGCCATCTTGGCTCCACCCAGAGTGGGAGCTTCTTACTACTTTTGACTGGGTAGGCAGGGGTTGGTTTTTAGCTACTGCTTATCTTCTCTAAGGGCAAGGGGAGTCAAATCCTACATTTTTCCATCTTTATAGAGTAGAATCATATCATTTTAGAATCTTAGTTTGGGAAGGCACCTTACAGATCATTGAGTTCAACCCTTTCAACTTACAGATATGGAAACTGAGATCAGGAGACAGGAAGTGACTTGTCCAAGGTTATACTAAGATAAGTGGCAGTTGAGACTTGAAGCTGTAGTCAGGCCTTATGATTTCAGATCTAGTGTGCTCTTTCCCTTGCACTGGCCATTTCCATGAACTGAATATTATGAGTGAATCTCATTCTGTTCAAGTTGATTTGTATACTCAATGATTCTATTAATGGATTCTGACCTGAATCAAGTAAGGTATTCATGCTTGTTTTTTTATTTTTCACCAAGGAAGTCATGCCTCTTATGCATCAAAGAGATAACAGAGCTCACCATCCCCTATGTTATAGCGTAAATTAAAAACGGAAAAATCCTCAAAGGCTTGGTCCAAAATCAAAATAAGGGAGTTACAAACTAAAATTGCAAAAAAAGTGAACATCAAATTATGTATGAATTAGGGAACATGAGCCCCCCAAAATTCTAACTATGAAAACTGAAAGCTTCCAGGAAAAAAAAAACAACTTTCCCATTGAGGTTTACAATTATGTGGACATTTTCTTTGTTTTCCCTTGTGTATCCTAGAAGAAGGGGTGGAGTGTGTTGTTAAGCAAAATTGTCTCATTAGCATGGCTTTTGTTTCTTTTGAGTGGAAGTACTTTCAGCTGTTAAGTGCTAAGCCCCAGGCCCAGGGCCCTGTCAGGTGTGAAACCTGTGTGGGTGTGGATTGGTGACTTAGGAGGGCCCAGCTCGGGAACCAATGGTCTCTGGTCGTTGAGGCGGGGCTTGAGAAGGCCAGAAGCTCGGCTGCGAGGAAAGGTGAGCCAAGAGCCAGTTTCAGAGGAAGCAGAAACTGCTGCGGAGGCCCGAAGCTGCGGAAGCCGGAAGTTGCGGAAGCAGGAAGTTGCGGAAGCAGGAAGCTGCGGAAGCAGGGCTTACCCGAGTGTGAGCAGGAACGTGAGGCCAGTGAAAATGATTTGGCTAAATACTATCTTGTTTTTCTGTGGCCTCCTGGTTGCTCTTGCGAGATGGGCTTTCTGGGCCTGGAGTCTTTTTGTCAAGATGTTGGAATGGGGAGGCTGGTTCAAGGTTCTGCTGTGGTGGGGCCTAAATAAATTTCTTGTTGTTTTCTCCTTAGAGAATCTCTCATACCTTGCGATTTTGGACCATTCAAATATTTACATGATTATATTTGAGATCATAAATTCGGTCTTCCTACTACACCTTGGCACCTGCAGCATTCAAAATGTGATGTTATAACCTCTGCTATAAAATTACTGTTATCTGAAGGGCAAAAGGAGATCTGTCTGCGTTGTTAGTAAAATGCCATTCATGATTACCTCATTTTAGGGACTGGATATTCAACCTGACAAAATAAACTAAGTATGCTCCACCTATGTTACAAGCTTTCTATTCTGACTTCCTTTCTGATACATAGCTACTGGCTTCTGAATCCATGAGAATCTGCTTGTTTCCCAATGTAATGTGCCAAATCCTTGTTACAACTTGTCTTCTGAAATTCACATGCTTTTCTCCGTTGGTCAGTCTGAAACATCACAGGCCGCCTAACTAACTATTGTTCTTTCACATGCTAATTTAATAATAATAATAACTGATATTTACATGGTACTTTAAAGTTTTCAAAATGCTTTGCTCACTATCTCATTTAATCCTCAAATGACTTTGTGAGTTAAGCGCTACAAATATTATTGTATTCATGATGATATGAAGAAACTGAGGCTGAGAGGTTAAATAACTTGCTTAACTAGCGAATGTCTAAAGTAAGATTTGAATTCAGGTCTTTTGGAATCCATGTCTCACTGGAGTCTTCCTATATAAAGAGTAGAAATGAATATTCATATCACTTGAATAAGCTGAGAGCAACCAAGTACCATACTCTGGTAAACCATGAGACTTTATCATTTGCCTACATCCTAAG
This sequence comes from Phalanger gymnotis, assembly GCA_028646595.1. Classification (NCBI taxonomy): domain Eukaryota; kingdom Metazoa; phylum Chordata; class Mammalia; order Diprotodontia; family Phalangeridae; genus Phalanger; species Phalanger gymnotis. Next base: position 109,814,351 of record CM053622.1, read on the forward strand.
GTCATCTTGGCCTTACCATCTACTCTCCTACTATGGCAGTGTCTTGAGCAGTACACTATCTGACCTGCTCATATACATTCAGCACCCCTAGGTCTTGCCATCTGCCTAGCCTCTGAATCTTCCCATATGAGTTGCCTCTCCCAATGCAATAGGAGCTCTTTGAGAGCAGGGAGTTTCTAGCTTTTCTGTTGGTATCCCTAGTGCTTTGAACAATGGTAATAGCTTAATAAATGTTTTCTAAACTTATTTATTCATATACAAATGACTAGGGAGTCACAACAGCCAGTGCCTGGTGAGTTTGTAACCAGAATACTGCTTTGCCTCCCGAGTCTGTGGCTAACACTTCAGTCCTCAGCATCTGGGGATGGTGGGAGAACAGAGAAAAGGCTGTTTGATGTGTGAAGCAACACATGTGGCAGGCTTGGGCAGCCTAGTAGAAAAGGCCTCTAGGGATCATGGGAGGAATCGGGGGAAGGGTGGAACAATGAGTAGGAATACTCTCTATTGAAGAGATCATAGAATTTTAGGTTAGTAAGAGACTGTAGTGATCATCTATAGGCGCTAATTATAGACAGCAGGGATTCCTGATTTCCTTGTTTCTGTCAAGTCTCTTTTGATGCATCTCTCTCGTCTTTCCTTCAGAAAGTCTCTGGTCACTTAGGACCTTAGCAATCATTTATTTCAATCCCTCATTTGATTTTTTAAATTAACTTTATTCTGAGTTTAAACACTAAATAAAAGGAATGTTTCCATATACATAGTAGAACAAAAAAAGGAGATTGGATGTGAAACTGAAAATGCCTTTTATGTGTAGCTTTTTAAAAATATATAATTAATTTAACATGCAACTTTCAAAGCTGTTCTGCTTGTCTATGCTTCTTTTTGGTTTTTCTTTTGTTCCCTTCTATTCATTGAAAAATGTTTCAAAGACCTTTGACCTTTTCTTCTTTTTTTATCCCTAGTACCCATCTCCCTCATATCTCACCCCATCAAATTAAAAACTAAAGAAAAGCAAAACCCTATAACATATTCAGATTCAAGCAAAACAAATTCCCACACTGGCTGTGTCTGAAAATGCACCTCTTACTGTGCATCCTGATTCTATCACCTCTCTGGTCAGAGATGGAGAGCATGATTTATCACTAGTCCCCAGGATTATGGTTGGGCCTTTCATTGATCAGAGTTCTTATGTCTTTCAAAGTTATCTTTCTTTACAGTCGTTGTTACTATATTTGTTGTCCTACTTCTACTCACTTCACTCTGCATTAATTCATAACTCTCCCCAGCTTTCTTTGTAACCACTGTTTTTGTAATTTATGACACAACAATATCCAGAACATTTATATGTCATAATTGGTCCAGTTATTTCTCAATGGATGGGCACTCACCTTGTCATCCCAATCCCTCCTTAGTATCTTAGTTCTTTGACACAACAAAAGAGCTACTATAGTTTGGAACATATGAGGCTTTCGCCCTTGGTCTTTTATTTTTATGCGAGTATGAGCCTAGTAAGGGTATTACTGGGTTAAAGGGTACAAACAGTTTAGAAACTTTGGGCTGGAATGGCTGGACCAATTCATAGTGCCGGTGTACCTATTTTCCCTGGAGCCTCTCCACCAATAATCGTTTTCCTTTTTTGTCGTCTTTGTCAGTCTAACTGAAGCAAGACACTCAGAACTGTTTTAATTTACATTTCTTTAGTGATTTGTAGAATCTTTTTCATAGGTTTATTGATAGCTTAAACTTCTTCCTTTGAAAACTGTTTGTTCATATCCTTTGACCATTTATATATTGGAGAATGGCTTTTGTTCTTATAAATATGTCTGGGACATGAGATTTTTATTGGAGAAAATTGTTGCATAGATTTTGCCCTAATCTCTGATTACTGTTTTTCTTCTAATTTTAACCGAATTGACTTTATTTGTATACATAACTTAAACAGTCGTATACAATTAAACTGTCCATTTTACTTTTTGTGATCTTGTCTATCCCTTGTTTGATCACGAACTCTTCACCTAATTATAGTATAAGACATTTTCTTCTTTGCTCTTTTAATTTGTTTCTGGTGTTTATTATGTGTTTATATATAAGTCATGTATACATTTAGAACTTATGAAAGTATGTCATGTGAGATATTGGTCTATGCCTAATTTCTGCCAGATTGCTTTACAATTTTCTCAGAAGTTTTGTGACATAGTGAGTTCTTACTCTACTAGCTGGAGTATTTGGGTTTAACGAACATTATGCCATCATGTTTGCTTGTTGCTTGTTTCTCTATCTTGTGTACCAGATCTGTTCCACTGCCTGGTCTTTTTTTAAAATTTTTTTTTAACCAGTAGCATATCATTTTGATCACGTTCACAGTGTTTATCATAATGCTTTCCATGTAATACATGCTTTATTCATTCATCCATTCATGATTACTACTTTGCCATATAGTTCAGTTTGAGATATGGTAGCATTTGACTGCTTCCTTCTCACTTTTTTTCACAATTTTCCTTGAAATTTTTGATCTTTCATTTCTTCAGATGATTTCATTATTATTTTTAATGTTTCTCCAGTTTAAGGTTGTCTTTAGTTCTGTAGGGTGTTTTATATATAATATGTATATATATATATCACACATACATATATATATACATATTATATATACACATACATGTATATGTAGATAGATAATTTTCCCTCCATGTCTTGGAGAGAGTAGTTATAGCTTTTAAAAAAAACTCTTTTTGTTCCATGTAATTTGGAGATCATGAGTTTTGGGTATGGTGACATACATTTAAAATATTATTCTTACATTTTTATAGGTTAATGTTATGACCAAGTGATAGCAGGCAAAAGTTCCGTCAACCATAATGATTCCCTTCTAGTAATATTTATTGATTGAATTCTCAAGGTTGGGAGGTATATATTTACAGGATGGGGATTTGTTATGATTCTTCTTCATCATCATCATCATCATCATCATCATCATCATCATCATCATCATTATCATCATCATTTCATACAACCTTCTCATTTGCCAAATGAAGAAAAAAGAGTGATTTCCCCTAGATCTTCTCTGAGGTTTTATCTGACTCGTTAGAACCTGGTTCTTCTGACTTCTAGTCTAAATTAGAGGTGATCTCAATAGTGGTTATATTTGCCTTTCCTATTACCCCTACTTATTACAAACAGCTTTGCAGACAGAATTGCAATAGTAGAAGCATTTTATATCAATCAGGTTGGGCGGGAGTTCTGCCCCATTTTATATATGAGGGAACTGGACTGTATGGGATGTTCAGGGGGGACTAGCACCTCTGGTGTGAGGGCTTGCTGAGCCCTTCTTAGGACTGCTCATCCACCTTTGGTGTCCACCTGTCTCCCAACTCTTACCTGTGGCTCCAAGAAGCTGTGTCATATGCAGTGGTCACACCCTGGCAAAACCATCTCTGCAGACAGGCTAAGCCATGTTGAAGGTAACCCATAGGCCTCACACCTGTTGGTGAATTAGAGGAAGGTCTCCCCAAAATATGTGAAGACATGAGCAAATGAGAACAATTTGTTCCAAAGGCCATGAAGGCAGCTTAAGCAGGTGCTGTAGAGCTCTTAGAGCTTGCTTAGACATTGAAGACACCAAGGTTATCCATTGCATCCAGAGCCATTGCCAGTCATCTTGATTTTTGTCTTGCCATTGGACTTTGATGATTCTGGAAGAGAGAGTAAGGATGATGACTTTGCAACTCTGCTTCACTTAAATCCAATTCATATGTAAGTCATTACCCTGTGATGTTACTGGTCCTCTTCGAAAATGAAGAGAGAACAACCACATGAGGAAACTGCACCAAATAGTTTTCCCTGCATGAGCCAAACTCTTTTTTTTTTCTGCCCTGGGAAAGTTTTTTTTAACCTACCCAAAGAAAGAGAGGTAGCATAGTATAGTGAGTTGAGTCCTACCTAGCCTTAGAACCAGGAGGATCTGAGTTTAGGTGCCGCTATACAACCTTGGGTAGGCTGCATGACCTCGGTGCTCTAGGCAATCCTCTAAGACTATAAGTTATAGATGATGTATCAATCTGCATTAGAAAGATGAGTTTTCTCATCCAGAGAAGTTCCCTATATAAATGAAATCACAGATCTACTCTTTTACCTCCAGGGGCCCACTGAATTAAAGGCAATATTTATTTATTACTTTAAGGTTTTGGAAATCCTTTACATACATTATCTAAATTGATAATGAAATATCTCATGACTTTGTTTTATTATTATTGCCAATTTTACAGATGGGAAAGCTAAGTTTGGAGATATAAAGTGTCTTGTCCATGGTCATAAAACTAGTAAGTGTGCGAGAGAGGATTCAAAAGCAAAGTTTCTCTTAATCCACGTCTAGCATCCTTTCCCCTGCACTCCACTTTCTCCCTACTGCCTTGGGCTTTTATAAGAATTTGTCATGTTTTTTCATGAAAAAAAGTTTTAGGAAAGACTCATTCATTCATTAATTTATTCTTCATTTATATAAAAGATAACAATTTGCTTTACAAATTATATCCTTCCTACTTGAGTACAGACACAGTATCAAAGATGACAGTGAGGAAGGAAGCATCACAGGATATAAAAGGGCAGGAAGAATATTTATCAAAACTTTAAGTGAATGCCTCTTTGGATTTTGTTGTTCAGTCCTTTCAGTCACATCCAACTCTTCGTGACTCCCTTTCGGGTTTTCTTGGTGGAGATACAAGATTGGATTTTACTTCTTGATAAAGAGATAGGTCAGTGTTGCCCCGCACTGAATGTGAGTAGGCTGTCAAGGCATTAACATAGATTTGTAAATTTCTTGGGCAATTTGTTCCATGAGTAGGTTTTATATATTTCTTCCCATAAGGGGTGGTGGATGGAATAGCTAATTAGTGAATTTAAAGGGTTCTGAAAACAGAAAGAACTTCCTATCTGCTAAATATGATTGTGAAAGCTGTCATTTCCCTGTATCTGGCTGTTTTTTCTTTGCAAATCAAGGTGATTTTCAAGGGATTTAGACATTGCAATACCATTGACATAAAACCCTCAATCCTTTGAGCTCTTGCTTAAACCAGCCCCTCCACTAGTGACTGAAGTTGTGTGAATAACCACCTGAAGCTCAGAATACCTGGAATCCTCCTCTATTTGTGGCTAACAATGACACTATTGTACTTGCAGTGGTGTTGTAATTACATAGTTACTGAGCAACAACCCTTTATTTTGCTCTAATTGAGTAGTAACCCCGTTGGAAAGTGTGGTAAATACCGCACAAGTCATGTTAACACTACCCACTGGACTCTTTGTTCACTTCAGTAATCTCTGTGTTAAGAAATGAGGGAGGGCTAAAAATAAATGAAAAAAAAACACATTCAACTATTTATATTTGAATCTTATCTAGAATATTTCCTGGTGTGTGTGTGTGTGTGTGTGTGTGTGTGTGCATGCATGTATAGTGTTGGGTGCATGTAGTTCTGAAAAGAATAAATAAAACTTTGAGGGCCCAGAATGAAGTTCTTAGTCTGGTAGCGGGGTGTGTGCTTGGAGGGATGCATTTTGGTTGCAGTGAGGACAGCTTGTCCCCATCTCATTTCAGCATAATAAGCAGGAGGCAGACACAGCTGAGTTTCCCCCAAAGTGGAGAGCTGTATCCTATCTTTTTCAATGTCACTGGATTGATATATCATTATGTTGTCTCATGCATATAAGGAAGACAGCTTACTGACAAGCCTCTAAGTGGAGGGAGCTTTTTTTTCCTTTTTAAACCAACAAGAAAAAAATACAAAATAGACAGTCAATGAAAATAATTTAAGAGATCATGATTTCTTCTAAATGCACCCTTTGCTAACCTTTGGAAGCTATGGAAGTAGTGAAGATTTTGTAAGTGAGCTTCACTCAGGTAACCTTATCTGATCATGTACAACACATAGTGATCTCTCCTCCATTTGAACTCTGGTGTCTGACTCCTTCATTCCTCTCCCAGCCTGGCTTCAGACTGACTAGATTTCTCCTGCATGCCTCAGCTGTCTTGCTCTGGAAGATCTCTTGGGGTCTACAGACAACATCCTTCCGTTAGTGAGCTCCTCCTAGAACCCACATTTTGAGGCAGAAACTAAATCAACTATCCTTCACTCCTTCCTCCCTGGGTAACTTCTCCCCATACCCTATTTCTTACCCCCAGTATTCAGCTCAGTTTTATGCATTCTCTTCATCAATTAGAATATGAATTCCTTGAAGACAGAGACTGTTTTTCTTTTTGTTTATTTTTCAATTCCCAGACAAAGCTTAGGACAATGCTTGACACATATTACATACTTAATAAATGCTTTTTGGTTTCACCTGCTTTCCTAAAACTCAATTTAATTCTGCAAACATTTATTAATTGCCTACCGTGTGCAAATACTTAGAATACAAACCCAGAACAACCGCCAGGAAAGAACATCTGCCTTCATGGAGATTCCTTCTAATCTCTTTTACTGTCTTTTTGGATGACTTTTGAAAATTTTTTATTGATAGTTAACTTTTCATATGTTTATTTTTTACCTTGGCAACTATATCACAAGCTCATGGAGGACAGGAATCCTGCCTTTGAGTCTTCTTTTCATCTCCTGTCTCCATCCTTAGAGCATAATCTTATTCCCAAGAGTTCCTCAATAGAGTTGTTGATTTTATTTTATATAGAATGACCTACAAAACAAAGTCACTGGTTTGCTATTGGAGTGTTATTTAAAGCCTATATAGAAAGTGATTGGCTTGTGATTTCTTCTGCTGAGGGAACCTCGTCAATCAAGTTAGATTGCAACTAGCTATGACTTTATCTAGTAGAAAAATCCTAGAGAGCTGCCTGAGGCACAGAATGGTTAAGGTATTTACCCAGTCACAGAGGTAGAAAATGTCTGAGGCTGGATTTCCTACTTCTGATACTACCTGTGTGACCTTCAGCAAGTTATTTGAAGTCTTTTTGCCTCAGTTTCCTGATTTATCAAATAAGTGAGTTAGACCAGATGACCTATGAGGTTTTCATTCCGTTCTACATGTATGATCCTAAAATCTTATGAATCCCAGTTAGTCGTCTACCCACTATGGATGCTAACTCTAAACTATAGATTAGAGTGAATTGGGGCCATTTCTCTAGACAAGTGAATTTATAGACGCATGCACATTTACTTTAAGAATCAATTACATTTCAATTTGAGTCTGGGTCTCCAAAACTTAGTTCTCAGAGGGAAGGCAAGCATTTTTTGTGCACAGAAATGTTCTTAAGGTCTCAAGGAGAGGAGTGGGTGGTTTCACTGTTCCTCACTTCCCTGTTTGAGATTAAATCCATTTCTCACTCCAAAGGATGAGAGGAAAATCATTGAATCAAAATCTGTTTGGATTTTTGCTTTTACTCTAGATAATATGGTTGTTTGAAAATTATTTTAGAAGTATTTATCTTTTTAGCATTTTTTTTCATTCTTGAGGTTAGGGATTGAAGCTGTGATTTCATTGGTAGAGGGGATTCCTTGGTGAGGAAACTCTACCAATGCAGATAAGCACCTTCTCTGCAACTTACAATCCTGGAGAGTTCTTTAAAACATTGAGAGGTTAAGTGAGTTGCCTAATGTCACACAACAAGTATGTATCAGAAGAAAGATTTAAACCCAAGGCCACCTCTTCATGACTCACCTGCTCCCTTTCCTTTTTTCTTTATTTTTCAGCATTCTAAAGCTATGATAGATAGGAGCCTCTTTTTTCTCAAATCTTCTCCTCCTCTCTAGCTCATGCATCTAAGTAAGCCTTGTCCACTGTACAACAGACAAATCTGTTTGAGGCCTATATCTCTTTCCAGTTTGGTTGGAAAAAGAGGGAGCTTGAGTCCTTTAACACAGAAGCAACCACTTGAAAAACTGTAAGAATCACTTTTTGCCTACCTCACCTCCTCTCCTTGAAATTATGGCCCACAGAGTTCAGCCAGGCAGGCTCTCTTGTTGGGCCAAGCCTTGCTTTGCCTCAGCTGAAGTAATGTTTACATGTATGCTTTTTCCATGCCGTTTAAAATATGAAATGGATACTGTGAAAACAATAGACGTATTCAAGTTCCATCTCAGAACACAAATGAGAGAAATATTCCAACACTCCTATCAGTGCCTAATAGGTATAATTTTGCTAGCGATATGTAGTAATGTGCAGCAGCTTTCCCCAGGCTGCTTCCTAAAACAAAGAAGTGGTTGTCAACCTTTTTAGAATCAGATGTTAATGATATTTCATGTCTTTGTTGAGTCTGTGGAAGGCAGCTACTGCACCTAGAAAGGAAATGATTTCCATACCCACCTCCCTCAGCCAAAGTCATTCAGATTGGGAAAGTTGGATGGCGTCCATATTTATATTTAAGAAAGGCGTAAAGGATTGACTGAGCAGTCTCCCATTTGCCTTAGTCCATGTTCAATCTTATCAATGATATGAGGGGCTTTATTATTCCCAACATGTTGTGGAGGGGGTGGGGTATGTAATGTAAGCAAAGCACCAGCATGTTTCTGGCAAAGGGGAAAGTGTTTTCTGCATTTCATGTATTTTTGGAAACATCTGAATTGAAAAGTCGTATGTCTTCCAAGATTTGGAGAAAGGTTATTAAAAGCACGGCCTGTGCTCTGAGGCCTTACCAACAGTTGTTTTGCCCTCCCTTTTCAGAGCAAGCGATGATACCTTCTTTTTCCTCAGAGTGGGTGTGAAAGATTGGAACCAGCCATGAAAAGAGGCTTTCTTTCACTCTTTGCTGAAACCTCCTTTTTGCTGCACTACCGTATGTCTTCGCTTCAGGGATTTTTTTTGTTTGTTTTAAGAAGAGGTCTTAATTCCCATTCAAAATCCATCTAGAAAAGCGTCCTGTCCCTCAAACCCCCCCTACCTCCCACCCCCATACTGTATTCCAGCTGCAGGGGATTAGCCCAGTCCTTCTACCGGATGCATATCATTTTCATCTTAAGCCTTTAGACACCCTACAACATACTATTAAGGACCTTTCAAAATATGACACTGAAGGACTGATTCACTAAAGGTTACACACCCTTCATCAGAAAACACAAGCCTCTATAAAACTTTTCAAAGAAGGAAAAGTTGTGTAAATCACTTCGATTTAGTGTCTTTCCTATTGACAAATCCCTCACTGAAAACGGGGAGATGACTCCTTTCGGAAAGTTTCTCTAGAAATGTGCAAATTAAGACCAGGGAAAATGACTTCCTTCCTGTTCCCAGTGAATGGACAATATGTCAATTCATATCTGAAGCTGTAAATATTTTATTATATTAATTAAATCATAAGAAATCTGATTCCTATCTGGACACATATATGCACATGTACAGAAATAATATGTAGGTCATATTTTCTATAGAATTTTATGGTGCTTTAGAGGCTTTGAGCCCTGACTTTCTCCAGGTGTTAGTGACACCTGTCAAATTAGGCTTTATCTAAATATAATAACTGAGGTGACCTTCAGCATAGCTGCTATGATCATTTCAGCTGTCTTGATGATTGATGCCGATTGCCATGGCCAAGTGGATCCTTATCAGGGGTTAAAGTGGCTGAAATTAGGGGACTGGATGCCTTGCTGGTTAGTCATCTTGGCCATGTAGATTCTGTACTAGCTTATTCTGGCCACTAGGAAATCAATCATTTTATAAGTGAAATTGTCTAGGACCGGCCTGGAAGATTTAATGTAATTCCCCAGATTGCCTTATTTACTCCAAGGGAGGATGTTCTCTGGGATGAGCTGTCTCATCAGTTTATAAATCTACTCATGGTCTCTCTTTGGAAGGTACAAGAGGCATTTTACACTTCTCCAAACTGAGGCATACAGATGTTAAATGACATAAAGAGTTGGAGAACTAGGAAGGGACCCCAGAATGTCTTTAATTTAGCTCTTGTAGAAGCTAAAGAAGAACAGAAAATCTTAGAGCAGAAAGCCCCTTAGATATCATCTTGTCTAACTCTTTCATTTTCCACAGGAGGAAGGAGAGCTAAAGAGGTTAATGTCTCAGTGCAGTAGAAGGCTGAGTTTAGAACCTTGATCGTCTGACTCTTGGTCCAGTGATGCTTTTTTGCTACTCTATCTTGTTCCCAGATTAACTAATTATCTTACTTATTCAGCCTGACAACAACAGCGAATTTCCCATCACTGCTCATTTTCAGGCAGATCCTAGATAAATATCTGTCAGGGATATTGTCAAGGAAATTGAAACAATGGGTCATAGGTCAGACTCTATAACCTCTTATTATCTATTATAACTTGGATTCTATAAAATATTCATTAGTTGGTTGGTTGCCTGTATCACTGTTGAACAATCTTGCTCAAAGATTTGTTTAAAAGGTAGTAGGTTCCTCCTTTTTGGAGAAGAGGCTAAAAAGTAACTTGCCATTTCTGCCATATTAGCAATTCCATTCATTGGACTAGATGGCCTTTATAGCTCTCAAATTCTGTGACTCTGTGGAATATATTTGATTTGTTAAATAGTTACTATTTCACCTACTCTTTCTGTAAGAGAAGATATAGTGTGATAGTTAAAGAGCCAATCTTGGATTTAGGCAAAGGGGATGAAATCTTACCTCTGACATGTCACCAGCTGAGTGATCTTGGGCATCCTTTAACTTGTTAATGCCCCATGCAATTCTCCACAAATACAAGTTGCAGAATAGGTTCTGATCCACACTAAGAGAGGTAAGCTTCCTTAGCAAGAAAGCTACAGGTCTGATTAAAAAAATGAGAGTGAAGTGTTATGGATGAAAAGACAAAAATGAGGCTATCCCTCTCTTCAGGGAGATTGTATTCTACAGCAAGTATGGGGCAAAAGTGAGACACTCTGAAGCAGAAGAAGGTGAAGAATAACTATTACTTCCCAGTAAAACTCCAGTAGCTCCCCATTACTCCCAGGATCGAATATAAAATCCTCTGTTTAGCTTTTAAATCCTTTCCTGACCTGACCTCTTCCTATTTTTCCAATATTCTTAGCTTTACTTCCCTTGGCATACTCTAGCATACTTATAGCTTTCTTGCTGTTTCAAGAACCTGAGAACTCAATCTCCTTGCCTTTCTGCTGGCTACCCCCTTGCCTGGAACGCTGTCCCTCCTTACCCTCTTAAATTCCCTAGCTTTTTCAAGACTAAGTTCAAATCCCTTCCTCTTCAGGAGGCCTTTCTCTTTCCTCCTCATCCTGCCCTCACCTAGTGTCTTCACTTTGAGATTAACTTACAGATAAACTTAGATCATTTTTTGAACTTAACTGTCTACACATTAACTCCTCATCCCATTAGAATGGAAGCTCCTTGAGGATGAGTCATGTTTTTGCTTTTTTAAAAAAATCCCCAGTGCTTAGCACAGTACCTGGCACATAGAAGGTGTTTAATAAATGCTTATTGGCTGACAAACTATAGCTTAAAGTGGCATTAGAGCAAAAAGTGTCCTTACACATTGGTTTTGGAAATGTGCTTTTCACCTCCTTACAATTTTATGTAGGAAGCCCAGTGTGCTTGAACAATGAAATATTCTCCAGCTGAAGTGTCATTACATGTGTCTTCAGGGCGAGTTTCCCCTTTAGCCCATCATAAAGCCCTGGATACTTTCTGAGTAGATGTTCCCGTAGGGAATTCTACTGGGATTTTAGTTATCTGGCTATCGAGCTCCTCATCCACAGAGAGAAAGAGAAAGGTGAAGCACTTTTACATGTCTAAACGATACAGATCTAGGGAAAAGCAGAATGGCAAAAGTAAGGGTTATAGACCCAGTGCTAGAAGGGACCCTAGAGGTCACCAAGTTCAACTTCCTCATTTTTCAGATAAGAAAATTGTTGTTGTGATTCAGTCACTTTTTAGCCATGTCCAATTCTTCATGACCCCATTGGGGATTTTCTTGGCAACGATATTGTAGTAGTTTGCCATTTCCTTCTCCAGTTCATCTTACAGATGAGAGAACTGACTCAGCTAGTGTTAAATGACTTGCTGAGGGTCACACAAGCTAGTACATTTCTGAGGCTGGATTTGAACTCATGAAGATGAATCTTTCTGACTCCAGGCCCAGGGTTCTAACCACTGTGCCACCTAGGATAAATACCTTGTCTAAACTCACACAGTTAGTAGAAGAGCTGGGATTAAAACTCAGGTCTTGTGACTCCAAGTTTGTTTTTTTTTTCCCCACTGTACTATGATGGGTTCAAATCCCAACTCTGCTATCTATGACCTAAGTGACCTTGGGAAAGTCACTCCACCTTCATGGGGATCTGTTTCCTCATTTACAAAATGAAGGGGTTTCACTTGATCTTTCTAAGATCTGTTGTAGTGTAATGAAAAGTGTACTGAACCTGAAGTTAGGAAGATATTAGTTTTTGACACTTAAACTGTAACCTATTTGAATCTCAGCTTCCTCATTTGTAAAATGAAGGGTCTCTAAAGTCCTTTTTTGCTCTAAGTTCCTCATCCTCTGATCCCCTGGTCAGGCATAAGTACCCATAGGTATACATTGCCTATGGTTCTCCTAGATCAACATAAGGAAATAAAATCAGGAAATCTCCCCTATGGGGAGGTAGAATTGTCTGGTGCAAGATAGGTAGTATGTGGTATAATTGGCACTGGGTGCCATTGCTAGTGGCTCTCTGCCACCCCTTTCCATATATTCCTTTTACTTTTTTCTTTATTTTTTCCTTTGCTTTGATTTCTCATGTGCCTATCCTTTCTTATTCTTTTCTGTTTTTTTCCACTTCCATTTTTCTGTTCTCTTGTTTTTGTCCGTCTAACAACAGCTGCTGTCATTGCTCAGTCTTGCAGTTGACCTTCAAGATTTTCCCAAATAACCAATTCCATGTTTATAAAGTGGAGTCAAAGAATCAGGAACTCAAAATGTATTTCTGCCTCATCTCTTTTTTAATTCTGTTACTCAGAGCAAATTATTTCATCCTTACATATCTTAGTTAATCCATCTGTGAAATGGTTATTATAATAACAAAGTTATTATAATGTTATAATAACTTGCTCATGGAGGGGACTTGTGAATCCTAATTCATGTTTGTAAGGCACTTTAAGATTCTTAGATGAAAGGCCCCAAATAAACGTTGTATTATGACAACTGTTCATTCCATTCTGCTGTTAATTTTGATAATATCAAAGGACTCATGCAGTGTTATTGAAATTAGTACTTACTATCCTATGGGCAAACATGAAAAAACAATCATAAAGGGCTAAGCAAGAATAAACTGCTTACATTCATACAGGGGAAGTTGATATATGTGTCTCCTCTGAACCCCTAACATTACCAGGGGCCATAGAAGTAATACAATTAGACAGATGTTAGTCAGTTAAAATTTATGAAGTACCTACCGTGTTCCAGGCATTGTGCTAAGAGTCGGTGATATAGAGAGACAAAAGACAGTCCCACCTCTCAAGGAGCTCACAGTCTAACGAGGGAGACAGCAAGTGAAGAACTATTTATAAATCAGCTATATCCAGGATAAATTGGAGATAATCAACAGAGGGAAAACACTAAGAATGGTTCACAGCAAAGTGGATTTTGCTGATTGAAAAAAAAATAATTGAAAACATACTCACACAAATCCTATGATCCTATAAGTTGGAAAAACAATAGCATATTCTTTAATGATGAAGGTCGGGAACCCCATGTCTGTATTTGAATGATATTATTATAATCATTTTTCATTTAATTGAATAAACATGTATTTAGTGTTTACCACATGCAGGCCAGTAGGGGTACAAGGAGAAAAACGAAACATTTTATTTCCTTGTGGAATTTACAACCTATAGGGGAGAAAAAATAAAATAAATACAAAGTAATTTAGAGAAGGCAAGAGAATAAATTTATTATTTTTGTGAAATATTCCCTTGGGGGTCTCCCTGCCCCTATTTTAGAGCATGTTTCTGATGTTAACTTCAATGATAACCCTTTTAATTGGCTGCTGAGCCTGAATTCAGTGGTGATTCTAAAGGGGCAATCCCAGACCCTCAGGTCTCTCTCTTTCCTTTTGGCTCCGAGGTATGAGGATGATTCCAAGCTCTGGAAGGTCAGTAAAGGAAGTGCCTTCTCCCCATCAGTGAGGTCTTAGGAGTGTATGGCTTCCTAAGTAAGCTTTTGTCTAGGAGAGAGCCAGAGAGCCACTTCCCCTTTGTTATTTCTCTTTGGTCAAGAGTCAAAATACTGGCTGTTGGAACAGTTGCAGTGGCAACAGTGGTAGAGGTAGGGGTAGGGGAGAGTGGGTGGGAGAGACAGAGACAGAGAGACAGAGAGAGAGAGAGAGAGAGAGAGAGAGAGAGAGAGAGAGAGACAGACAGACAGACAGACAGACAGACAGACAGAGACAGAGAGACAGAGAGACAGAGAGACAGAGACACAGAAACAGAGACAGAGACACAGAGACACACAGAGAGGCACAGAGTCACAGAAACAGAGAAGCATACCCGCAGAAACAGTAAGCCACAGACAGACAGAGACAGAGAGTGAGACAGAGAGAGGGAGTCAGAGAGAAAGAAAGAGGCAGAGGAAGAGACAGAAAGACAGAGAAGCTACTTGAAAGAAAAAACCCACTTGGCATTGATCAGGCTGTACTCAGTGGAGGTGCCTTGTTGAAAATGTCTCAGTAAGGCTTGCATAGTAGCATTTTAACTGACTAATTCTGTAACTCTTTTTTTTGCTTAACATTTCCTTTTCTGTGTATAGGAATAAAACTCAATATAATAAAATAAATATTTCGTAAGTACTTTCTGTGTCCATTTCTGATTTATGTTTGTACTCTGAGTATTTTTTTAACTTACTTTCCAACCTGTTGGGGAGGATCTCTTAGAGGAGAGCCCAAAATGAATTGTTCTTCAACAATATGAGGTGGGGGTAGGAGTGGATCCCTGGGGAGCTTACTTTCCCTATTGAAGAGACAAAGAACGCCAGAACAATGAACCCTGGCTAAAGCATAAGGGGAGGTAAAGGGCTGGGATTGGCAAACGTCTCTAACTCCTGTGGCTTCAGGTTAGTGCTGCTAGTTTTGGAACACCAAAATTTTTTTTTTACCTTAAAAGAAATTTTATTCTTATCTTCAAAAATCCTCATGCCTTTAAAAAATATTTTTCCATTGCAGTGGTAGACTACAAAATGATTGTTATTCATCTAGTATAATAATAATTTCTTATGTTTATATATTGCATCGTGGCTTATAAAGTCTTCACACATATTATTTTATTTACTCCTTAGAAAGAGTCTATGAAGTAGGTAGAATAATACTGTTTTTTACAGATGAGGAAACTGAGGCTCAGAAAGGGTAAATTACTTCCCAAAGGCATAACACCTTTTACTTGGTGACAGTGGGACTTGAAGTCATTGCTTCTGACAGCAGGCCCAGTGGGTTTTTCCCCCATTATGTAAGTTGTCTTTCTGCTTTTGGAATTACTTTTGATATTTCCCTTTCCTTCATTTCCTACAACCAATCAGTCATTATATCCAGTCATTTCTTTATTTGAAAGGGCTGTGATTCATCCCTTACTCCCCATTCCCATTGCCATCACTTAAGTCCAGGTCTTTATCACCTCACACATCAATTAATGCAAAGTTTTCCAGGTTGGTCTCACTTTCTCCAGGCTTTTCTTCCTCTGAGCCATCATGTATAGCCTTCCAAATGAATCATTACCAAATGCCACATTCATTTTATTACTTTCTTGTTCACATGGCTTTTCATTGCCTTTCAAATTAAACGCAGAATCCCTGCCTGGCTTTCAATGTACCACACTGCCTAGCCAAATATACTTCCTATTACTCTTTAATATATAGCATTTGTTCTAATCAGGCTAATTCTCCTATAAAACAGTATATTCCTGTCTATCTCTGTTCTTTTGTTCATATTGTCTATAATCCCTTCTAAAAAATCCAGTCATTATGCCCAAAAGACTATAAAAACCTGCACTCTTTGACCTAGCAATATCACTACTAGGTCTATATCCTATAAGAGATTTCAAAAAACCCCAAAGGAAAAGAACCTATATGTACAAAAATATTTATAGCATCTCATTTCTAGTGGCAAAGAACTGGAAATTGAGGTGATCCTCATAAGTTGGGGAATAGCTGAATAAGTGCTACCTGATTGCGATGGAATGCTAATGTGCTATAAGAAATGATGAGCAGAATGCTCTCAGAAAAAAAAAAAACTTGGAAAGTCTTATATGAACTGATGCAAAGTGAAATGGGTAGAACCAGGAGAACATTGTACATAGTAACAGCAATATTTAAAGATGATCAATTGTAAATGACTTAGCTACTGTCAGTAATACAATGATCCGAGACAACTCTGAAAGACTTAACATGAAAAATGCTATCCATCCCCAGAGAAAGAATTGATGGTGTCTTGAATACAAATCAAAGCATACTTTTTTTTAACCTTTTTTTCTTGCAGGTTTTTTTTGATTGATTTATTTCATGAAAGGTCTTTATCAAAGGATGGATACTTGGCTGATTAATTTCTACATCCTCTTGCTCCATGAATGTCTATTTCTTTGTAGTTAACATACCACAAACACATAGTCATTGGTGATATTTGGACTGTGCAAGGTGTTCTACTAGTTTGCATGGCTTTCCTTAGGATTTTAGTTGTCCAAAAGCTCCTGAAGCATTCCCAAAATAGTTAGTTACCCTGCACCACTTCTTACCAAAAGATTTAGGTGGGCGTCATTATGGTTACTGCAAACTCCTCGACACAATAAAGCAAATAATTCACGAGTATCTCCTATGTGCATAACACAATGCTTGGTGGCTAGGTTTAGAGAAACAAAAGTGAAACAACTTTTTTTTTGAGAACTTGCATTTTATTGAGGCACAGCTCCTCACTATTTTCTAATTCCTGCCCTTTCTTTAAGAAGCCTCCTATAATCCCCATCCCCTCTGATGTCTAAAATCATTCCTTTCTTGATCCACTCTAGTCCTTGTTGTCTGGATCACTCCTATGGCAGACAATGCTATTTTAAATTATTCTTTAATTACTTTGTGCATGTTGAGGCTAGGAACTATGCCTTATTTATATTTGTACCTTCCATAGCACTTAGCTATGTATTATATGATACCTTATTCATGATAGGAACTCAATATGTCTGTTCAATGAATGGATAGAAAGATAAATGTCCTATCTTCCCAACCTGATAATAAATCCTTCCAGAGAAACTTACAAATTAGCACTGTTTACTAGATATAAGAGGTTTTTAGTAAGTATTTTTGGGGCGATCATGATGAATCACTGTGAACCTTGTCATCTGTGAATGCCATGGTTGGAGGAAAGTCTTGGATTCCTCAGTCTCTGGTGAAAATAATAGCCTTTGTGTTCAAGGAGATCATAGAATCATAGGATTATAGATTTAGAGCTGCTAGAAACCTTAGATGTTACCTAGCCCACATTTTACAAATGAAGGAACTGAGTCCCAGAGAGGTTAGCTGACTTGTTTAAAGACATGCAAATAAGTGGCAGCAGTGGGAATCTGGTCCTAATCCTATGATACTGAGGCATTGCAAAAAAGATATCAATTATATGTATGAAATCATGCAAAATGTATTCCCACATCAGCTATATTGCTTTTGCTTTGTCTCAGATCACGATTGCTACCACTGTCTTTTTTACTTCAGCTGAAGCACAATAGATTCTGTTCCAGCCATTTATTTTAACTTTGTGTGTGTCTTTTTATTTCAAGTGTGTCTCTTGTAAACAACATATTGTTGCATTCAGGTTTCTAATCCATTCTCCTATCCACTTCTGTTTTATGAGTAAACTCAACTTGTTCACATTCATAGTTATGATTACTGTGTATTCATCTCCATCCTATTTTCTTATGTTTATCCTTATCTCTCTCTTTTTATTGTCTGTCTTCAAAAATCTGCTTTGCTTCTCTCACCATTGCTTCCCTTAATCCACTCTTCTTTTCATCACTCCTCCATATTTCTCTTCCTCTTCCCCTCTTATTTCTCTATTGAGTCGTATAGATTTCTATACCCAACTGAGTGCCTATGTATGATCTTCCCTTTTTGAATGAATTTGATGAGAGTGAGGTTCAAACATTGTCTATCATGCCTTTTTTATGTGAGAAAAATTTCTCCATTCTACCTCTCCCTCCCCACTTCTTTCAGTGCACCCCTCTTTCTCACATTTATTTTTTTTAAATCATCCTAACACTCACGCTTATGCCTTCTGTCTATGTAGACTCCTTCCAACTGCCCAAATAATGATACAATTCTTAGCAGCTATATTTATCGTCTTCTCATGTAGGAATGTAAACAGCTTAACTTTATTGATTACTCTTTCCTATTTACTTGTTTATGTTTCTCTTGAGTTTTCTGAGTGTCAGACTTTCTATTTCGCTTTGGTATTTTCATCAGCAATGCCTGAGAGTCTTCCATTTCATTTCATAGTCATCCCCCTCTTCCCCCTACAGAAGATTATACTCAATTTTGCTGAATAGGTTATGCTTGGTTGTAATACTAGCTCATTTGCCTTTTGGAATGCTGTATTCCAAGCCCTATACTCCTTTAACAAGGAAGCTACTAAATCTTGTGTGATCTTGACTGTGGTTCCATGATATTTGAATTGTTTCTTTCTAACTGCAATATTTTCCCTTTGACCTGGGAACTCTGAAATTTGGCTGTAATATTCCTGGGAGTTTTCATTTTGGGATCTCTTTCAGGAGGTGATTGGTAGATTCTTTCAATTTCTATTTTACGCTCTGGATCTAAAATATAAGGGAAGTTTTCCTTTATAATTTCTTAAATATTATGTCTAAGCTCTCTTTTGATCACTTACAGGTAGTCCAGTGATTCTTAAATTGTCTCTCTGTTTTCTAAGTCAATTGTTTTTCCAATGAGATATTTCAGATTTTAATCTATTTTGTGAATTTGTTTTGTTTCTTGATGTTTCATGGAGTCATTAACTTCCAGATGCCCAATTCTAGTTTTTAAGGAATTATTTTCTTCAGTGAGTTTTTGTACTTCTTTTTCTATTTGGCCAATTCTGCTTTTAAAGGAGTTATTTTCTTCAGTATATTTTGGTGCCTCTTTTACCAAATTGTTAATTCTTTTTTCATAGTTTTCTTGAACAGCTCTCATTTCCTTCTCCAAAATTTCCTCTACCACTCTTCTTTAACTCTTACAGGAATTCTTGTTGGGTTTGGGTCCAATTAGCATTTTTCTTTGAGGCTTTGATTGTAGCTATTTTCACATTGTTGTCTCCTTCTGAATTTGTGTCTTGGCCTTTCCTGCATTTTGTAGTAGCTTTTTATGGTCAAGTTCTTCTTTTTTTGCTATTTGCTCAGTTTTTTCAATATGTTTTTTGAACCTGGGAGTTGGGAGGCACTGTTCCAAGCTTCAGGCTTTTTTGTGCTACTGTTTTTAGAGCTAGTTCTGGGAGTTTGAAAGTTTGGTTTCAAGGTGGGGTGATCCTAAGAGAGGTAGAGTCACTGTTCTCTGGGTTTGCATTCTGGTCTTTACCTAGGAAGGGCCCCTGATCCCTTTCAGCTGCAAGCACTAGCACTCTTCTCTGTCCTGGAACTGAGACCCAGAATATGGGGAATACAGTTGCCAATCAGCACTAGCTACATCCCACGCGAAGGGTCTCCTGCGATCTCTTTCTGACATGTTTTCTGACCCCTTACTGTCTCTGGACTGAGAGTTCCCAAAGCTGCTGCCACTGTTGCTATTGCTACCCCCCCACATATGTGTACTCCAGACTGGCCTACACCCTAGTGTCACAGACTGTCCTGTCACAGACCTGTCCTGCTAACCTTCTAAGTTGTCTTAAGCTGGAAAAGGTGGCTTTGCTGCCCCCAAATTTTATTTGAGGCATTATTTTAAAGTTGTTTGGAGGGGAATGGTGGGAGAGTTTGGCTGGGTTGTTGTCTGTACACCACCAGCGTGTCTCTGCCTCCTGAGCTCTTTCAACAGAACCATACTATTAAACTATATAAAGGTAATAGTTTCTATTTATATAACAATTTTTGGTTTCAAAGTGCTTTGTATACATTATCTCATTTGACTTCTACTCCAATCCTGTGAGAGTGATAGTATTATTCCCGTTTTATATGTGAGGACACTGAGGCTAATATAATTTAGGTGATTTGCTCAAAGTTTCGTAGGCATGAAATGGTAGAACTAGAAACCAGGGTTTCTGCTTCTAAATTCAGTGTTCCTTCCACAACAGCAGCCCATGTTGATGTGCCGTCTTGCCCTGAAGAGGCATATGGACCTTATCCGTACCACATTTCTGTGAGGGATATAGGTGGTATGTATTAAAATGATGATAGGAGAGGTAAAGCAATTATAGATGTAGCGATTGAGTTATTTGTTTAGGATGAGAGGCCAGAGTCTCGTTTTATAGGTAGAAGACATAGAGGCACAGATTTAAGCTTGGAGAAAAAAAAAGAAGTCTTCCTAATAATTAGAACTATCTCAAAGTAGAATGCTCTAATTCACTTAGTGAATGACTTCCTTACTTCTCCACACTCAGCAGGGGATGGATGACCATTTGTTGGGTATGTGACAGAGGAGTTTCTTAGTCAAGTATGTATTAGACTAGATGGTCACCTACAGAGATCATTTCCATCTCAATGATTTCATGAGTCTCTGGTTCTGTGAAAATGATAGCATATGTTCTTATGGTTCCTTTCCATCTTTCAAACTATAACTGGTGATTCCATGATCCTGTTTTTAGAACATAGGAAGTACCACTGTCAGCAGTCACAATTCATTAGGGGAATCCTGGACTTTTCCTGGTAATTCTATTGTGTGACTATGTAATCTTTTCAGTGTTTTTTTTTTATACCTGGTATTCCTTATGTAGGACAATTTTTAAATTTCTTTTAATTTTAAAAATATGTCATAATTCCAGGGGTGCATTGGAACCAGTTTGAATCAGCTCCTGAGATTTATTGTTCAGTCATTTCAGTCATGATCAACTCTTTGTGACCCTATTCAGGGTTTTCTTGGCAAAGATACTAGAGGAGTTTGCCATTTCCTTCTCCAGCTCATTTGACAGATGAGGAAACCGAGGCAAATAGGGTCACATAGGTACTAACTGTCTGAGGCTGGATTTGAACTCAGGCCCACCTGTGCTCTATCCACTGTACCATCTAACTGGCCCTGTGAACTAATTATTAAAGTTTGAATGTGTGCATTTATACCTTGGAAACCTATGTATTTCAGAGACCTGATTGTTAAATATCTACCTGTACAATCTTGTAAATTCCTTGAGTATAAGCAGGTGTAGTTTAATGTAATGGGAAAATGCTGTCTTTAGAGTGAAATGACCTGGGTTTATATCCTCACTCTACTGCCTGACTTTTGGCCAGCCTTTCTTCCCTATACGGGCCTCTCTTTCTTTATATGCAAAATGAGGGTCTTGGACTAATGAAAGTTCCTTCAGTACTAAATTCTATGATCCTTTTCATATACAGACAACTACAGCTGCAGAGCATTCGTTCTGTTAATCTCTTCAGCCTCCTACCCAGAACTCCCCACCCTTGCTTTGAAGGCACCCTGCATACCCTCTCCTTTTTACTGGATGTTACACACCACTTTTGTTATTTTCACTGAACCATCTTTAGTGACTGCCAAGACTGTTTTTCTCAAGAGGCTAAGTACACAGAGGTTTCGGTTATTTTTTGACTAACTGCCCCTACTCAAGTAATTTTTCTCCTACTATAGTGCTCCCCAAAACACCCACCCACATTTCATTCTTTAAAGTTCTATGAGCTCTTAGATGCTCCATTTTTCATGTTGTCATCGAGGCTGGGTCTCAGAATGGAATCTCGATTCATGTGCTTTGGGGTTCTAAGGCAACCAAAGAATACAAACCTGGAATTTGTCATTATCCATTTGGCTTCTGGTCCATCAACTCCAGTAGCCTGCCCCCAGGAGTGGTGAATCCCTGATTCTTCAGAAGATATTCTTTTCTTCGTAATGTATTGGGTTAATTGAAAAATGCTGTGTGCTGGCTGAAAAAAAAAAGAAACCCTTCCGCATTTGGAAAGCAACCAACACAGCCAGATGGAAGGCAACATAATGTAGTGAGTGGAGAATTGGACAGGAAATCAGAGTGCTTGAGTTCCAACCAATGACTTACTCTATGATTTGGGACAAGCAATCTTTGTAAGCCTTAGTTTATATCTCTGTGTAATGGGAATAGCAATGCCTGAGCTACTTTTTGTTTGAGGACATAATGAAAGTGCAGGAGACAAAGGGGCTGTTCCCCATACTTGAAAAAGGAGCCAGTGACTTACTTTTGGCAGCATTCCTGACTTCTAATGAAAAGACACCCATCTATTTGGGCCTATCACAAATGCTACTTCCTCCATGGTCATCCTCTGTGATGCTGTCTCTGGTCTCCCTAGCTGGAAGTAGACTGTTTCTCAGAAATCTTGTAGTCTCTGGTTTGCATCCTTCTTAGAGTCTTATCTTTTATTTTGCATTATGTTTATTTGTTTTTATGGATTGCTTTTCTTACTGGATTGTAAACACTATGAGGGCAGTTACCATATCTTACTCATCTTTGTATTTTCTCCAGTACCAAACATAATGCCTTATATATAATAGGCACTTAATATTTATTAAATGAATGTAATTTGCCAGCTGGTTCTTGAAAGACCCCATTATACTCTCAAAGGGAGCTGTTGCTTCCTTTTCAATGCATGGATCAGGTCTGCGTGCTTTAAATGCCTCTGAGTAACATTTTGTTGGTGTTGCTATAAGACACTCTGCCCAGAAAATACGAGTGACATCGTTCTGTGGGCTTGGCTGTCCATTGACTTGGACTTGTCATCAATCTATTTTCCAGCAGGGAGCAAGAGAAAATGCTGAAAAAACAGGAGAGAATCAGATGAGAGAGTTAGCTAAACTAGGGCTAAGAATACTATATAACTATGCATTTCTATGGCAACTCATAGTGTAGAGAGAAAAACTCTGGGGAAGAAGTGTGCTCCAGGCCTAGTCCTTTAGGCCAGTGGAAGGGGAGTTGGCCCAACCTCTGTTCTCAGACCAGGTGACTGTTATGACCATTCAAAAAGGTATTATGGACTGGCAGGAAGCCCTCACTTCCCCCAAGGGATGAGAAGAAAGGCTCCATCTGAGCCATTCATGAGAAACTGGAGCAACACAGAATATACCCAGACTGCCAAGTAGCCTATCAGCTCTACTGAAGGCTGTGAAGTGGAAAGAAATCAGGAGATTAATGACTTGCAGAAAGATGCTAACTTTTTTTTTGCTGGAGAACACAGGAAACTTGGAGGATTGTAGTTGATGCTCAGATCTCAGAATTATGTGCTTGGAGCTGTTAATAAAGGTCAGTTTCTACAGAATCTCTGCTTCAAAATATGAAAACAGAGTCTGATTCTAAACTATAGTAAATGGACTTGTGGAAAAGAATCCCATCTCCAAAAAACCCAAACATCACAAAATCCTTGTTGAATGCACTGAGGGGCAGAATCTTCAAGATAGCACAGGGGAAAATAGGAGAAAATGTTGTTTCCCAATATCCTTAAATCAATAGAATGTTCTACAAAAGGGATATGTGGAATTCACTACCCTGGAAAACAGAGTAGGTGATTTCCCTTTTGCAATGATTTAAATTCAATACTGATTAAATTCGGGGGGGGGATGTCACAAATTACATATCTGAGCCCTTAAAATATTTCTGTGATGTCCTGAGATAATAGTCTAAGTATAATGAGATTTGCTCTAATCAATGAGAAACGGACACTGGTTTCTTTGTCTGTACATATATTTAGAGAGTCTCTATGGATGCCTTGAACTTAGGAGTTTGGCCAGAGCAAACCTGTACTTGGAAATAGTGACCTTTCTCTCAAGAAACTGCTGCTCCAGAAATGTTAAGAATGACTTAGCTTCACTGTGTGTGGCTCTGTCATGCTTCCATGGTAGAAGGACCTAGGAGGTAAAAACTGACCCTCCTAACTAGGGCATTTGGTTGTGGTTCTAAAGTCAGTGTTGTTGGTAGATTTGTCCTTGTTCTTCATTGTATACCTGCCATGTTTTTCTATTTCATAATCTGGATGGATCTCTTAAAAGTTATTTCATATTTATCCTGTGTATAGCTTGTTTGTATGTATTTGTTTGCTTGTGATCTCCCTCATTAGATTGTGAGCTCCTTGAGGCCAAGGATTATCTTTTGCCTCTATTCATATCCCCAGTGCTTAGCACAGGGCTTGACACAGAAGGCTCTTAATAAGTGTTTATTGACTATTCAGATCAGAGTAGATGAATTGCTCAAAATCAGCAAATAATTGTAAATGGATTTGATGACTAGAGAGGAGAAAGTAAAAAGTGGAATGCTAAGCAGAAAAGAAAAGGACCTAGATAAATGGAAAATCAATGTCCTCTTTGATTCTTATAGAAATAAATGGTTGGGAAGATTCTTTTGTTCTTCTCTTAAACATCTTTTTATTCTTATTTTAAAATTTGCTAGATAGCTGTATTTTCTTAACTTTATATACTCACAGATAACCAGCAAGAATGTATTTATGTTACAATTCACTGGTATAATGAGTAAAATCAGATTTTGGCTCCTCTTTTAAAGCATCCATGAATGTAATCCCATTAGCCCAAATGAAAAAGTCAAATTGGATCTTAGCCACCCTTAAAGATACCTACCTAACAGTAATAATTATCATCTATTTCTTCTTATACTTTGTGAGGAAGTGTGGCATATCAGCTAGAAGACTAGAATTGGAGTTAGAAAGATTGGGATTGAGGTCCTGCTTCTGACATGCTTCCGGGTATGTCACTAAATCTGTCAATGTCCTAAATAACTTTTTAAAACTACAAATGATAACGAATTTGCCAGTCCTCAGCAGTCTAGAGAGTTTCTATACTGAAAGTTCTACCATACTGAAGAAATCACAAAGCTAGATTAACCACCCCAACCCTACACCATCCAAAAATTCCCCAATAATTTGTGAATATAATCTACTTTGAATACCGTAATACTGTTAAAATGTACATACGGTTTGTAGCTAACATTAAGGGCAGGGCCCCGATTATCGTGGCCCTGTTGCTGGCTTCTGAATGCTAAATGGGTATTTTAATGGGTATTAATGGGTAGCCATATTGTTACTAAACACATTTAAACTGCTGAACCAATTCCAGTCCCAGAAGAGACCTCAATCACATTTACATGTCTGCAGAACAATTAAGCGATCTGATCCAATCTCCGGAGATGTCCCAAGTAATAAAACATCATGGCAGACTTGGGATATTGGATTTTATATTGTCTTTGTGCCTTATTGGTCACTTTTTCTTGATAACACTTTGATTATTCAGGTTAGTCTAATGCTTATGGAGCTCCTAGTATGCTAGGAATTAGGTGGTTTTTGAAGAAAATGAAACACTCCATATGAGACAAGTTGAAGATATTTTCCTTTTAAAGGATCTGTGATTTCATTGTTTTAGAGAGCTTCTGACTGGGAAATCTCTTGACCAAGGAAGATTGCCACTTTCTCTCCAAGTAAATCTCAGAGAGTTGCCTGGGGGCAATGAGGGATTGTGATTTTTCTCAGGGTCACACAATTAGCACGAGTCAGAGTTAGGATCTGAACCCAGGTCCTTTTTGACTTAGGTGCGTTCTCTATCTGCTATACTGCGCTGCTTCTGACTTTTATTTACTCCTTGAAAAAAAAATGAAAATTTGGTGAACTGTGTTCTACTCTAGCTTAATCGCTCCTTTTCTTACTTGATTATCATAGGCATCTTGGAGATGAGCTGGGATGAGAGAAAGTAGATTGGTACTAAAGAAGGGAGGAGTTGTAAGACTAGAGAGTTTTGGGGTTGGAGTAAACTTCAAAGGTGGATCTGAGCCCTATGGAAGCATTCATTTTACTTATAGCATCTCTGACAGATGGTCATCTTGGGTTCAAATCCTGGCTTTGCCACTTACTAGTTACATGACCTTAAGCAAGTTATTCAACTTCTCTAGGTCTCAACTTGCTGACTGTAAAATGAAGGAGTTGGATTAGATTACTCCTGAAGTCCCTTCCATTTTGATATACAATATATAGACAGCTTCTTGAGGACCACCTACATTATACTAGACAGGGTACTAGAACTTGGGTTCATATCCCATGTCAGGTACTTGCTAGGTGTGTAACCTGGGACTTAACCTCTTTAATTAATTAGTGTGACCCTTAAATTGTCTCAGCTGGTTTCCTCGTCTGTAAAATGGTACTAGTAATAATACCTACCTTACAGGGTTATTGTAAGGATCATATGAAATAATATATGTAACGCATTTTGGAAACTTTAAAGCACTATATGAACATTAGGTGTTATTATCATCATATCATTATTATTAATTATCTTCATTGCTGTACTCACCACTATGACATCTTCTTGGCCTGAACATTTGCAGGACATAGACAATAACTGGATATTAATTTTTTTACTTTTCTTAAATGATGAGCTGAAATTATGCCTATCTGACAAAGGACTATTCAAAAACAACTATTATAACTTTGAAAAAGAACTACTACTAAGACAAATTTCTATCTTCTTCTCCTTTGAAATCATCATCATCATCACCATCATCTTCATAATCATTCCACACACGGAGCCATTGGAAAGTCTTAGTGAGCCATGCAGTTTTAAAGAATTTGAAACAGCTGTTGGTCAGAACCCTTCTGGCCATTCACTTCTCCGTGAAAGGGTGTTCTGACGCTCTTCGTCTCAGCCTAATATTCGCTCATGTCCTACTCCAATGCCTCATCTGGCATAGAGATGACCTTGGCATCTGGAAGCTGGTGCCAGCAGACCACAAGCTCTGAGAAGTCCTACCATGCTGGAAGGGCTTCAAGTACAGGCCTGGTGACAGATTGTATGTCTGTCATCAGCACCCTACACCAGCTGAATTCAGTTTGGAGGCTTGGCCATGAAGTATTGCTTTTTTTCTTTCAGTCACAGCAGCTCAAGAAGGTCGTCCACTAAAGTGTGGGGAGCATCTAATCTGCCTCCGTAGTAGGAGAATCCAAAGCTCAGAAGTTGGGTCCTTGAAGAACTGAAGTTTGAAGAATGAAAGACTTTAACATGGTCATCAGTTAGAAAGTCAATAAACATTTATTAAATAAATACCTAGTATGTTCCAGGCACTGTGCTAAGCATTGGGATACAAAGAAAGGCAAAAGACAGTCCCTGTTCTCAAGATCTCTCTGCCTAATGTAGGGAGATGACATACAAACAACTATGTGCTGATTTTTCAGTGCTTTGCACCTCAGCCTCAGACTGGTCTTTAGTTACTAATGCTATCTTTCCGTCCTTTATATTCCAAGTTTTTTTAAAAAAAATAGACCACACATACGAAAAGATGAGAATACATGAAAGCTTGGGGTAAAAGTATTCCTTGGTGAATGGACATGTTCCCAAATTATTATTAGTTCCTCAAGAACATTCAAAAGCTTTTTTTGTTGAATTTTTGCTTTGAAAATGAATATAGGGAATAACTGTCTTTCTGTGTAGTGGTTATCAGCTGGTACAAGTGCATGACATTCTGTCCCTGAATTAATCCATGCGATATCATCCCCCGATGCTATGGAAAGCTTGACCAAAAATTATTTCCAACAACAAAAGGGGAAACCACCCACACATTCTCTGTAATGTCAGCCAAGTATGTTGCTGAAAATTGGTTTTTCAATTTCTTATTGAAGTTATTTCAACTTTATTTGAAAAGAAGTTATTTAGATCTGTAGAAAGTTGGAAAGAGATTAGTGACTTCATAATCTTTTAAGTTAAAGGATCAGTCTGTTACTGCATACTAGAAAATGATTGGATAGGGGAGACACTGTCAGTTGATACTTTCACTGCAACTTAAGAGTCTTAAAGAATTATTAGGAGAATTGAGAGGTCAACTGACTTGCCCAGTCAAGGCTCACAGTCTGTATGTGTCAGAGGCAGGATTTCAACCCAGATCTTCACATTTCCAAGGCAGATTCTGCCTCATTACCTCTTGTTGAGTAGGAAGGCCATTGTTCATTTTCCTCTAAACTGAAGTACTTCTGGGTAATTGGGAATTTAAAGAGATTAATATTAAGCTATTTAATGACTAGTTCTAGAGATAAGTTTATAGTTCCATTTTTTATTATGAGATGGGCTTAATCTATAGCATATTATAAAACCATAGAATCCTAAAATTGTAAGAGACATTTGAAGTAATGTTGTCCCACATGTTTACCCATGTAGAAATCCTCTCTATAAGATCCCTGACAAGTGGTCATTCAGTCTTTGGTTGAATTCTTCTATTGGCAGAAGGGAAGAAGGAAACAAGCATTTATTAAGTACCTACTATGTACCACTCACTGTGCTAAGTGTTTTACAAATGTTATCTTGATTGTTACAAGCCAAGGAAGTAAATATTATTATTATTACTCATTTATAGTTGCAAAAACTGAGGCAGACAAAGTTAAGTGACCCACTGAGGGTCACATAGCTAATAAATATTGGGGGCTGGATTTGAACTCAGGTCTTCAGGCCTTTAGGCCCAGCCTTCTATTTACTATACCACCTTACTATCTTACTAAGCAGCTATTTCAATTTTTAAACAGCTGTAACTATCTGAGGAATTTTGTTTTACATATTATGAAAGGCACTTTGTTGGAAGAGAGCCTTTCTGGTGGCATTTGGCTTTGCTAAATTAAATTCTTTTTTAAGTCAACAAACAATAAGCACAGTGAAATCTTATGTACTCTACACATTTCACTCGATTTCGAGACTATAAAGATGTGGTCTGCTATGGAACAACATTTGTGAAAGCTGGTCTATTCTAGTCTTTAAAAATGTTTTATTAATGTACTTTTTTGTTACATCCCTGTTATTTTGCAATGGCTGCTCTTCCTTCCACTACCGATAGAACCCACCCTTGCACCAAAGACATACAGTTTAAGCAAGACATGTTGAGCACATGTGGCGACTTGTGCCTCATTTTACACCTATAGTCCACAACAATCCTAAGAAATGGGAAGTATGTTTTACCCTCTGAACTCATAGTCACTGTTAATCACAGTTCTAACAACTTACTGTTTTGTTTTCCTTTGCCCTGTATTCATTTTATCTATCATTTTCTTGGTTCTGTTTACTTCATTTTGCATTAGTTTATGTAAATCTTCCCTAATTTCATTGAGTTCTACATTTTTGTCAGGATATTCACATGACAGAATTCAGACTCGTTCTTCAATCACTGGACACCCACTTTTTTTTTTTTTTACAGTTCTTTGCTACCAAAAATCACTTGTATAAACATTTTTGTAGGTGTGAAACATTTCCCTTTGTGTTTGATCTTCTTGGGTTATGTGCTCAGCAGTGTTACTGCTGGGTCAAGGAATATGTACAATTCAATGATTCTTCCAGAAAAATACCAGAATGTTTTCTGGAATAATTGGAATAAGTCACAGCTCTACTAATAGTGCATTAGTGCAGATTCCAAATCAAATAAGGATTCTCAATGCATGATGAGGCTATCCAGATGTTCCTGTTTGCTACTGCCATTGTGTTGATTATATCAAGCACTAGAATATTGTAGAATTTCCTAAATGAGATCCGTAAGCACAAAAAATAGTTCATCCTATCTACATAGTAACAAGATTCCTCGTTCTCACTATGCCATATATTATGTAGATAGTATGCTGATAGTTCTCTACCAGTTCACAATCTTGGGTAAATGCTGTGAATACATAGTGATTTAAATTCAAAATTAAATAATGAGTAGGGTTGGATTACTTTTGGAAAATTGTGCAGTGCCTTTAATGACTCCATGGTTCTCCATGAAACAAATTTTAATAAAAGTCTTCCAGTGATCCTGGGTGGCATGCTGTGAAATAATATAGTCTTCATCATATCAGTCTCTACCAAGAGACAGGCCAATGGGAACCCTGTTCTCAGAGAATGCACTTCAAGTTCTGTCTAGTATAAACTCATGGAGGGGGCAGGCTTGGTAAGCCTTCTTCTGTGTATGTATGTTGTTGTGATTTTGTTGATTAATTATGTCCAACTCTTCATGACCCCTTTTGGGGTTTTCTTGGCAAAGATACAGGAATGGTTTGCCATTTCCTTCAGCTCATTTTACATATGAGGAAACTGAGGCAAACAGGGTTAAGTGATTTGCCCAGGGTCACACAGCTACTAAGTATTTGAGGCCAGATTTATACTCAGGTCCTCCTGACTCCAGGGCTGGCACTCTATCCCCTGTGCCACCTAGCTGCTCCCTCCAAGTGTATAATTATATATAATGGAAGGGCTATGATCTTCACTTCAGAGTATACACAAGTATCCTGTGATTGTTTCCACTCCATTAACCACATGACATCAATTCAATGGCTCCTTAGATGAAACAGAATTCATTTGAAAGTCACTAAATTGCCAAAGTGAACATCTCTCTTTCTCTTTTCTGTCTGGTTGTTTGCAAAGGACAATGGAAGGGAGGTGAGAGTCATGAGTAGCCTTCAACATTTGACTGATGAAAAACTGAGGAGAGATGGCATAAGGAATTTCATTAGAAATCTATATGAACAGAAAAGGAGCTGGGCCGATCACATATTGAGAGTCCTCTATTAATGAACAAACAGCCTTTGGGTTTCATTGGTAGCCACATAGCATCAAGAGATCTAGATGAAATGCTATGGCAAGTTGTATTCACCACTAATGAAGGATTTAAAGGAAGACATTGATAAGAGCCTCACAAAATGAGAGAAGACAGATGGTTTACTATATGTACCATTAGAGGGAAAATTCACATCAATTACATTAGAAATCCATCTAAGTCACTAATTACTAGGGAGTTCTTATACTGAGCTAAAATTTTCCCCTGGGCATCTTCTACTTGCTGATCCTTCTTCAGGCCTCTGGAGTCTTATAGAATAAGTCCAATCCCTCTTTAGATAAAATATAGCTACCATATAATTACCTAATCTTCTCTTATCTATGCTAAATATTCCAAGATTCTTCAACCATTCCTCATGTGACATGGTTTTTAGTCCTATCACCTTTATGGCTTCTCTCCTCTAAAAGTATTCCAGTTTGTCAATGGCTTAATTAAAACATGATGTTTCTGGCTGAACACAATCCTCTAGATGGGAATTGATCACTAAGGAATATAGAGAGTACCACTACCTGTCTTCCTTGTTCTGGGCACAGTATTTCCATTAATGTAGTTTGTGAACACACTAGATTTTTAAAGCAGTTATAGCACACTTTTGATATTTATTGAGCTTATAATCAATAAAAATGTCTAACTCTTTGTCATACAGGATCATGGGATCATTGATTTAGAGCTGGCTAGGACTTTAGAGGCCATATAGGTCAAAATCCTCTCCCCCCTCTCCCACTTTTAAAAAAAAACAAATCTATGAAGCAATATTCATAGAAGCTTAATGATTTACTCATGATCACAAAACTAGCAGGTGCCAAACGTGGGATTTGAATGTATGTCTTCTTGACCACAAGCTCAAAATTTTACACATTATAGTGAGAAAAATAGCTCTCTACCATGTTTAATTTAAACATCCACCCCACCCCCATTTTTAAACTAAGAGCAGTTTTCATTATTTGGTTTCATCTGTTTAGTTTTGTCTCATTGCTTCTGCCTGATTCTGTAATCCAAGGTATTATCTTTGCCAACATTCAGTCATTTATAAATGTGATAAGCAAAGATAAGGACAAAGTTTTAGGAGGAGAAAATAGACATAGGACAAAGCCTTAGGAGAGAGACTGTCAGCTAGTTGAAACAGTATTAGATTTTTGAGAAGACCATCATTCAAATCCTAGCTCTGCTACCTATTCCCCATATGGCCTTGCATAAGTCACTTATGCAAGTGCCTCTGAAGGCTTCAATTTACCCATCTCTAAAATGAGCTTGAACTAAATGACGTATGATACTCCTTTAGACTTTGACTCTAATCTTACCATATGATCTAGTTATATTTTGGCATGCTACTATGGGACATCTTTTAGCTTGTCATCAATTCATTGGCCATACTCTTTGAGGTAGTAGTTTAATATTGGCCTGAAGAATGGGTCAATTCCAATGGCCTCCGAGCCATTATATCTGACTTTGAACCCAAACTTAACTTTGTGCTCAAGCATTGCTTAGGACTCAGTAGCAAATAATCTACTTTTTGTATGAGTTTGGTGAGGAGAAGGATAGAGATAAGGTAGTGGCTTGAGGAGAGAGAATGTTTAGATTATATACAGCTTCTGTTTATCTTATTTACTTTGTTGTTGTTTTTTCAGTTGTGTCCAACTCTTTGTGACCCACTGGGGGGATTTTCTTGGCAAAGATACTGAAGTGGTTGCCATTTCTTTTTCCAGCTCATTTTACAGATTACATAAACAGGATTATGTAATTTGCCCAGGGTCACACAGTAAGTTTTGGAGGCTGGATTTGAACTCAGATCTTCTTGGCTCCAGGTCCAGGGCTTTATTCACTTTGCCACCTAACTGCCCTATCTTACTACTCATTAACAATAGCACCATTATTGTTCATGTTAAAATAACATCATAATAAGAAGTAGCTAGGTTACACAGTGGTTAGCATGCTGGTCTTGGAGTCAGGAAGACCTGAGTTTGAATCCTACATCTGACATTTAATAGCTGTATGACCCTGAACAAGTCACTAAACTCTACTGTACCTCACTTTCCTCATCTATATAGCAAAGAATTTTGACTCAATGGTCTCTAAGATTCTATGACTAAAAGTAATAACTGATATTTATATGGCCCTTTAAGGTTTGCAAACAGTTTTTTAATATTGCCTCATTTGATCTTCACAACAACTTTGTGCAGTCAACATGAAATACTATTAATTGCCCTTATTACAAAGGAGGAAATTGACACTTACAGGGGTTAAATGACTCTTCATCATTAACATGCATTTCGTGGGCATCTCCCATGTACAGGGCTATCAAGGTAGTTTTGGCAGATGTCAGATTCATGAAGAGTGAAGAGCTATACTCACTAACCTCAGGCTATTTGTAATTCAAGTCCACATTTATTGCTGAATCCAACAAATCCTCCAAGATTCAGAGAAGGGTGTATCACAGGGTTAAGTGATTTGCCCAGGGTCACACAGCTACCAGGTGGCTGGGGTGATTGGGGAAAAGCATGCACACAGACAAGAAATTGATCTTTATTTCCTTTCACACACTCTGTGTTCCAGCCAATTATACTATTTGCTATTCCCAGAATTTGTGCTCTCCACTCCTGTCTATACATTTGCTTAGACCACCCTTACCTAATATGCAATCCTTCTCACTCCCTTCTCACCTCCACTACATAGAATCTCTCATGTCCTTCAAGACAGAACTCAGGCATCGTCTTCTACATAACATGAAGCTTTTCCTCCTCTCCTCAACTGCTACTGCCTCTCCTTCCCTTGTGTTTTTCTGGCTTAAATTTGTACTGTATTTATTGCATATATATATATATATATTTATCAATATATATTGGTATACCCAATAGAATGTAAGCTTCTTGGGAATAAAGATTGTTTCATTTTCATTTTTTTTGTTCTTGTATGTTCAGTGCATAACATATGCTTATTGCATAGTAAGTACTTAATACATGTTTGTTGACTGTTTGATTCCTCTGTCCACTGAAATCTTTTCCATATCAGACACACTTCGAGTGTTGCCTCTTTCAGGAAGCCTGGCCTGATTGCTTCAGCTGGTGGAAGTAATTTCTCAGTCTGAAGATTTCTTGTTCCTCTTTATGTTTTTAATTTGCACTTATTGCATTCTTACTTCAATGCAACAAAGATCATGAGTGTGGTACTCCCTTTGTGGGTACTCCCTCCACCTTAGAAGGCCACAAGCATTCTGAAACTTAGTGCTATTTTGGGAACTACTGTGGCTGAAAAAGTCATCACCCTGGCACCAAGTGGACAACAAACCCTTCTGAACCTAGCTGGGCTGGTCCACTGATAGCATTCAAAGCCTTTTCAGCTTGGTAGGACTTGACTGAGATTTTCCTCCACCATCGTCTTCAAGAACTCAGGATCACCGTCATGCCAAGATGAGATACTGGAAACACTGGAGGAGTGGACATTCTAATGTGTATCATTTGGTTCTCTTGTGTCCTCCCAAACTGTAAACTCCTCAAGGGCAGTGACTATATCTTACTTACTATGTCATGGCTCCTTTGACAGTCAAATCTACAGACTCCTCTGAATGATGTTTTTAAATGTGTAAAATAAAACACAATTAGAAAGCAATTGTACTGAAATGCTAAACTATCAAAACATTAGAAAAAAACATAGTTCATGGACTCTGACATCCATTCCTCCACTCCATGTGGGTCCCTGCCCCTCAGATTAAGAACTATTAAATCAGATGGATCGTGAAGCTCCTTCCAGCTCTAGGATCTGTGATGGGTTTGAATTCTGATGCTGATTGTGACAGATTAATTTTGGGCAAATTACTTAACCTTCCTGGGCCTCAACCTTCTTAACTGTAAAATGAAGGGGTTAGACTAGATGACTCTGAGATCCCTTCTAGCTCATGATCCTATGGATTTAAAAAATATTCGTTGAAGGAATATGAGGACATACACATTTCAATACTCCGGTGTTTCTAGAATAAAGGGATTCCTAATACACTTACTAACAGTTCTTTGATTTTACCTTGACATCTTGTGAAGGAGGGATCATCAGATCAAAATTTGGGGATTTACTTAAGTTTTGCATATTAAGATACTGGGTAGAGATCTGGGTGAGGTGGGGTAAGGTGGATGAGTGTGTAAGGGGCTTACAGGAATGAGCCCTTTCTGGACAACTTAAAAACTATAACCATTAAAAGGGGCTTGTCTTCTTTTCAGTTTGCTTTCTGGCTCAGTTTCAAAGCACTTAATAGTTTCAGCTTATAATTATTAAACATGGAAACATTATTGAAACACCACACCCAAATGTTACTTGTAATGAATGATGTCTTTAGCACAAACACATTTTTATCAAAGCACCTAGAGACAGCCACACCCTGTCATGGCATTAATCAGTCTTTTATAGGGCTGTTTATCCTAACTTAGGGGGTCTTCAGCCCTACAACTTGTGGTTCAAGTATTTTAATGTCCCATTTCTAGGATTACCCGCTTGCATTCTCACCCCCTACCTTTTTCTCTCCCCTATCCTCCCTACCAGAGAGCAGAAGGAAGTTTTCTTTAGGAGAATAAAGTTGATTGTGATAGCTTGTACTAAAAATGTCTGAGGTTGCTTACAAGATCATACGAACATATGATGTTAGAGCTGAAAGGGTCCTTAGACATAGTCTAAGTCAGTCCCTTCATTTTATAGGTAAGACAATTAAGGCCTAGCAAGATGATATTAGCTGCTCAGGGTTATGCACCTAGTTTGTGGCTAAGCTGGGACTAGAACCCAAGTGTCTTGCTTCTTAGTCCAGCTTGCTTCCTACTGCACCATGTTGGTGAAATTAAGGCAGCTGGAATGTTTGCTGGTTAAGTAGTAGGATGGGTTGGCACTATTCCCAGTTCTCCTTGGCCCTTCAGGCACAGTGAGGTTTGGAGGTGCCCCAGATTGGCTGAACCAGTTTGATTCCTCTCTTCCCTTGTAAACATTTCTTGACTTATAGCTGCTGTCTTGTGAGTATTCATGGCTTCATCTACTCTGCCTTTGGAATAATATTTACAGCTTTGTTAACTGTGGTCTTAAAAATAGTCATCTTATTATTCAAATAGATGCCTCATAAAGCAGAATAATGTTTGACCCTCATATACTAAGCATATACTTGGTGCTGCCATTACAACCTTCAACCTACATTACTGGAAATACATGCAATGTAAAACCAGACTCCCAATTGTCTTGCTAGCTCTAAGCCTGGATGTGTGCAGGTGGAATAGGGCAGCCATCTTCATGGTATTATTATGCAAATAAGAACTGCTCTTAAAGCATACCCCTCACTATATCACCTTGCTGTCTGAATTTTTTGTCATTTCTTCTGGATTATGACATTGTTTCTAGAAAACCTTTGTTGAAATATATATATATATATATATATATATATATATATATATATATATTTCTTGGAATGGCTAAATACATTAAGTCATTAGCACATATTACTTTATTACAGATAGTTTGGTTAGATTTTCAGTTTCCCAGAAAAAGTAGATCTAGAGAGAATGGAAACCATGAAAGAAAAGTTTTGATGGTATTAAAAGATGGATAAAAGCCAAGAGTATAGGAGATTAACAGTGAGAGCTGGCAGATGGTGGGTCAAAGCAGTGGGGAGAGGTCCTAGCCAGCCAGGGGAAGTAACAGGGGCAATGTATAGCTAGGGAAGAATGATATAAGCGATGACCTTTGCTTTACCCACTAATTTTAATCTAGCATCCACTAAGGCTAGTTCCATACTTAACTGATTGAACTATTTCATATTCTGTGCTTTAAATACTTACACAACTTGTCCCATAGAATTTCTATGTGGCTTATATTCATGAAATTGTAGGTACTTGGGAGCTTCCAGTGGGAAAAAAACAGTATAATTACTAAAACCTTTTTAGAGTTGGATTTCTTTGATAGTTTGATGGATATCCAATTTCATCAATGTAGATACTCCTTTCAAAATGTAGATCACAACCCATCCATGCCTTCTTATCCTGCTAGGCTCTGGTTCAAAACTCTTCTGCTGTGGGGCCACTCAATTTTTTACAGAAAAACTTAGATTATCTGGAAACCAGTCTTCCAGAACCCTCAAGCATCTGGAACCTCTTTGAACATGAAGTCTGATAGAAGAGAAGCAGGTCCCGAGGAGCAAGCAAAGTGAAAACTACCAAGAATTGTTGAAGACCCCATGATTTTACTGAATAGGCTGTGATTAGTCGGTTTGGCAATCAGAAGGAAAGAAGAGCTAGTGAAAGGCCAGTTTTTCATGAGATTAACTAAACTGAGAAGTATGAAAAGAGTGAGAAATCAAAGAAATATAGGAATGAGTAAAATGAATTCTCACATTGGCCATGTTCAAAAAATGTCTTTCATTGTGTATATTTAGTCCATCATTTCTTTATCAGGAGGTGAATAATCTTCTTCATCATTGGTCCTCTGGAGTCATGGTTGTTAAAAAGAAATGTCTATAAAAATGCTATTAAAACAACTTATTTATCCAGGTGATTCCCTGGCAATGTCAGATAACTGATATTTTACTGTATTTATTACACTCTGTCCATTATTTATAACAAATGTAGCAAGAAAAGTATGGGAAATGTACTCTAGGAAGTGCACACAGGGATGGGGATACTTTTTCTTCTGTTTAAACCATTAAGGTCTCAGCCTTGTGAAATTTATACTATTGTGAATTTTATATACTACACACATGCAAATAATATGAGAAAGAGAAAAATACATGTGGGCCAGTTTATCATCTAAGACATCTCTGAATAAATGGTATGGAAGGTGGATGGTGACACAAACATGGATATCCTGCAAATAGAAAAATACCATACAAATAAATGGAAAGAAGACTTATGGAGGTGCTGTAAGTGTGGGAAACACTTCACATATGGCTCTGGAGACATAATGCAAACCATCAGAAGAACACTTGCTTGCTCTGTGTGGTCCCTGGAACTCAAAAGATGTGTATGGTGAGCTCCATTCTTAATTTTCATGGGTTTTATGATGACAGTTTTTTTATTAAAATCAGGCAAATATGCCCCACCACCCATCCACAGGTTTATTTTTACATGAGATTAAGTTTGTTTTAAGAACACAAGGAGAACAGACAGCAAAAAAAGAGCGTTTTTAGTTTAGTTTAAATTCAAAAGTTTTCAAAATTGAATGGAAGTTATTGGGGTTGGGTGCCATTGTGCACATGCAATCAAGGCAGCCAAAGACTTTGTCTTATTTTTGATATGGCCCCACAGAACTCTCTTCCTTTCCATTCCTTTTTGACCTTTCAGCATTAGGTTTAGTGCCTCTATTAAGCCACATCATCGCATCAGTATGAGCTCGTCTAGATTTTCCCACCGTACAAATGGCATATGTCCTGTCCTTGCACAGCCCTCCCTCACTTAAATCCAATTCACTTGCAAGTCATGGCCTCACCTCCCCAATGTCAGGGTCCTCTTCAAGAACAAAGGACAAACAACAACAATTCAAAGATAATATTATCAACAGTGATCACTGTCTATGTATATGGCAACAGTTTTGAAAGTGAAGCCTTTGATGGTAAAGAAAGTTGCCTTTGAACAACAAGCAGCAATGGAAAAAAAAAACACAAACAAGAGTTCCATACCCAAAGGTGATTCTTTACATGTTCTGATTGGCTAGTTTGCCAAACACAAAGGAAAATAATCTATGATTGGCTGATGATTTCTATAAAGGGCCAACCCATTCATATGGATTCTCTTCTATGTCATGTATCAGACTCACAAAACTCATTGAAAACACAACCAGGGAATTTATAGATAATTTAGTTCAACTTCCTCTTTTTACAGATGAACAAACAGAAGTACAGAGACTTGTCCATGATCATGAAATGTTTGGGTGACAGAACAAGGAAAGGAGCTGAGGCCTTATGACTCTCGGTTCAATGTTCCTTACACTGTAACACAATAATTATATTGACTATCCCCTAATGTTTTTACTCTCCTCTGACATTAAGCTATAGTCACTGTTAGCAGAACTTGACACTATTTGTAACTCTATTTACTTGATGCACTGTGTTCCTGAAGTATTTTCCCCCAATACAACAGACCTTCTCCTGAATGTTAAATGTCTGAATTATCTTTATAGCTTGTAGGGATAATGACATGAAGTTTTCCCTGTTTATTAAATTGACAATTTGACACCTTTGGTAATTAACTAATTAAGATGCTTTTGGTTAACTCAAAGTGTTCACCGAGATGATACAGTTTACTCTGCGATGGCAGCCACAATGATCATTTACAATACTTTGATGACATGTAAATGCTTTTTTGAAGGTAAGTTTCATTTCTGATAGTAAAGTGTTTTGTATACTCCAGTTCATGGATGATATTTTGTGGACAGCATCAAGCACTGAAATGCTACAGGACTCTCTCAAGGAGGACTTTCAAGAAATGGAGCTAACAATTCATGCAAGAACAAGAAAATGGATGGAGAGTATCTATTGCCCAGACTGACATGTGCTTGTATGGGCATTCCATTGACTTGGCACCCCAGAACATACATTCACTTTGGAAAATATACAATGCATATGTAAAGTGAAGTTGGCCCGTAAATGAATAGGATGAAGACAGTGTACGAATTGTATCTAGGAAATTTTCTCATATTCAATAATTTCAAAATGTTCCTTGGCACATCTCCTAGCTCCTCCCCCCAACAATCTTTGGTTTGTTGAGACTGGGTTTCCCTACTTCATTCAGGCTAGAAGTTCACTCACAGACCTGATCTTGTAACTGATTAACATGGAAGCTTTGATTCTCATTGTTTCTGGTCTGGATCAGTTTATTCCTTCTTGGGCAACCTGGTAGCTCTCCTACTCCTGAGGGCTCCCTACATTGATGTCAGATTTTGTATTGATACCCAATCAGTTTAGCCCTATTACAGCTAAGAACTCCTAAGCTCAGGTGACCCACCAGACTTAGACTCCCTGGTATAGGTATTTATCATTAGGTCCAGCAAAAAACACACATGCTTGCACACACACACACACACACAAACATTTTTAATACCAATATTCTCCCAGTGATGCTATCTAGCTATGAATTCTAGAGCCCCACCATTTCTGGAGTATCAAAATTGTAGAAGACTCAAAGGGACATGGAGAGACACATGGAGAAAGTAAGGATGCTAAAACATATTAACAATTATCACTTGCACACTATGAGTGGTAATCAATTCCATCAAATCAACAAACATTTGTTAAGCACTTACTTTGCAAAAGGATGAAAAGACAGAAGTGAAAACAGTCCTTGACTTCAAGGGATTGACATTGTACTGGGAGAGAATACAACAGTGAATAAATATCCAGGATATATAACGTTAGTCTGTCAGTTAATAAGTGTTAATTAAGAACTTACTATTTGCCAGGCTCTGTGCTAAGCACTGGAAATAGAGAGCAAGGCAAAAATAGTCATGCTGTCAAGGAGCTCAAATTCTAATGGATGAGATAAGATGCAAACAACTATGTATATACAAGATATACACAGTGTAAATGGAAGGTTACCTTAGATAGAAGACACAAGCAGTATGGTAGACCTGGAAGAAAACTTTCTAAAGAAGTTTGAATTTGAGTTCAGTCTCAAAAAAAGCCTGAGGACCTCAGCAGTAAAGACGAGGAAGGAAAGCATTTCAGGAATGAGAGTCAGTCACTGAAAAGGCTTGGGGTTGGTAGATGGAGTATTGTGTTGAGGGAATAGCAGGTAGGTCAACATGAACACATGGATGGGAGAGAAATATAAAAGGACTGCAAAGGTAGAAAGAGGCTATGAAAGTCTTTAGATGTAAAAAAAAATCATTTTATATTTGATCCTGGACATATTAGGAAGCCACTGGAGTTTATTAGGAGAGAGTGGTTGATCAGATCTGGACTTTAGGATCAATCAATCAATATTTATTAAGTTGCCTACTATGTGCCAGACACTGTGCTGAGTGCTAGGGATACAGAAGAGATAAAAAGTCCCTGCCTTCAATCTGATGGGGGAGACAACATGTAATAAAATACATTAAAAAGCAAGTTATTTAGAGGATAAATAACAAATATACAGGATAAGTAAGAAATAATGAACAGAGAGAAAGCTGTAGAGTTAAGATAGGAATGGAGAAGGCTTCCATTAGGAAGATCACTTTGGCAGATATGTGGAGAATGCATTGGAGTAGGGAAAATTTTGAGGCAGGAAGACCTACTGGAAGGAAGGCTATTGTCCAGGCATTAGATGATGAGGTCCTGCATCATGGCTGTGTGAGGAAAAGAAAGGGGATGTATAAGAGAGATGACTAGTCACTGAGTTATCAGAGTTTTGAAGTCTAACAGTATTTTTATTTTATATTACTAGTGTCATTGTACAAATTATTGTCTGAATTCTGCTTCTTTTATTTGGAATCATTTCATATGAGTTTTCCTGAGTTTCCATGAAAATTTTGCAAGCATAATTTCTTAGGGAGTGATAATATTCCATTACATTCATATACCAGATTTGTTCAGACATTTTCCCATTGATGGACACCGACTTTCATGCCAGTTATTGCTACTACAAGAATACTGTCTTAGATATTTTTTGTATACAAGAGACTTTTCATCTATTTTTACTTCCTTTGGGAATATGCTTAGTCATGTTGTCATGAAGTCAAAGTGACGTGACCTTTATATGGTATAACTGTGAATTGGTTTCAAGTATGGTTGGACTAATTCACAGTTTCACCAATAGGACATTAAAGTGCCTATCTTCTCACAGACCACAAAAAAATTGACCATTTTCATCTTTTATCATCTTTGCTTATCTGATGGGTGTGAAATACAACCTCAGAGTTGTTTTACCTTAAATATCTCTTATTTGTAATTTGAATCATTTGCTTATATGGTTTGTTTTTCTTAAACAAAATAAATTCTTAAATAAAATAAATAAAAGTTTGTATTTCTTCTTTTGAAAAATGTCCGTTTATATCCTTTAAGAATTAAACTATTGGGGAATGATGGTTCTTGTTCTATGTATGTATTTCAATTCCTTGTATGTCTTGAATGTCGGACCTGTATCAAAGATATTTGCTACAGGGATTTCCCCCAATTAGTCGCTTTTCTTTTTATTCTAGCTACATTGATTTTTCATTCAAAAAGCTTTTAAATTTTATGCCATCAAAACTATTTTTTTTACAATTACCTTTATGCCTTGTTTAGTTAGGAATCATCAATCCTAGACGTAGCTTTACACTATATCTTCTTCCACTTCCTAATTTTTGAAAGATGTGACCTTTAATATTTAGATCAAGTAGTCACTTGGAGCTTATTGTGGTACATAGTGTAAGGTGTTGGTCAAAACCAATTTTCTGCAGTTTTCATTGAATAGTTCTTACCACAGTAGTTGTTCACATTCCCATTTAATGTCCATT
The DNA here is from genome assembly GCA_028646595.1 of Phalanger gymnotis. NCBI lineage: Eukaryota > Metazoa > Chordata > Mammalia > Diprotodontia > Phalangeridae > Phalanger > Phalanger gymnotis. The sequence continues at coordinate 109,856,405 of CM053622.1, forward strand.
CTTGGCACTATATATTCACAGAATAAGAGTTAGAAGAGACTATAGGGCTCACTTGTTCTAACTTTTTTACAGATGAGGGAATTTAGGCACAAAGAGGTTGGTGACTCACTTAATGTCAATCATAGTACATGTCAGTGAAGAGATTTGGACCTAGGTCTTATGATTTCAAATGTATAGCTCTTTCTTTTATACTGGATAGTCTCCATTCTTTCTTCTTACTTCCCCATGTGTCTTTCTCATTCAACATCTCTAAGACTTTTCTCTCAATTGCTATAAACTAACTAAATTTATGCTACTCCACAATGAAGTATTTTAATTTTTGTTAGGGGATTGTAAATGATTCAAAAGGCTCCATACTACAAAAAAGACTCCATACTTCATAGCAATATATATTTAATAGTGGAATTTCAAGCATTATGATAAGCGAAAGAGGAGTGATTTTTGTATGTGGTACTGGGCGATACTCCTTATCAACTCATGCTGTTTGAGAAGTCACTTGCTTTTCTTGCTGTTTCAAGGCCTATTTTTCTCCATTTTGTTAAAGTTTTATATTTTTTCCAATTACATGTAAAAACAATTTTAACATTTGTTTTTTAAAATTTTGAGTTCCAAAAATTCTCTTCCTCTCTCTTTCCTCTCCTCTCTCCTTGAGAAGGCAAGCAATTTGATATAGATTATACATGTGCAGTCATGCAAAACATATTTCCATACTAGACATAGTGCAAAAAAAAACACAGAAAAAAAAAGCTCCAAGAAAAATAAAGTTCAAAATAAGTATGTTTCAATCTGTATTCAGAGTTCATCATTATTTTCACTGGAGGTGGATAGCATTTTTCAACATAATTCTTTCAAAATTGTTTTTCATCATTGCTGAGAATAGCTAAGTCATTCACTATTGATCATTGTATGATACTGCTATTACTGTATATGATGTTCTCCTGGTTCTGCTCACTTCACTTTGTATCAGTTCAAATAAATCTTCCCAGGTTTTCCTGAAAGCATCCTGCTTGTCGTTTTTGCACATAATAGTGTGTAAAATACAGCACAATAGTATTCTGCTTGTCATTTTTACATACAATAGTGTGTAAAATACAGCACAATAGTATTGCATCACAATCATGTACCGCAACTTGTTTGGCCATTCTCACTTGATGTGCATCCCCTCAATTTTCAGTTCTTTGCTACCGCAAAAAGAGCTGCTATAAATATTTTGTCAAATTTTAGTTTCTTTTCCTTTTTTGATCTCTTTGGGTTACAGACCTAGTAGTGGTATTACTGGGTCAAGGGGTACACATAGTTTTATAGCCTTTTGAGCATCATGCCAAATTGCTATCTAGAATGGTTGAGTCAGTTCACAACTCTACATACAGTGTATTTAGTGTGCCAATTTTATGCATTCCCTCCAACATTTGTCATTTCCCTTTTCTGTCATATTAGCAAATTTAATAGGTATGGGATTGTTATTGTTTATAGTTTTTTAATTTGCATTTTTCTAATCTAATCTAATCTAATAGTGATTTAGAGCATTTTTTATATGGTAATAGATAGCTTTGGTTTTTTTTTTCATCTGGAAACTGCTTGTTCATATCATATGCTTTGACTATCAACTGGGGAACAACTTGTATTTTCATAAAGTTGACTCCATTCTCCATATATCTGAGAAATGAAGCCTTTATCAGAAAAAAGTTATAAAATTTTCCTGCCAGTTTTCTTCTAATCTTGACTGCATTGGTTTTGCTTGTGCAAAACCTTTTTTTTTAATTTAATCTAATCAAAATTATCTATTTTACATACTATAATGCTTTCCATCTCTTGTTTGGTCATAAATTCTTCCTTATCCATTGTTTGGGTACCTAAGTGGCACTGTGGGTGTGGTGCCAGGCCTGAAGTCAGAAAGACTCATCTTTATTAGTTTAAATTTGACCTCAGATACTTATTAGCTGACAAGTCAATTAACCCAGTTTGCCTCAGTTTATTCAACTGTAAAATGAGCTAGAGAAGGAAATGGCAAACTTCTCCAGTATCTTTGCCAAGAAAACACCAAATGAGGTCATGAAGAGTTGGACATGATGGAAATAACCGAACAACAAATCCATATATCTGACAAGTAAAATATTCCATGATCCCATAATTTGCTTATGGTATCACCTTTCGTCTAAATAATATACCCTTGGTTTTATCTTGGTATATGATGTGAGATGTTGGTAGTTTCTAATACCTACTCTTTTGCTTTCCCAAATGACAATATTTTGTACCTTTGCACTACAGGAATATGATAATAGAAAAAATGAACATTTATTAATCATTATTTGTAAAACTTCATTCTAGATTTTTAGAGACAGGATAATTTCTGAAACTCTCCTTCCTCTTCACCTTTTTAGCTTCCTTTTATGTGTTGTTTTCCTCCATTAAAATGTTAACTTCTTGAGGTCAGGGAGTGTCTGTTTTAGAATGTCTAACACTTAGTACAGTGTCTGACACATAGTCAGCAATTTATTGATGCTTATTGACTGACTAGCTGACTGACCTTGACTACTTCTCCTATACTGAGTGGAAAACTAGGCTGACACAGCACTATGGATCTGCCTTCAGGTTGGTTGTTAAAAAATAAAACTGGTGAGGGCTTGTGGTACAGAACTGATTACTTTAAATAATGAAAAATACTTCCCATTGTGTCTGCTAATTTTAACACAATCATATTTCAATGGATTTGTAATTTTATTGTTGTAGGTATCTCTTTGATTTGAAAAATATTTTTAATTTGATATTGGAAAATGGAAATGTAATAATTAAGTGTGCAGAGCTCTGTGACTTCAAACTCAGAAGGTAAGCAATTTTCATTAAGTTTTGCCAAGTTGGCCAATGACAAAAACCTTAACAACAAAAAATGGTCTGGGCACAAAGCTAATCTTGGAAGAACTTCTCAATGCATTGGTTGTTCTTTTATGTGGATTACATGCTTGCAAATACTTTTGTAACTATATAAAATATGCCCTTTTTTCAAGAAACTTCTTTCCAAAGAAAATCATACTCCTGAAGGCAGGGGTTGGACTAAAGTATCTCAAAGACCTTTGGAGTCTTGAAATCCTAGGTTTCTATAAATCGGCCTGTGTCTGTGTTCAGATTATCAGGAAGCATTCCTTTGGATTCTTCTCTTGAAGGTCCCCACCCCCCACCTTGTGAACTGTCAGAGTGCCACATTCTGTGTGATACCTTCCAGTATGTATGCAATAGCACAGAATATAGCTCAGTGTCCAAGGTGGAATGACGAAACTGAAGGGCCTGAGAACAGCTTTATGAAATTAGTCAGTCACATCATTATTCAATGAGTACTTACTGGTATATCTAGCATTGTACTAGGCACTGTGGGAAGTCTGAAAGAAGCATAAATGGAGCCTCCATCTTTAATGAGTTCAAAATCTTGCAGGGAAGACACATCAAACAATTAAAGCATAATATAGCACATTATACACAAGTGCTTGACCATGTGGTTCAAAATAGAGATACTGAAGGAATTCAGGGAAGGGAGACATCATTGTGAGCTAGAGTAGCTAGGAGGGCTTTATGGAGTGTCTGGACCTTGAGGTTGGTCCTGAAGTACGAGTTGGTTTTACATTGGTGGAGAGGAAGTAGCACGATATTCTAGGACTAGTGCAGTGTTTAACCTTTTAATCTTTTTTAAAGATGACAGTGTATGGATGTCATCACTAGAATGAGCCATGTTATTGCACAACTCTACAAATGCAACAGAATGTTGGATTTGGAATTAAGAAGACTTGAATTTGAATTTTGCCCCAGACACTTTCTAGCTGGATGAACCTGGACAAATCTGTAAAATGGGGATAACGATAGCCCCTACCTCCCAGAGGTGTTGGGATCAACTAAGATAACATATAAAGTGCATTGCAAAACTTAACGTACTATATAAATGCTAGCTGTTCTAATAGGAGTTCATATTGGAAAGGAGCTAGGCACACCGTACTTCACATATGGAATACGATTAGCTTGTAGAAGTGTCTCAGTCTGTAGAGATGGATTCAAGTTAATAGTGTCCTGTGAGCTACACAGCCTTAAGCTTGGCAGAGCTCTTAGACCAGATGCAATTGTCTCCTGACTGTGTGGTCCTTTGCCATCTTTTTACTCTTTCTCTTTCTCTTTCCCTCTCCCCCCCCCCCCCCCCCGACTTTTTAATCAGTCCTTGGTCTTCATCTGGCCACCAAATTTTCATGTGGATCTGTGTGTTGGTGTGTCTGCTTCTGGCAAATGGATGGTAAATGCTTTAAGTGACTGTATCCAGGAAATAAATGCAGAGTGGTGAGAGAACAAAGAGTTTTTGAAACCTGGGATACCAATTCCTGTTCTGAGCTATATACTATTATCTTTTCCTGCTCAAAGTCTACAATGATCCTATTGGGAACTCATGATACGATCCAGTTTCCTGTTCTTCAGCTTTTCTATCTGCAAACTGGCCGTGTAGTGTGGTATAGTGCTGGACCTGGAGTGGGGCCGATCTGTGTTCAAATACTGTCTTAGACCTTTATTAGCTGTGTTACTCTGGGCAAACCGCTTAACCTCTCTTAACATCAGTTTCTTCACCTGTAAAATTGGAATAATAATAGCACCTGTCTCCCATGATTGTTGTCAGGATCAAATGAGAAAGCACAAGTAATGCAATTCACAAACTCAAAGTACTGTACAAACTAGATATCATTAATATTTCTTCTCTTCCTTTCTCATTCCTCCTCCTCCTTCTCTTGCTTCTTTTTCTCTTTTTCTTTTTTCCTTCCTTGTCTCTCAACCTCTCCCCCTCTCTCCCTTCCTCCCTCCCTCCTCCTTCCCTCCTTCCCTCCTTCCTTCCTTCCTTCCTTCCTTCCTTCCTTCCTTCCTTCCTTCCTTCCTTCCTTCCTTCCTTCCTTCCTTCCTTCCTTCCTTCCTTCCCTCCTTCCTTCCTTCCTTCCTTCCTTCCTTCCTTCCTTCCTTCCTTCCTTCCTTCCTTCCTTCCTTCCTTCCTTCTTTCCTTCCTTCCTTCCTTTCTTTTCTTTCTTTCTTTTTTCTTCCTT
>CM053622.1:109861964-109877861 GCA_028646595.1 Phalanger gymnotis
TTCTTTCTTTCTTTCTTTCTTTCTTTCTTTCTTTCTTTCTTTCCTTCTTTCTTCCTTCCCTCCCTCCCTTCTTCCTTCCTTCCTTTCTTTCTTTCTTTCTTTCTTTCTTTCTTTCTTTCTTTCTTTCTTTCTTTCTTTCTTTTTTCTTGTTCTTCTTGTTCTTCTTGTTCTTGTTCTTCTTGTTCTTGTTCTTCTCCTCCTCCTCCTTCTCCTCTTCCTCCTCCTTCCCCTCCTCTTTCTCTTTTAGTAGAAAGATTATAGAATTACAGAACTTCTGGGTTGGAAGGGACTTTATTGGTCATGTAGTCCAATCCATACCTGAAAAAGAATCACCTCTACCATATTCTAGAGAAAGAATCATCTTATATTTTCTTGAAGAGCTCCAGTTGTGGGGAATCAGTAAGTAGTTACCTAAGGATCAAGTCTTTTCTTCTTTGGAATAGTATTACTTGTTAGGAAGTTTTTCTTTTCCTTTTTCATTGAGCCTCTGACTTTGCAAACTTCCACTCCATGCTCACTGGAATGGGAGTTAGGAAACATCTATTTTAGTCCTGATTCTGCCCCCAGGTCTATTTGATTTCAAGCAAGTCACCCTTCCTTTCTGTGCCTCAGTTTCCTCACCTATGAAATGAGGATGAGGTTGATCTATCTACGTACATAGAACCATAAAGGACCATAGGGATTATTTAGTACAACCACCTCCGTAGAATATAAACTCTCTGAGGAAAGGAACTGTAAAATTTTTATTGATGTATTTTTAGGGCATAGCACAATTCCTGGCACATAATAGCTGCCAACAGCTAATAAATGGCTATTAGATTGAATTTAATCCCTTCATTATACAGCTAGAGAAACTGAGGCCTAGGGAAGGAAAGTGACTTGAGTAAGTGACAGAGCTAAGGTTCAAAGTAGAACTTTTGACTACAAGTCCGTAGTCCTCAACAGTAGTAACACTTGGTGATTCTTTTAAAACAGCAGGTTTTTTTGTTAAAAAATCTTCACTGAAAGTAGCGCTGAACTGCAAAACCAAAAGCTTCTCATTGCTATGTTAATTTATGCAACATTGTAACATACGTTGTAATTTAATTACTAGTTAGGTTTCTAAATGTAGACTGTAATTTAATAAAATATCTGTAATGTAGGCAAGCTAATATAGTTAAATACCCTTGACATTTGCTTATACATATTTTGTGCATATAAATGTATACATGCACACATATGGCAGCCTGCTATATAGCTGCATGATTTGTGCCGGCTATAGGTGTTAGAGGTGGCATTTTCAGCACTTACTTGTAGTTCAGTTACCTCTGAACAATGTTTTAATAAAAGGTAATCAGAGAACTAGGATGATTTGCACAGAATCTGAACTCTACCTCAGACTTTCTTCAACATTCTTACCAAGTAGCTAGGCGGCATAGTGGGTAGAGTTGCTGGGCCTGGAGTCAAAAAGACCTGAGTTCAAATCTAGTCTCAGACACTTACTAGCTTTGTGACCTTGGCAAGAAGCTTACCCTCTATCTGCCTCAGTTTCCTAAACTGTAAAATTGGTATCATAATAGTACTTACCTCCCAGGGTTTTTGTTAGAATCAAATGAGATAGTGTTTGTAAAGCTCTTTGAACAATGCCCAATACATAGACAGTGCTTAGTGAATGTTTATTCCCTTCCCCTATCTAACCCCAAACTAACTCTCTCCAATTATCTGGCAAAGTGATTTTCCTAAAATACAGGTCTAAACATGTCACCCCTCCAGTGGCTCCTTATTAACTCCAGGATCAAATATAAAATACTCTTGAAGTCCTTCGCAAACTTGCCTTTTCCTTTCTTTCTAGTCTTATACTTTACTCATCTACACATATTATACAATCCAGAAACACTGGACTTTTTTTCTATTCTTCCCACAAACACCTCATCTCCCACCTCTGTTCATTTTTACTGTCTGTCCCCCTTGACTAGAATGCACTCCTTCCTCATCCTCACCTGTTAGCTTCCCAGGTATCTTTTCTTTAAAAAACTCACCTTTTGCTGGAGACCTTTCCTGGCCCCCTCATCCCACCCCAATGCAGATACCTTCCCTCTGGGGTTACCTTCCATCTACTCTATATATCTTGTGTGTTCATATTCATTTGCATGTTGTCTCCCTCCATTACAATGCTTATTTTTTTACTTACCCTGGCACCACAATCACCATTTGGAGCTGAGTGGAAGGAAAGAAGAAAAGAAGAGAATACAGTCATCCCCCAAAATAATGAAACCATGACTTTAGCTGAAACAACTCTATGGGAGGCAGGTAGTTCCAGAGCGAGAGTGGGTCAAGCCAAGCTTCACCTTCTTGGTCAGAAATCCTAAAGATGTTATAATAGAAATCAGATCTACGATAATCTGTAGCCTACAGTCTACTGCTGCTTGCTACTTTAAAGTTAGACTTGGTGGTCCAACTGTACTGTTACCACATGCACTTATTCTATGCTTTATGCTCATCCAGTTTTTTGACAATTAAACCTTTCCTTCCTTCCTTTTTTCCTTCCTTCCTTCCTTCCTTCCTTCCTTCCTTCCTTCCTTCCTTCCTTCCTTCCTTCCTTCCTTCCTTCCTTCCTTCCTTCCTTCCTTCCTCCCTTCCTTCCTTTTTTCCTTGCTTCCTTTCTTCTTGCATGCAAATACTCTCCACACTTTTAACACAATGTCAAAAAGTCCACCTGAAATACAATGCAAGGGCCTAGCACTGGGCCATGAGTCACCATTCTCTAGCAGTTAAATAACTGAAGAAATTCAGTAGAGCTCCTTTACAGGCAACCATATGGACCACCAGCAGTGGCTGATACTAAAGGGAGAGAATACAATAGAGATAGAATTTCTCACTGGCTGATTATGGGCATTTCATTATAGATCTAAATGGGAGGAAATCAAACAAATAATAATTTCAAATTCTGAGCACAGACTGAATTTTAGAGTCATAGCATCAGATACTGTTCTATAGACTGCTTTAGACAGAGGACAGTCTAATTCTCTCTCTGTCTCTCTCTGTCTCTCTCTGTCTCTCTGTCTCTCTCTCTGTCTCTCTCTCTCTCTCTCTCTCTCTCTCTCTCTCTCTCTGTGTCTCTCTCTGTCTCTCTCTCTCTCTCTCTCTCTCTCTCTCTCTCTCTCTCTCTCTCTCTCTAATTTTAGTGATGTATTTTGTTTTTACATTCCTAGACATAGGCACTCCACTTACCTTCTTCCCTTATAATCTCTTACTTTCTGACAGGAGGAGGGAGGTGCTTTACTTTTTTTTTTTCTGGAACCAAGACTGATTATTACTGTTATCCAGAGTTCCCTTTCTTTTTAGTGTGCTTTTTCACTGACATGTTATGGTCACTGTCATTGTTTTTCTTTTTAGTGTGCTTATTTTACAATAGGTTCTGACAATTCTTCCTATGCTTCTCCGAATTATTTATATTTGTCATTTCTTAATTCACAGTGCTATTTATTGAATTTATATGCCACAGTTTGTTCATATATTCCAATCAATGGGTTCTGCTTCCATTTCTTGGGGGTTAATCCCAAAAGCCATATTATGGATATTTTTGCAAAAATGAAGCCTTTCACTTTTATTTAACTTATTTGGAATACACAATATTTAATTCTTAAAGATTTTGTAGGGAAAGAGAGCTTATAGCCTTTTTCTATAAATTATCCAACTCTCCTGGGGAAAGGGAAGGGCAGTGTCTTGCAGAAGTAACTTCTATAAGATTCATTTTCCATATCTGTAAAGTGGGAATAATATTTATTATATTATTTATCTCTTGGAAGCATTGAGTATTATTAAATGTTTATTGAATTAAATGTCATAATTTTATGATATAATATTATCTTATTTGCTTTATCTTCCAACAAACTCCTAGATCTTTCTCTCTCTTCATTGATTTTCCATTTTCAAGTTGAGAGATTATAGAATTTTAGGGCTTTCATGTGATTATACTTACCTGGACCTATGTTTTTATGGAGGACTTTTTGCAGAAGATAACTTCTGGTAGGGGAAAATGACACAACCACAAAATGAGTTTTAAAATGTTGCAGTCCCTCTCTGGTTGCAAGAACTAGTGTTTCCATTCTACCATTCCACTACACTCTTAATTGGACATAATAATTCAGGTCACCTTTCAGCTGCCTGTAGTACTTCACAGAAGATAGAAGCTACTTTCCTTCTCTCATTACAGATGGATGTGAGGACTCTGAATAGAATGATAACTAACGTCAATTTTATTTTTAATTAGAGTATTGCTATTCTCTCTCTCTCTCTCTCTCTCTCTCTCTCTCTCTCTCTCTCTCTCTCTCTCTGTCTTTCTCTCTCTCTCTTTCAATCCTAAATATGGTGATGGGTTTTCAGGGTGACTTTTAGTAGGAAAAAATAGTTAATTAATGGAGAACTCTTGCAGATGAATAATTAATTCATGAACAGGTTTTCCATCTGTCTCCAGGAGGACCAAGGGAAAAGTCAACCGTTGGCCTGTTCTTCCTAAGTGTCAAAGTCTGAAATTATAGTATGTAGTTGGAGAATAAAAGGGGAAAAAGATGTTAGGGAGATAAGCAGGAAAGAGAAAGATGATTTGAGGTGAAAGAGGGTTTCAACCAGTGTTATGCTTTTTGATTGAATGCCATCTGTTGAGCTTTTCCCATGCCTGGAATTCTCTTCCTCTTTATCTTGGCCACTGACTTCCTTCAAGTTTCAACTTAAAGTCTCCTTTAAGAAGCCTATCTTGGTTCCCTTTAATGATAGTGCCTTCCTTCTGAGATTATCTCCAATTTATCCTGTATATATCTTGCTTTGCATATTGTCTCTCCCTGTCTTCACTTTTCTTTGTATCTCTAGTACTTAGCCTGGCACATAGTTGTTACTGAATCATTTCAATTATATCTGAATCTTTGTGATCCCATTTGGGTTTTTTTTTGGCAAAGATACTGGAGTGCTTTGCTATTTCTTTGTCCACCTCAGTTTATAGATGAGCAACTGAAACAAGCAGGGTTAAGTGACTTGCCCAGGGTCACACAGCTAGTACGTGTCAGAAGTCAAATTTGAGCTCATTAAGATGAGTCTTCCTGACTCCAGGCCTGGCACTCTATCCACTGAGCCACCTAGATGCCCCCGGCACACATTAAGCACTTAATAAATTCTGGTCGACCTGCAAGACAAAACAAAACTCTTCACATTTATGAAATTGCTTAGTTTTATTAGATAGTGCCCTGGACTTGGAATTATAGACAGAGCTGGAATGGACCTGAGAGGTCATCTAGCACAATGCTCTCATTTTACAGATGAAAAAACTAAGGCTTACAGAGCTGCCTACAGTAAATGCTAAAGGCATCATTTGAACCCATATTCCAGACTCCAAGGCCTGTCTTTTCTCAACAATACTTTCTCAACTTGCAGGAATTCAGGAACGCAGGTTCAGATCCTGTCTCTCTCACCACGTTGTATGATCATAGTATGATCAAATGAGATAATATTTGTAAAGCAGAAAGCGAAGTGCCTGACACATGCAAGGTCCTTAAGAAATGCTTTTTTCTCCTTCCCCTTTTCCCCGAGGCAAGTTGCTTAAACTCTCTTAGCCTCATTTTTCTCCTGACTTGTGAAAGGAAGAGAATAATGGCTGAAGTATCTACCTCCCATGTTGTTATGAGACTCAAATGAGATCACACATGTAAAATACTTTGTCAACTTTGAAGTGCTATATAAATTTCAGTTGTCTTTTATGATGTATTCATGTTCTTTAAATTAAAGAAATGATTTTCTTTCAAGAGTTTTCCATTTTTCCATGTGTTTCACATATTAGGCGCTATATAAATGCTTATTGCCTTACCCATCTTCTTCATCCAGCTAACTTCTGTTCAGAATCTGAAGATGCTAGTTACTTCTTTCCTCTTCCCTTGTTGCTGTATACGTATGTATGCACACATGCATATATGGCTAAGTAAACACTCATGCATCTCTTACAAATATGCTTGTATTTATATAAACAAAATATGTGCCTCTGTGTGTCGAATGACTGCGTTCCTTAGATACGATCAAATGAAAGACATCCCGGAGGTCAAGAAGTAAGAGATTCCATGTTTCTTTGTTCTATTCATTCAATAAGTAAAACCTGGCAAGGATTTCCAAATTCTTCATTTTAGTCATTGGAACACATCAGAACTCGAGGGCTCTGGGCTAACGGCAATCATCAAGATTGTCCTTTCCTCTCACTGTGACTGAAGCAGAAAACCACTAAGCATGGCCATTGTTTTTTCCCTCTGGCTGCATTTCTTTTGACAAAAAATACCTAGAGTCAGATTAACATTTTAATCTCTTAACCCTACTAGGAAAAACTGAAGGAACAGTTCGTTTATTGCATAATTCATCGCCCATTACTCCTTCAGGCTCTGGCTCCCTCCTCCTCCTCCTAGCAACTTCCCAAGGACCAGCTCCTCCTACTAGATGGCAATATCCAAACATTTCAAGTCTGACCTACTTATTGGTGAACATGCTCAGGGAACTGGTGCTATAATTACTCTCAGAATAAGCAGAGAACAAACAGCCAACCACTCTCCTTCAGTATTCAAAGTAGGACAAAGTAGAGAGAGTGACCTTTGATCAAGATTAAGTTTTTTTTTAAGAAATAAATAGTTCCTTGCCACATCATCAGTAGCTTGACGGTCTCAAAATGAATACAGATACACGCCTGGAGTGACTGCATTTAAACAATTAAGTCCTGTCTCCACCTTAACATTTTATTCATTAGTCACTGTTGAACCTTTGTCCTTACTTGTCAGTAACTGAGAAAATATACACTTCAACTAACTAGGGAAAGATGCATTCTCTCCATTACTGAGATAATAGTTCCTTAACACATGACAGAATTGTCAGACTGGAAATGACTTTACCAATGGGGCCAGACAACCTGATTTCAACAGTATCATCATTAATCACCCAGATATCAAAAACAAAACGAAACAAAACAAAACTGAAATATTTAGCTGGAGATCAGGGTGATTCGAAGTACCTGCATTTTTTTGTCTCGTGTAGATCAAATATTGAGCTTTTTTGCCGCTGAATTCTCCAGTATACATCCAGGAGCTTGGATTCACTGTAAGTTTCATTGATCACAGCACTCTCACATTCCTTTCTAGATCTGAGGTCAGCATAATCCTGATTTAAATACTAGTGATGGCCTTTGAAGCCATATTATTTGTCTGGGAAGAAAACATAGTTGTAATCATTTATTTAACACCACAATGAGTGATTCCTTTAGGAAACATGGCGGTCTCACACATAAATAGAGAAGGTGATGACTACAACAGCTGACCTCCTACCTCCCATCCCCACCCCCCCCAAAACCCACAATTATTCATATGCCAAGGTGCCATAATATAGCTAATTCAAACAAGAGAGATTCCTTTCTTTAGCTTGACTTCTCCAAAGACTTGCTTTCATAGTGGAAACAATGCTCATTAGTTTATTAGTTTGCTTCTGTTTCTGACAGGACTGATTCAAGATAGTAGACATCTAAGGGAAGGGGGCAGGTGTTACTGAAAAGGAGGAGTGTTAATGGGAAGGTATTTTTTTGGTGGGGTGAGGGGCTAAGACAAACTTCACAGTTTTTCCAATGCCAATCTTGCTAAGAAGTAATAGACAAAGGTGAACCACAGAGAGCATGGATCTCTTGGGAAAGCTCATTCTGATCTGAGAATATTGCACAAATTATAACACACACACATACATACATACACACACTCCATGTATACACATGTGCAATATATGTACATATACTATACTCTCTTAGATTACATAGGTAGAATATTAATTTTCATGATATGGTGGAAATAATATTGAATTTGGAGTCAAAAGATCTAGGTTAAAACCTGACTTTGCCTGCTGGGCAATGAGAGGTTTTTGTTGTTGTTTAGTTGTATCCAACTCTTTGTGACCCCATTTCATATTTTCTTGGCAAAGATACCCCAGTGGTTTGCCATTCCCTTCACCAGCTCATTTTACATATGAGGAACTGGGGCAAACAGGGTTAAATGACTTGCCCAAGGTCACACAGCTAGTAAGTATATGAGGCCGGATTTGAACTCAGGAAGATGAGCCTTCCTGACTCTAGACCAGGCTGGCCAAGCTATCCATTGTACCATCTAGCTGCCCTAATGAGAGGTTTGCTTATGTGTAAAACTGGAGTAATAGCATTAGTACTACTGACTTTGCAGAGTTGTTAGCATTTTAGAAACAAAGTGTAAGTAAGTAGGAGTGATTATTATCATTCCTCTCCAGAAAATGTGCCTCAGGAATATAATTACTAATTATAGGATCTAAGTATTAATACATGCTGATAAATCACAGAATCATAGAACTTGCTTCATCTGCATTCACATTTAAGAGAGAGCTTCCTCTCAGTTTCTTTTTTCCCCTAAATGTTTTCATGGAGTCAGTCAGGTGTTAAGAGTTGAGAAAGATCTCATGGTCACCTTCTATCCAGGGTCATATAGGATTGGTTTTAATAGTCTATTTCCTTAGTCATTGTCCAAACTTGTTTTTATAGTTCTTAAGTGATGTGGCTTCTTCATTTCCTTTGGAAAGACAATTCCATGGCCCCAAAGCTCTCAATATCAAGAAGGCTTTCCAGACATTATACCTACATTTTCTCTTTCATAATTCTATCCTATTACTCTTAGCTAAATACCCTTTGTACCACTTAGAGTAATTCATTGCCCTCCTTGATGTTTGCACCCTTCAGGTATTAGTAGACTGTTATCATGTCCCTCTTTAATCGTCATTTAGCCGAGTCGTACATATTTAGTTCTTTTAATCTTGCCCCATAAGTCAGTCCCTCCAGGCCTGTAATCATTTGGTTACTCTTCTTTGAGCCCTTTCCAATTTGTCTGCATCTTTCTGGTAATGAGGTTCCCAGAAATGACTGCAGTACTACGAATAAATGCATTCTCACTGGAGCTGCAAGGAGACTCCTAGTCCTCCTAGTCACCATATTTGGGGCTGAAATGCCCTATATAAGTCTTCCCAAATTGAGTTGATGCTTTTTGCTGCCTTGTTGCATGGTTCATCTCATCCTCCACTAATATATTGAGCTGTCTTTGGGCAGGAATGTTTCCCAGGCTTCTTTTTTTTTTCCTATTGCTTATCTCTGTTTCTGATTCATGCCTCCAATTTTCTTGTTTCTGCTTTATCCCAGTCTCTCTCTGTCTCTCTCCCTCCCCCGTCTCTCTCCTTCTCTGTCTCTCTCTCTCTGTCTTTCTCTCTCTGTCTCTCTGTCTCTGTCTCTGTCTCTTTGTCTCTCTTCTCTCTCTCTCTCCCTCCTCCTCCTTCTCTTCCTCTCTTCATTCTCTCCTCTCTTTACTTTTTCTTTCTTTCTCTGTCTCTCTCTTCATTTCCTCTTCTCTGTCTCTCCTCTCTCTCTCTCCATGTCTGTCTCTTTCTCTCTCTTCTCTCTTTTGCTTTCTCTTTCTCACTCTCTATCTTATCTGTCTTTCTGTCTCTCTGCATTCTCTCTCTTCTCTCTCTTTGTCCCTCTCTCTCTCTGTGTCTGTCTCTCTGTCTTTCTCTGTGTCTCTCCCCTCTCTTTTGTTTCTTTTGCTTTCTCTTGCTCATTATCTTTTCTGTCTTGCTTTCTGTCTCTCTGCATTCTCTGTCTGTCTGTCTATCTCTGTGTCTGTTTCTCTGTCTCTCTTTCCCCTTGTCAGAATTTCTAAATGATTTAGAGCTTTTGCATTATCCCTCTGATCTCAATGGTGTCTGACAGTTTAATATCACTAAGTTCTTAGTATGACTTTCAAATTTAAGTATCACATTTTATAGCTTTTCATGTGTCTGTGAATGAAAATAAATAAGTCCCCCATCCTGACTCCCCCCACCCACTTATCAATTTCTAAAGTACCTGCCAGCATTTTAGCATGCTGTTTAATAAGGTAGTATCTTAATTACATGCAGAGAACTGAAGTTAACCATTATAGGCAGGAGCATAAGGTACAGGATAATAGAAAGCCAGCAAGGTGTAATAGATACAGTGTTGGAGTCAAAACAACAACAAAAACCTATAGTTTGAATCATGCCTTAGATAATTATGTTACCCAAGAAGTAACTCAGGGCCTCTATTTCCTCGGCTGTAAAATGGGAATATACCCACTTCATAGGTACTGTTGGGCTCCAATGAAATAATATACACCAACTACTTTGCAAACCTTAAAGTGTCATATATATGTATACATATATGTATGTATATATGCATATACGTATATACACACTATATATATACATATGTATGACATATTATTATTTATATCCTTTAGATCTTTGGCTGAAGTGTTAAAAATGAACCTTATACAGGAAAATGTTAAATTGGATGTCATTAAAGTGAAGTTCCATCCTCCTGGGGTTTTATTGGGCTTTTAATTGTATCAATAAAGGAATGAGGTTCATTCAGCATAAGTTGGTACTTATCTTCCCTTTTTACCTGAGCCCTTGAATTCTTTGCTTTTAGCACAATTGAAGTGAAGGCGCCAAAATGCAACTCCCACAGCAAAACCACACAAAACTAGCATTCTTCCCTCCCTAGAGAGGCCTTCCTTTTAGTTATGGCCAAGTTCTTTAAAGAAGAGTCTCTAGAAAATGGGGAGGAGATACCATCACAAAGGGCGCAGCTTGTCTGAACAAGCAATTGACCTTCAGTAAATATACATTCTTGTCTTGAAAATTGTAGAAATTCTTTATGCAGTGCTTGCACAAGACAGAATGGCCCCCAGGTAGCTCTGACTTTTGATTTCTTTGTCTCCTGCATCCTGCTCTAGTCAAACACTGGATGTTTGATGAAAAAAGAAGCACGGTGTGCTTATGGATGCTCAGTATTCTCAAATAGTTGTACCCATTCTTTTGACATCAATAGAAAGTCCCGATTAACCCTAGTGGATGGATAAAAACAAGTCCAAAGGAGCTGCCAAAGCAACCCAAACCACTTTATTGGCTGTGTACAAAACCCCCATGATAGAAGGATCCAGAAGCAGACTCTCTTGCCACCTTTGGAATTTTTTTTTAATAAAAGCATAAAAATTAAAATGTGAAAAGGATGAGATGATGAAGTTCATACAGCCAAGTTCAAGGGCTGACCTTAGGACTCGAACAAAACTTTCTTAAATATCTTTTCTATAATATGTCAGTAATGGTTCTACTCCTCAGTAGACAAATGGGAGAGGGAAAGCATCATGTGTCTTTTTTTCTCAGAATTGACACTAGCTATGGACACTCTCTTTTCCTATCCTCCCTTTGGGATCCATGGTTTCCTTCAAGACTCAGCCCAAGAGCTACTTTCTTCATGAAGCCTTTCTTAGCTTCTAGGGGAACCCCTCCCAGTGCTATCTTGTGTTTATCTTGCATATATTCTGCAATACTCATATGTGAACATTTTGTTTCTTTTATTAGAATGTAAGGTCCTTGAGGACAGGCACAGATTCATTTTCTTCTTTGTACTCCCCACTACTTAGCATAGTGCCTAGCATATAATAAAAGCTTAATAACTACTTGTTGGTTGGTTGATTGACAGCATTTCCAGGAAAAGTGTGGAAAAGGGGATTTTCAATTTGTTTTTAAAATGTATGACATATTAAATATTTACTTGATTTCAACTAATTTGCATTTTGGGGCAATTTTCATAGTTCTGGATCATTTTACTTTTGCTTGGTAGACGATTGAAAAATTAAACGTGAATGATACAAAGAAGATTGTAGGGCATGATCTTTGATTTTACTTTATAATACAAGATGTATTTGAGCACTTCAGAAGTTCCCATTACAATGCTGTTGTTGTTCAGTTATTCGGCTGTGTCTGACTCTTTGTGACTCCATGGACTATAGCATGTCAGGCCCTTTTGTCCTCCTCTATCTCTCAGAGTCTCTCAGTACCGTCCATGTACTTTTCTTGGCAAAGACACTGGAGTGGTTTTACATTTCCTTCTCCAGTGCATCACTTTTTGTCAGAACCTCTTCTATGACCTGTCCATCTTGGGTAATCCTACATCATATAGCTCAGAGTTTCACTGAGCTACACAAGTCCCTCTGTCATGACAATACAGTGATCTAGGACAGGTATTATAACAGTGTTATTCCTCAAAACCTTTTTGGGACTGTCTGGTTTATTGTTACCTTCAAAATCAGGGTTATATTCTTTTGGATGGTCTCAATGGTGGCAATTTATTATCCTTTGATAGTAGGTTTGATTCTGGAAATGGCCAAAAGTCATTCAGAGTCAAATTTAGAATATGATTAATTTAATATTTTGTGTGTGCGTGTGTGTTTGTGTGTGTGGGAGGGGGGAAGAGAGATGATTACAATGAAATGAGACTGGCTCTGAAAAACATACATTCTTAAGGAAAAATTTCCAAAATGCTTTAAGAAATGGTAAGATCATTGAAACATCTATAGAACCTCCCTGGCCAACTCTTTTGAAACTCAACACTCTTTTGAATAAGTAAGTTTTCATAAAAACTTACTTCACTTGGCTGAATGTGGTTTCCTGAAGGTAGTGGCAATCTTAGACATCGTGCTCAGGCTGGTACTCAGCTTCTCCACTTCACTGTAGTTCCCTTTTGGCATCAAAGAAACCCTGCGGCCAGCCATCAGACCTTTGGGTGAAGGGCTTATTGGCCCTGTTAAGACTTTTTAGAAGTCTCATTTTTTGGTACAATAGAAAGATCAATGGATTTGGAATCAGAGCATTTAGTTTCAAATCTCAGCTCTGCCAACTATATGACCATTGGCAAGTCATTTATCCTCTTTGGGCCTCAGTTTCCTCAACTGTGATTTAAAAGGCTGAATTATTGGCCTTTAAAGATTCCACCTAGCTCTAGATCTATGATCTTGTGTTAGCATCTGCTTAAGCAGTTTTTTTTTAATGGGCATAACTGTTATACTTTGCTCCTCACAAAAAAAAAAAAACAACAAAAAACTTTGAAATTGGAGTAGGAAAGAGGTACATGCTTTTAAGCTTGCCTTGCCCACATAGAATTGGTTGACCTCAAAAGGAAATGACATAAAAAAGACTTTAAAAAGTAAACTATATGGTCTAATTCTCTAAAAGTCATCACAATTCAAAGAAGAAATACTAGTCTTGCAGTGAAAAGTTGTGCCTTACTTTTTACTTTTCATTAGCTTTGAACATTTATTTATTGCCCTTTTGTCCGGCTGAAAAACTGAACCATCTCCTATCTGTGGTGAAGGGAGAGAGAGATACTATGGGTAATTTGAATTCACAGCTCATCTGAAAACCACTTTAAACCAATTCCATCCCCAACTTTTATTAGAGCTGAGAACTGTAGCTGACTTAATTTGTACTACTCTGCCAAGCCCCTTTTCCCATTCTCTGGAGAATGTTTTAGAAGCCAATGAAATGGCAAAAAGGTGAGGCAAAGGAGAGTTCGTCCCACCCACAATTGGGATAATCAGTCCAGTGAATAACTCACTTGGCTGAATGCGGTTTCCTGAAGGTGGTGGCAATCTTAGACATCGTGCCCAGGCTGGTACTCAACTTCTCCACTTGACTGTAGTTCCCTTTTGGCATCAAAGAAACCCTGCAGCCAGCCATCAGACCTTTGGGTGAAGGGCTTATTGGCCCTGTTAACCTATTGGCTCTTCTCACCAGCTTCCTTCTAGTAAAATGTTTCAATGCTATGGTGATAAGCACTATAAATTTGATTACTGCAATAAAAAAAAACACCATAGAGGTAGAGTGGGGCATGAAAACCAGGCCATATGTAAGGATAATGTCATACCTTAAAATACATGCAACAGATTAACTGCATAACATATTTTTTAATGCTCACAAACACTCCACCTTCTGAAGACATTTTTTTTTATTAGATTCCTTTTTCAGCCACAGTTTCAAAGCTCTAGTCCACAAGGATTTCTTATTTTCCAATTTTTCCCCTGTGCCTATGAACTGAAGCAACAGGCTGTATGTGGAATTCGCACTTGGTTTCCAAGTCAACATGAAGCATATCTAGAATGCCATAACTTATCTTGGAAGGAAGGAAACAGTCATTTTGTCCCAGACATGTAAAGATATGTAGTTGTTTTCTATAAAATATTTATAAAATGAGGAATGAGAAAAGGGCAGAGGTTAAATGAAGTTGGTTTAATTGACAATCTAAATACTAAATAGGGTGGGGGAAGGGAGATGGGGAATCTGTTGAACTTGGATCTCTAGGTCAACTTTAAGATGGAGTTTGCTTCTCTCCCAAAGGGAGGTTTTTGCTTTCATTCTTGGAAAGAAGTGTATTCCTTACAGTGAATTGACTTACCTTGGATCCTTCCTGACTTCTTTACCCTTTCTTACTTGGCCAGGAAGCTTTTGATTTTTAGGTTTGAAAGTGAAGAAAAAATAATTAACATTCATGATGGTTATATTGGTTTTAGGCTTATGTCTATGGAAAGGGGTAGATTAGCTCACTGAGAGTAATTCCAGTTGTTTAGAGGACTCTGCCAGAGACCATTGCTCAATTGTGCATAACCAACAATGCTACCCTGTAGGAACCCAGTGCTCTGATTTCTTTGACTCTCTTTTATTATCCACTTGTACCTCCATCATCAATGAGGTCAGGTTTGGAATAGGTAGAGCTAATGGCATTTGATTTGAATGGTACCAGGTGAAGGGTATTGTTTTTTCTGCCTGTCATTCTGCCACAATATGATCACTGTGATAAATTTCAAAGGTTTGCCTTGGTCTCCCAGAATCCCCTGTTAAGATATAAATAATGGGAGGAACCATATCTTAAATCCTCACAGCTAATGCCTTAGTTATCAGCTAACATCTGAGCAGGGATTAACAGAAATGGGAGGCAGGATCAGGCTTGTGGAGATGTGGGACTGGGAAGCTAACAATAGAGAGGAAAAGGATACTGACTGAGGTAGGTGTCACAAGGTGACAAAGACGAAGTTATCACAATTTTGTTTTTGTTTCATAATGTTGCTTCGTGTTTGCCCATAGGCCGTTTCCAAGGGACTATCAACTAATCATAAGTGAAAGAAAGCCAATTTATTCTTTTTTGACCTACTTCTGGATGCTCCCATCCTTTGATACCTCACTTCTTCAATATTTTTCCCTCAAAGATTCATATTCCTTGAATTTTGGTCTGGAAGGGACCTTAGAGGTTATCCACTCTTTCATTTTACAGGTGTGGACATAGTCCCTAGGGAGGTCAATTCATTTGTCTACATGGAGTAGCTAGGAAGTACGGTGGATAGAACAACAGATTTGTAGTCAGGAAGACCAGAGTTGAAATCCTGTTTCAGACACTAGCTGTGTGACTCTGTGTAAGATACTTGATATGTCAGCCTCAGTTTCCTCATCTGCAAAATGGGGATAATAATAGCACCTACCTTACAGTATTGTTGTGAGGATCAAATAAATAATATGAAAGCTCTTTGCAAACTTTAAAGCACTCTATAAATGTTAACCCTTGTGATTTTCCCAGGTTTAGACTCAAACCGGGATGTTTGGACTGGCAGCAAAATATTCTTCCCACTTTTACATGTTCTCTGCATCCCTTCTTTCCAAAGAAGGTTCAACCTGGCATTGCTTGATGGAGGTTTTTGCTCAGTCGTGACAGTAGACACTTGTGGAGTTTAATGTGACTCCATCTAGTTTACTACATCCCTCCAGGAGTCATAAGATCTAAGAGACTGTGGCAACTTTGATCTCTGTTTATGTGAATTATTGTATTTAGCTTCTACATTTATTCTCTCTTTCTCTCTCTCGGTCATCTCCCCTTTGCCTTTTAGTGTTGTGCTGAAAAAAAGTGAGCGAGACCCGGATATAAATTTAGATGTGGATTTATTGACGCGTGCAACTGTTTGGAGTAATTACTCAAATCGAACAGCCCCAAAT
>CM053622.1:109877961-109943857 GCA_028646595.1 Phalanger gymnotis
TGTCAATTCTTTGACACATTCTCAGGGAATCTGTCACAAGAATCAGGGGGACTGGGATTTGCAAATCGGTAATGGAGATCCCTAATCAATAGTAGTTTAACAGAGTTTACGTGGGACTTGACAAATTGCAGAAAATGATTAATGAGGCAGGAGCCCACAACCAGAGCTATAATGAAGAGGAGGAGGGGGCCAGCCAGGGTCGTCACCAGGGTAGTGAGCCAAGGGGATCTACGGAACAGGGACTGATACCACTTCTCAGAGTTTTCCAGCTCCCTTTGTCTATTGGCAATATTTTGGTGTACCAACCTCAGGCTTTCCCGCACCACTCAAGAGTTTCTTTACAACTATAGGGGCTGTCTCTTTCTTCAGCAAACACCAAGAGACATTTAAAACCTGCTGCTGGTGGTTTGACTTCAGCAAAATCCATTTCCCAATGTTTCCCTGGTTACTCCCAGCAGCCCCACTCCCAGTGGAGCTGTCTTTGTCTATTTGGTGTTCACTTGGGCGCAGGACCGCATCTGGTGACTGTGCTGGTAAGGATGTTGTCTAGGTGGGGGATGTAATATCTGTCCCTAAGTAACTTCCTCCCAGGGGTGTAATCTGATGGAGTCTTCTCACCCAATCCCTCCCCAAGACCTCAGGAACAAAAGTTTGGCCATCTCCCAGAACTCACCCCCCGGACTCCGTCTTCCCCCTCTTTTTTTCTTTTGGCCACAAGGGAATCATCCGAGGGTGAATAGGAGGGAGGAGGGGTGGGCGAGGGGAGGGGGTCTGAAACAAAATAAAGGGGGGCGGCTTCTGAGAGGGGTGCTGCCTGGGCAGTGGCTGTGCGGTTGCCAATTGTTTCAGGGGAGTGGCCAAGTTGATGGCCCAGGTAGTGGACAAGAGAAACTTGAGAGGGGAGCCAAATAGAGTCCAGGAGGGCGAGGATCTCCCCCCTGCCTCCGACTGTCCCACCAGAAGATGTGAGGGGGCCCCGTTCTTTGTAAATAGAAAAATTGTCGGAGTCAGGAAGGAGAGTGGCAGGGTTAAAGGCAGAAGACTTAGAAAGGGTAGGGCAGGGGCTGATCTGCCACAAAAAGATGAAAGAGCTTAGTGATGTCAGGGAGAGCAAATGCAGGGGCAGAGGTGAGGTACCTTTTTAGGGAGTCAGGAATTTTGTTCTGCCGGGGTCCAGACTAGAGGGCCAGACCCAGCAGTAGAAGAGTAAAGGGGTTTAGCA
Organism: Phalanger gymnotis; assembly: GCA_028646595.1. Taxonomy (NCBI): domain Eukaryota; kingdom Metazoa; phylum Chordata; class Mammalia; order Diprotodontia; family Phalangeridae; genus Phalanger; species Phalanger gymnotis. The sequence goes on from CM053622.1 coordinate 109,879,184, forward strand.
AGGTCAGCAAACCCAAGGATCCAGCACTTCACTGACCCGCTTCTTGTTAGTAGGAACAGGAATGTTTAGGATGGCCTGGATACGAACTTGAGAGAGAGATTTCTGGCCTCAAGGCAGTACCCAAGGTAGGAAACAGAGGTGCAACAGATCTGCTTGGTAACTGAGGGAATTTAAAAGAGACAGGAGAGAGCCAGTAGCTTGAAAGCAACCACCCTCAGTGGATGTAGCTAACAAGAGATCATTAACGTACTGATGAGAGAGCAAGAAGGGTTAGATTCCCAGAAAGGCAAGAGATTCAGGTGGAGGGCTTCATTAAAGAGGGTAGGGGAATTTTGAAATCCTGAGGCAACCTTGTTCAGGTTAGCTGATCAGAGAAGCCTGTAGAAGGGTTGACTCAGGTAAAAGCAAAAAGGGGCTGGCTTGCAAGAGACAAAGGAATGGAGAAGAAAATGTCCTTAAGGCCCAAGACAGTATACACAGTGTGGGTGGGTAGCAAGAGGCTGAGGAGAGTGTAAGGATGTCTTATTGACCTCCCAAAGATCTTGCACTGGCCGAGAGTCAGAAGTGCCAGGCTTTGTAACAGGAAGCAGAGGGGTGTTCTGGGGGACCAGCATGGGACAAGATTGCCAGCCTCCTTGAGGCAGGAAATATGGAGAGCTCCAGAGAACGGATCTGTCTGGAGGCTGGAAAAGCAGTTTTGGGTCCTGGGGGAGGGTCACTGGAGGAGAGAAAAGCAGAGAGCTATGCCCCTGTGGGCTTCAGAAGGCATGGGATACTGAAGAATAGAAACCGGAGAGGCTGTGGCTAGAAGCCAGGAAGGTTAGATTTGGCCCAAACTCCAGAGACCAGGGAAAAAGGCGGTCCAGGTTGGGGCTGGCAGAAGCTGACTCAGTGGGCTCATGAAGGAGGAACTCAGCACAAGAAGGGCAAGTGGGGGTGGGGCAACAGGAGGGGAGGTCGGGGCTAGGTCCAGGGAGGCTGACTCACCATGGTATCACAACTTGACAATAATAGCAGTTTCTGACAAATACCTTTTCTTTTTAAAGTTTTTACCTGGACCTAACAATCAAATTTTAATTTTAAAAGAATACCTTAAAGCCAATTATTAAAAATTAGTCCTACTGACTTTAAAAGCCAGGTTCAGAGGTCAGGTAGTTTCTGACTCCACTGTTCTCTTTTCTTTCAGTAAAAACTTCCACTTCCAGGCTTTTTCCAACTTATTATACAAATAGGGATCCCAGTACTGCTGTTACAAAACCTGGAAGTTTATAACTTCTTAGATTAAATTTCTTTAAAAGACATGGTCATATGAAATGACTTAACAGTTTCCTAATCCATTCATTATTTTAACAGTACAATTGTCAATCTAACAACACTTAGAGAAATTGTTTCTCTAACAACGCAGATGAACCAAACAGTTGTTACCTAGCAACGTGAACTTAATTTGTTATCAAGAAATATAACAAAATTTTAGAAATACAATATCATAAACAGATGTCATGTATTTAAACCCTTAAAATCATAATTAATTAATTAGCTGGATGTATTTTCACCTTCATCTTGTCACCATTGACATAAACTTCACTTCTGAGAAAATTCACATATGAAGCAATTCTATTTAACTTGAATGTTTGTTTTTGCCAATCAATATACTAAATAATTTTACAATTAAGAATACTATTACAATTTGGAATCACCTGTTATAACCAGGTCAGTTTAAAGTGACATAATGGGACCAACATTCATGTTAAATTTAATAGAACCTACTCACAGTTCTAGTCCAAAGGGTGGGTGGACATAATCCTCTTCCATCTCTCTATAACTTCATCTATGGGGTTTTTAACTCAGGCTATCAAGCCTTTTACTCTAAGCTGCTTGCTCAAGATTTTAATTTACTTATCTTCCACTTTTATCACAGTCTCTCTTTTCCTTTTCCCATAAACTTTAGTGACAAGCAGTAAATGAACTCTAATTTATCTTAAGCATTAAATTAGGAATGACACATCTTCACTTTTCACTTTTCACTTATTTTCTGGCTGGGTCCCGGTTACACAAAAACCTTTTCTGCTTTACGTAGGCAGAAAAAGGGTTAAAATACCTCTCTAGCTGTTTCCCTTTTGATCTATAGGAAGGAGTTAACGCTTCCTTATCTTGAAACTTTTTAGTGCAGAGAAGTTCAAAGGAACTTCTCCCATGTACCTTTAAGTTTTTCTCCTGAGCGGTTACCTTTAAGTTTTTCTGCTCGGATACCTCTGCCTTTTTCTGAGTGGAGGTTATGCCAGAGCCCTGAGAACTCAGTCTTAACACTTCTCAGGCTTTCTTTTCTCATATACCCTGTTTTCTCCTGTCTTCAACATAAATCAGTCTTCCCCCACAACTTGACTTTAGCTTATGGGTATTTCTCCTTACCGTGTTAAACTTTAACAGACTATGGACACAGAGCCTGCTCTGCTCCCTCCTCAGGAATGCCAGTACGATAGGGAGGGGTAAGGGAGAAGTTTGCTGCCCAGCTGACAGGCTACTCTCACTCATTCACAAACGGACACACACACGCACAGACACAAACAGACAAACAAAAAACACACAAACACAAAACAGAAAGACACCCCGGAACATATACCAGAAACCAGAACAGGCAGAGGCTGGACCGTCTCCAACTTGCCTGGGAGATTGGTACTTTTTTTAGAAGGTGGGCCTGTCAGACTAATTAGGTCTGTCTCTCAGCCTTACTGACAGCTAAAGTCACGTCCGACCCCAAATCTCTACCAGAACCAGAATGGAAGTCCCACCAGAAACCAGAAAACAGAAACCTGACTCAACCTACCCTCTGGGGCTCTGGAATGTCTCAGAGATGGATTCCCCTAGAGGTTTTTTTTTTTTTTGATCCACAAAAGTCCAAATAGAGGGCAGGTCAGTGTTGGGGCATGGGTTAGTTCTCCTCCCTCTCGAGCTCCGTGGGCTCAGAAATGTTTGGTCTAAAAGCCAATTATTAATGTCTTAGAGGTCAGCTCCCCTAGAGATCGGGAGAAAGAGATGCCCACTACCCGAGGACAAGAACCTACCTGGCCCAGGTCTCGGGGGGGGGTGCCATAGACCACCCCCAAATCTCGCTGGGGCCTCCAGAAATGTTGTGCCAAAAAAAGCGAGCGAGACCCGGATATAAATTTAGATGTGGATTTATTGACGCGTGCAACTGTTTAGAGTAATTACTCAAATCGAACAGCCCCAAATAAAGGAAGAGAAAGAGTATTTAAAGGGAAAGAACACAATTAGATTTCTGTGGAGATGGGGACGCAAACAGGGGGACAAGCTGAGGCAGGATGGAGAAACTGAAAAGGAGGGGTAGGGCATAACATTAGCTTCTCCTTTATAGACCTCACTCATCCCTCTTTTCATTCCCAATTCAAGCTCTGACACCAGCTACCCCTCTGAACATGTTCCATAACATGAACATGTAGCTTCTCTCCCCACTTTTTGTGATTGACAAGTTTGCCCTGAAGCATTTTTAAACCATGAAACAGTTTAGATGGTAACTAACAAGGGGTGGTAGCACAGGATTTGGTACTGGCCTGAAATACAGAGCTAAATTAACTGCTGTACAGTAACCTCTTTGTTTGTAGTGGTAGCAGATAATATCAGTGCTTTCCTAGCAGACTCCATTTGCCAGGGCTTTTCCCAGTATCTCAGAAGTACAAATTCACACTAGCCTGAAACTTGGAAGGGAAGGCAGATTTTCCAACCTGATTTTTAAATTATTCTGCTTGACCACTTGCCCTGTGCATGTAAATGACAGGCTTTTTGTGAAAGAACCATGCAAATGAAATTCTTTTTGATTCAAACACCTCAAGGAAAGAACAAAACAAAACAAAACATCAAACACTCTCCTCTCCCTCACCAAGTTCCAAAATTAGTTGATAAATTTTAACAACTTAAAGGCTCACCTTGTTTTCCTTCTTGATTTCTTGAAGTGTCTAGTTCCCTCTATCTCCATCAGCCTCTAGAACTTGTCCTAATATTCAGAAGAAATTTAGAAACAATTCTCCACATACACAGAAGATTCCCTGGAAAGCTAGCCACTGAAATTTTGTATTAATCCCAAAATCCAAAGGAGCACTTGTCCAATGAAGTATGGAAAGGAACTTTAGGTTGTAAAAACCTGCCATCTTGTCTTTGGTGGCAGCATCTCCTCCCAATGCCAGGTTGTTCAATTAAGTCCTGCCTGGCCTTCTGAAATAACTCTAGTCTATGACTAGTTGTAGGTGCTCATGGGAAGTCAAAAGTAGAAAAAGAGGAAGTGCTTAGAGGACATAGTCTCAACCTGAAGTGTTTAGGAGCCTGGAAAAAAAATCACCTGATCATCACCCCTCACTCTTAAACTTTGTCCTGGTGAAATAGAATAAAAATGTACATTATTTGCATCCCTAAAGGGGCAGAGAGAAAACAAGCTGACTCCTTTACCGTGATGAGAATGATAGATCTAGTCCATATATAGAGCTTGAATGTTTGCAAAGCATTTCCCCTAAATTATCATGCACAAGCCTTCCATGAGGCAGGTGTTATCATTATCATCATGTGACAAATGAGGCTGAAAGGTGTTAAGGGATTTTCCTGGGATCACACAAGGAAAAGTTTGAAGTAAGATTGGAACCCAGGTCTTTATGACTCCAAAACCAGTACTCTTACCCACTATGCCATGTTGCTCCTCAGGTGATGGTGACCAGGATTGACTGTAATTGTATACATTTGGACAGTTTTTGCACCAGCTGGCTCAGTCAGTTCACTCTTTCCTTTCGGTTAGTAGCAGCACAGTATAAGGTCCAGGGTTATCATGCCACGTCTTTTTGCCCTTCCAAGGAGGTTTTTTAATCATGACTTTGCCTGTGGCTCAAGTGCTGCTGTCATGGATAGCTAGGTAAGCGGGATTTTTTTCATGAGTACATCACTTCTCTGCTCCCTTTCTCTCTTCAGTTAAGTAACATTCTAAGTGATAGGTTATTTTAGAGGAATTATATTCCCAAAGCAAATGTCTGATTATATCACTTTTCTGCCATACTCTATAAATTCCAGTAGCTCCTTACTTGCCTCTAGAATCACATGTAAAATCTACTGTTTGGCATTTTAAAGTCTTTCACAAATAGACTCCAATCTACCTTTCCAGAATTATTATATCATGGTCCTCATCACACATTCTGTGTTTTAGCCAAATTGGCTTTATGGCCACAGCTCATACATGACTTTCTATCTCTCATCTCTATGTTTTTGCACATCTGGAGTGTCATCCTTCCTCTCATCAGGTGCTACACACATGAGGCCTTTCCTGATATCTTCAGTGGCTAGTTCCTCATCCCTGGTCCTTCCAAAATTACCTTATGTTTATTTTACACACACGTGCGCATATATATATATATATATATATATATATATATGAATGTTTATGTATACCTACTATATATACATATATACACATACACACAACACAGACATATGATGTGTGTATATACGTATGCATACACATATGTGTATATATGTATACAACACACATGTATGTATGCATGTGTACACACACACACACACACACACACACACACACACCTACTTCTAGGCTAGTTTGTTCATTCTAATCCATCTTCTGATTCCCCAGAAAGCACTACCACAATTACACATTCAGACTCTTTCATATTCCTAAGGGCGACTCTGTTGTAGTGGAATACACTTCCCCAAATCACCACTTTAGTTCTGAAGCTCCCAACAGTGTGCCTTCATTTGCCTAAAACTAAAAATATAATATCACAGGTACTCATGAATTAAAGTAAATGCAGAAATGATAAATATATATATATATATGTATATATATATATATATATATATATATATATATCAGTTAACACATAAACATGCGTCACACTTTCCCATGAATATACTCAGCAATACTTAGATAGATCTGTCAAGGAAACATGAACAAGGAAAACTTTTGTGCTTGAGGGTAATTCACAACTCCAGAACTGTACATTTCTGTGTCCTCTTTCCCTCTTAGAATCTATCCATAAAAGTTACTTGATGAGCACAGCTTCCTTGTTGAACAGCTGTTTCCACTGCTAAGTTGAGTTAATCCATACTGTTCTTGATTAACACCTCACTGGGCACAATGTCTTAGCCAAACTAGTTAGTTCACTGGATGAGTTCTGTGATTCTTTGCTTCCGAACTATTCTCCTACTTAGCTTAAAGTTAGTAACCAAATTCTCATAGTTTTCCATGGTAATATAAATTACCTTTGTCTCGTAATCTCTGATGTTCATGTTTAACTCCCTGAAATGTACTGTGTTTTTCATTCACTCCGGTATTCTATAGCTCATTCCACTAAAAAATAAGCAACTACTGTTTAAGTATTCTGAGTCAGACTTAACTTCAGTAACTGTTCCTCTTAGAACTCTAAGCACACCTATGCCCCAGATAAGTGAACTGTGGAGTCAGACTAACTCTGCCACTGCTCTTTTAAAGAAACAGTTATGCCCCAGACAAGTGAACTATCACTCTCTTACACTTATATAAACTTCTAACTAGCCTTTGATAGTCCTTCTGCCTTCTTTCTCTATTGTTAAAGATTTGAACTAAAGGCAATGTTGCTTCATCTCTCTGTTCTTCCACTAGTTTATGTTAAAAAAAAAAAAGTCTGCTTCCTTTATCTCTGGCCTAAATGTGACCAAATATTTTAAAATATGTCAGCCATAGTCTATTTTGAGAATTAAGAAAATCTATGTAAATTTTAAGAGAAAGGACCCACAGATGGTAAAAAGGTATCCAGTTAGGAGAGTTGGATAGCATTATAACTTTGAAGATTGCCTTTTAAGATTAGAAAAATACTTCATGACTACTATGCCCTGTACATCAGATTATCTAACATCGGGCCTGTCTAAAATGCGGCCCGCAGTATGGCCTACATGTGGCTGGCCTACGTGCATAGAAATTTACATAAATGCTTTAGTAAACGAAGCTGAGTTACCCCTGCAGAGCTATCACTAAAATGGCAAATCAAAAAAATTGTCTATTGTTTCAATAAAAACCCAAGGTTGGACAGCCCCGATCTAACATTATTATGCTACATTAAAAGAAAAATCCTGAAAAAATTCCATTTCAATAATGTTTTACCACAATCAAGAGGACAGGGCAAGTTATCTATGGAGAAGGAAGATAGTAGTTGTTGGCAGCCTTCCTTCTTCTTTGAGTTAACCAATAATCTGCCTAAAAAGCAAAATTCTGTGCTGGTGTTTCTAAGTTGGTCCTTGTACTACAGATCTGAGTTTACTATTGTCAAGGACAGTGAAAGATCCATAGAAGACTTCTTTCTGACACAGCAATATTATGCTAAGAAGTCTGATAATAGGTTCATTTCCCCCATGTATTTATGTTTACGTTTCCTTGTTAGATGTTAAGCACAATGTTAGTATACTATGACCTCTGGAACCAACCACAAGAAAAGGTATATTATAAAGGATGCATCTTTTACAGCTTTTGGTTTCCTAATTGTGTTCTATGGAATGTGGATGATCTACCAATTGGATGGCCATTCCATTGTCTTTCATTCTTGCTACATGGCCCAACCAGAGCCTTGTGAAAGATAGTTTTCTAATCTTGTGAAAGACAGTTTTCTAATACAAGTGATAACCCACATCTATGGCAATGCACATTCGTCATGTTTTTTGAAAATTCGTTCTTTCCTTTGACTACCGATTAAACAAGATCCAGATGTTTGAATAACCGTGAGTAAAACCACAAAGTTTGATATTTTTGCCCTAATCTTTAGGGGCTTCCCTTTACTGATCAACATTTCATAAATATGGATAAAAAGAATCAAGGAAGTTTGGGATCTTTCGATTAATTTTCTCTACATCTTGTTATTTTGCTAGTGCTTATTATCTGAGATGTGTGTGTGCGTATGTGTGTGTGTGTGTGTGCATTCTACTACCTCCTCTCATCTTTAAGCTGTATAAATAATGAAATTCAACAAACATTTACTGTTTGTCCTATGTATGAGGCACATCTATTGCACTGTGTATGCAGCATTGCATTTGTATTTATCTATCTTGTCAGGTTTCCTCCTCAAATTGAGAAGTTCTAATGTTCTTTTCAATTTCCATGGCTTTTCTTGAATATCTGGGCTGGTACTTGTATATAATAAGTGATTATCCATGAAGAGCCAATATATGAGGAGTTCACTATTGATTTCAATGATTCATTTAAACAAACATTTTTTAAGTACTTGCTACTGTGCTAGACATGGGGAATACAAAGATAGATATGATCCAATCATAATTGTAACTTTCTAGTCAAGGTGATAGAATGTACCAATATAGGCTGTAAATAGCTTTGTGAAGCTTATTCCTCTTCACTGAACTCCTTCATTAGCATAACTCTAAAAACAGCTTGTCCTTGATTCTATATCCAGGCTGATTTTCTAAATGATATCAACAGATGTTAAACTTACTCTATTGACATGCAATATACTTAGTATTGGTAATGATTCGATTAAATTAGGTTCCCTTTTTAGTAGTTCTAAAATGCCTTCCATGGGATGACTCAGTCTATCTTGCATTTTTCTTCAAGTTTTTTGATTGCTGTTGTAAATGATACTTACTAGTATCCTAGGTTTGGGGGTTACATGGACTGCTGCTGCTTAGTCAATCTCAAAGGTGACCCTACAAAATTAAAAATCTTTGGGTAAATTTTGCTCCCCCGCCTCCCACATACTCCAAGTAACATCTGAGAAATCTCAGAATATTGTTCATGCATACAGTAGATGACATCTGAATCTCCACATATATCGGCAAAATATCTCTACATATTTGAAAAATACCAGCTTATTAAGTGTATGATAGCCTTTTTCCATCAAATTTTACAAAAATGGAATTGTGAAAATTTCCAAATGTTTACAGTTTCCAAAAATGCAAGTTCAGCATAAATAACCTACAAATGTTTGTCAATGGTCAGTATGACTTCCCCTTTTCTCTGCTAAGCCTTATCTTCTCTCCAGGGTCCAAGAATCTCTCTAGACTTCTATCTCTAGACTCAAACCACACTGTAGATTGAACTTTCTTGGGAAAAGAAATGAACTTAGCTTTTCTAAGAGATACAACCCCCAAATATTCAGTCAAATCCATTTATGATTCTAGAGAACAATATAAGCATATAGTCATGTGGTAGTACCTTGAGATTTTGGATTCTTTGGAGGCAAAACTTGGAACCTCCAAGCAGCTGTGCCACTCCACCCCTTCATCATACACACATTATGGTGAATTTTGCTTTCACCTCAAAGACTCGTTGAGGAATTTCACTTTATGACCTTATCCTAAGGACCTGAACTCCTTTGAAAGGAAAGCATGCTGAAGATTACTAGAGAGACAACCTCCTTTGCCATCAAAGCTACATTGAACACGTAACTCATGAGAAGAATGGGCTAAGTCCAGTTCTTTTGTTCCTTCATGTCATGGTTTTATTTAATCATTGTTCTTACATCTGTGGAGAACATTATGCATATTTTTTCTCCCCAAATGATTATTGTGGTATGGTCTTTTCACTCTAGATGAATGGATCCCCAAACTCTTGAAATTGTGGATGCTAGAGAGGCAATCCTGAAACTAGCACTGTCCTCTCACTAGTAGTCTGAATTCCTGAACTTTCTAGGAAATTTCAACATTCATCAGATAGCTAGGATTCATATGCTTCTCTTTTTTATAGCTTCCATCTGCTATCTTAAGAGGTAATGCTGCTCCGTCTTTAAGGATGGAATTGCCAACTTGAGGTTCAGGCTTCAGGTACAGGTGAGAGCATGTGCAGTTCCCATATACTTTTGCCCCAAGCCAGCCAGTACTCTCAATGGCCTCCATGTCTCTCTCTTATTCCTATTGCTTTCAATATGCCTTCCCAAAAGAGATAAAGGCAAAAGTTGTCCATCAGGTCTATCGGCTCCCTATTATGTTATAAATGGTACACAAAGAGTTGGCTCTAACCCAACAGACTAAGACATCCAGTTCATTGCCACTCAATCAACAATAGCCCAATAGACTCATCAAATTAGTTGGGGAACTCTGTTTAGCTGCTCACACATGTATGTCATTGATAGTGGAAAATTTTACATTATTTAAATATACAATAGTTGAAAATTTTACACCTTTCCATTACTATATACATAGTTGTACAGATATACACATATATATATATACACAAATACGTATATCTATGTATGTGTGCTTGCATACACACACAAAGTAAGTACAATCCCTTCAATAAATCAATCAATAAAATTTATTAAACATCTATTGTGTGACAGACACTTTACTAAGTGCTTTAACTAGTTGAAGATCCAGCTACTTTAAAATCATAGAATACTTTGATTCTTTGTCCATTCCTATTAAAACATGGTTTCTAGAACTGTCATTATGCTGATGATGTCTTTCACTGATCACAGTCTAGTTTATCAATATCACTTTAAAGATGTCTGTTTCTCAGAAGTGATCAAAATCTTCTATTACTATCATCACCTTCAGAAGATTTTAGAGCTAGAAGGAATATTAGAGAATATCTACTGTAGCCATCTAGATATAAATATGTTCCAATCAGAATTGACTAGAATGGAGGTGGGGAGAGAGGGTTATTACTTCCCTTGCCTTTGACACCATAAATCTGTTCATACAGTGTAAGATTACATTAGCTTTTTTTTTTTTGGCAGCCTTGTAATACAATGGTATTTATATTGAGCTTTTAGTTAATTAAAATACTCAGCTCTTCTTCACATGAACTTCCAAGTCAGCTTTCCTTCATCCTGAATCAATGTTGCTGATTAAAAAAAAATAAATGCAGGACTTTGCACTCATTAATGTTAAATTCAGTCCTATTAATTTTGGCCCATTTCTTCAAACTAAGGCCTCTTAAGTCCATGGGGCACCAAGGAGGCCCAGTGGATAGAGGCCCAGAGTGAGGAAGACCTGAATTCAAATCTAGCTTCATATCCTTATATTTCTATGTGACCATAGATAAATCACTTAATCTTTGTCTGCCTCAGTTTCCTCATCTGTAAAATGGGGATAATAAATAGTACCTACCCACAAAGGTTATTGGGTAGTGTTTGGTACTTAGTAGACACTTTAATAAATGCTTATTTTCTTCCTCCTAGGCCTAGATCTCTGGTTGTATTGAAAACTTTTTGAATCCTGATTCTGCAATCTATCATATTAAACAACCCTCCCAGCTTTGTGCCAACCATAGATTTTGTCTATATCTTCATCTAGGTCATTGATACTTACTTTAAGGATATTTATGGCTTGTTCATTATCATTAACCCATCTTCATTCATTCATTCAACAAGCTTTAATTAAGCTATGCTAACCACTGGAGTAGAAAGAAAGGTAAAAATACAGTGTTTGCCCTGAAGGAGCTCATATTCTAATGGAGAGACAACATGCAAAAAAACTATTTGCATATAAGACATATGCAAAGTAGATAGAAGCTAAAAGGTATGAGCAATGGTGGTGGTGAGGTGGTAGTTACCACAAAACTGTGTTGCAAAAATTCATCATATAATGGCTAAACTGGTCTTGGCACAAAAGAAATACAACCTATTGCCGGTCCCATCCTCAAAACCTTTCCTCCTTGGTAAGGCCTACTAGTTTATACTATCGCACATTTCCATAGCCTTAATGAGACATCAGAAAAAGGTTAGTGGAGAAAGAAATTGATAAACATGTTTAATAGGATAGTACAGAGGACAGAAAAACTTCTTAATTGAGGTTGATGGGTTTTTTTCACCATGTATGAATCTACCTAAATGTGGTGTCAGCCAGCTCACATTTTTTCCATCTTGCCCATGAGAAAAGTGTGATAGACTTTATCAAATCCCTTGCTGCAATAAAAATTCAGTATTTATGATATTTCCTTAATCTACTAGTCTAGTAACCCCATCCTAAAAAGGAAATTAGAGTAATGCAACACGACTTGTGCTTAGAGAACCCAAACTAATGTCTAGTAATCACCACGAATGACTTGTTTCCTAAAAGATTATAGAATTTTTACCCAGGATTAATATCAGTTTTGCTGGTCTATAGGATATAGGCTGGACCTTTTCCCTCCATTTGGCATTAATATTATATTTTGCTTTGAATACTTTTTTGTATTCATGTTTGCTCATGGGACATTTCTTCTGTATTTTTAATGTGTCCTTTAGAAAAGCTGCCCCCTTTATATCTCAAATTTCTTTTTAGTTAACTATAGATTTTCTAGATTCTTCTTCAGTTCTCTTTGTGCTCCTGCTATTAGCATTTCATTAATGAGAGACTCCAATCCCTCTGGAGATATCGTTTCTTTTTTAAAAGTTTTTCTTTAAACTCACCTCAAGATTTTGGAATGGGAAGAAGAGAGAGAACCAACTTCGACAAAAAAATAAAGAGCAAAAGACCAAGAAATTCTTAATAAATTCAAGGTGAAACTATAATAAACATATTTTGATAGCCCGGATCATCACAAAGAGATGGCAGCAATGAAAAGGGGTCCAGCTAGAAAAACACATAGTGAAACAGAATGCAGGGAAGCCTTCCAGTATACAGACCAGGGGCTAGCCAAGGCAGCCTGTAGCTTGCAGTAGTTTGTCAGAAGCAGATAAATCTAAAACAAGGTCCAGACCAAGGATCCCTAGAGCTGCGAGTATCTGTGTCATTCTGACTTAAAAGTTGCAGTTAAAAGGCTGTAGGGCTAGGTTTGGGAGGGCAGTGATCAAGATGTCCCTGGATCAGATTGCCCCAGTACAGAGTGTTTCTAGTAAATTACCATAATAAACTTCACTGAGAAAGATTTCTCCAACTCACCACTAGATACCCACCTCTGTGCTACTTTGCCCCAGGCATGGCGTGCTGGCTAGGGCATCTTATAAGATCCTTGAAGGATATACAACATTAATTACTCAGATCTCAGGTATCACAGATCAGTATCAAAGAGGGCCTCACCATTACTTCAATAAATGCATGGAGTCTGACCCCACAAAAGTCCTAACTCAGAAAGAAAGACTGGATAATAAGTAAACACAAGGAAGCATCAATATTACAGCAGTAGATATTCTTAAGGCACTAACCCTGAACAAAGAATTAGCTTTGCATCATTTACAAAGCTTCAAGATAACCAGATATTTGTTATAAGCTTTACTGGAATTCATGGAGGAAATGAAGCAGGAGGTGTTTTCAAATGATGATATACATGAAATAAGACCTCTAGAGGAAAAAAAGGAAGATGGAATGAGAGTTCTAGAGGAAAGAATTAGAAGGGAAATAAAGAATTTAATATAGGAGGTACAAAATCCTCAAATCCAAGACTACTGAAAATGTAGATTGTACCAGAGAGAAGCAAAATTTAAAGACTAAAAAAAAGTCAGAAAATATACAGTATGAAAAACAACTGACCTGTAAAAAAAAAAGCAATGGCTAGATAATCTAAGATTCATCGTAAGACTTGAAAGTATTGAATATAAAAAAGCCTCTACACCACATTTCAAGAAATCATAAATAAAACTGCCCAGATACATTAAAATCAGTAGACAAAGTGAAAATAAAAACAATCCATCAGCACCTTTCTGTATAACATGTTCGAACAGAAATTTCTAGGAATATCATAGCCCAAATCCAGAGCTTCCAGGTAACAGAAAAAAATATTGCATGCAGCCAGAAACAAACAGTTTAACTACTGAGCAGCCACTGTTAGAATAACACTAGGCTTAGATGTTACCAGCTATAAAAGAATAGAGCTTGCAATATGTGTTTTTTTTTTCAGAAGGCAAGGAAAAGATTACAACCAAGAATAACCTATATGGAAAAGCTGAAAACAATCTTACAGGGCAAAAAAGTAGACCCCTAATGAAGTAGAGTACTTTCAGATATTTAAGAATCATGATTATGGTTTTTGAACCATCAGAATTTGAAACATCAGAGTTGCTTTAAAATTTTGAATTCCAAATAAAGCAGTTAATAGTTAGAAGAGACTATAGGGCAATAAAATGTCTGTATTCTAATAGGGAAAGAGAAAAAGTGTCCCTTCAGAAATCTAATGTGCGAAGGTCACAGAAGAAGTAAATACAATAGGAGCAGATTTGTTATATTTTGATCTGAAGAGAAAAAAAGGAAGGAAAAATATATACACTGAGAAAGAAGAAGGATCTTACATAGTTAGAGATTTTGAGAAGAAGATAATACAAATGTCAAGGGAGGGACTAGGGGCCATGCATGAAGGTCACTGTTGTTTGAACCAGACAAAAGAGTGCTAAATACACACATATACATGAAAGTTTGATGTAGAAATGCATTAAACTCAACAGAGAATTAGGAGGGACAAGGAAAGAGAAAGGCGATTAAAAGGGAGAGTAATTCAGGGAATTACTTAGCATAAGAAAAGCAAATTTAAATGTCTGTATATTGTAGTTCTTGTATAAATTATTCTCCTGGTTTTTCTCATTTTACTTTGCATCAGTTTGCTGATCAACAAAATGGAACCAACCATAGTTTCAGAGGACTCATGGTGAAATAAAAAGGAAAGAAAGAAAAGGTAAAAACATTTGATTGAGAACTGAGTAAGAGGAAGAAAAGAAGACAGTAAAATGGAAATACTTTGTATAATAGCATATTATTAGTACTGAGAGAAGAGATAAATCAATACTAATGATAAATGTTGGATGGAATTATTTCTATTACACCATACTCCTTGATTTCTCTTTCTTTGCAAATGGTTGTGGGGGTGCATGTAAGAAAATGTGTAAAATTCTGGCATGGAGATAAATGCACAATTAATGACTATAACTATAAATGTAAATGTGATGAATTCACCCATTCAATGGAAGAGGGCAGTAAATTGTATGAGAAATCAAAATCTAACAAAATCTTGATCCTAAGAAATATGCTTGAAACAGAAGGATTTTAGCAGAGTTAAAATAAGGGTGTAGGGCAAAAAATGTTCATGCTTCAGTAGAATTTAAAAAATTGAGGGTAGCAATCCTGATCTCAGACAAGCCAACAGTAAAAATAGCCTTGATTAAAAGAGAGAAACAGGGGGACGGAGCCAAGATGACAGCTGGAAAGCAGGGACTAGCATGAGCTCCCCACCAAGTCCCTCCAAAAACCTATAAAAATGGCTCTGAACCAATTCTAGAACTGCAGAACACACAAAATAGCATAGAGAAGCAGAGCTCTAGCCCAGGACAGCCTGCATGGTCTCTGGGTAAGGTCTATCCCACATGGAGCTGGGAGCAGAGGGGAGCGGAGCTGAGCAGAGCAGAGCCCAGCTTAGGCAGCATAGAAATTTATCTTGCCCTACAAGAAAGAAAGAGAAAGGGGGATGGGAGGGGATTGGGCTGACAGAAGGGAGGGCTGACTGGGGAACAGGACAACCAGAATATACACCATCTTGGAGCGGGGGGAGGGTAGAAATGGGGAGAAAATTTGTAATTCAAA
This sequence comes from Phalanger gymnotis, assembly GCA_028646595.1. Lineage (NCBI taxonomy): Eukaryota > Metazoa > Chordata > Mammalia > Diprotodontia > Phalangeridae > Phalanger > Phalanger gymnotis. The sequence goes on from CM053622.1 coordinate 109,894,661, forward strand.
CTCTTGTGAAAATCAACGCTGAAAACTAAATATATTAAATAATGAAAAAAATTAAAATTAAATAAAAAAAGAGAAACAGAAGCTATATTTTTCAAAAGTGCAATATAGTTAATGAATTGATATCAATATATTAAATTTCATAGCATCTAAATAATCACAGGAAATGTATCTCTATAAACAAATCCAACACAGTTAAAATTAGAAGGGAAACATTTAATTGGGGTTGAAAGAGAGAAGTCTTTGTTTCAAGCTTCTCTGATAAAGATCTTGTATCCATGATATATAATGAATCAACTCCAGTGACTTCCTATTACCTCTGAAATTAAAAAAAAAAAACAAACAAAAAACCAACAAAAAAACCTCTTCCATTTATCATTTAAAGGCTTAGGCAATTTGGTCTCAGTTCATCTTCCCTGTCTTGTGGTTCCTTCTCTTATACATTGAGATCCAGCCTGATCTCACTGTTTCTCACAGAGCAAACTCCATTTATTATCTCCTTGCCTTTGCAATGGCCATCCTGCATACCTGAAATTCATGCCCTCCCTATCTTTGCCTGAAGGAGTCTTTTTGTTCATTTAAGATACAGCTCAAACACCATCTTCTGCATAAAGCCTTTCTTGCTTCTTCCCCCCTCAAATATTACTCCACCCCAATTCTATCTATCTATCTATCTATCTATCTATCTATCTATCTATCTATCTATCTATCTATCTATCTATTACTACATTTGGTATATTTGAGTTTATTCTCTATAGATTTATGCTACATATCTTTAAATCTTTATTTGTCATCTCAGTTAAAATTTTCAGTAGGGATTATTTCATTCTTTGTACTTCCATCCTTAGCTCCTAGCATAGCATCTGGTACATAGTAGCTTCTTAAGTATTATTGAATGTGTATCTATCTATCTATCTATCTATCTATCTATCTATCTGTTTACAAATAGAATAAATATGCACACATATATGCATATACACATATAGCCCTACATATATGCATATGTATGTATATATATTTATAAATACCAGACATTCTCTCAGAAATCAAAGGTCAAAGGATATGAACAAATGGTACTCAAAATAAGAAACTGAAAATATTAACAGCCATGTGAAAAATGCTACAAATCACTGATAATTAACGAATACAAATAAACACAATTTTGGAGTTCCAATGCATATTATACTGGAAAAGATCACAGAAAAGAAAAATATAAAGAGAGGCTCCAGGAAGACATACACACTTGTGCACCAGTGGTAGAGTTATGAATTGGTTCAGCCATTCTGGGAAGCACTTTAGGACTATGCCCCGAAGAGTGATTAAATTGTTCCTACTTTTTGACCTAGCAATACTACTACTACTACTACTACTACTACTACTACTACTACTACTACTACTACTACGACTACTACTACTATATAAAGAGATCATAGAAAGAGGGGAAAGACATATATATATATATATATATATATATATATATATATATAAAATTGTATTTATAGCAGCTTTTTGTTGTCATTATAACAAAAAAGGTCCCCATGAAATGGTCAATGATTAAACAAATTACAGGATATAATGGAATAATGTTGTACTAAAAGAAATGATGAGAAGGATAATTTCAAAGAAACCTAGAAGACTTGTGTGAAGCGAACCAGAGTGAAATGATCAAAACTAGGAGAATGATTGATTCAGTAAAAACAATGTAAAGAAAATCAATTGTGGAAGATTTAAGAGCTCTGATCAATGCAATGACCAATCATGGCTTCAAAGGATTGATGACAAAGCACTTTACCCATCTCATAACAGAGGGATGATGAATTCAAGGTGCAGAATCAGACATGCATTTATGAACATGACTGGTGAATGGACTTGTTTTGTTTGTATGTTTTGACGATTGCTTTTTTCCCTTTTTTGTTGCGAGTGATCTGAATAAGGTCTGGGAGAGGGATTTGGGGTAGTTGCGTTGCCAAAAAAGATGAAAAGCAAGGAAAGATGGTTATGGAAGCATTTTTTAAATTAAAAATTCAGGGAAGAGAACAGTAGGAAGTAAAGAAGGAAACACAACATTCAAGATAGTTTCGAAAATAACATATTGAATTTATTATGTATTAATAAAATAAGCTATATGTAATAAACATTCACATTTTCATATGTAATTATCTTTTTATATTCTACTTTTTATTGAAATGTTTTTCTTTTTCGTGTTTATAAATTAAGGATAAAAAATCAAATTAAAAAAGTCATTGGCCAGGAATAATGTATGTTTTTTTTAATCAATTTTTGTGTGACTTTGGGTACATTTCAACCTTACAGATTTACTTTGAAAATATCCCTTCCTCTCCTTTCATCTCCTCTCCCCCTCTCCATCTTACTTTTTTTCCTCCTGTTTTGTTTTCTCAGTCTTAGACTTGTTTCATTGGTGTAGGGAAATTCAGATGAGGAAAACTACTACCAGTGCAGATAAGCAGCTACTTTGTTACTTATAGTCTTAGAGCACTGAGAAATTAAGTGACCTGTCCAGGGCCACCCAGACAGTATTGCAAAGGTGAGGCTATAATCCAGTTCATCTTGATTCTGAGGCCAGTTGTGACAATACTCCTCTGAGACATTAAATCTCATTTGTTTTTACAAAATGTTTTATAATAATTTGTAAGATATACCTGTATTTTGTTATGACACCAATTTTACAGTCGATTGAACTGCACATTGACACAAGCCCCAAGTTTTTCCTTGTTTCCTGGATCTACATTATCAAAAATGGACTGATGTTAGTACTAAGTGGTGGGAGCATCCATGATCTGCTATAGTCTCTGGACTTCCACACTAAAAACTTTCCACAACTCATCTAAGCTTCTTGATGACAGCATTTCTGGCATCTTTGCCATGGGTAAGAGCAGAGAAAAATCAAGAACCAATTGAAATAAATTCTGGCAGTGCCAATAAGGGTAACGAGATGGAGACAAACAAGCTGGCAGGATGAGAAACAATGACTATTATTGCTCAAGTAAACAGGCAGATCTAAGTAATTAGTAACACATTCTCATAATTTGTTTCCCAAATGTCTGAGACATTTGGTTTCCTTAAACAGTTTTGAAAATCCCAATACATATGCTATGTGACATATATTTATCTATATCCCCCATTTCTATTACAGCTTTCATACATGGTAAATTTACCTTTCTCTCTGTTTTTTTTGTGTATGTGTATAATTTTTCACTTCTCCTCTTCTTTTAAACAATTTTTTATTTCTTACCCTTCCGGTTTAGGTCTTCAAATTATCTTCTATTGCTGGGGTTCAGATTCTATCATCTCTTTATTTCTGTTCTTTTTTGTGCCTTTCAGAGAAGAACCTGCATATTTCCACCAGTGATGAAAAACACATCAGGTTGAGTCAAAACCCAAAAGAAGCTTGTGAATCTTTGAAGTTTGAACTAACTAACTTAGGGGAATATATTTATTTATATATTTGTGAATATTCATATATACATACACCCTGACATGTATGTAAAACAATAAAGTAAAATACTTTTTTATTCTAAAGGAAAAAGGGGGATCCTTCAGAAAGACTCAGAAGGCTTCTTGGACATCAAGTAACTCTTACAAAACAACATTTTGATGAGTTAAGTGTAAATGAATCAGAAACATATGGATTGAATTTCCCTTAAAATACACATGGGTTTAAAAATTAAGGAGAAAAGTGCTTGGCAAAATCTTTTTTGGGTTTGGACAAGCTCAAGCTCTTTGAAAAATACTTCAAGACATTATGCCAATCTCAAAATGCTTCTGGGTTCACACATTCCTAGTTCAAAGCACTCTCCTTTCCATAATCCTCTTTTTTCCTTTCTGTCTTTGTTCACAATCGTCAGAACCATGACCCCTTAGTAGTTCCAATCAGAATGACATCTAAACATGTCAGATTCTTTTAGAAATCTCTCTCTTAGGAATTACCAATAAGTTATTACATATAGTATGCTCCAAGACACCTAAATGATAGACACAATATAATTCAATTCCTCATTTCAATGATTATTACCACCTTCGTAATGCTAGGTATTGTGATAGATAGGAAGTTGTGTATGACATGATCCTGTCTTTTGAAAAGGCAGCATGGCAAGCTAGAATTGTAGTCAGGGCGACCTAGGTTCAAATCCTACCTTTCATATTTATTAGCTATGTGCACATGGGCAAATAACCTAATTCTTCCAATTTTTTCCCCTCTATTTGTAAAATGAAGGATTTGTACAAGATAACCTCTAAAGTTGATTCCAGTTCTAAAATCTATGTAGGATCTTTTGACCCTATGATCCTAAGCATTAAAGAATGTATTATCTAGTAAAGAAGCTGACACATTCACAAATATCTAAGTCTGCCGGAGAGTCGGGGAGATGTGATGGTTATCTGCTTACTGCCTGTTTGACTTTCTGTATCACTTTTGTGGGCTTCAGTTTTCATATCTATAGACTGAGAAAGTTGGACTATATGACTTCTGATATCCCTGCTAATTCTAGAGCTATGATTCCAAGTATTTGAAGGACTGTCTTATAAACTGGGATTAGACATTTTGCATGGCCTCAAGAGGCAGAGCTGAGAACAATGGAAGGAAATGGAAAAAAGGGAAGATTTCAGCTCTGTATTAGAGAAACATTTTAATAATTTGAGCTGTTCAAAAGTGTAAAGGACCACTTTAGGAGGTATTAAATTTCCCCATTCCTGGAGGTCTTTATGTAGATGCTGATTGGCCATTTTTCAGGGAAGTAGAAATAATTCCCAAGCATATATTGGACTATATGGTTTTGAAGACCCCCTTCAATTCTCAATATAAGATTGTGTGACATAGAAGTTTAAGGAATATTTAATGAACTTTAGATAAATTATGGAAAGTCATGTACTACATATGACATTTTAAGTGTAATTGCCTTCTGAAGTAGACAGCAGAAAAATTTCTCTAAGATATTTGTAAAAAAATCAGGAAGGCCAATTAAGGCAAAAAGTGATATGTAATTCAGAAGACATATAAAGGATGATAGAAAAAGATACTCTTTAAATATTCAGAGATATAATCCTAGAATGATCAGAAATAAAAGGAATCTCAGCAGTAATGTAGCCAAGCCTATACTCCAAAAATCTCTGGCAATTCACTGGAAAAGTGGTCCATCTAACCTTTGCTTGAAGATTTTCAATGAGGAAGAACTCATTATCTCTGAGGTAGCTCATTACACTTTGGAATAGCTCTCATTGTTAGAAAATTTTCCTTCTACTAATTAAAATTTGTCTCTGAAACTTCTAACCATTCCTCTTACCTTTATACTCTAAAGCCAGGAAGAAGGTCCACTTCTTCTACATAACATCTATCAAATATTGAAGATACGTATCATTTCCTCCCGGGACTTCTTTTCTACAGTTTCTTTACTTGATGATCATATAGAATGGACTTGAGGCCCTTTACCATTCTGTTTAGTCACCTTTGGAGAGGATCCTCCCATTTTCCAATGTCCTTCTTAAACTGTGGTGCCTCAAAATGAATACTATTATCCAGGTATGATTTGACTGGAGAAGAGTATCATTTTTAACTCCTAATCGCTGAAAATTATGAACCCCAAGATCACATTAGCTATTTTGGTTGCCACACTATAGTACTGAGTCATAAAGTTCTTTATGTCCACTAAAAGTCCTAGATTACTTTCCAGATAAACTTATCTAACCATATCTCTAACATCTTGTACTTGTGAAGTAAATTCTTTCTAGCTCAAGTATAAGATTTCACATTTTTCCTAACTTATTTCATCTTATTAGAATTTGTCTTCCAAAATTGCCTTGAATGCTGATATTAGTTTTCTCTCTTAGTGTCATGAAATCTACAAGTTTGATGAGTAGTTCATCTATTTCTTTGTTCAAGTTTTTAATAAAAACGCTAAATGGCACAGGGCCAAGTAGGGATTCCTAGAGCATTCCAATGGATGCCTTCTTATAAATTAAGAACTGTCACTATTTTTTGAGTGTTGCAAGGTTACTCATTCTGAATCCATCTGATTGTGTGTGTGGGTGTGTATACACACCCACATACACACATATGCATATATCCTATTGTCCATGTCTCTCCATCTTTTCCATAAAATAGCAACAAATAGCTTAACAAAAACTTTACTATAATGTAGGCAAACTATATCTATAGGATTATACATCTTAGGACCAGAGACAGTCAGAAGAAAAAAACAAACTTTATGGTCCATCATTTCTGATCTCACCATTTTACATATGAGGAAATTAAGGCAGAGAGCAGTTAAAAGACTCGTCTAGTCTTAATCAGCCGGTAAATATCCAAGGGTAGGGTTTACTATTTCCAATTCCAAGTCCATTGTCATGTGTACTGCACAGCTACTAAATGTCTGAGACCAGATTTGAACTCAGATTTGATTCCTGACTCCAGACTCTATCTGTACCACCTAACTAAGAAAAGAGTTCCATTTTTGTCTTTGTAACTCTGGTGACTAGCATAGTGCTTAGCATGTAGTAAGCAGGTGCTTAATAACTGTTGAATGATTGGTTTGATTGATATTGATTCGCATGTTTTGTGAATCTTCCTAATTTTTTTATTCTTCAGAGCTCACGTATACCGTATCGACGACATTTCTCTGATCTCCTCATAAAGTAATCATGTCACAAAAGGAAATTAGGTTAATCTGATGTTGCACATAACCTTTCATTGCTGGCCTATTGTTTTTTCTTCCTTTTTAAAAAATTCTTTTATTTTTTAAATTAAGGGATGGCTCTCTGAGAAGTGGTAAATTAAGGGATACAGGGGGAAATGTGGGTGATTGTTACGGTAATTAGGGTGGGACTTTTTTGTTTTCTCTTTTAGAATGCTAAGGTAATCAAGTACCTTTTGTGAGTCTTGCCTTTCAAATGTATGGCAAGCAAAGTAGACTTTTTGTGTCTTCTGTTTCTTTGATTGAATAAAGTCTTTGCCTACTTAAGAAACAAGAAAGCCTAGTTCACATAGGTTTGGGTCCCATGGTTATGATGCTCTCTTACTCTGCAAAGGGTATTTAAGATCTGAGGTTTGTTTTGGGGCTCTCACTCACTGGAAGAGTGTCATGTGATTTGGCCAGAAGAGACTCTGTGTAGCCATTGTTAAGAGGCCCCCAGCTTTGAAAACCCAGATCTTAGTGCTTCTCTTTTTGGTAACTATATAGGTGATGTCTTGATCAGACAAAGCCTGTCTGTTTGTATTTGCCCTGAAGTTCAGGGCGCTGACTTTTTCCCCTGAACTAAGTGAATGATATATGTATGTTTAATTAAACTGAGAATGTTAACCCCTTAAAGTTGCTTTCCTTAGAAAAGCAGATCAGAGGACCTGTGCTGGCAACTCTTCTGTGTGCTAGTGTTGTTAGTCTTACACAGCCACAGCAGCAGCAAGCAGCATTGTTGTTCTAGTGATACAAAATAAAAAGTACATAATAAATTTATTAAATCACTATAACTAATACTCATATAACACTTATTTTCAATGAACTTTGCATATATTACTGCATTTCATTGTAACAACAACTCTATGAGATAGATGCTATCATTATCCCAATTTTACAGGGGAGGAAACTGAGGCTGAGAGAAATTTAAAAATTTGCCCAGGGTCACAGGGCTAGTACATTAAAGGCCATTTTGAAGCCAGGTCCTTTGATTCCAGATCTACTATTCTTTCTACTACAAACTTCCTCTGGTTCTTATGACATTCTTCAGATAACAGTATAGACTTGGGCTAACCATCTGATAGACTTCCCTTTTGAACCATTATTGCCCATTTCCCTTTATAGATATATATATATTCTTGATAATAACTTGATATATATAGGTTATCATAATATATTGGTGATGTACTAGAGCCTGCTCTTTGTGTCCATGAGTCTTTTCATTGACTTTTGGGTCACTTGCCCTTTTTATCGTCCTAGGATTGTACTATTTCATAGTTGTAGAGTCACAAGGAAAATCATGGTATTAAAAAGACAGGCATTTTGAAGTGGGGGACAGCTCGGAATCATTGAGGCTCTTTGAACAGTAAAATCATGAGATTATAATATGATTATGGCAAAATGAAAGATAAACTTAGATTACAACATTGAGTCTGATAGGGCATGGACTTGACCTTGAGCCTTTGAGGGCTATGCCTACACAATATAAAAACTGCTATTGGTATTACCAATACCAGCTTAGGCTTTGAGTATGAATCCAACACCATATGTCTATTATCTGACTACCAGACTAACAGTTTCAAGAGTCATCGATTCAATCAACAAGCATTTATTAACAGCCTATAATGGTCCAGTGATTGTGCTAAGTGTTGAGAATGCAAATGCGAGTAGAAAGAAAGGAAAGGGTCTCATACCAATAGGGAAGACTACCAAGTTATGAATTTTTTCAACCATACTAATACTTAAGCCTATTAAGATCTATGTTCTAGTAGTCCTATGTCTAACACATACTAGCTGTGTGACTTTCAGCAAGTTGTTTAACTTCTCTGTGTTTCAGGTAAATGTTTAAGCCTGTAAATTATGGAGCAGGTGCTGATTTGCATAGGCAGAGGGCATAGGTTTCCTACATTAATGAAACCACAAATACTATGAAAATATTCACATGTTATACAAATGTTTTCTTACTATTGCGCTATGGAATTTAACCCTAATGCTTCTCCCTTCCCAAATGATTTTTGAAACGGAGCATTAAGGAGTAAGTGGTATAATACTATATTGTATTCTTATAAACCTAAAAGCCTTGAGGGGGTTGCAACGTTTAGAACTTGAAAAAGACTATAAGTTACCTTTGCCCCAATCTTTCTTCTTATATCTTTGTTGCCAACCAAAGCCAAGACCCTTTAAGTGTCTCCTGGAAGCACCGACTACAGAATCCATCCCTCCTCCTGAAAATGAGGGTGCTAGAAGCAATGATGATTCCTTCTTCAGACTGAAAAAAGATTCTCTATGGGCTTTCTTTAAAGACAGCTCCTCTGGTACTTTTTTAAGTGTTAGTTTTCAGATTATTAATTATATATAAAGGAAGCTCTGGGGCAGACATATTCAAGGGAACTCAAGATCATTCAGAGATAAAAACAAGGCATCTCGGAAATGATAAATATAAGTCTAGAGGAAAATATGAATTAATTTACAAAAGTCTCACATGGACTCTTACCATAAAACATCTATTGTGGAAGGTAAGGTAGCTCCTTTCTGTGAAAAGAGGAGTTTTCTGCTTAGGTGATTAGATGATACACAAAATCATTATGGGGGAAAAGTCTCCGAAAAACAAGAAAACTAAGAAAAATAGGAGTTATGTATTATAAAGAAAAATGAAGTTCCCAGAAGGCATAGTTGGGGTCTAATGTATGTTTGGACATGGCTTTGCTCATTCTAAGGCTTTGATTTATAAAGAGAGCAGCAGTTCTGAGCCTAGACAGTAGGCTTTTCCTATGTCCTTCTCCTCTGGAATTAAACTCATGGTAGGCATTAAAGGAGAATGTTGAAAATTAATACAGCTATTGATTGAAGTTATTGAGGAAGTGTGATATATCAGCTAAAGAATTGACCTCAAAATTAATTATAATAGCTAGCATTTAGATAGCAGTTTAAAGTTTGCAAAGGGCTTTATCAATATTACCCCCATTTGATTCTCATGACAACTCTGAGAGGTGAGTGCTATTATTATATCCCCATTTTACAGATGAAGAAACTGAGGAAGACAGAAGTTAAGTGATTTACCCAGGGTCACAGAGTTGTTAAGTATCTGAGGCAGAATCTGTATTCAGGTCTTCCCGATTCCAGGTCAAGTATTTTATCCATTGTATAACCTAGCTGCCTCAGTAATACCTGGATTCAACTCTCAACTCTAACACAGACTGGCTATGTAACTTAGGTGTGTTTCTTAACCTCTCAGTCCTACAGGAATCTTTCCAAGACCATGAGATATAGAGAAGGTGTTAACCTGCATTAGTGGAAAGAGCTTCCTCATTCTGGAATTTCCTTTACTGGTGAAATCATAGCTCTGTTGCCCACTGTTCTTGACAAAGGAGCTTTGCTATAACATTTCAAAGTTTTCATGAATACACTTTACTGATACTGAAATTATCAGTCACATATAACTGTTGGATCTGTTATTGCTCCTTTTGGGAATAAATAGGCTCACTAAAGTATACTATAGTATAGGAGCCAATGAATAATTGTGTATGAGTGTACAGCTCAAATTTTTGTTGTTGCTGAGTCACTTCAGTTGTGTCCGACTCTTCGTGACCCCATTTGGGGTTTTCTTGGCAAAGATACTGGAGTGCTTTGCCATTTCCTTCTTCAACTCATTTTACAGGTGAGGGCACTGAGGTAAACAGGGTAAAGTAACTTGCCCAAGGTCATGCAGCTAGTAAGTGCCTGAGGCCTGATTTGAACTCATGAAGATGAGTCTTTCTGACCTCATGTCCCATACTCTATCCACTGTGTTACCTAGCTCTAACTAGCCTGGGACAAATAGGACTTTGTTCCAGAAAGCAGACATGTGAGTCAGCACAGAGGGCTATCTCTGTGTTGTGGATTTTTTGTGCTCTGGAAGCTTGTGCCTCTTTCGCCTATCCACAGGGTCTTGCCAATATAGTTCTCTTCTCTGTATGATGCCCTGCCCACAACTTCCTTCTCACTGAACTGGTGCTATCTGTGGGACTGGTAATCCTCTCCTAGAAAACTACCCTCAAAGTGGGAATATCCTAGAATAATTTCATATACTTATACCTATTTGTTTAAATAGTAGCCATCTCTAGGAGGTAGGCGAGAAAAGAAAAAAAGAAATTTGCATGATAACTTCATTATATATTTAAAAGAAATAGTAAATTATACATAATAGATTTGCAGTTTCATATACAATCATCTTGTTTTATTATACTATGTTATGTAAATGCTTATTTCATCCTAAAAATTAAAGACAAAATTTTTAAAAGTGAGACTATTTTCTGTGTTTATCTCTCCTCTTCCTGCCCTTTTTGGCTCCCTCCCTCCCCCTATCATAAATTTTCCCCAGGTACAGTTTAGCTAGTTCACTGACCACTTCTCTGTCCATTATTTCTCATTCTTATCCTGTATATATCTTGTTTATTTATATGTATTTGTTTGCATGTTGTCTCTTACATAAGACCATAAGCTCCTTGAGAGCAGGGACTGTTCTTTGTCTTTTTTTGTATCCCCAGCGCTTAGCAGAGTGCCAGGTATACAGTAAGTACTTGCCTTCGTAAATATTTATTGACTGATTTGCCTTTTGCCTTAACTCCACTGAGTGATGAGGCAGAAGCATAGAAGGGGAAAGATAGGCATTTAATATTTCACAGCAGCCAAATGGATCACTTGTTTTCTGCACAGTTCCTGGTAAAGCTCTTGGCTCTCAGTAATAGTAGTAAAAACAGCTGACCGTTATAAACACCTTAAAAGGGAAGCAGCATGATATAGTGAATAGCTTGCTGAACTTGGAGTCAGGGAGACCTAGGTTCAAATCCTATTTTTTGTCACTTACTAGTTGTGTGTCCCTGGGCAAGTGTCTTAACCTCCTTTAGCTTCAGTCTTCTCATAGGAAAAATGAGGGAATGTTGGACTCAATTAACTTTAAGGTCCCTGAAGCTCCAAATCTATGATATACATACATACACACACATACATGTACATACATATACATATATATGCACATATACATATTTATACACACATATATGTACACAAACATTTCAGATCCCGTTGTATGGCAAAGGCTTTTTTTAATTCTTTTTAAACCAATATTGATTATGCATCCCTGTAGTGTCTTCTGTATATATGGCATAAAAAAGAATTCTTCATTAATATTGTCTCCCAAATTCAGTTTCTAGTGTATCCTATTAAGGGCACTTGATTAAAGAGAATGCTCTCTCTCTCTCTTTCTTTCCCCCTCCCCCATGCCCGCCTGACACAGGAGTTTAACAGATTAATGCATTAGTGTGCAATACCTTGTCCTTCTAAGAACTGCTTCAGGTTTTTGCCTCTGTTCTGAGATTAGCACTATCTTCCTCAGAGCTTTGCTGAGTTTTTCTGCATCTTTGCTCTCTTGTCGTTGCTGCTGAGATGGAGGCGGAGAGAAAAATCGCGTTGTATAGTGGGCAAGCTCTCCCAGTAAAATGATAAGCCCATTCAAATGTCCCAGAACAGAAATGACCCATTCTTCCACCCAGGCATTTTTCCCCCTTAAGGGGAAAAGGGAACTACACACACACACACACACACACACACACACACACACACACACACATAGTAGCAATAATGCGGCTAGTAGCTACTGTGGGGTGTAAGACCCTACAAGACCAGCAACAAGAGATGCCAGCACATGTTCTTTTGATCTGTTTTACTAAGGAAAGCAACATTAAGGGGTTAACAATATCACTTTAATCTGACATACAAATATCATCCATTTTGTTCAGGAGGAAAAGCCAGCAACCTGAACTTCAAAACAAGTACAAACAAATTACAAACACCAACAGACAGACCTCGTGTGACTCAAATCATAATTCATAGTTACCAAAGAACCAAGGGGTCTAACGAAGTCCCAACATCTGGGTTTACAAGCTGAGAGGCTCTTAACAGGGGATGCCCAACGTCTCTTCAAGTCACACCACTCTTCCAGTGAGCAAGAGCCCCGAAGGAAAAAAGCCAATCTCTGGATTTATATATCTTGTTTAGGGTCAAAGGGCATCACAATGTGCTACTCAACCCCACGTGGCCTAAAAGCTTCAGAAACATGTGACTCAAACCATATAAACTAGGCTTTCCCTTGAGGCAAGCAAGTCATCGAAGACTCTTGATCCAATCAAAGAAAGAAAGGCCAGACTCTTCAAGGGCACTTGATTAAATAAGTGCTAAAAGAGAAAACAGTAAAAGAAAGTCCCATCTGAATTACTGATACACACACACATATGTATGTATGTGTATATGTAAACATTTGTACACGTATACACACATATACATGCAACATGTACACACACGCATGCGCACACACACACACACATACATACATACAATTGCTAAGGTAGGCTGTTGAATAAGGTTTATTCCAGCAATAGTTCTTTTTGAACCTAAGTAACTTGCCCAGAGTTATTGCTATGATAAACCACAATGGTCGGTCTCAGCATTGAGTGCTATCCGTTTACCTCTGAGTGTTAATCAAGGCTATAACCATTAACCACTGGCAACAGATGATTTCTTCAGGACTACTGCTAACATTTCAGCTATAGTCAGGAGGGCTTTTTTTCTTTCTTTTTTATTTTTTTTTTTGGTGGGGGCTGAGTTCAGCAGGGAGGAAAATCTGTTGCTGATCCAATGTGCTTTTTCTTACATGCAGAATTTCACCAGGATTTAATAGGAGAGGGAAGATTTACTCTGCAAGAATATTACTTTAAATCAACCAGCCAGAAAAGTATTCATTTAAATATTGAAAAGGGAAAGTGAAATGCTGGGGCTTCTGTCTAATAGTCTTGAAGCATACGTTTTTCTCCATGGCTGCCCTAGTTTGTAAATGCTACTCAATGTAAATGAGAAGCTGGAGACTGTAAAATTCAAATCTGTTCTTTTCTGTCCTTCCAGTAATTGCCTGTTATCTAATTTAAAGGAAAGAGTTTCTGTGTCATAGGAAATATCCCCCAAAGAGCTGGTCCTCTGAACTTTGGAAGTTGTTATTGTTTTCATGTTTTCCTTTTTTATCTGTGAATATTTGGCTCTATTTCTTTCCATACACTTTGGCACCACCTTGGTTAGAAGAACATGTGATTTATGCTTTACTGGGGTCATAGTGACTATCGTATGGCAAACCATGGAGGCCAGAAGGAGGGGTGAGCAGCCACATGTAGAAACACTGCCTTTCAGAGAGAGGAGGCCTACAATAGGAAATGCAGATATAGGGTAGCCAGTGGGAGGGAGTCATTTCCTACACTGGCTGGGTTCCTCCCTAAAGAAATGCTAGATACATATGTAAGATTGGACATTCCACATTAGCACCTTTAACCTCCAGAACTGGTCAGGCACTGAGGGATTTGTTATGGCTTGATTTTATTCCTTCCTCTCACTCTGGCTGGATGTTCTGAGCATGGTAGATGGAGCCATCCTCTAAAGATCATTCAAGGGTAGATTTCTAGAATTTTCAAAACCTCAGTAAGCAAAGTTTCAGAATACCAATAATTTTAGTGAATTGGCTGCTAGAGGCATGGCCTGCAGATGCTGATGTTGTTGGTGTCTTCTTCTGGGAACATGTGAGGAGCTAGTTCCTAAGAATTTCTTGGTATTTTTCATTCAGAATCATCCATGTTTATATGGGAGATGAGAAAAACAAAACCAATGAAAACCTGTAAAAATGACATTTCCAGCCCCCACCCCCACCCCCCGGTGTTAGTATCTATGTAATATGCTTTTCTGGATGGTATGTTTAGGTTCGAAGATCCAGGAGGGATGCATGTAACTGCCTTCAGGACAGACATTTTTATGTTAGCCACAGTCCTCATTAAATTGTAAACATTAAGTAAATATTATTAATAATAAACTAATGAGAAGTAAGTCCACGAGAACAAACATCACATTGCATCTAGGGCATTTTTCTGGCCTTTAAATTTGGAATTAATGTTGCCAATTGGAGATAAGATTAATAATAAAGAATGAACACCAGGCACTTAAGAAACTCACATAAACATGAAACATAATGCTTATAAAAGCACAGCATGTCCACAGCTGGGAGGACAAAATGGGGTGGGGGAGGTGGAGTGAAGAGAAAATGAGTATCTAATGTCTTCAATTTATATGCCTGATGTCAACAGCTGTAGTTTAAAGCAAACGTACCAACTTTCTTCTTCTGTGGGAAGAATTGACCCCTAAGGGCAGAGAAGAAAGTGGCAGATTGTTGAGAGGGAGGTGAGTAGCACAAGAGACTCAATTCTCAATGCTACTGAAATTTTATTATTCAAAGGCCCTTTACCTGGTTGTTAATTTATGTAAACTACTGAAACTGTGTGCCTTGGTTGGCCCATCTGTAAAATGGGGATAGTATTTAGTTCAGATGAAATAATGCATTCAAAGTCCATATAGTTAGAGATTAGACCTTTCATTTCATTGCCATAGAAATCTTCTAATCAAGAAATTTTTTTCATTGCAGATCTTTTTTTTTTATAATTCATAATCTTAGAGAGGTTGCTCTCCACCAGAGTCAGTATGGTATTAGTAGTTACAGAGCCTGGAGTCAGGAAGGCCTGGGTTCAAGTTCTGCCTCTGATACATGGCCAAGTCATAACCTCTCAGTGCCCTAGAAATTTAAAATAATAATTATAATTATAGTTATTATTATTATTATAATTATTATTGTGGACTATACAAGTATAATGATTGAGCTAATATTAGAGCTACATCTACAAAATGCTTTAGATTCTGAAGAAAACAAAGCAAAACTTGGCAATATGCCTCTGTAGAGAGGCACCTGTTTAAGCAGTGTTTATATCATTCTGTATCAACAAGCCCTTACTAATTCTTAGGCTTAGGGCACCATTGAGCCCTGTCATTATCCTCTAGTCTCTCTCTGTCTTTTTCTCCGTCTGTCCATCTATCTGTCTCTCTCTGTCACTGTCTCTCTGTCTCTCTGTCCATCTGTCTGTCTGTCTGTCTGTCTGTCTGTCTGTCTCTGTCTCTGTCTCCCTGTCTCTCTCTTAGTTCTATTTTGGCATTTCCGTTTACTGCTTCTTGTAGCAAATTGTCTTTGCAGGCCATGTAAGTATTGTCTCTTTCATAACTTCAGAGACATAAAAGTTTAATCTATAGCAGTAACTTCATTTTGATTTATGGCATTTTACCTTCTGCACTTTGGAAGATCTGATACAATCATAGTAACAAGCCTGCTTGAGTCGGTTGGAGGGTTGGTCAGAATTAACAAAGGACCTCAGTCTTTCAAAAGTTTTTTTTAACAACTTGATACCTCTGTCGGATATGATTTACTATATTAGATCTCTACTGGACATACAGCTTGTATATGTCAACACTTTAATTGATCTGGCATGTTACTGATATACTCTACCAGTGTAGGAACCCATTCATGCCTTTTCATCTTCCATCAGTCAGTCACTCAGTCTCATTCATACCTTTCCAGAAATTCTCAGTAGAGGATAAACCCTGTGCTTTAAGTACTTATGAAATTGGAGACAACAAGCAAACAAAACAAAACAAGGTGAGCAAATTTTGGTAGTGGCCTTCACTAAAGGCCTTTTGCGACCGTTTACAATAAAATAACAAAGAATTCTAAAAGAAAACTTATATATCTCCCTCTAAACTGGCTATCTCCCCTCTTTCAAACTTCTAAATGCCTACTTTAGATTGTGGAAGAAAGGCATCTAGCCACAATCTGGGCTATTGCTCAGATCTGCCCACTCTCCCTTCTCCATTGCCTCCCCACCCAATTTGTTTGCCTGTTTTATGGAGTCTCTGGAATCTCTCCTCCCTCCTTCCCTATGATATTCTGCCCACCCCCCAAGTCTATGCTCCCAATTTTAATCAAATATTTGCTTTTTCTTGAAATTACATCTTCAAAATCCATCAAGGAAAAAAAAATTCAAGTTGATTAACAAGAGTGGATCTAAAAGAAAAATCCAGTTCTATCTCCAAGTTTAATCAAACTTTCCAAAACTTGCACAGTCAGATAGCTTTAGAGACCCCCCAAGAAATCTTGCTTACCCGCAGAGTTCATTTTTCACTTGTTCAGCAGCTGCATTTTCACCTTCTCTCTGTACACTTAAACGTCCTTTTTTCACCTCCATCTCATCAGAACAACTTTGTTTCCCAGCTGTGTTCCCTCCAGCCAATGGCTCATCATTCCTCAGAATACATAAACCAGCTCTTGCTACATTCCCTATCAAGGCCCCGCTGATCGTTTGTCTCTCTTCCTACCTTTGGCTCTTGCTGTTGGAATGCCTGACATTCTTCTTCTAGTCCATGTCAAGTGGTTACGCATATAAGTGGAAAGTTTGGGTGAAGTTTTGCTCTGTCCTTTGGAAGCACATTAAAGCTTTTCCCAAACTCTGTTATGTTTGAAAAGTCCTTTCCAGAAAAGTAAGATAGGGGCCTAGTTCAGCTCTGTGGCTCTGGTTAAATTAATTTTTCACTGGTTTCTTGTTTCAAACAGTTAATCTTGCTATTTAATAAAAGCATCAAATGAAATGAAATATGAACCAATTATGCTTCAATAAAGAAAAAAATCATAATATTATGAATGTTTGGCCATTTTGCTGCTGTCACTTAGATTGCTTTCTAGGGAGGCTGGAATAGAGTATACTGCTTCAATTTGCCCCCCCTTTAAAAGATGTGGCAAAAATTCATGTTGTTCCAGTAGAAGGGAAATTTTATTGTTTTAGCTCTTCTGGTTCTCTTCCTACATGTCTTTAAAAATTATGATAATAATTTTATTTTATTTTCAGTTCTGAATTCTCTCACTACTGCCTCCTTCCCTGCCCACTGAGAAAACTGAAAAAACAAAAACCATTACAAATATGGGTAGTCAAGCAAAACAAATTCCTACATTAGCCATGTCAAAAAAAAATGCTCCAATCTGCACCCTGAGTACATCATCCCTTTATCTGGATGTGGATAGAGTGTTTTTCTATGAGTTCTCTGGAGGTGTGATTGGTTCCATTGTATTGGTTGGAATTTCTGTCTTTCAAAATTTGTTTTTTTCAGTATTGTAAATTGTTCTCCTGGTTCTGCTAGTTTTATATTGCATCAGTTCATATAAGTCATTCCAGGTTTTCCTAAAACCATCCTCTTCATCTTTTCTTATGTCACAATAACATTCTGTCATATACATATATTGTAGCTTGTTCAACCATTCCCTAACTGATGGGTACCCCCTGTTTCTAACTCTTCGCCACTATTAAAAGAATTGCTATAAATAATTTTTTTCACATGGGTCCTTTTCTTCTTTCTTTGATCTCTTTGGGTTATAGACCCAGCAATGATACTGCTGGTTCAAAGGTATGCACATTAATAACTTTTGTGTATAATTCCAAAATGCTTTCCAGAAAAGCAGGACAGATTCACAGCTCTACCAACAATGGATTAAAGTACTTGCTTTCCTACAGTCCCTCCAGCATGTGTCATTTTCCTTTTGTTGTCAATTTGGATGATCTAATGGTTGTGAGGTAATATCTTAGAGCAGTTTTAATTTGTATTTCTTTATTAGTAATCTGGAACATTTCTTTTTTTCTTATTTTTCCTGATAGTTTGGATTTTTTTTCCTTTGAAAATATTCTGTTCTTTGACTATATCTCAAATGGCAATGGCCCTAATTCCAATAAATTTGAATCAATTCACTATATATCTTAGAAATGAGACTTTAATCAGAGAAACTTGTTGCAAAGATTTCCTACCCTCCCCAATTTCCAGCAATTCTTCTCATTTTAGCTACATTGATTTTGGTTGTGCAAAAGTATTTTATTTTTATGTAATCAGAAATATCCATTTACTTTCCATGATCCTCTCAATCTCCTGTTTGCCCTATCTATAAATCTGACAGGTAATTTTTCCATGCGCTACTAATTTGTTTATGATGTTGCCCCTTGTGTCTAACTCATCTACCTTATTTTGAACTTATCTTGGCACATGGTATGAGATATTGGCTCATTCCTAGTTTCTGCCAGACTTCTTTACAGCTTTCCCAATAGTTTTTGGTGAGTAATGAATTGCTGCCCCTGTGGCTTGGATCTTTGGGTTTATCAAATATTAGGCTACTGTACATATTGCTTCCACATGTTGTGTACCTAATCTATTCTACTGATCAGCCTTTCTATTTCTTACTTAGTACCAAATTGTTTAAATGATTATGATTTTGTAATGTAGCTTGAAATCCAGCACTGCCAGACTCCCTTTCTTCCCACCTTTAAAAAAATTAATTCCCTTGATATTCTTGGCTTTTTGTTCTTCCAAATGAATTCCTCCTTCATGTCTAAGCACTCCATCGTCTCCTTTGCTGATTCATCATTCTTATCATGACCTCTAATTGTGAATATTCTCCAAGGTTCTGTTCTTTTATCCATCACTTTTCTGATTCTACTCCTCTCAGTGACTTTGTCAGCTGCTTTGAGCTTAATTACCATTTCTATGCCAACAACCTAAACCATTCTCTTCTCAGAATTTTAATACCATAACACTAATTACCTATTGGACACTTCAAGTTGGATATCTTAGAGACTTGTTAGACTCAACATTTACAAAACTAAACTTATTCCAACCCCTCCTCACCCCTTCGTGAACCCCCTCTTTTGGGCTAAGGCTACCATTCTACCAGTCTCACAGATTTGGAACCTTGACATTATCCTTGATTCCTCCTCACTCTCTTTTACTTCACTCATTCAATCAGCTGACAAATCTTGCCATTTTTACTTCCACAGTATATTTTGCATACAAGTCCTTCTCTCTGCTCACACAGCTACCATTTTAGTTCTGGCCCTTATCACATCTCCCCTAAATTATTGCAAAGGTCTCCTTATTTGACTTCCTCTCTCAAGGCTCTCCCCACTCCAATCCATTATCCGTAGTTGCCAAAGTGGTTTTCTTTAAGTGTAGATTTGACCATGTTACTGCCTTTCTTAATAAACTCCAGTGGCTCCCTATTGCCTTTAAGATCATATATAAATTTTCATATTCAGTTTTTAAAGGTCTTTACAATTTGGCCTGAAATGATCTTTCCAGCATCATTGGGCCATTCATTAGGTTCCTCCCTTCCAATCTGTGATCTGAAATTACTCACCTTCACTCTGTTCCTCACATATGACACTCCAATTCATGTCTCAGTGCCTTGGCACTGGTGACCCTCTTGCCTGAAATGACTAGACGCTCCTCACCTCTGCCTCTCAGAATTCCTTTCTACCTTCCATCTCACAAGCCAAATACCATCTTCTTCATAGAGCCTTTCCTGATCCCAATTGCTGGTGCTTTGCTTTGTATTTAACCACTTTACTTTACTACTGTACTTAACTACTTGTATATGCTTGAAGTTAGTTCTCTATATTTAGTCTATATATACTGATATATGTACTTGCAATCTCCCCTATTAGGTTAGGTCTTTGTGACTAGGAATTACTCAACTCAATGGATTTTTGTGGCCAATGTTAAGCAAAGAGCCTTGCACATAATAGGCAATGAACAAATGCTTGTTGATTGATTGAGAAGTCTACATTAAGAAAAGGATTCTGTCTTAAACAAAAGTGATCCAGTTCTGGGAACCACATTTAGGAAAGTAAAGAAGCAACTTTCCTATGCCACTATACTATATCACACTATATCACAGATTATCTGGTGATGATGGTTGGGTTTTGCTTTTTTCAACCTCTGTAAGATAACAGACACATTACAGTATTCCAATATTTGCACAACCAGGTGGTGAGGGTTGAGGTTTGCCAAGGGATGAGCAATGATGCGGCATGAAGGCAAGGGATTTGATAGTAGAAGGTAGTGTGAAGTTTAATTTAATTTAATTTAATAGGGACAAGACTGCAGAGGGAGTGAAGTGAAGTTAGAGTAGGAGTAATGGCCTAAGAAAGTACTGACGAGTTGAGGGTTTGGAGGTTTCAAAGAGGATGAAGAAGCGATTTAGGAAGAAAGAAGCAGAGGAAGAGATGGAATAATAAGATGTTATGGGGACATAGTTGATGTCAGAGTTTTTAATCAGGGAAATGAAACATTTGTAGGTGATGATGAGATCCAGTATATAACCATCCCCATATGTGAATAAGATGAAGTAAAGGAGCAGTATTGAATATAAACATGCAAGACAGTAGATTTTATTACTTGCTCTCAAGTTGGACATTGTTTCCTGTCCTTCACTGGTCCTGTGATGGGGAGTGGCTAGTTTACTTGTGTCCCTAGGGCTCCAGCAATGTTAAGAATAGTGTTGCAAATAGACAAGATTTACCTTATATCTCATTTCATGTCCAGGCTGTGTCACATCACCTTTACCATTGTTGGGAGTAACGGAGAGCTAGTGAGGTTCTATAGTTAGAATTCTTCTTTGGTTGTATGCATGAGACAAAAATGAATCAGTTTCCTAGATCATGACCTGAATCACAAGAGCTCACCATCAATAGTGTCCGCCATTATAAAAGTGATTCTGGGTCAATATGAATTCCATAAGATTACTGGATCACCTGGATTGATAGAGTCAAGAAGCAAGGGCTTCAACCTGGTGTCCTGGGTGGTCTAGCTCAACAGGTATAAATAGATGCCCTGCCTAAATATTCCCTTAGGGTGGAGCCAGGAAATCTTCTATTTTCTTCTTTCTGTCACTGTGAGTCCCAGGCAGAACAGTTTGCCCAGTTGTGGTTGAACTATCCTTACCACAAACACAGCCTCCCTTCTAGTCGCCTTGTCCATTCCGTAAGGGTCAGGTAAGGTAGAGTATCAGCATTAGCGCACAGAGTCCAAAGCAGGTGTCTCCACTAATATTTGATATTGGGTGGGTAGGTGGTGGTGAGTGGAATTTCTCCAGAATTCTGAAAGAACAGGAAATGGCCCTCAATCCCATATTCTATTATGTAAAGACCATCAGGGGTTGGACCACTTCCACATTGGCCAATTGGTTCTGGAGGGTGCTTACAGAGATGAGATGTTGGATTTGGAGAGCAACATGTAGGCAAGTTTGACTAAAATGTAGAGTATGTTGGGGTAGGGACTAGACCTGTAATTTCATTGTACAAGGAACTCCTGGTGGAGGATTCCTCTTCCAATGGGTTGGCATCTTGTTTGCAATTTATAGATTTAGAGAGTTGTCTGGTACAATGAGAGGTTTAAGTGATTGTCACATAGCTAGTGTGTATCAGAAGGAGGACCTGAATCCATGTCTTTCTGCCTGAAGCCATCTCTTTCTCCACTATACCATGTTGCCTCATGTAACCACCATTGTAAAGGTGAATAATGTGAAACAGATATGGCAAGGAAGGACAGAGCCAGATTGTGAATGACATATTCTTTTGAACTTATCTCACTCTCTCTCGTAACACAGTGATTTAGGTGGATGTCTTTTCCCCCTGTTAGACTGTAAACTTGAACTCTCTTGGGTCACTTCCAGATGAGATCAGGATTTATATCCTATCTGTCTTTACTGTCTTTAGCACCTAACACAGTGTTGGATATAATAAGTATTTCACGAGTGTTTGTCAAATTTAATGCACCAATCCAGTGAAGGTGCTTCTTTACTAGATGTCTGACTATAATCCATCCAGCTCTGAAGAAAAATTTACAAAGCCTTAAAAGCAGCTTGCAACCATGCAAGTGCCTGGTGACATTAACTCTACTGAAGTTATTAAAAACAAAATAAGAAGGATTAATGGAAAACAGGAAAGCTGGCAATTCCAGAGGCTGCTTTTGTAGTAACCTGGCCACTACATAACAGAAAGAAGCCTGGATACACTGAGTAACAGATATTTGTTGGATTGACTTGCCCACTAGAACACTTATTTGACTTTTGAGAAACACCATCTGTGTTATCTGGAGAAATGGCATGAATGCTCTGTGAGAGAAGATGCCCATAAGTGTGACAATAAGCCCATGTTAATCTTCCATATTATTCTAGGTTGGACTAATGCCACCACACCTGTTGTCCCATATATTCATTTTGCTATTTTCTATTTTGAGAATTTTCAGCTCAATTAATTAATCATTAAAGAATGAAACTACATCTTAGGTACTCAATATGCCTTTTAATCCTATGTAAATAGAGTGTATTGCCCCATACTCAGGTCATTTCTCCCAGTCCTGTGGTCAGCATTCCTGGGCTGCTGTCTACATAGAGAGATAATTTTAGCATGCATACACTCTGAACAACTCTAGTTTCTTGTCTGCTTGGGGAGAGACTCTTAGCTTGTGGTCCTTGTGACTTATACCATTTGGTGGATCAGTTATCTGGACTGATCACTTTGGTACCTGCTAGTAAGATGCCCTACATCACCTTGTTCCCTGATCAGTAACCAGTTTGAACACAATTGTCTTGTATATTTATTCCCACCTACCTAGAGGATATCTACTTTGGCTCCTATTGGCACCTCAGACTCAAAATATCTAAAATTATGAGTTAGTTATTATATCTCTACAACTGCTGCTCCTTCTAATTATGTTTCTTTTCTTTTCAAAATGATCCCTTTTGTATTTCTATCACATTTATTACCACATATATTCTTGTTATTTTCTAACCAGCAAATTTGACTTTTCTTTTCAGTTTTCAAAATTACAAGATAGATGAAAAACTAACCTTATTATTTACATCAGTGACACTATTATCCAATTAATCTCCCATATTCAAAACCTTGATGCTATCTAACTCTATTTCTCTCTTTTCTCCAGTATTTGATAGGTTACTAAGTCCTTTCAATTCTAATTCTGTTATATTTTTCACCTCTTCTTTTTTCTACATCTTAATTCAGTATCTTATTACCATATACCTTATCTATTGTCCTGTTCTACTAATGGATCTTCCCTCTTCTACTCTCTCCTCATCTGTTCTTTATACTGCTCTCTTCCTTTGCTTGTATCTGGTCATATCACTTCTCAACTCCAAATTCTTCAATAGCTCATGATTACATACTAAGACAATTGCCAAATTCTCTCTCTCTCTCTCTCTCTCTCTCTCTCTCTCTCACACACACACACACACACACACACACACACACACACGTAACCTTGGAAAGAGTAATTAAGAGAATTAAGAAAAGAATGGGAGGAAAGGAAATACAGATATCAATTGATATCTTTCTCAAAGTTAGACAACAAAAGGAGGAGAGATATGGCACCATAGCTAGTGGTGAGGGACAGATCAAGTTAGGAATTTTCAAGGGCAATGGAGATGTGAACACATTTGTAAGTAGTAGAGAGGGAGATATTTACAATAAATAAGTGGAGATGGTAGAGAGGGCAATTTGGTGGAGAAGGCAGGATGGAATGAGATCATTTGTGCAGGCAGAAGGCTTTGTCTTGACAAGAAGAAGGGCCATCTCTTCATGTGAAACAAGAATGAAGGAGCAGATAATAAGGCATCCAAGTGGTGTGAGATGAGAAGGGGAGAAGAGGAAGCTCTTGGTAAATAACCTCACTTTTTTCCAGTGAAATATGAGGCAAGTTTCTCAGCTGAGATCTTGGGGGAAAGGGAGAACCAAGGGAAATTTGAGGAAGGATAAAAAATTTTAGAAATATCATTGCAAAGCGAGTGGGATAGTGAGTTAATTAGGAAGATGTTAAAGGATTTGCTTGCCATAGTCAAGGCCCAGTGGTGATTACATAACATAAATTTGTAGTGGATCCAATCAATGAGCACAGTTTCATGATTTTCTCCAACTTCATTAAGAAGTAAGTGTGTAGGAGTAAAGACAACAGATGGTAAAAGTAATTCAAGGCTGAGGCTTGTCAGGCCAAGATGGGTGATAAGACAAGGGGTCAAGGTACTAGAGGGAACTAGACAGTGGAGAGTTGAACTGGTTCAGGAAGAATCAAAATAGGGAAGGGAGGGGAGTGTAAGTAGTACAGGGTTGATGGCCTGGGAAAGAAGTGAGGGGTGAAGGGATTGAATGTCACAGTGAGGATGAAGAAGAAGGGTTAAGGTTACAAGGCAGAGGAAGAGGTGGGATGACAATAGATCATGATCGGATAATGGGATTCCACAATCCATAAACATGGAAAGGGTTTATCTGTGGATGATAGCAAGGTCAAATATATGACCATCGTTGTGTGTGGATGAGGTGGAGGACATTATGTGAAATGAGTAAGTTAAAGAACTCTGAGGTTACATTATTTGAGGGATTATCTATCTATCTATCTATCTATCTATCTATCTATCTATCTATCTATCTATCTATCTATCTGTCACCTAGTATAAAGGTAGGAATCCGGAAGAAGGGAAAGACTATGAGCCAGGTAATGAAGTTTCTCACCCCTGCTCTAGTCCATTCTTCATTCAGCTGCCAATGTGATCTTCTTAAAGCACAAGTCTTACCGTGTCACCCCTCAAGAACTCTAGTGACTCCCTATCACATCCAGTTTAAAATATAAAATCTTCTCGTGCTCAAAGTCTTTCATAACTTGAGCCCTCTTAACCCCTCGTCCTCTCTCCCCATTGTACTCTTCAATCCAGTGACATTGGCCTCCTTGCTGTTTCTCAAACAAGAAACTTCATCACCTGATTCCAAGGGAAAGGGAAGGTAGTACACATTTATACAGTGCTTACTATATGCCAGGCCCCGTGATAAGCACAGCACAAATATTATCTCAATTGATCCTCACAACAATCTTTTGACATAGGTGCTATTATAATCTTTATCTTATTA
The DNA here is from genome assembly GCA_028646595.1 of Phalanger gymnotis. NCBI lineage: Eukaryota > Metazoa > Chordata > Mammalia > Diprotodontia > Phalangeridae > Phalanger > Phalanger gymnotis. The sequence goes on from CM053622.1 coordinate 109,920,024, forward strand.
CAGATGAGGAAACTGAGGCACAGGAAGATTAAGTGATTGGTCCAACTTCAAATAACCAACAGGTGTCTGAGGCTGAATTTGAACTCAGGTCTTCATGACTTGAGGCCTAGTGCTCTATCCACTGATAAGCAATGGGCATAGAATTCTCTCCCCCCTCATCTTTGCCCTTTGACTTCCCTAGATTCCTTTCTTAGTTTCAGTTAAAATACCATCTTTTACAGGAAGCGTTTTCCAAGTCCTTCTTTCTTCCTTATTTATGCATTCCTTATCCCTTTCTTATGCCTTCCTTCTGTTGATGATCTCCTCTTTATCCTGTTTGTAGCTTGTCTGTACATAGTTATTTGCATGTGATATGTCCATTGGATTGTGAGCTCCTCGAGGGTGGGTACTGAAGCTATTTTGCCTTTCTTTGTATCCTCAGTGCTTAGTACAGGGCCTGGCACAAAGCGGGAACTTAATAAATCTTTTTTGACTGATTGAATTATTAAGTTAAAAATAAAGCACATAGAAAAGAATCTTTTGTTATCTCAGGTCATCCTGTAACACAAGAATCATTGCTGCAATGTAATTAACAGACTAAAATGGAGAGATACTACAGAGAAGGAAAAAGGGAGAGAGTGTGATGTCATTGTTAGATCCAACTTCCCTATAGGTACAAATAAGTGATTCAAGTTTAGTGTGAAAATCTATTACTCAAAGAATGATAGAAAAATATATACTGACAGTCACGGACTCACTGGGCTGAATGGAATCTCTAAAGGTTCTTTAATACCTCCTCCCCTGGCCAAGTACTACTGCCCTTAAGTAATCTGGAAGAAATGAGTGTTTAGCTGGTATTTCAAGAACTCCAAGGAAAGACATTTCACAGCACTTGTTATTAGTTGAAACATTTTCTAGACCCTAAAGAAATAGCTTTTTGAGGAAGATTCTTCCTTATGGCTATTCTAAATAACTCTTGATGCAATTTAAACACATTTCCTTTTAAATTCCATCTCAACAAAGATGGAAAAAAAGTTAATCACTGATCTCTAAGGACTCTTCCAGCTCTAATGATCTCTGACTTGATGACTATCCTTGGCAGTTTAACTTGGAATTCCATCTGAAAGGCTTATTTTGAGATCATTCTTCCTCTTCTCATCTTCCTTACCATCTCCCCTTTCTTACCTTTCACTTTTCACTCCAACAAAGCCTTTCCTGTGAGATGAAGATTCTCATCTTTTTCTCTTCCTGACTTAGTTCTCAATTTCATCATTCTGTATGGTGATCTTGCGTTATACAAATGAGTTTGTATACTTTTCTAGACATAGTTGATTTTATTACTTTCCCTTTGATCAGCCAAATCAATCTTTACTCCTGGGTAGCTGACCTCAGTCATCTCAATTTTTTTCTTCTTCCATTTCTCCTGGCTTATTTATATTAATAGTTCTTCACAATGGCTAGTTTATTCAAGAAAGACAACAAGATTTGATCAGGTAGTGTTTCTGGTTAGGCCTGATTGATGGACTGGCATTGATATCTACAAAATTGTCGATATGGGGATTGAGACAGGGAAAAAAGAGAAATATACAAAATTATCAAATTATTGGTTGGGCGTGATCTATTCAAGTTGTCCTTAAATTTAGGACAGTTTAATTTGAAGGGGAGAAGATATGATTAAAAATAGCCAGTGGGACTAAAATTAATCGATTTGTATGCTGGTATAATTTCTCTTCCCATTGAGTCATTACAATTTTATTTCTGGTTTCTAGGAGCTACAAGTAGGTTAAAGAAATGTTAAAAATACAATTAAGGTGTAATCTTTGATATTTAAGTCACGTTTCTTTTGGAAGTTATCTTGATATAAGGTGTGAGGTGTTGGTCTAAATATAATTTCTTCCATACTGCTGTCTAATTTTTCCAGCAATCTTATCAGACAGTAAGTCCTTATCTCATTAACTTGAGTCTCTGTGTTTATTGAACATTAGGCTACTGGGTTTGTTTGCTTCTGAATTTTGTATACCTAATCTGTTCCATTGATTGATCTATTTCTTACCCAAGATCAAATTGTTTTAAAATTGCTCCTTTTAGATCTGTTTGAGACCTGGAAGGGGCAAGGGTAAGAGTAGGGAAGGCTACTTTAGTTCTTGCTACTTTCATTATTCCTCTTGAGATTCTTGCCTTTTAAGCCTCCATATAAATTTATATATATATATATATATGTATACATATATATGTGTATGCATATATATGTATACATATATACATAGGGTATATGGTATACATATGGTATATGGTATGGTAATCCTCTAGTGTGACTGGTGTGGCATTGAATAAACAAACTAGCTCATATCATAATTTTTATCATATTGATTACACATGAATAACTGATATTTCTCCTCTTTAGGTCTATCTTTATGTTAACAGTATTTTGTAGTTGAAGTTATGTAGTTTTTGTTGTGTATTGGTAGATAGACTCCCAAGTATTTTATACATTCTGGAGTTTTTTTAAATGAAATTTCTCTTCTTAACTTTTTGGTTTTATTGGTATTATACAGAAATGCTTATGACTTTTGTGGATTTATTTTATAACCTTCAACTTTGCTAAAATTATTGACTTTCAGTTAATCTTAGTTGATTATCTAGAAATTTTAAGTACACTATCACATCATCTGCAAAAAGTAAAAATTTTATTTCTCCTTTATGTTTATTCCTTCAGTTTATTTTTCTTTTTTTATAGTCATAACCAGCATTTCTAGCATGTCCAATAGAAATGATGACAATGGGTGCCTTGTTTTGTCCCTGAAATTAGACCAACAAGGAAAATTTGCTTATCAGATCTATAGAAAGAGAAAGAATTCATGACCAAAAGAGGAACAGTGAGGATCACAGAGGATAAAATGGATAATTTTGATTACATATAATAAAAAAAAAATTACTTTTTTGCATAAACAGATCTAATGCAACCAAGATTAAGGGGGAAACAATTGGCTAGGAAAAAAAATTACAGCAAATCTCTCTGATAAATGTTTCATTTCCAAGATATGTAAAGAACTGATTTAAATATATAGAATAATATTACTCCTTTATTAACAAATAGTTTAAGGATAGATACAAACAAGCAGTTTCCAAAGGCAGAAGCCAGGCTATCCATAGCCCTATAGAAAAAAAGAAAAAGCTCAAATTCACTAATAAATAGAGAAATGCCAATTAAATCAAATTTGAGGGTCTACCTTGCACCCATCAGATTGACAAAGATGACAATAAGAAAAAAAAAAGACAAATGCTCAAGGAGCTAGAGGAAAACAGGAGCAATGATGCACTGTTGTTGGGTCCAACTATTCTAGAAAGCCATTTGGAATTACAGGTAAAGAGTTACTAAACAGTTCATCCCCTTTGATCAAGCTAGGTCTACATTCCAAAGAGTTAAAAGAGGAAAAGGTCCTTTATGTACAAAAATGTTTATGTCAGTTATTGCTCATCAATTCAGAAAGAGTGGACCAAACTGTGGCATGTATGACTGAATACTGTTGTGCTTTAAGAAATGAGGAAAAAATATGATTTCAAAAAGAAACATAGAGGCTTGTATGAACTGATGTAGAGTGAAGTGAGCAGAACCAGAAGTTCTCTATATATTTGAGAAATGAGGTCTTTATCAGAGAAACTTGTTAAAAATTTTTTTCACAGTTATGATTACTATGTATTTCCCTCTGTCCTATTTTCCTCATTTCTATTTATCCTACTTTTTCTCTCTCCTTTCACTCTGTTCATTCTCAAAAATGTTTTGTTTCTGATTTTTACCTCCCTGAACCCACCCTCCCTTGTATCACCACCCCCTCTCCCCATTCTCACACCTCCTATCCCCTTCCCCTCCTGCTTTTCTGTATGGTAAGACAGATTTCTATGCCTAGCTGAGTGCATATGTCATTCCCTCATTGAGTCAATTCCAATGAGAGTAAGGTTCACGGACTCCCCATTTCCCCTCCACTATAAAAGCTCCTTCATGCTTTGTTTATGTCAGATAATTTATCCCATTCCACCTATCCCTTTTCTCTTCTCCCAGTACATTCCTCTTTCTCACCCCTTAAATTTATTTTTTTTAGATAATCATCTCATCATATTCAACTCATACCCTTGCCTCTATGTGTACTTTCAAGGAATTCTTTTGGGCCTTTTGCATGTTCCATACTTCTACAGTGAGGGAAGGACCATTTAAGATCATTGATGGTGGTAGTGATATTTCCAATGGATTGCAAGTCAGAGGATCACAGAATCTCACAGTTGGAAGGGACCTCAGAGGTGATTTGTTCTACCTGGTTCCAGGAATCAGTATTGTCCTGCCTCCATCACATTCATTCTATCTGCCCTTAAAGACCAATAATGATGGGGAGATCATTAACTTCAGAGGCAGGAAGCCCATTCTACTGTTTATTGTTAGTGCCTCTCGTCCCCCATGCATCTAAAATCTATTTGTGCAACTTCTGCGTACTACTCCTAATCCTGTCCTTTGAGACCAAATAGAGTAAATCTAATCCTTCTATCACAAGCCAGCCCTTAAAATACTTGAAGGTTATCATTATTACTCCTTTCTCTCACCCAAAGTCTTTTCTTCTCCAGGTTAAACACACCCAGTTCCTTCAACTGATACTGACATGACACATGCACACCTTCAAACATGGGAAATACATAACATCATAAAATCATAAATTGAGAATGAGAAGGAATCTTTCATAAGTCATCCAGTCAAGCTCTCTCATTTTAAAGATGAGGAAGATGGCTTTAAAAGAGAGGCAAAGTTGTATTCTCAGATAGTAAATAGTGTAGTACATGGCGTTTGAATCTAGCTTCTCTGACACCAAATCCAGCACTGCTCCATCTATGGGACAATAGCTCTTTCCTTAATGATAGAGTCCAAACTAGTCTGAGAAAGAAATTGGAAATCAAATATGGATCTCCTCAAGTCAAGTCATTAAGCATTTATTAAACATCTACTATATTCCAGGCACTGTGCTAAGTATTGAGGATACAAAGAAAGATAAACGACAGTCTCTTCCCTCAAGGTGCTCAGTGTCTAATGGTGGAGACGACATTCAAGCAACTATGTGCAAATGCTATAAATACAGATTAAATTGGAGACAATCAACAGAGGGAAAGCACTAACATTTAAGGAGGATTGGGAAAGACCTCTGGTAGGATATGAGACTTTACCTGGGAATTAAAGAATCAGGGAAGCCAGGAGGTAGAGATGAAGAGGGAGAGATTTTTCCTTTGTAGTCAGTGAAAGTACTCAGAGTTGGGAAATGGACTGTCTTGTGTGAAGGACAGCATGGAGGTGGGTGCCCTTTCACTGCAGAGTTTGAAGGGCTAATTAAAGTGTCAGAAGCTTGGAAAGGTAGGAAGGGACCTGGATGTGAAAGACTTTGAATGAAAGAAGACTTTATATTTTATCCTGGAGGTATAGGGAACCACTGACATTTATTGAATTGGGGCGCAGAGGAGGAGGTTTATATGATCAGTTCTGCATTTTGAGAAGATCAATTTGACAGCAGAATGATGATTAGATTGGAGTAGGGAGAGACTCGAGGCAGGGAGACCAACTAGCAGGCTGGTTGCAATCATACAATGATGAAGGCCTGCACCAAGGTGCAGGTGGCAATGTCAGAGGAAAGAATATATGCAAGAGATGTTACTGAGGTAGAAATGACTGGACTTGGTGATTGACTGAGTGACAGAACCTAGGTTGTGAAACTACATGACTGGGAGGATGATTGTATCCTTGACTATAATAAAGTTAGAAAGAGAAGGGTTAAGGGAAAATGCTATAAATTCAGTTATCTCTTGCATCATAAACTGAAAGAACATCAAATCTCACTATTCTTGGACTGTTATAAAACCTCCAAATGCACATTTCCTTCTGTTCTGACTAAAGTCAAATTTAGTAATTTATCCATTTTCTCTTCAGCCAAAAAACACTCACTGCAAATTTATCTACAGAAGCATTTAAATGACATCACTACATCTAGTGCTTTGCCCCATCTCCATTCGAACCAAAGAAATGAATTACCAATAAATTGAGATTCATATAACACGTAAGAGGTAAGATAATGTTGGGGTGCACCAATGACTTCTTGTCTCTTAAAGGACACACTCAGATGCATAAATTCCATATTTTTTTCTAAATTGTCAAAATTGACATCACTAATAATATTCAGGCATTCATCTAACTGTACACAATATCAAGATATTATCCCACAGAAAACAAGTTCCTATATTTATTTTTCCTTTGATGTTTAGCTTAAAGAACATGCCAAGCCCAGTTTGCATAGAAGATGATAAAAATCTAACAATCCTAGAAGCTAGGGAGTGGACCTGTACCAAGCATATAACTGGGGTAACCTCCAGATGATAAACATGTGATGAAAGGAATATGATTACTGTATTCAAAAAGAAAGGAAATTTATGAGTGGAAATGTCATATGCTGGGTAGATGAGCAATCACCCTATAATCAATCATTGCCAAGGCTTTGCAGCTTGATCTGGGCTGAATTGGAGCTGAATACATCATATGAGTTATATAGCAGTTTCTTAAAGATGAAAGCATGTGTTGCAACAGGCCAAATGTGTTTGCTGTAGTCCCATCTGTCTCAGAGGTTCTTGTTCACACTAGCTTGTGTGTGTGTGTGTGCGTGTGTGTGTGTGCGTGTGTGTGTGTGTGTGTGTTTAAGGCTATTTTGCTTTATATAAACACCCGTAAGTAAAAAATACAGGGAGGGAGAGTTTATATACTTTATAGCATATACTCAAGAAAATTAAGAAGGCAGAGGAATGGGGGAAAGCCCCCTCCTCACCATTTTGAATAGGCAGATTATTGTCAACCTTGAATTCTAGTATCCTTCATTCTCAGAAACTAAGGTGACTTGGAGGAATAGGCATTGAGACAAGCTTTTGACAACCTATTACATCTTCTTGGCCTAGAAAATGTAAACCTCAAACTTTTCATATTCAGTCAAAGTGAATGGAAGTTCATCCCCTTCCTAGTATGTGATATTGTGCTATGTATGATATAGCCTTATAGATAAGGTTTTCACAGGCTTTTTCTGCATAAATGTCAGCAATTATACATTTGATGCAAATGAACAACTCTGAAGACATAACAATACTGCTGACCACTATGCTAATTTGTGCCAAGATTCTTGATTCTCAGAAGTCTGTCTTCCCTCATACTCTGAATCTGCCAATTTGCCAGATTCCTATAATTAGTATACAAAAGTTATCATAAAAGTGAGTAAGGATAGTGAATGAGAAAGGCAAGTCCTGGATTTTAGCTTCATCTCAAATACCCAGATATTTACATGGGTCTCTGCTCTCTTCAATGCGTGTATTGCTCTCAAGAATACATATGTGAACCTATCTGTGTGACTCTTATTCACGGTCTCCCGTAAATGTACCATAGGGTTTCAACTCAATTTGATGGAACTCTTTCTCTATTTTTATTGACATCATGAGGTCACAAATAGAATGGGTGAGCTTCCTATTCTTTGGTCAATCAGTCAATCAATAAACATTTGTTAAGCCCCTCCTATGTGCCAGAGACTATGCCAAGTGATAGAGATACAGAAAAAGGGCAAAAACATGGTCCATGCTCTCAAGGAACTCATTCTCTTATTCTTAATTCATTATAGGATCACAAATTAGGACCTAGAAGGGATGTTAAAGGTCATCTACTTCAGCCACCATCACTCTACAGATGAAGAAACTAAGATCAAGAAAATTTTCTTAAGGTCACACAGATTGGCAAATCTAATGGAGTGAACATCATCCGGATTATGAAAGGAGTTCTCTTTCCACTAATGACACACTGCTTTGGTCACTGCAGGTGCCCTCTCTCCAGCCACTGCCAACTTTCATTGTGGCAAATGTGGAAAAATGAAAAATATCTCTAACCAGCTGGGCACAACATACAGACATTTAAGGTCTCTCTGCCCCTTACCATACCTCTGAAATTAGTTTGGTGTCAAACTAAAGTTCAATGTACTTAGGGAAGGGAAGGATTGGATACCTAAAAGCCTGCAGTTGAGCATGATAGGTTGCATGATACCCAGGACCTGATGGCTCGAGAGATTTTGGCACTGATGTTCCCAGAAACCATTAATATGGTTAAAGTGCAATAATAGAATTGCAAAATGTTATGGGAGCTGATGAGACAGAGTTTACTTCAACCTGGATTTTTACTTCATCACTCAACTGAAACTGCTTTCTTTACCGAAGATTTCTTAATTGGTATGTCTGATAGACTTTGCCTTCTTGGCCTCTCTGCATGACCCTGTTGACTGCTCTCTCACCCTGGATACTTTCTTCTTTCTGGATTTTCATGACAGAAGCTCTCTTGGTTCTCCTAATCCTTATTGAACTGTTCCTTCTCAATTTCCTTAGCTGAATCATAATTTATATGCACCTTCTCACAGTGAGGGTATCCCAAGTCTCTACCCTTGCCTCCTCGTTTCTTCTCTCTCTGCTATCCCTCTTGATCTAATCAGCTTTCATGGGTTTGGTTATCATTTTTATAGATCTTTATATCTCTCTCCTGAGCTCAAGTCCCACATTACCAACTGATTAGTGGATCTATTCGCCTTTATGTCCCATAGGCATTTTAAATTCAGCAACCATCTTTTTTATTGTACATATTATGAAAATGCTTGTTTTATCCCATAAATTCAAAATAAAATTTAATAATGAAAAAAAATGTTTAAAACCAGAACTTCTTTTATTTCACCCCCAAATTACCCCTCTTCCAAGCTACTCTATTACTATTGAGTGCATCACTATGTTTTCAGCCAGATATCCTTGACTCCTCACTCTCTCTTATGCCTAAAGCCAGACAATTGACAATTTATTCTAACTTTATAAGATTTCTTTCATCTTTCCCCTTGTGTCCCTACTCATGCAGCTAGTACCCTAATTCAGGACCTCAGCATCTCTTTCCTATACTATTGTCTCTCCTTTATTTAATCTATCCTTCCTGCAGTTACTACACTGATATTCCTAAAGGAATGATATGAACTTGTCTTTCCCTGCTCATGGAGCTCCAGTGACTTCCACTTGCAGTCAGTTCAGTCGTTTTTCAGTTGTGTCTGACTTTTCATGATCCCATTTGGAGTTTTCTTGGCAAAGATACTGGAGTAGTTTGCTATTTCCTTCTCCAGCTCATTTTGTAGATAAGGAAACTGAGGCAAACAGGGTTAAGTAATCTGCCCAGGGTCACAAAGCTAGTAAGTGTTTGAGGCCGGATTTGAACTCACAAAGATGAGTCTTCCTCACTTCAGGCCCCATGTTCCATACACTGTACCGCCTAGTTGTGCCACTGTGGTGAAAGACAAACTTTTTCTTTGGCATTTAAATTCCTTTCACGATCTGACTCCAGATTATACCATATTGCCTATATTAGACTCCCATAAACCTCAGGCAATCCTCCAGCTTCATTTATTTCCAAGCAATCCTTTATTTAAAAAAAAAAAACCTAGAAAGTGGCAACTTTGAAGTCTTCACTTTGACTTATCCTTACATGTCTGTTTCCTAAATTAAGATTACAGTAAACACTCAGGACTATTGATTTGACCTGTAGTTGTCCAGTTATCTGTGACTCATTACCCAGTCCTAGTCTTTAGAATGAAGGCTCACTGGAAAGTCAGTGTCTGCAGTGATCTGTCTTTGTACTAAATGGGTAATATGTACTTTTGGTTTTAAAATAGAGATGAGTCAAGAAAATCATATGTTTCTTATTTAAAAAGAAAACTTTTCAAAGATTTGTGTGTTTCCCCTCTCCCCAGCTTCTATAACTACATCGGCCATAGTGACCATAATAGGGCTATAAATTGAAACAACCTGAAATAGCAAATTCTCTTCTAAACTTAACATTTTCTTTTAATAACTATTTCTCCCAAAATACCAATTTCAACTATTTCCAGACAAATATGTTAGGTCCAGATATTTTTTAGCATGCATCAATATTCACTCTCTCAGCTTATCACCACATGTAAAGTGATGAAAGACAGTATAAGCTTGCTAATACCCTTGCTGCTTCCCTTGATAATCACTGAATCAGGGGTCATGGACAAGGGCCACCTTCTTGCTAAATGGCTGTTTTGTTGTTCTGTTTCAAGGAGTCCCCTTCTTGCCTGTGTTTATGGTTGTGCTTCTTTGGGATGGGTGTGGACACAAGTGCTATTGGGCTGATCCTGTGGAGAGCTTGGAGCTCATTACACCTCCTGGGTTTTGTTTTGCATTTTTAAAATACTAAAGTCAGTGCTTAGAATGGGAGATCAGTAAACTGTTCAAAACTATGTTGGCTCAATCAGTTTGCAAAGAAAATGGAAATCAATTTTTTTTCATCCTTATTAAAAGCTATTTCTCCTGTTCCCTTTCTTTCTTTTAATCCTTTAGAATAGGATCCTAAAATGGAAATTTGTGGGGGAAAAAATTCTTCTTTAAGAGAAGAAAAGTATGAATCTGTTCATTATTCTTACTCATAGAAAGAGACCTGGAAAGGACCTTAGAGGCCACTGAGTTCAACTTTCTCATTTCACAAGGGGGAAACTGAGCCTTAGAGGGATTAAGTTATTAAAAGTTGTTTCAGTTGTGTTGGACTTTTCATGACACCATTTAGGATTTTCTTGGCAAAGACACTGGAATGGTTTGCCATTTTCCTCTCCAGCTCATTTTACAAATGAGGAAACTGAGGCAAACAGTTTTAAGTGACTTGTCCAAAGTCACACAACAACACTTGCCTGAGTATATGAACTCAGGTATTACTGACTCCAGGCCTGGCACTCTACGTACTGTGCCACCTAGCTGTTAACAGATTATAAGTGGCAGAGGATGAATTTGAACCTATCATTCCAAATTCCAAGTCTGCCACTCTTTCTTCTGCACCATCCTGTTTCCTAAGTATAGTCATATGATCATAAATTTTAGAGTTGGAAGAATTCTTAGAGGTCACCTTGTCCAGGGGTCAGCAAACTGTACCCTGAAGGCCAAATCCAGCTACTGCCTGGTTTTATGTCCCTCTGAAAACGTTTTTTTTATACTTTTATCATGGCTATAGTTTGCTGATCCCTGATCTTGCCCAACCCTTCATTTTATAGATGAGAAAACCGAAGCCCATAAAGGTTAAATGACTTGTTCAAGGTCATACAGACAGTAAGTAGCAGACTTGGGATTTGAACTCAGGTCCTCAAAGTACAAATTCAGTATACCTTCCACAGCACCATGATGCTTTATAAATAAGAGGGATCTCCACATTTTGTCACTAACGTTGAATGTATAAACTCATAATAAAAATTCCTGTCTGGACAATAATAATAAAATAAAACTTTGCAGCTGAATTTTTTGAGGTCTTTTAGAAATGTGATTCATTGTTGCTCTCCCATCCTCCTGGGGTCAGGCACTGTTCTCCCTGGAGGCTTTAAAATTTCCTCCTGGTTTTGTACATGTCCTTGTTTGCCAGGTTTTGAAAGTCCGTCTCCCTTCCAATTAGAATTGTCAGCTTTGAGCCGATGCAAAGCAGGTGGGTCACACTTCAGCAGGCGGTTGTTTCAGGAACTACACACTTTTTCTCATCTAAAGATGTAAATTCTTTAAGGTGGTCCTTCAAGTGCCAAAATTGTTTGGAGAAGAGACAGGCAGCATTGTCCCTCCTCTGCTTCACATGGAGAAAACATAATCTTGCCTCTGTCTCTTCACTGCCAAAATCTCTATATGGAGTTGGCACATTTCATATGTTTACTATCATTTACCAAAACGAATGATCCCTATTTCACACACATACACACACACGTGTGCATGTGTGCACACACATGCACATTTGCCCATACATGCTCACCCACCCTATCTGTTACAGTGGCCATTTTTTGGGGGGGGGACAGTTGTGTAAAGGAATCTCTCTGGGTGCCAAAGGTACAGGCTGCTATACTAGCAGGCTATGCAATTTTGTCTGGCCATGACCAGAGGGGGATCTGGAACAAAGAAGGAAGGAATGAGATAACAAAGAGAGGAGACATCAGTAGCATGTTCATGTTAGCAAAATCCAGACAAACTGGAGTACTTGTAGTTTGTACTTTTCCACTTCTATAATTTACTCATGACATTCTCTCTAGATAGAATGCTCCTTTCTTGTCTTTTCATTGGAATTCTATCCTTCCTCGAAGGCCTAGCTCAAATGCTACCACTTTCATGAAGTCCTCACTAATAGATCCAAATGGACAATCTCCGAACTTCCATAGTACTTTGATTTTAAGACCCTTATAGCATTCATAATAACTTGCCTCACATATTTACCTATTTCTAACCTTGTGAATTCAATTAAATTGGATTCAACAAATATTTATTAATCTCTTGATATATACAGGGCACTGTCTTCTCTTCTTGATTAGATTATAGGTACCATGAAGATAGTGATGGTATCTTATTTGCCTCTCAATCCCATATGGTGCCTACCACTGTGCCTTACACAGAGTAGGAGCTCAATAGATTTGCTTAATGAATGAAGTCTGTTTATCATAAGTCATTGGCTATGCTACTTCTCAATTGTGCCACATTATTTCAGTAATAAGACATTATCTTTTGCCGAACCCTCACCATATATTTGTGCACTACACCATATATTTGTGAAATGGTGGGAAACATGGCTCTGTATTCTATGAGTAGAGCAAAGCAAAGAGGCTCACAAGGGGACATCAACTCCAATGTGACTCTCAGGAGCATGTTTCTCTATGTAGCCAAGCTACTTTTATGTGTTCCTAGAAGTCTAGCAGCAATTTTGGTGTATTCATGATGATTCTTTGGGGGGGAATTCTAGTTTATCAGAATGATGGCAGAGTAGAGTTCCAGTGTCACCCAGGTGTCATATGATGAGGATGAGGATTCTGATGATAAGCATTTTCAGTGCTTAGCATAGTACCTGGCACATAGCAGGTGATTACTAAATGTTTATTGTTGATTATTAATTGAGATAGTGCTTCTATAGTTTACTAAGCACTTTATATACATTCCCTAACACACTTGAATCTCAAAACAACTCTGTGAAGGGAGTAGTAAGTATCATCCCTATTTTGTAGGTGAGGAAATTAAGGCCTAGAGAAGCTCAATAGTTTGCACATTGTTACTCATAATAATTATCAAAGGTAGAATTAGAATCTAGATCTTCCTAACTGCAGGTAATATGCTCTTTCTACTATAACTTCCAGCCTGACCATTGCCCAATTGCTTGAATTCTTCTTCTGTATCTTCAGCAAGTTGCTATTCAATCTATTTAAGAACGCCCCAAGTGACAAAAAACTAATTCTTTACTAAAAATTTAGCCCATTTTATTGATGGGAGCTCTGATTCTTGGGACTATTTTTTCTTCTATTAAGTCAAAATTTGACTCACTGTGACTTCCATCTATTGGTCTCATTTCTTTTCTCTGGCACGCAAGGGAGTCTCACCTGTTCTCCACATGATAGCCCTTCAGATAATGGAAAGCAACTATCATGATAAGTAGTCTCTTTTTCAGGATAGAATTCTGTTATTTCTTTGATATTCATGAAAGCATTTTATGTCTTCTCCCCATCTTGGTCATCAATTTGGGAATTCATTTTAACTGATCAAAATAACTCCTAAAATATGACATCTAGAATGGGATACAACACTCAACATATGTTCTGACCAGCAGACAGTATGATGAGACTACCCTTTCCTTTATTTTGGACAATATACTTCCATCAATGTAATCTTAGATTTACATTAATTTTTTTTGTTACCTTGCCACACTATTGCTTCCTATTGAGCCTGTAGTATACTAGGACCTCTAGGTAATTTTTAAATAAACTATTTTTTAAACATGCCCCCCACCTGGTACTTGTGCAACTGAATTTTTGAACCCAACTGCAGGACTTTCCATTTAATCCTAATGAATTTCAGCTTGTTAAGTTCATCTAAACACTTTGGGCTAACAAGATATTTTTGGATTTAGGTTCTTTTATTAAGAGACCTCTCATATCATTCTACAGGATAATCTTTTCTTTTAATCCTTTATATGCTTGGGATATATTTGGACAGATTAGATAATGTTTCTGAGAAGCATTGATAAGATCAGAACCAATCAATTTAAGTGAAAAGGAAACTTGGAAAAGAAGGCTAATCTCACGTCTTCTCTCAGAAGAGATTTCTTTATTTCTTTAACAATGATAATTCTAAAGGTAAAACTAAAAAGAGAGCTGAAAAAAAGATTTTTTTTTACTTAATTGGCTAGTTAATGGTGTTTCACATACATAGTTTTTTTTTCGGTATAAGTTATATCTTCTTTCATAAAATCCCACTGGGATGACTCTTGGTGGCATGGAGGTGACTTTGACTTCTTAAGGCCTATTTCATTCTATAAGGTTTGATTTTGGGTTTGGTCCAAGTGACTACATTTACTACCTGAGAACCACTGGAGCTAAGTACTGTGAGAGTCATCATCACAGCAACTCATAAAACAAAGAAAAACACAAAATAGCCCCCGATCTTGTACATCTTTCTTGTACTCCCCAAATGGGTGGTGAAATGATTTAAAAAATGAAGCAGAGAATGTGGTGTTACATCTTTTTAGATCAACAAAATGTTAACTTAAGAGGTGGGCTGGTGTAGATTGAAGGGTATTCATTGGGTATAAGAGGGAAAAGATAAGTTCAAATTCTACTTTGAACACTTCATACTTAGGCTACCATGGGCAGGTCGTCTAGTTTCTCAGAGCTTCAGTTTTCTCACTAGTAAAAGAGGCAATATTTTCAGATTTAAAAAAAAAATCATAGATTGGTTATGTTGATTTTTTCCTTTCTTCCTCCTTTTCCTTGAAAAAAAAAAACATTGTTTTATGGGATAGCTCCTTGGGAATGGGAGGGGCAGAATAAAAAGGAAATTTGGATGATATTAAAAAGATATGAATAAAATTTGCCTTAAAATAGAGTAAAATATAAATGGGAAGAGGAGATAAATTCTTACTTCATAGGGTTGTTAGTTATGAAGAAAGTCATTATAATGCTTAAAGCCTTAAAATACTATATAGACCTGAATTATTATTAGCAACTGTGCTATAAATGAGAGATCTTTGTTCTGTGACAAATGTCATTGATTGACATATCATTAGAAGAATTGAATGAGCTCAGAATTAACATTTTCATGATAAGTAAAAACAGAAGACATATAATGCCAAAGCTAAATGGAAGAATGTCTTATAGGTCCTGCTAGGAGAAGCAAAGGAGTTGAAGCAAAGGTAGTAAATGTAGTCACTTGGACCAAACCCAAAGGAATTAGTCTTATCGGTAGCTCCAAAGTGATGTGAAACATCATGTCATGGGATAGTTGGTCATTTCAACTGAAATGCTCAAAATGAGTATAAAAAAAAGTTCCCCATGAAGATGAATGCAGCTTGTCTGCTAATATTTGTTACAAAGGATGCTGCATAGGATGTTGCAAAAATCTATGATGAACTTGCCATACCCTTTCAAACAAATAAATATATACTTGATAGTTAATGACTTCAGTGAAGTAAGCACAGGAAAGGAAGGCCAAAAAGTATGATGGAAAATACATGGTTGGAAACCATGGTTCAGCTTTAAGAAATGAAAGAGAACAAAGATTTGTAGACCAACTTGAAGTTTCTGGACATATATATCCTGGATAGTTTCTTCAAGAAGACAATTGGAAAACATTGGTTATATCAAATATCAAGCACCATTATAAAAATATTTTGACTGTGGCTTACACAAGAAATCATTGATTACTGTTGTAGGAGTCACATCAGAGTCAAATATCTATATGAAGTCAATTATTGACTAATTAGTTCAAAGATCAACACATCATCCCTCAAATTAGATGAAAGGAGAAAGGTGAGAAGATATTGCATACATCTGTGTTAGCTTCAAACTGATCTACTTCCTAGTACCTTGTACACTGCCTAGCACACAGTACATATTAATTAATAAATGTTTACCAATGAATTGAATTATCGAAACAAATTGTCATGCTAAAAAATAGAATTGGAAAACAGCAAAGATTTTACCTAATATTTATTATCACCTTTTCCTGAAAAAGTTTAATGGATATAAAACTTTTGCCATTACAAGGAACCCAAAAAGAGCCCAGTGACTGCTCTAGTCAGCAAATGCTTGACATTTTTGCCAAGTTCAGAAACATAGTGGAAAAAAAGGAAAGGAAAAATCATATTATAATGCAATTATATTTTCAAAATACCATCGTGGTAGGTTGTGGGCATTTACAATTAATTTAACTTGATATGATGGTGAAAGCAAGAGAGGCAAAAATAAATCTAAACAAAGTGTGGCATGAGACCCAATTAAGTTGTATTAACCCTAAAACATTGATAGGTAAAAATGGCAGGAGGATAAAAACTCTATGGAGAATGGAGAATTTTATTGTTGTTTATCTGTGTTGTATTCATAATCAGAGGTGAAATGAACATCTTATTTCTGATGTAGTACTGGAGGAAGTACAAAGCATTACTTACAAGAACGTCAATAACGTCAGAATGATACTCTAGAGGACCAGACCAAGTACACTGAAGAAATCTGTGCTAGAACTGAGAAAGTCTTGAAAACATTGAAGAATCACCCTTTGAGATAGCTCTAAGATTTTCCAAAAGAATGGAAATGATTTTACAACTAGCAATTGAGAGAACACGGATAATTACCAGCCAACCCAAATACCTATTTTTTTTTGCATGAGATAACACGTGAAAAATGATACGGAAATTTTCAAAAGTGCTATAGGAAAAGTTAGGTCTCATCATCACCAGTTTTATTTTCTTTTTCTATAGTGTCTTCACAAGAATGATCTACTTGGGTATTCTTGTTATCTTTGATGAAAATAAGAGAAACAATCAAACTTACTTTTACAAGTGGTTGTCTATAGCAATTTGCTGTCTGAAAACTGACTGAAAACTGGAAGGGATTCAAGATTCCCCTGCAATTATTGTTTGTTCATGTCATTTATCTTGCTATAGCAAAATTTACCCTGAAAGGCTGTCTTTAATGAAGACTGTCTTGAATCTATTAATATCATAAATGTTTCCTTGTGAAATGTAATTCTGTTCAATGAATTCTGTTCAATAGAACTATGATTACTAATATCAAAGGAGATAGAGATTGAATGGACCTGTGACTTCATTGGTATTGAGAACTCCTGGATGAGGAAAATCCTTCTAGTGATGAAGGTTCTTAATCATTTACAGAATCAAAAAGTTGCCTGTGAGACTGTGGCTTGCCCAGGTTCATATACCTAATATGTGAATGGCTAGGTGGTATGGTGGATAGAACACTGGGCCAGGAGTCAGGTTGGCTTCAAATCTAACCTCAGATACTTACTAGCTGTGTGACCCTGGGCAAGTCATTTAACCTCTGTCTGTTTCAGTTTCCTCAACTGTAAAATGGAGAAAATAGTAGCACCTCCCTTCTAGGGGTGTTGTGAGGATCAAGTGGGATAATTTTTGCAAAGCTCTTAGCACAGAGCATGACACATCTATCATATCAATCTATTTATAGTATCAATCTATAGTATCTATAGTGTCACTCTATAATATCTATCTATAGTGTCAATGCTTATTCCTTTCCTTGAGGCTAGCTCTATGTTATCTGTTATTAATATTAAATGAAGAGAAACCTACACTCATGACATTGGCCGTTGTTATGAAAGCTGACTTATTGAGGATCTTAATGAAACAAGAATTTCTTTATAGATGTTGAGATGCCCCACATGGTCCTATTTGCAATTAACAATGTGCTGATTGGATCAAGCCTCTGAAGATTACAAAATCTCTTCAACAAGATCCCTGAGGACTCAAAGAGTTTAGCCCCAATACTTTTTAGAGGAAAATCCAAATGGATGAAAAATGTCTGTTGAATCTAGACTATGACATGGTTGGATGGCCAGTTCATTGAGTTAGTAGATATCCAGGATAGGCACTGAAGATGTACAATGAGACAGCCTAGAAATGAATGATAAATGGTTCGCTGTATGAATTTGTGAAGTAACACAGACTTTTAAATGATCTCAAGCTTCTCCTTGACACAAAAATTCATTAAAAAAAATACCATCATCCCAGGAATACTCTATAGTTAACAAAATCTTGGAACACCACAATATCCAAAGAATCAAAGTTGCTGCTAATCCAACAGATGGATAATGGAAAGATGGATAGTAGCCTACAAATAAATCACAATATATTTTCAACAATATATCACTGGTTGATGTAAGAAGTTAAATAGGAATTTTTGGGGAATTTGCAGAAGCTGCAGATAGCATATGAAGGCCAGCAGATAACTGAGAGCTTATGACCAAATACTTAACCCAGATTTTAAAATAAGGTACTATAAACATCCCATAAAAGAAAAAGAAAATTCAGATTTCTTCTCTGGTACAAAGGATCAAAAAAATTTTATGTGGATTTTCCAGATCATGGAGGCACTGCACCCCTAACCTCCACAATGTGGCTTTCCGTATTGAGCCACCTAGTCGCTGCCATATTATTATTTCAAGACCCAGCTCAGTTGTCACCTCCTCCATACAACAAATATAGGATCATATCACTTAGAGCTAGAAATTACCTTAGAGTTCACCTGTTGCGATCCCATCATTGGGTTAAATTTCATATTTGTTTGTTTTGTAGACATTCAAGTGTAATATGTAGAAAGAATCTTTAAAAAGCCTTCATTGTGTTGCTTTGAAGCATTTGATACTTTTTTTTTGTTCCAACTCTATCTCTTTGAAAACGTCCTCATCTCTGCTTAGAAAAGAAAACACCTACTAACAGCCTGAAGGAATTTTGCAATACGATTTGCACAAGTCATTTAGCCTCAGGTAAGGATATATGTAAATGAAACTTATTAGACATCTTTTCAGTGTGTGTGAGAAAATTAATTTTAGATGAGGTGGTTTTTTTTCATACTTAGAAAAACACCTAGTGTGAAATGAAAGAGTCCATGAAGAGGACATATTACAATTCGGCTGTTTGAATTAGATACAGGAAGAAAGGCCTGACATTTTTGAAATGGAAAAAGCCTAGGTCTTCTTCCTCAGGGATCTCAAAATAAACTGTTGAAAATCCTCAAACTTTCCAAGAGAAATTTCTTTACCGATTTTGTGTTGCCCAAAATAGGGGACTATAATGGTAGTCTGTGCATGTAAAAATCACAGAGCCTTGCATAGTAGGTTAAGTGGCAGGTTTGGAAACTTAGGGGTTGAGATTTCTAAATGTGGCTCTTGATGCTGGCTTGTGTAGCTTTTAACCCTAGACAACTATCTCATTTTCTTTACCTGTAGAAAGGAGTAGACCTAAAAGGCATATGGCTTTTAGCCTTACAGAGAAAAAAAAAAGTCCCTTTCTACATGAACCACACAGAGGAAAGTCTTTTGATTAGAACTGGAGAAAGCTCAAAGTATGACTTGGAGTAATGAAATCCAGACAGGCCTAGTCCCCTAGGCCCGTTGTACATGAGGTGGCTTGATCCAACACTAATTTCTGTAAGACCTTGAGTAAGTCCCCTAATTTCCCATAGCCCAGGGTTCTCAGTCTTGTAATAGGAAGATAAAACTTACCTCACAGCAACAATAGTGTAATGGGGATTAATGTTTGTTAAAAGCTTTTGAGATTTCCTAGATAAAAAGTGTTGCCTAAATGCAGAGTATTATCATGTTCCTTGATGGAAGAGCTGTAAGGCTGCATTAATGATTTTAGATGGAGAAACAGCTTTTCCTATTTATTTTTCGTTTAAATGGCATCACAGCCTCTTACTCAAAAATGTGCATGGCTAAAATTGAAAATGTACATAAACATTTAGAAAATGTGTTAATGTTTTAAAATTTGGATTTTTAAAAACAAATCAATAAAATGGTTATCCTTGACTAATTTTATTCATAGAAGTGGCAATTAACAGGAAAAGAAAAAAAAATGTGTGAGCTACAGCTTGTTGGGCCCTTTCCCTTAGATACTGAGGAAATACTCAGCCTCCTCTTTATGTCCTGACATATACATTTCAAAGATTGTGACTGAGAAAGTTGAAAATTGATTAAAATTGATTAAAAAAACAAAAGGAGCTCAAACCAGCTTGCCCTACATGCCAAGACAAACCACTCGGCTTTAAATCACCCTTTCCTGGGGCAACATCAGCTGTCTGTTGGATAACCTGGGCAGAGGCAGCACCTTTCTACCTCATGTTCACCTCATTTCTTGAGCTATCCCCAAGCACTTCTGTAAAAATGGTAATCTCTATTGAGCCTCTTCTCTCGTTCATTGCTTTCATCATCCCGTCTGTGCTGAGTCGAAAACATTCCGGATGGGAGAAGTCACGCTAGGCGAGCGGCCAGTCAAGGAACCAATGCCTGCACACACATCACTTATTTCTAATCTAATGATGAGGTTCACACCCAGAATACTCCCAGTTGCCGTTCCTTTTCTCCAGGTGGAGCCCCAGACTCTCGGGTGCCAGATGATTAAGTCTTGCAATGTAGCAGGGGTTGGAAGCAGCTGCTCCCCTATCAGCCCTCTTTTTCTCTCAGCCGGTTGTGGCAGAGTCTACACCCAGAGTCTACACTGTGATTTGCAGTGCCCACTGGCAGCTCTCTTCTCCACCGGCAACCTTTCATCTCGACTCTATAAACTATTCTTAATATCTGCTTGTTAAACCTGACAGAATGGCATCAGAACAAAGCTAACCTAGCTGCTGCCAGGCTGGCAGCATCATCTGTCAGTTCCCTTTTGTTCCTCGCTTTGATAAAGCTTTGCCATGCTGTTGTCAAAGCCTCCTTGGACGTCTCTAAGGCCCCTGAGCAAGAAGGGACCCGCCTCAGAGGGCTCCAAAGGGGAACATGGTTCAGGGAAGTATCCAAAGCTGAGCCAGCCTTTCCTACTCAAAGGTTATGCCCGGTTTCTTTCCAATTGACACTCCCTTTCCTGGTTTATATAATTTAATCACATTTTCCCCTTTCAATCACTGTATTTATAGAAATATTTTATATGTATATGTGGTTACTGCATATTGAGAGAAAATCAGCCCCAGAGCCAAGAAGACCCAGTATTCAAGGCTTGTCTCTGATACTGGCTGTGTGACATTGAAAGAGGCACCTCTTCTGTGTTTTTTTTCTCCTTTTTAAATTCTGATAACAATATTTCAAAATAATTCATTTCTTTTGTAATTCTATGTACTTTATTTTAAGCATTTCAAAACATTACACAGAGAAGGGGGTCCATTTTCACTAGACTGCCAAAGGCTAATAATCCCTGTTTAAGACTATACATTGAAGAAGCTAGGTGGAACAGTGAATAGAATACCGAGTTTGGAGTCTGGAGGACTTGAGTTCAAATGCAACCTCAGATTCTAGCTGTAACTCTGGGCAACCCCGATCGTCCCCAGCCGGCTCCCCCAAAATGGCAATTGTTTGTAACAGGGATTTTGCTTTTTTCTGATGTGTGTGTGTGTGTGTGTGTTTATGTGTGTGGTAGGGGAGATGGGAGAGAGAGAAGGCAGATCTTCATTTGAAAAAAAAATTGATTTCAAAAAAGGCTATGTTTCAGAGAAGGTGCTGACTGACTTTTTCATTAGAGGGAATTTCCTCACGTGGAAGTTCTCCCTAACAATGAATTCACAGGGCCAATTCTTAGCCCTATCTTATTCTATTAAAAAAAAAAGTATATTTTTTTCAAGTAAATTTGTGTTTCAAAGGGAAACAGACACAGGAAAATGAGGATTACCCTTCTCCCCTCAGAAAGTTAGCATTCAAGTGAAGATTAAATATTTTAAATCCCGGCAGAGTAGGCCTTAGCCATTGGTAGAATAATCAGATAGCTACAGAGAGTAATTTGAAAATTGTTCCTTTACCAAAAAAATAAATAAAAAAAACAAAAACCCCTCAGCTGCCTTCTCCTACTCCACCCCAAAGCCATTTGGGGTGTTTGAAATTTCATCTCTGAGGAGTCCTTCACTTGTATCTTTAGGAGAGCACTTAGCAAACAGTAAAATACTCTATGAATGTGAGTGGCTATTAGTGGTGTTATCATTCCAGTCCTCTATTAAAATGCAAATATCCAGGGAGAGGTAACTTATCAAACCATTGTCAACTAACTGAGAGGTACAGAAACTGAGATTGCTGGGTTGTGATAGAGGGGATTCCTGCTGTGGGGTAAGAGGCTGAACTAGACCTCTCTGGTCCCTTCATAGCTTCAATAGGCTCAATAGACAGCTTCCATGATTCTAGGTAGAGCTTGCTGACATAAAGACAAATGCCTGAGTCAGAGTAGAAACCTCTGGGTAACAGGAAAAGAGTGCTGAAAGAGACCGCTAGGACAAACTATGTCCCTTTCACTATGTTACTGAAGGCCAAACTTTGCTCTAGATTTGCAAATAATCCTTAACAAGAGAGGACAATACCCTACTGTTCTCTGGGGTTTTCTTTCCCCAAATGACTGTGTTAGACCCACTGGAAAATAATAAAAATCAACCTTCCCTGATCCCTCCATCTTAAAGATCCACCTCTGCTGGAACACTCTCTCTGTACATTTCCTTTGTCTTTTGGTCTTGTATTATTATTCTCTGTGAGAAGGTAAACTTCTTGAGGGCAAGGCTAATTTCATTTTTGTCTTTTAGTCCCCAATGCCTCTCATAATTCCTACCTACAGTAGGGAGTTAATAAATATTTGCTAATACAGATTAATACTTTGTATATTTGATATTCTCTCTATTTCTTCCCCTCCGTGCCCTACTCCCCCCTCCCCAACACACACACAGACTAGAGTTTCAAGCCTTTGAGGGCAGGACTACATTACATTCATTTCCCAGAATCTCAGAATTTAGAAGCTGAAAGGGACTTCAAAGATCACCTAGCCTAAGGTGTACCTGACCAAACATTGACAAGAACTAGCCTCAGCTAGAGTCTCACCTATTGCAAATAGATTTTGTCAGTCATCTTTACTGTTAGTGCCTTCACTCTGAGATGCCTAGTTTATGCTGTTTTAACTTGTTTGTACATAGTGGTCTGTATTGTCTCCATATTTCCTTATTAGATTGGGAGCTTCTTGAGAGCAAGAATTGTATTTATGTCTTTCTTTCTTTTTTTTTTTAAATTTAATTTAATATATTTAGTTTCCAGCATTGATTTTCACAGGAGTTTGAATTACAAATTTTCTCCCCATTTCTACCCTTCCCCCGCACTCCAAGTGGGCATATATTCTGGTTGCCCTGTTCCCCAGTCTGCCCTCCCAAATGTCACTCCACTCCCCTCCCATCTCCTTTTCTCTTCCTTTCTTGTAGGGCAAGATAAATTTCTATGCCCCATTGCCTGTGTATCTTATTTTCCAGTTGCATGCAAAAACATTTTTGTTTTTGTTTTTGAACATCTATTTTTTAAAACTTTGAGTTCCAAATTCTCTCCCCTCTTCCCTTCCCACCTACCCTCCCTAAGAAGTCTAGCAATTCAACATGGGCCACCTGCGTATCATTATGTATAACCCCTCCACAATACTCATGTTGTGAAAGACTAACTATATTTTCCTTCTTCCTAACCTATCCCCTTTTAATGAATTTTCTCCTTTGACCTTGTCCTTTTTCAAAAGTGTTTGTTTTTGATTACCTCCACCCCCATCTGCCCTCCCTTCTATCATCCCCCCTTTTTTTATCTTCTTCCTCCTTTTTTCCTGTGGGGTAAGATACCCAACTGAAGTATGGTATTCCCTCTTCAGGTCAAATCTGATGAGAGCAAGATTCACTCATTCCCCCTCACCTGCCTTTTCTTCTCTTCCTATGGAACTGCTTTTTCTTGCCACTTATATGCGA
>CM053622.1:109944357-109978120 GCA_028646595.1 Phalanger gymnotis
ATTTTTGCTGCCTGGCCATGTTCCCAGCCAACTTACTTGACCCTTGAGTTTTTCAGTGGGGTATGACTGCTTGTAGACTAAAGAGTTCTATGTTCCAAGCTTGGGCGGATGCGCTGCCACACCAGTACTCCTCCTTCCCCAAAAACCCCCAACCCTGACTGGACTTAGATCTTCAGCAGGCTCTTCACTCCTGCTCTGATCAGCCACTTAATTCCTCCCACCAGGTGGGCCTGGGACCAGAAAGAACTGCAGCTGTAGTTCTGTAGCTGACCCACCTCTGCTGCCCCTGGGGTGGTGGCTGAACCACAAACTCTATCCCAGTCCCCAGCAGCTTCTCCCACTAACCTACTCTGTTGTCCTTGGTGTTTGTGGGTTGAGAAGTCTGGTAACTGCTGCAGTTTGCTGATTCAGGGAGCTAGGGCACCCTTTGCCCAGCTCCTGGTCTGGCTGGTCCGCACAGCCCACGCTGGGCTCTGCTCCCAGCTCCGTGTGGGATAAACCTTACCCAGAGACTATCCAGGCTGTCCTGGGCTAGAGCCCTGCTTCCCTTTGCTACCTTGTGGGTTCTGCAGTTCTAGAATTGGTTCAGAGCCATTTTTTATAGGTTTTTGGAGGGACTTGGTGGGGAGCTCATGCTAGTCCCTGCTTTCCAGCCGCCATCTTGGCTTAGCCCCCGTGTTTTTGTCTTTCTATCCCCCAGTACTTACCTCATGACTTGGCACATAGTTGGGGGGGAGAAGGGAATGAGCATTTATATAGTGCCAACTATGTGCTAGACACTGTGATAAGCACTTTACATATATTATCTCATTTTATTCTCACAAGTCTGTGAGAAAGGTATTGTTAGTATCTCCATTTTATACCTGAGGAAACTGAGGCAGAGAGAGAGAGAATTTGAATGATTTGCCCAAAGTAACACAGTTAGTAAATGTGTGAGGTCAGATTTGAACTCAGGTCTTTCAGACTCCAGGCTTAACGCTTTGTCTTCCTAGGCACTTTAATAAATGCTAGCTGACTATGACTTCGGCTATGACACGGCTGACCAGGTACAAAATATTTTTCTCTTTAAAAAGAATCTTGAGTATCCAGAGCCCAGTTTATCCATCTTTAATTTAGACTTTGATGACGAACTGAATCCATTTCTGTTCAACAATCAAAGAGGGGTTGTTGCAAATAAAGAACAGTAAAAAGATGGCATTCTGATTTTCTAACATTTTTTGGAAACATGAGATGAAATTTCCAAGTCATGAGGTTTTGGAAAGAAAACTATAAACAGTAAAACCAAGGGCATCCCATCACCATCACAAGGGGCAGCATGTCACAAACAGCTTTCAGCTCACTGCATTCCTTAGGTCGCCTCAGTTTTGTGTGGATGGACCACTTGGGTTCACGTCAAGCTGTGAATTGCTCAGGAGGTAATGTATAGACTCATTCTCAATGAAGATTTTTAAGCAAGGGCTAGATGACCATTTACTAGGTATGTTATAGTGGGGATTCTTTTTTCAGGTTGGAGTAAGGAGAGGGCTGCTGAAGTTTCTAATTCTAAAATGATATGATTCTAGGATCTGATAATTTCTATATTCCTAGCATTTACTACCGTACTTTACTGTACTTTGCATGTAAATGCCTAGATGGTGCAATAGATAGAGTGCCAGGTCTGGAGTTGAAATCTGGCTTCAGAAACTTACTAGCTGTGTGACCCTGGCAAGTCATTTAACCCTGTTTGCCTCCTTTTCCTCATTTGTAAAATGAGCTAGAGAAGGAAATAGCATATCACTCTAGTATCTTTGCCAAGAAAACCCCAAATTGGGTCATGAAGAGTTGGAAACAATTAAACAACAACAAAGTATTTGGTAAAGTAAATTATGATAATTTCTTACAGAAAAACTGAATTAGATGATGACACAGATCATACGTGTCATTATTTGGATAGGCCCTTGAACCCTAGCTTATGAGAATATCTTTTTATATTTGGTTTTGTTACAAGAAAAGTACGAGTGTTATCTTCTACAGGATCAATCTGCCCTGTTATTTTACCTTTGTTTTGCTCTTCCATTTCCATTAGGTGGTAAGTTCTTGTAATGGCAAGCAAAGTGGGACTTTTTGTTGTCTTTTTTTGGGAGTGCTTCTCAGCCCTAAGGCAATCAAGTGCCTTTGACTGAGTCTTGCCTTTGTTTGTAGGAAGGCCCACACCCTTTTGCCAGTTAGGTCTCGAGAGGTGTGAAACCCTTAAGAGGTGTGAAACCCTTGAGAAGTGTGAAACCCTTGAGAGGTGTGAAGTTCTCTGACCCTGAAGAAATGTATGCATACTCTGAGGTTAGCATTTTCTTGGGGGCACAGTCATTGAAAGAGTGTTAGTGAGGACTCTGGGTAGCCCAGCTTTGAAAACCCAGATGTTAATGCTTATCTCTCTGGTTACTGTTTGTGTATTGCTTGGACAGACAGATAGAAGCCTATCTGCTGATTCATGTTTATTTGCACGGTTTATATAATGTATGCTTTTAATTTATATTTGTATTCTCTCTGAAGTTCAGGGTGCTGGCTTTTTCCCCTGAACAAAGTGAATGATAAATGTATGTTTAATTCAAGTGAGATTGTTAACCCCTTAAAGTTGCTTTCCTTAGAAAAGCAGATCAAAGAATCTGTGCTAGCAGCCCTCCTGTATGCTTTTGTTGTTGGTCTTTCACCCCCACAACAGCTGCTAGCAACATTGTTGTTACAGTACTTCACAGGGAAAGATGATATTTTCAATTTCCTTTATGTAATTGACCTATCCAAATTCCAGTGGACTTGCAGTGAATGATATTGACTAAATACCTCTAAGGAGAAGGTAATAGTCATGATTTTGAAAACTGACAACTTGAAATAGACCCTTTTATCTCTTCAATTGCTTCTTAACTAGTAGTATATATCAGAGAAAGGATACATATTTTTCATAAATGCTTGTGAAGGGGAGAAGAATTATGTATGAGTCATCATTAAGAAGCAGTATGATGGGGTGGAAAGAGTTCTGGATGTCAAAGCAAAAGTACTGAGTTCAAATCCTGACCCTGTTACTACCTGTATGACCTTTATTTTTTTGGGCCCCCATATTTACATTGAGGAGGTTGGGCTATGATCTTATAGATTCAAGAACTCCCTCTGTTCCTATCTCTGTGATTTTGGGCAGGTCAATTAATATTTTTTCCAGTGGGGGGAAGGGGGGCTGTTTCAACAATCCGGCTAGCAGCTTCTGTGGGGGTGTAAGATGCACCCACAGCCAGCACCCAGAAAGCTGCCAACAGCACAGGTTCTTTTGATCTGCTTAACTAAGGAGAGCAAGGTGAAGGGGTTGACAAGCTTGCTTTAACTCAGCATACAAATATCATTCACTTAGTTCAGGAGGAAAAGCCAGCACCCTGAACTTCAGAGCAAATTACAAACAAATTACAAACATCAACAGACAGACCAAATACAGATTCACAGTTACCAACATCTAGGTTCAGCCTGGGAGCTCAGAACAAGGACTGGCCCAGAGTCACACGCACTACGACCGTGAGAGCTCCAAAGAAGAAAAGGCCAGCCCTGGATTTTATATCTTTTTCAGCATCAGGGGTGAGTCACACATGCAACTCACCCACATGACCTAAAATCGTCACAAAGAGGTGGCTTAAATCCACTTGGTCTAAAAGCCTCTGTTGTCTCAGACATGTAAACTAGGCCCTCCCTGGAGTTAGCCCCACCTTAGGCCCCACCTTAGTTGCCAATCCACACCCACTAAGGTTTTACACCTAACAGGGGTTTGGGCCTGGGGCTTAGCACCTAGCAAGGCTCAATGAAATACACTGGATTACTCAAAGGAAACAAACCAAACTCTTAAAGGGCACTTGTTTGAACTAAGTGCCAAGGAGCCCATTTTGCTTACCAACACAGGGGCTCAATTTTACTCACCTACGAAATGAAGGTGCTATACTGAATGACCTCCAAGTTTCCTTGTAGCTCTAAATCTCATATCTATGTAAAGAGAACCAACCGACATCAATCTGAAGTCCTAGAACAGGGGAGTAAGCTCTTTAAATTCCATCAGTGGAGAATACTTCTGGACCCTTTTCCTTAAAGGGTGTGGTTTCTGCCATTATCTATCCCTCCTCTTAAGCCATCTTCCCACCAAAAAAAAGTCTACTTAGACATGGGAGACTTCCATTTTCCAATTCATTTTGCTGCTGCCTGCTCATTCATTGGCAGCCTCAGTGTCGAGATTGAAAGGGAGAATTGGGTGGGTGTGTCCTAACAGGAGACAGAGTTCTTCTAATTGCTGTAAAAGCTTTTGAAGATATTGTCTGGTTGATCTAAGAAGATTGATCCTAAAGGTATGAGTACAAAGTTGGGAGTCAGGAACTCAGAGCTGTAATTCTTTGGTTTACAATGACTCATGTAGGGCCCTAGATGAATCAACTCATCTTTTCTATGTACCAATTTATTACCCTTCCATACATGAGGAAAATGCTACTCACCAGCCCTCACAAAGATGTTTCTTGAATTAACCTATTACTAATCATAGCAAAGTGGTTTTCATAGCAAAGTGGTTTGATCTATATAACCCCAATAATTACATTTTAACCTGATTAAAATCCTTGTGAATTCTCATTAGATGTTATAATATCTTTATGGGTCTCTAAATTTGCTCAGGCCCCTTTGCAGATTCCTGTTTGTTGAAGAAGTCTGACTGTCCCTTGAAGTTTTCTTCTAATCACAGTATGCACAGATGGATTTCCCTAAGATCATATTTAATTTAGTTCAATTCAACAAATGTTTATGAAGCACTTACCATATGCAAGGCATTCATTTGTATTGGCTGCCTGTCTTTTACTCCCTTAAGAGAGGCAACATCGTGTATTGAATATCAAGTCCTTCAGAGAGGACTTGGGTTTGAAACTTGCTTCAGATATACAATGACTGTATAACCCTAGGCAAGTTGCTTAAACTTTTAGTGATCTACTGGTTCACTGACAACTTAAAAACAAACGAACAAGCCTATAAGTTGTAAAGCAGATGCCAGCCTGCATTGGTAGAGGAATTTCTCAACTGAGAGTTTCCCTATACCAATGAAATTGGAGTCCAGGCTAGTTATCCTGTGTGTAGAGGATAGCAAGATAAAGGTGAAATCATTCCTTACAGAGCATATCTGCCCCTCAAAGGGATGCAATATATGTATAGTTAAGTAAATAAAAAATATGTGCACAATATAAACAAAGTAATTTCAGGAGGCATGAAGCACTTACAAATGGAAGCTGGAGAAGACTGTAGGTGGTGCCACCTGAACCATGCTTTGAAATTAAATTCTAAGGCACAGGTGAGAAGTGAGAGAATTCTAGACTTATGGATTATCTGTTCCATGGCTTTGGGGTGAGAAATGGAGGGTCCTCTATGGATAACAACTAATAGACTGATTTGTCTGGAATAGAGAAGGTATAGGTGATATGAAATAAGATTGAAAGGGTTAAGCGGGGAGTACATTGTAAAGAAATTTAATTGTGAGGCTGAGAAGTTTTCATTTTATCCTACAGATAGTAGAATCACTGAAGATTTTGAGTAAGGGACTGACATAGTTCTATATTTTAGGAATATTGTTTTGGTGCAGGGCAGAGGAGAGAGAGAATTGAAGTAGGGATACCAATTAAGACATTATTGAAATAAGCTAGGTGACAGATGATGAGGGTTGGAAATATGAAAGTAGGTATATGAGTGGAGAGAAGGGTCAGATGTGAAGAATATTGTGGAGATCTGAGAGACAGGGCTCACCAATTGATTGGCTGTGGAAGGAAAGAGTCATGGATGATTCCAAATTGGCAAATCAGGGTGATTAGAAAGAAGAATGGTGGTTCTCAGAAGTAGGGGAACTTGGAGGAGGGATGGATTTGAAAGAAGAAGCAGTGAATTCTGTTTAGTATATTTCTTTAAGTCTATGTGGGAAAGCTGGGTGTTCCTTGAAGTATTCTTATGCTAATCATGATATTCATAAACGGGTTTCCCTAGGGTCACTCTCATGGCAATTGAGCAAAGGAGTCCAAGTCACCTACCACAACCCTTCCCCAACATCTTAGAGAACCAGATGCTAGCCAACATATGGAAGAAGAATTCTGCAAGGAGACCAAAGTCTCTTTTGAGTCCAGCTGTGTAAAAGCTTGTTTCATGGTCTTGGCAGAACTTTTGAGTAGATTGTAGAGCATCATAAAGTCATCTTCCTTTGTTGGTGCTCGCCTACCATGTCTGATGAAACAGTTCTTTTGGGGATAAAAGAGTCAAAATGAATAATGATGTGTCAATAAATGGAAATTGAATGAATGTGTTAGCATTAATTTGTTACACACTACATGTGCTGCTCTGAAGAAATAGTGCTCAACCTTGGGGCCAGCTGTAGGCTTCCAGTGTGGTAAAATAAGGAAGGACCCAAGAGGAATTCAACTACCAGTCCCCTGGCTGCTTTCAAGCTCAACTGACTTCTCTTTCTCTTTGCTCTCTTTATTGGGTTAGTTCTTTCCTTCTTAAGTGTTCCAGTCTTGGAGCAGACTGGCCTCTGCTCTTTGTCTTCCATATTTCAGTCCTCTTGAGTCCTGAAGCACATTTCTGTCTCTTCTACTTTATGCTGCTGTTAAATCTCTGCTACCATCCCTGTCTTTTCAGCCCACTAGATTTCACACTTGTTTGCCAGGGTCTATAAGAGGAAATGACAGCAGAATTTCTCATTGGCTTGGCTCTTGTCCACAACTGAGCACTTATTGAGTTGATGTCTCCCAGATCCACTTCTCTATTTCAGGTATCCCCATTTCACTGGGCTCAGCAGATTTCATACATCTGTATTATATGGTGCTATAAAAAGTTCAGTATGGAGATGTCTCCTGCTCTTTTCTTGAATTAGTGAATTCTGATTCACTATCCAGGCAAAAAGACTTTCTGTAGACTTCAGCACTATAATGATGCAGATTATATTTTAGGATTATAGATCTTAAATTGGGAGGGACTTCAGAGGTCATTTAGCTCATAAACACTCCTTGCGGTGTAGTGAGTAGGGAGGGCATTGCCCTTGGAGTCAAGAAGCCTTGAGGCTAAATCGTTACTTTTCAACAATGTGATCCCAGGCAAGTCACTTAATCTCTGTGACTGATCCTATGATCCATGATCTATGGGATATGTCCTGGCGTAATATCAGCAGCAATAACAGTAACAACAGCCAGCATTTATGTAGCACTTTCAGGTTTACCGAGGACTTTACAGATATGTAATCTCATAACAACACTGGGAGGTAAATGCTATAATTATGCCTATTTTACAGGGGATTAAATAGATGGTGAGAGAGTTTCAGTGACTTGCCTAGGGTCACACAGCTAGTAAATGCATGAGGCAAGATTCCAACACAGGTTTTCCTAACTACCAAGCAAATACCACCCAGCTACCTGCAATGAATAGAGAGTTTTCCTTAGAGCCAGGAAGACACGGGTTCATATCCTGCCTCTTGACACATTCTGGCTGAGTGACTTTGGGCAAGTCATTCAAACTTTCACTGCTCTAGTCAGTTCTCTACAAATATTAAAGGTCTGTCTAGGATGTTCCAGGACCAGGAGTGTCGTTCCAGGAGTAGGAACCTGGAAGATATCAAAGTTCAGATAGGCTTGAGGTTGAATGCCAGAGGAACAGATGGGATGGGAACAATCAGGTGGGTGCTGTGGATTTGTCAAACAGAATTTGACTCAGCCCAATCTGATAATGCAAGTTCAAGAAATTCTCAGGAAGTCATCTTGGGAGGTAAGTTAAAACAGGGAGAAACAGGCAACATATTGACTCTGGAAGGTTCATCAGGTAAATTATCGAGAGTAGAATTTAGCAGGCAAAGTTGGTAAATTATGACCTCGTGACAGAAGAAATGTGCTTTTTGCCCTATTTACATTGTCTATGGGGTGTATATATCCACCAATCTTAATGAAACAAACAGCCTAAGACTTTAGTATTTTTTTTCTCTTGCTGTTGCTCCTTGAAAGCTAAGTTGGCTTATCTCTTATGAGAGCTGGCTCTCAGTCATACCGTCAGATAAAAACTTATGGAAGCTATTTTAGTTTAGGGACAGTTCCAAGGATGTGCTGAAGCCAGTTCATACTGGCTTGTAAGAATTGATTGTTAAATTCTTGGTGTGAGCATTTATACCTTGGACATCAACAAACGCTACAAATCAAGGATTGATAGTTCGTTGATTTTCTAGACTTTAAAAAGTTATGGTGAAAATGTTAATGATGCCGAATAAACTGAAAAATGTATCATGTATACATTTATCAGCATACACCTGGACAATTCTTTCCAGCCATCATAACTCCTTCTGTTATGGTCAATTAATGTTGATTTCCCAGTTCCCTACAATCATACATCAACAAAGATAGACTAATAAGATTATCTATTCTCTAATAACAGTTTTCTTCAGTTGACCTTTTTTGAAGTTCACACATTCTTTGACTTCTTGGAAGCATCTGGCACCATTTGACTATCTCCTCCAAATGGGGATGAGTTGATGTGTCCCAGATCCACTTCTCTCTTTCGGTTATCCCTGTTTCACCGGGCTCAGTACATCATGCAAAACTTCGTAAAATGTATTAGTGAAATCTAAATATACTATGTCAATAGCATTCCTGATCTACTAGTCTATTTACTTTTCAAAAAAATTAAAGGGAAATTAAGTTAATCTGGCATGAATTGATTTTAATGAAACCATGGTAGTTTTTAGTGATTATTATTTCTTTTTCTAACCAACTACAAATCATCCTCTTAATAATGTATTTCAGAATACTTCCAAGAAACAGAAGTCAACTTCACTGTTCTACAGTATGTGGAATCTGTTTTCTTGTCTCATTTTTGAAGATTGAGACAATATAGGCCCATCTTCCATGAGACCACTCCCGTTTGTCAAGATATCTCAAAGACCATTGACAGCAATAGTGAAATCATATCTGCCTGTTTTTTCAGTACTCTAGGATAGAGTTTATCTGGACCTGGTGAATTGAACTCATTGAAGGTAATTAAATGTTGGTTGACCATCTTAGGAACTAGTACAGTGACCTAAATATAAGAAGTTCTCAATCTTTTTTCTCAGAACATTCTGCCATTGACTTCTTTTCTAGCTCCTCATCCTCTTCATGCCCCTTTACTACAGGTGTTCCCCAATATTTTGTTTCTACTTCTCTTCTCTTTTTCTATTCCCTCTTGACAATATCATTCATCCCCGTGGCTTCAATGGCCATCTCTATGAGATGATTATCAAAGCCAAATCTCCAGTGCTTACTTCTTTTCTACTCTCCACACCTGCATCTCTAGCTGCCTATGGGATTTCTCCAACTGGATGGCCCTCTGGACACTGAAACTCAAAACAAAAGTTGTTTTCAAGTACCTGAAGAACAAATAGACTTGCTCTGATTGGTCCTAGGAAGCAAAATTAGGAACTTGGGTGGAGACTGGAAAAGGAAAATTTAGGCTTAATTTTGGGAAAAGAAAAACAAAATTTCTTAACAATTAGAGCTGTCCAATGGGTGGTCTCAGTCAGAAGTGGGTTCCCCCTATGAATTTGTACAAAAGATTGTGAAGTATATTATAGATTGGATTCTTATTAGTTATTGGTTTGATTAGATTGTATCTGAGATCCCATCCAGTTCTAAGATTCTGTGATTCTGATTTTGTTATTCCATATCTCAGATCAAGTTTATGTTGATTCTAGTACTCTTTTTTTTTCCCTGACTTCACTGTCTGTAAAACTGCTATTCACACCTCATGTTTAAAAAAGGGATAATTTTTGACTCTTTATTTTCCCTTACCTCTTATGACTAATCACTTACACACATTAATCACAAGTGTATAAAACATTAGAATAATAGAACAATAGAATAATAGATTATTAGAGGTATACAACACCTGTAGCAAAGTAACAGTGACCAGGGGAGGGAGTTTGAGCTTAGGCAGACACAGAGATTGTGAGTGACTTCACAGAGCAGTCTATTGTCATATCCCTTCCAGCAGCAATGGTGCCATTATTACCATAGAAAGAGCAAAAAGTGGAACGTGGGCCAAGTGGAGTACATACATGGTTTTAGGATAGATGGCAAGATGGTCACATTGGGTAGGCCCTAATATTTTAATGAAATAATAACCATGGTCTGGGCTTGGTTAAATAGAGAAAACTGAATGAGTTTGCACTCAGAGATGTAGAATTTTAATGTACAGCTCAGGATAGATTTGGGGGAACATGATAAAACATTCAAATATTTAAATGGCTGCCACAGAAATATGTTTATTCTGCCTGGTCCCAGGGAATTATTAACTGTGTGACCATGGATAAATCATTTAACCTTTTTCAGTCTCAGTTTCCTTGTATGTAATTATGAATATAATACCTATGATATCTACGTTATAAAGTTGTTATGAGTCTCAAATGACAGAATGTATACAACTTATAAAGCCTGAAGCACTACATAAATGTATCTTCTTTTCCTTCTCATTCCTCCTTCTTCTTCTTCCCTTCCTCCTCCTTCTTCTTTGTATTATTATTATTATTATTATCGTCACTACTACTACTACTACTACTACTACTACTGCTACTACTACTACTACTACTATTACTATCACTATCACTACTGCTGCCATTTATATATTTGTTTGTTTGTTTTTAGGGGGGGAAGTCAGGGCAATTGGGGTTAATTGACTTGCCCAAGGTCACACAGATAGTAAGTGTGTCAAGTATCTGAGGCTGGATTTGAACTCAGGTCCTCCTGACTCCAGGGCCCATGCTCTATTGACTGTTCCACCTAGCTGTCCCCAATTATATAGGGTCTTAAGGATGACCACAAGATATGTAGAAGAGATTCCTGTTCAGGGGTTAGACTAATTAATAATATGTTAATTACAATTAGTCTTTATGTAGCACTTTACCATTTGCAAAGTGCTTTACAAACATCTCATAGACTCAAATTAATCCTGGGAGGTTGGTACTATCATTATCTTTTTTTTTTTTAACAGATGAAGAAAATGGGGGCAGATGGAGGTTAAGTGATTCTCCTTGGGTCACACAGCTTCTCAACAGTGGTTGAGAACATATTTGAACTTAGTTCTTCCTGACTCCAGATCCAACACTTTATCCACTGTGTCACAGGGGTTCCTGAAGTCCCTGACAGCTAATATATTTTGATTCTGTGACATTCCAGAAAGAAGGAATGACAGAGACAAAAATACAGGTGTGAGAAGTTGTGGGGCATACTGAGGGAATAGGATATAGTCTATCTAATTTGGCTAAATCACCAAGTACTGAAAGGAGAAAACCGTGAAAATATGGTGAAGGTAAAATGGCTCCATTTTCCAGTAGGACTTTGAATGATAACCTAGGAATGTGAAATTCACAAAAAGGAACACAGAGGTATTGTATGTTATTTGTATGCAGTCATGCACACACCGAGAGGAAACCACTCACTAGTATTCTGAGGGTCAAGCCTATGGCAAATTATTTCTTCCCTGTGAAATACCAAAGGTAATGTCAGTGTGTCCATAGATTTGACTAGCCTGCCCCTAGGTCATCTTTTGATAGTGCATGACTACCAGCTCTGTGCAAGAAAATCAGTCCCTTTATCATATAGACACTTTGGCCAAAGAACTATTTCTACTTTATGAAATCCAGTTATTTGAAGCTTGAGACCTATGTGGCTTTTGTGCCCCAAGAAAGGGAAGTGTTTTATGGGGAGAAAGAACCACAACAAAGATTACTTTTTTAAAAAGTCCCTCTTCAAGACCTTGAAAGTGATTTTCTCTCTTTGATTATTTTGCTAGTGGCAAGAAATCTTGAGTGAGACACAGTCACTGGGGATTGATTTGGTCCCCATTTATTCTTTACCATGCTTCCCTGTGTCCCTGTGACTTTGGTTATTGATAAATATAAACCCTGGCTTTCCATCTGCTTTTAGTGTATTTGAGACTCAAAATTACTCAGGCTGTAGTTATAGCAGAGATAGATTCTATCCCTTCCAGAGATGACTTTACTTCTCAAAAAGGTACTAGTTTTTAAGATGTACCTTAAAACAGAGCTGTAACTAGGGTGGGATGACAGAGATTTTGCCCCAGGGGAACTATGTTTAGAGGTTACTGTATTTACAGGATACTGGCAGCATTTGCAGTCATTTAGCTGCTAGGTTAGAAAGAATATTTAGTTAAAGTAGGAAGCTACTAGATGTCAGGCTTTGGTGAGCTTTTCCCCCACTCCACCCTGTTCTTCCCTTATAATAGTAGTCGGTGTATTGAGATCTCTATTTCACATTCCCTTCCCTTACTCAATCCATTTATAGGAGGGTGTATTTTTTGCCACTTGCTGTGGCCACAAAAATTCCTATTTATGGCTCTGAGTACATATCTTTGTCATAGAAGAGCTTTATTTTCCACCTTCCATGACCATCTTTGTTTGATCTTGTACATTCTTGATGGTAATAGTAGCAGACCAAAGAAGAATGTGGAAATTTCACTGTCTTGGTGAAATTACCTCATTTAAGAATAATTGGTATTCACAGAAGAGATGCACATTTTCATCTACCTAGTAATGAACAAATTAACAAGACACCTACTGAGTTGTGTTAACAAAATTACCAAATGTAAAAGGAACTAATTACTCTCCACTTCATCCACAGGAACACAAAACTACGTTCCTAATGGGCTTTGTAGCTGACTTTCTGTCTACTGCAGAGAAAGGAAATGAACAGGTGCCTGGTGATCAAAGAACCTGTCCTTGCTGATTTTCTGGGAAGTAGTACTTCTTTCTTCAGAAGTCCAAGATTGCTTCAATATTTCCCTTCTTTGTTGTTTTCTAATATACCAGATTGTTATCCATAAAACAATAATGAAAACATATGGAGATATATTTCAATAATAGGATGCTTCAATCTCCTTGTGAAAGAGGCTTAGGAATCAAACTGCTTGTGGAGTTATATGTGGTCAGATACACAAATTAACAGTGCCTCTAGGGCCCAAGGTCTAAAAGGAATTAGGCTAAAGGCTGAATTTTAATAAATGTTGAAAATTGCACCCCAGCATGAGTATTGTAATTATTTCTACTTACTAATATCAGATGCTTTTTTGCTGAGGAAGCAACATTGGCTGATGGTGTTTTGCCAGTTATTTGATGCTAAATACAGTGATTATATTCAATTCAATTTGAAAAAGATTTATTAAGCTCTTAATATTTCCAAAACATTGTGTCAGCTACTGTGGGTACAAAAAAGAAAGGTGGCGGGGGAGGGGGAAATAGGCTCTGCTGTCACTAATTTGCACTCTATTGGATCAATACAAAATATAAGTAAGTAAAAGTAAAGCATATTCAAAGTAAGTGAAGAGAATTATATTAATACTACACTGATTCCTAAAGTTACCTTTCTGTGTCCTTGAGTTGTGCTCAGGAATTGAGCTTTCCCTTTGAGTCAGTTTAAAGTTATAATTAAAAGAAAAAGTTGTTGTTTCTCATCCCAGTAACCCCTGGGATACTTCTAATTTAAGGGAGGGAAATACAATCTGTCAGTGAACTAGTGTTCCTAAAATACCTGTTGTATGTCAGGTAATTTACTAAGCACTGGGGATAAAGAGAAGCAAAAAACAAAACAAAACAAACAAAAAACCCCAGTCCCTGCCTTCCAGAAGCTCACAGTCTAGTGGGGGAGACAACATGCAGACAACCATGTATAAGCAAGATACTCTGGGTAATCTCAGAGAGAAGTAAAGTGCAAATGTTAAGGTTTGGAAAGACTTCTTGAAGAGGGTGGGACTTTAGCTGAGACTTGATGGAAGCCAGAGGAGACAGAAGGTAGAGATGAGCAAGCTGAGCATTTTAAATAAAGAAGGAATTCAGTGAAAACGTTCAGTCAGGAGATGGAGTGTTATTCATGAGAATAAGCAAAGAGGCCAGTGTCTCTGGATCTCAGATCCAGAAAAAAAAAAACACTTTTTGTAGTCAGTAGTACATAAACTTAACCTTGAAGAAGCTGAGGATTCAAAGAATTAGGAAGGCATTGAAAGAGAGCATTCTAAACAGGGGCATGTAAACAGGAGGTAGTATGTCCTGCACGGGGAATGACACGTAAATCATTTTGACCAAAATGGAGAGAATCTGAGGAAAAGTAATGTGATGTCAGTCTGGCAGTACATTTTGGCAGGAAATCTAGATTGTGAAGTATTTTAAATGTCAAACAGAAAAGCTTCATTTTATCCTAGAGGTAAAAGAGAGCCACTCAAGATTCTTGAGCAGGGAATGATATAGTCAGATTTATGCTTTAAGAGTATTGATTTACTCACTATTGATTGTAGAAATGCAAATTTAAACAATTCTGAGGTACTACCTCATACCTATTAGATTGGCTGATAGGACAGAAGAGGTAATGACAAATGGAGGGGATGTGGGAAAAATGAGACTTTATTGCATTGTTGGTGGATTTGTGAACTAATTCAACCCTTCTGTAGAGCAATTTGGAACTAGACCCAAAGGGCTATAAAACTAATACCATCACTAGGTCTGTATCCCAAAAGAGACAAAAACCAAAAATGAACAGGACCTGTATGTACAAAGCCATTTATAGCAGCTCTTTTGTTGAGGGGAAGCCCATCAATTGGGGAATGGCTGAACAAGTTGTGGTATGTGATTATGATGGAATACTGTTGTACTATAAGAAGTCATGAGCTGGATGCTCGCAGAAAAACCTAGAAAGACTTGCATGGGCTGATGCAAAGTGAAATGCACTGTGTGCAAAGTAACACCAATATTGTAAGATGATCAGCTATGAATGACTTAGCTATTCTCAGCAATATGATCCAAGACAATTCTGAAGGACTTATGATGAAAAATACTATCCAGCCCCAGAGAAAGAATCAATGATGTCTGAATATAGATTGAAACATTTTTTTTACTTTATTTTTGAGAGTTTTTTGCCTATGTTTTCTTTCACAATAGGACTCTTATGGATATGTTTTGCATGACTACACATGTGTAAACTACATCATGCCTTCTCAGCGGAGGTGGGGTGGGGAGGGAAAAAGGGAGAGAATTTGAAACTCAAAGTTTTAAAAACAAATGTTAAAAATTGTTTTTACATGTAACTGTGAAAAAATAAAGTACTAAATAAAAGCTTAAAATAAATAAAAAAATAATATTTATTTGGCAGCTCTATAGGATGGATTGAATAGGAGAGACCCATTACTGTTGGAGACCATTGCAGTATTATGGCTGAGGGATAACTTGGATAGTGAATAGAGATGAGGAGATTGATACAAGAGATTTATGAAGAGATGCGATAAATGACCCAGGGCCTCCAAGTCTTTGGGCTCATACAGACTGAGTCCAGTCACAGGGATGACAATAAAATTCTTTTTTGTAGGGGGGAGTATTATCCCCGTCTGGAATTTATTTTAGGGAAATTTCCAAATGTAGCTCAGATAAAGGATTCTACAAATGTGGATAAAAGGCGTTCTTAGTTTTGCAAACAACACAAACACTCTAGGTGCATATTGCATGTTAGGCACAACCATTAAACCATATTGGGTAAGATCATTTCACCTCACAGGAAATCAGAAGATGAAAAGGATTCTTGGGAGCCCATATACCAATACAAAAAAGACACACAACATGTATAGTAATTTCCATAAACTCAGGAGTTACCACTGGGTACCACTCTGACATTTCAGTGAACTTGTACATGGGTCCTATACAGTCCTTTCCAGTCTTCTAGAGTTTGCTGTGATTTGGGCTTCTTTTGGAATGTAAACACACTTTTTACTCTTGAATAAGTAATCACTATCTCATGAAATGCATACCACATGAGTCACTTGTGAGAACAATCGGGAGCTTGAGAATTCTATGAGAAATTTAGGTGGTCCAACGTCCAGAAGATATTGGAAATATGTGCCTTAACAGAAAGCTTAGATTTGAGAATCATCTGCCCAGAGATTATCACTGAACATTGATGAGGTCAATAAGAGAAAGTGTAGAGAGAAAAGAGGGGCCAGGACAGTCTCGAGAGATACCCATACTTTGTGTTCTAAATCTATCTCTTCAAAATTTAAGGTTCATCTGTCTCTTTGTATAATGCTCTTGAGAAGACTGTATCAATTTCCAGACTGACTTTAGTCAAATTCTCATTATCCCAGTAGTTTAAATGGGAGACAAATAGTTTTGTCCCTGATTTAGCAGAAAGAAATGAATTTATCTCGTAGGTTATTAACTATAATGTCGTGTCATAGACTAGGGAAGGGGTGGGGGGAAGAGACATGAAGTCTCTGGTTAAATTAGGCCTAGCAACCTATTGATATCATGTACTGCTAATGAAAAACCTCAGAACAAAAAAAGAGTCATAGAATGATGGAAAGAACATGAAAT
The DNA here is from genome assembly GCA_028646595.1 of Phalanger gymnotis. NCBI lineage: Eukaryota > Metazoa > Chordata > Mammalia > Diprotodontia > Phalangeridae > Phalanger > Phalanger gymnotis. The sequence goes on from CM053622.1 coordinate 109,960,763, forward strand.
CTAGGCAGAGGATCTGGATTTCAATTCTGGCTCATCTATCTGGGGGACTTTGCTTATGCTGTAAGCGATTTGGTGAACCTCAGTTTGTACATCTCTAAATTCAGGAGGTTTCATAAGATTAGAGCATTTAGTACTGGAAGGAACCCTGTATATCCTCCAGTCCAATCTTAGGCTCCTCAACGTGGCTTCTTTTTCAAGGCATGGTGGGTTTTGTTCTCTTTCTAATCATAATCATCTTTTCCCCTGACCACTCTCCTTGATTTTCCCAGTATAAGAATTATTAGGGGTTTGATTTGCTTGGAATCTGCACCATAGAATCACAGAATCATGGAATCTTAGTGCTGGAAAGCATCTGAGAGGCCATCAAGGCCATGACTGAACAAAATCCTTTCTCCAATGTTTGTCACCATATCTTGATTGCATTGATACTGTTTTGTAATTATAATAAACACTCGTACTATTTACCTTGCAGGATTGCTATGAGGAAAAAGCCCTTAGAAAATGTTAAATTTTTAATAGAACATCCATCCTTTGCATAAAAGCAATGCCTGATGCTCTGTCTGAACCAAAGGACTTCTTATATGATTATAATTATGATTACATGGCAGTAATATAATTATATATGTATATATATTTATATAGCTATGATTATAATAGCTTAGATTTTTTTGTGCCTATCATTATATTTGACCTTTACAATAACCCTGTAAGAGAGATAGTATAAATATCAATGTCTTCATTTAAAACATTTTCATAGTCATAGAACTAGAAGTAACAGATATGGGACTCAAATCTAGCTCTTCTGAGTCCAAAGGCAGTATTCTTTCTCTCATACCACTGCTCTGTCTTCTTGCCTCCAGTACTCTCTTTCCTTCATGATGGACGTAACACTTCATCTTGAAACAGGGCCACCATGAATGAATGAGTGAATGAAAAACATTTAATAATATTACTATGTGCCAAGTACTGTGCTAAATGTTAAAGATGCAAATATAAGAATGAGACGGCTCTTGACTTTCAAGTGGCATCCTTTCTAACAAGGGGTCTTGGAAGGGAGTTGTGTCCCTGGTAGTCACAGAAATGGTTTCTGTAGCCAAAAGGCACTCAATTGTTAACCCCACCCCCCTCCAGATATAATGACAGTATTCATTTGACTATGATTTCCAGAGTAGAGAGAAAAAGGAGGGGAGAAGTGGTGACAGACAGCAAGATATCTGGGGTAAATGTGAAGAATGGTCCGGATCTATCAAGAAATAGGTTCAGTGAGTTTGAACTCACTCATCATAGAGGATAGAGCTAGCCGGAAGGATTTAACTGGGGCCTTTGGAGTAGATGCAAAAGGAGGATCTTTCTGGAGGTCTTGTCTGTACTGTGTTATTAGAGGTAGAGAAGGAGGGGCCATGGCAAATATACAGACAGGATCTATCTTTGATTAGTTCTTATTATTCAAAAGTAAATTTCTGCAGTTGAAAGTTTTCAAACAGAAAGATATTGCCTGCTAAGGAGCTGGATGATCTGACAATACTTCACCCCTTTTCTGGGCTGTTCTTGAGTTTTCCTTAGCTTCGTGGTCAGTTGTACCATCTCTTTTCTCAGTTCATTATCTCCTGTTATATCTTCCATTGTCTTAGTTTTCCAGCTATTTCCTTTTGTGAATCTCTTGCTGAGACATCTGGGGTAGCAGACTTACTCCTTTATGTCCAGCTGTGGTATAACCTGTAGGACCCATAATTAATTCTTTTTAGACTCTCTTAGAGCAACCAGTTTTAATTGGTTGTGGTCACTTGTCACCAGAGAAACACATGGAAAAGGGTTAGCTGATTAAAGTGGCTCTGATGCCTTTAGAGTGATTTTGTTCCCAAAATAGAATTGCTGGAAATGTTCTTGTTATCATTTGCCTTGAAGCACAGCATGTTGGTATCACAAGAGGTAGTTGGTGTTGGGGGCGTATATGACATCGTTAGGACCAAATTTCATACCCACTACAACAGGTTGAAGGGCACCACTACTTCGCAGACCTTTCCTTTAGTCTGTTGCTTGATGCTATTATGTTGCCAGACTTTGTCTCCTCGCCTGCCAAAACTGGCACATTAGCAGATTTCCCAAATAAATAAAAAAAGACTGAGGATAGAGTTTTCTGTAACATATGATAAGAGTATGAAAAAAATGTTCTAAAATGTCTTTCCAACAAAGCAAGGACTATAGGAAGCTGGCATGAAGAAATTGTGTGCTTTGAATGAAGGACATTATGACTAAATGGGCATAAACAAAATCTGGTGGGATTATTTTTCTAATGAAGATATCACCATAAAAGACATACTATATAGAGTGATGGGTAAAAAATAATTATGTCCATTTAAGAAACATTCACTAAGATCCTACTGTGTGCCTGCCTTCAAGAACATTATAGTTTTTTTTGGTGAGACAAAACATACACATGAAACAGAATTTTGTACATCGTGTAGATATCTCGACAATATTAATAAATGTGGAGGTGAAATACTTTTAACTCATTCATTCATTAAATGAGCATTTATTAAATGCATATTACTGTATTAGGTTTCATGGGAGACACACAGATGATTAAACAACATTCTTATTTTCAAGGAAATTAAAGTTTAATGAATAGAAATGAGAAGGAATATACTCAATTAAAAGAAGGAATGCTATATGGCAAATCCTCCATTGAATTACTATCCTCATGTCTCATTATACCTCTTGGCTCTCAAAATCTGTGACAGTGAAGAACAACACTATCATATCCCATCAAATTTGAAAGGCTTTAAGCAGGGGTCTGATTTCTTACTGTCGTCTGAGAACTAGTCTGCCTATGTGGGGATAGTCTAATCACTGTAGGGTCGGACTCCAGGTGATGAACCTTCCTTGACCATACCAATTCACTCAATCATTTAGTAAGAGACAGAAAAGTGTCATCTGTGTTGATGAAGAAAGTGCCCATACCAATGATGAAACCATCAGTCATTTGAAGTGTTGAAGCATGATAGTTATCATAACAATGGTAGAGGTTAGAAGTTCAAAGAAGGGATAGAAAACTACTGGTTGGGGTGATGAGCTAAGGCTTCATAGGTGAGATGACATTTGAGATGGGTAGAAGATCCATAAGTAGAAAGGGAGAGCTTTTACAGGGAATGGTAATGAAAAGAGCTGGAAAACTTAAGGCATATTTCTTGAGCAGCACATGGACCATTTTTTTTTTTTGGAGTTCATATCAAATTTCAGGGAGAAAAAGCTGAATGAGTAGACAGAATCTATGTTAAAGATGGCAGGTTAATGAATTTGGATATTGTTGATAAGCAGAGCTAGGTGACCCAGTGGATAGAGCACTGGGCCTGGTGTCCAAATCTGGCCTCAGAGACTCACTAGCTGTGTGTCCGTGAGCAAGTCACTTAATCCCTATTTTGCTTCAGTTTCCTCATCTGTAAAATGAATTGGAGAAGGAAATGACAAACCACTCCAGATCCTTTGCCAAGGTAATCCCAAATGGTGTCAGAAAGTCTTGGATATGACTGAAGTGACAACAACAGTAACAACAACAATCATCATAAGAACAATAGCTGAATGATAGAAATTTATATGGTACCTCGAGGTTTGTCAAGATGAATTTATTTATATGTTGCTTTGTGGTCTGTAAAAACATACATTATCTCATTTGAACCTCACAACAACCCTGTAGTCTATATTTGGAAAGGAATGGGGAGCAATTAAGAGCTTTTGGATTAGGGAATGATAAAATCAAAACTATAATTCTGAAAGACTCATAATCTGGTGATTGCTTGTAGGATGGAATTGCTTGCAGGAAGAGGGGACTAGAGTTAGGGAGATAGACTAGTATTATAGTTATTCCAGGTGAGAGGAAATAAGAAGCTGAACTAGAATGGTGGCAAGGAAAATGAAAAAGAAATGGTTGGATGTGAAGGATTAAAACAATAATGGATAAAGAAATCAATATGGAAACTATATGCTGTTGAGAACCAGGTGGAGAGTTGAAAGGGGATTTAAAGATCATCTGTTCCAAACTCCTCATTTCACATTTGAGGAAATGTAGGTCGAGATTCTGTTGTGATTTGCTCAACATCACACTAAAAGTAAGTGGTAGGATTAGGACAAGAATCCAGATCTCCTGATTGCTAGTTTAGTGCTAATTCTATGATCTCATGTTGCTAATCTGAAAGATCTTTAAACCAAATCCTTGGTTGTACATGAATAATCAGTTTGCCTTTAGAAAGCAAAAGACAAATGGATAAAACCCCAGCAAATATTTATTGAGGTAGTGTGTTATAGTGGAAAATGTGGTGTAGCAGAAAGAACGCTGAGTTTGGAGTCAGATAACCTGAGTCTAAACCTTGGAAATGACACTTATTCAACTGATATCTGACAGTTGGCAAATCAACTGACATCTCTCCTCACTTTGCTTCTTTATAAAGTGAGGAGGCTGAACTAGATTGCCTCTCAGGTACTTTTCAATTCTGTATCTATGATCTTATGACCCCTTTGGATGTGGAGTCACATAACTTGGTTCCAGATCTTGGGTATGACAATTACTTGCTCCATGACTAAGAGCAAATACCGTGCTTATTTCTTCATTTATTAAAGGAGATGATAGAACATCTGCACCATCTGCCTCACAGGCTTATTTAGAGGAAAGATCACTTAACCCTGTTTGCCTCAGTTTTTTTCATCTGTAAAATGAGCAAGAGAAGGAAATGTCAAACCACTCCAATACCTTTGCCAAATGGTGTCATGAAGAGTAGCATATGACTGAAAATGAGTGAACACAACAATAACAAATCTGTAAACCTTAAGATGCTATACTAATGTGAATGACTATTACTATGGGAATAGTCATTATGTCATGATATTTTGGCAATTTTCAAAACTGCCTCTACTGTTTCTGAGAATATGAGGAGGGAAGCAGATAGCTGCTATTATCCTATTTGATTTTATTTTTACGTCTCCCTCTGCTTTCCCTTACCAAATCCAACTCATCATCCACACTGTGACCTCTGCTTCCTTGACCCCACAATTCTCATCCAGATCATCTTCTTTGAACTAGTCACTTTCTTTTCTCTCCCCATATCGAGCCTTTGATGAACCAGTTTAATTCTATACTGTCCTCGCCCCTTTATCACTGTACTTATCACATCCTGCCAAGCCTCAACCTTGGATCACTTCCATTATTGATCACTTTCCCTTCTAAACACTTACTGCTGAACAAAGATGGAGAAAATCATGAAACTATTCTGACTGAGTCTACTACCAATTCATGTTATAGAACTTCAATTGGGCTCTCATTGCTGCCAGGTAATCCTTAATTTATTTTTTTCACATTCATTTTATTTTTAATTCATGGAATACAACAAGCATTTTCATAAGATAGAACAATAAAAAATATGATTGCACATGAAATTGCAAATGTGTTATGTATGGCTTGGTATTCCTTTTAAATATATGATACAGTTATCATGTAAATTTCTTTATTTTCTTCCTTCTCACCTACCCTTGCCTTAGGGATGGCTAACATTAGATACAAATAGGTATATCTATATCTATATATGTATATGTGTGATATGTGTATGTGTATACATATTACACATATATGTATGCAAAATTATTCTTCACACACTTCTTTATCAGTTCTTTCTCGATGTAGCATCTTTTTTTCATATGTCTTTTATAGTTGTAATCCTTTAATATTAACCTTATCAACTCACTATCCTCATTGCCTCAGTGGCACTTCTAAACCTTTTCATTCATCCTCAAACATCCCATGGCTTCCTCTAGTCTGAAAACTTTACCTCATTTTTACAGAAAAAAAATTGAGGCCATGCCCTTCAAGCTTCCTCTTCCCAACTTGTCTTCCTTTGATATCACTGACATGCCTTTTGCCACTATCTCTTCCTTTACCTCTGTGTCACATGATGAGGTCACTTTTCTCCTGACCAAGGCTAATTCCTCTATCTGCACAAATGATCCCACTCCATCTTATCTCCTCCAGCATATTGCCTTTTCTATCATCCATATTCTATCATTTATTTTCAATTTCTCCCTGCCTACTGGCTCATTCTCTATTGCCTACAAACATGCCCATGTCCTGCCAATCCTGAAAAAAAAAACCTTACTTGATCCTTCCATCCCATATATCATCTCTTATCTCTTCCCCTTTATAGCTAAACTCTTTCAGTAGACCATCTACAATATTGGTGCCTCCACTTTCTTTCCTTCCACTGTTCTTTCATTATAATCCAGTTTCTGATCCTATCGTTTTACTGAAACTGCTCTCTCCAAAGTTACCAATGATCTTTTAGGTGCCAGATCCAATGGCCTTTTCTCAATTTTCATTCTCTTTAACATTTCTGCAGCTTCTGACACTGCTGATCATTCTCTTTTGTCTAGGTTTTTAGGATACCACTATCTTCTAGTTCTCATCTTACCTATCTGACTGCTCCTTCTTAGTCTCCTTTGCCAGGTCTCCATTCAAGATCATGCCCCCTAACTGAAGGTGTCCTACAGCATTCTGTATTGGGTCTTCTTTTCTTTTCTCTCTCTCCTACTTCACTTGGTGATCTCATCAGCTGTCATGGATTTAATTACCATCTCTGTGTTAATGATTTTCAAATCTCCTTATCCTTCCCCAATCTCTCTGCTGACCACCAATCTTACATCTTCAATTATATTTTAGATATCCTGAGCTGGATGACCAGTAGACAACCTAAACTAAACAGGTCCAAAACAGAACTCATTATCTTCACCCCTAAATTCTCCTCCCTTCCTAACTTCTATTACTGTTGAAGGCAATACTATCCTCCCAGTCCCTCAGGTTCACAACCTAGGAAACATCCTCAGTTCTTCACTATTTCTAACTCCCCTCTCCCCCACCATATTAATTCTGTTGCCTAAGTCTATCAATTTCACCTTTGGAATATCTCTCGTATATGCCCCCATTCTCTCTTCTGACACTGTTGCTCCTCTGGACCTTATAACCAGACCATTGTAATAGCCATTTGGTGGGTCTGCCTGCCTCAAGTCTTTCCCCACTCCAACTCATTCTCCATTCAGACATTAAAGAGATTTTCCCAAAATTCAGGTCAGACCATGTCACTCACTTACCTCCACTCAATAAAAAAAGTCCAGTGGCTCCTTATTGCCTTCCAGATTAAATACAAAATCATCTGTTTGGCATTGAAAGTTCTTCATAACCTAGCCTTCTTCTACCTTTCCAGTCTTACTCCCCTGCATGTACTTTTACATCCAGTGATACTAACTCCTTGTTGTTTTGGAAACAAGACATTCCATCTCTTAGTCTCAGGCATTTTCTCTGGTTGCCTCAATGCCTGAAATGCTCTCCTTCCTCATCTCCTCCTACTGACTTCCCTGGCTTCCTTAAAGCTTCTTCTATAGGAAGCCTTTCTCAACCTCTGTTTATTCTAAAGCTTTCCCACTGTTAATTATTTCCTATTTATCCTGTATATATTCTGCATATATGTATTATATATATATATTATATATGTTTCCTTTTTTTGTTATCTCTCCCATTAGATTGTAAGTTCCTTAAGGGTATGGACTGCCTTTTGCCTTTTTTTGTATCCCAAGAACTCAACATGTTGCCTGGCACATTGCAGGAAATTAATAAATGCTTATTGATTTTTAATATTCTTTCCCAGAGTAACAGAAAAGATAGAGGGAAGTATTTTGTTACAGAGGGAAGGAATCATCTTTGGCTCAGATATGAAATGGAGATAAGCATTTAACCTGTCAAAGGGATCAGTGGATTGAAGATCATTTCAAAAAAAGACAAGTAGTTACCCACACTATATCAGAGGGACAATTTCATTTTAGGCTATATTGGAAGTCATGTCTAAGCTATCAGAAATAGGAAAGATTTAGAAAGTTGGCAAATGCCTGGGAATGAATGGAAAGCAACTATTACCCCATGAGGGCTAATGGAATGGTTGATAGAATACTAGATTTAGGCTAGAAGACCATGTTCTCCTACTTGCAAAAAGGGTGATCATAAGCAAGTCACAAATTTCCTAAGCTTCAATTCCTTTATCTGAAGAATTAATACTGAAACGAATGGGAAATAATACTGAGACTAGTGTACAGCATCGAATCTTGGATAGAGAGCTGGACTCAGCAGCTGGAAGATCTGAGTTCAAGCCCCATCTCAGATACATGCTGATTGTGTGACCTTTGCTAAGGATCATTGAGGGTTCCCTGAACGTGTCCTTTTGAGTTGCCATATGTATCAGTAAGGCAAGATTCATGACCTCAAGGATGACCATGAACACGCCTGTATGGTTCAGAATCACAAGGTATGAAAAACTCTCTAGGTAGAAGGCAGAGGAAGTATAACATTTATTTAGACACCAAAGGATCCAATCCCAAGACCAATGACTCCAATTCTATATAGCAGTAATTATATTCCAAAATCAGTAAGCCCACCTCAGTGTAGCAACAAGGCAATTATAACACAGTACTACAGCAAAGAACCAAGTCATCCTATAACCTTCCCTTCTGCTAAGGCCTTCCCATAAACACTCATGAATGAATCTCAACTATCTGCTTGCCTCAATTCTCTCCCCATTCAGTTCTCTGGTCTCCAAAGTTCCCTGGTTTCCACTCTCTGCTCTGCACTCTCTCAGTTCTCTGTTGACTTTTAGTTCTTGCTCCTTCTCCATGGGCTGAATTCTGACTTCTGACTTTTATTGTTCTCTGCAGATTCTGAGTTCTATGGCTACCTTCTGGTATACATACTCTTTTTAGGGTCCGAGGGTGCCCAGTTGTCAAAAGAATATAGGCCTGAGGCTTAGTGCCTAGCAAGTAAAGGGTGTAGGCCTGCACCTTTTACTGCCCCTTTTAACTGCCCCTCCCCCCAGGCCTATTGAATGCGAGGGAAATATCTTTAATCACATTATTACCACACCATATTTTGCAGAGACACTGGACCAAGAACGTGCAGGAGGCCCTGAATGTTTCAAGGATGAAGCCCTGTTCCCCCTCCCCCCCATCCGCAGCTGACATAATCTGTTGTTTGCATCCCAAAATGGGCTCCTTGTGCATCCTTGGAAAGACAGGCAACAGTCAGTTTACACTAAGCTGAGAAACTACTCCTGTAGCTGGCACCCATGTAATCAAGTAGACCTTTACATTTTCACAGCCTAGTTGGTAGGATTTGTTCTGTAAAATTTGGATTTAGTCAAAAGGCTGCATCTAGAAGCCACATGTGGCCTCAAGGCCACAGGTTCCCTGCTCCTGGTCTAACAGTTCCCAAAGGAAAAGAAGGCAACTTTTGCCATTGCCTTGCTCCTCCCCTTTGGGAGGGGTTTTGTCCTTTTCTCACCTTTATTGCATCTTTCCCCTTCCATGCCACACCCCTTCTTGGTATCTCCTTTTTCTTTTGTCTTGCTGTTATAAAAATGCAAAATTCTGTATAGATTGTGGACTCTTTGGGTTCTGCGTGCATGTTCATTTCTCTTGTAATAAACCTAGTTTTCCCATAAGTTTTGTGAAGTTGTGCTTGCGTGTTGACACCCCGGACAAATGACTTAACCTCTCAGCACCCCAGACAACTTTCAAATACTTTAAATTGCACCATAGATGTTCATCCATATTGCTAGGAGGAATTTCCTTGCTGGAAGTTCCCTGTGCCAGTGAAATAATAAAGAAATTAGAAAAAAAAATACTCAAATTCACCACTTCTTAGAGTTGTGAGGAAATCATTTTGTAAATATGAACTATAAAAGAATGTATATAATTCTACATTTCAGCAGGCATGTAAGGTATGTTTCAATCTTTAAAATATAATATAAATGTCAGTTATGATTATCCCCATTTTATTGATGAAGAAAATGAGGCCCTCACCAGTTAAAAGTGACATTTAAAAAAATTCAAGAGTCATAATTTCTGGGTAATTAATCATTTTATTAATAATGATAGCATTTTATTAATAAAAGAGGTCAGTTACACTCTTAAATGCCAAAGACCCCTCATGGCTGTTGATTCACAGTTCATAAGTCCTTGAAAGAATGATTGTTCAGAAAGGTGTCAATCAACTCTGATTGGTTAACAATTAATGAGAGAATGTATATTACAATGAAAGGTGGACCTATTCTGATGAAGGGCTTGGGGGTATGTCATTTACTTCTAAATTATCTCCAGATTTAAGCAATCTAATCAAAGGATTTATCTGCACCCAAACTTAAGTAGAAAACAATAGGCAGGAATTCACCTAAATTAGATTCCTTGTAAGGTTGGGTGGGGTCTGACTGTGAATGAGGAAAAAGTGCAACCTTAAGAGAATGAGCTTTTGAAATGAAGACTTTAGAAAAAGTGAAAATTCTGATCTCCCCAAATCATTGGTTATTAATAATCATTTCTCTCAGTATTTACTCAGAGTAAAACAACTAACAAATAAGACTGATAAAATTCGGGATCTTATAAGACCTGGGATTCAAACCCAAGTCTTTTAATTCTGATCACCATGCTTTTACCATGACTATATGTACTATATGTACTAACTCTCAATAGTATGATTCATTAACAACATTCAATAGACATTTATTAAACACCTGCTCTGTTCACGACACTGTGCTAAGGATTCAGTTGCTTTTCTTGATGGGTTTGTCAGTACAGACAAGTTCTGCTTCCATATCAACTCTGCCTCTTGGAATCCCTCAGGCTCAACTAAGGCGCCATTTCTATGGGAAACTTTTTCTGATCCTCCAATTATTAGCTGCCTTTCCTTATTCAAATGATCATATATTTAGCCATCTGAATACTTGTATGCTCCAGCAAAATTTAAGCTCCTTGATGGCCAGGACTATTTTACGTTTTTGTCTTAAGAGCCTTTGTAGCTACCTTAGTGGCTTGAATTTGTTGAAAGATGAAAAATGAGATTGTCCCTATTCACTAGGAACTTAAAATTTAGAGTTGACATAGATCATTGGCAGCAGTGATGACTGAATCTGTCACGTACAGTCTTATCTGGCAGATATCTACAGATGCCTATGTGGCTCGCAGGGAGTCAATGATAGACATCTCTATATTCTTGTCTCTTCCTCCTTCTGCAAGGGCAATTTTAATTCCTGCCAGGAGAGGAAGCATGATGTCAGAGTCAGAGATAGGCCACTCTGCTCTCATTACAGAGAGGGGTTACTGGGATAGAAGGATAGACAGTATTATACAGATTTAATTTTCAAAAGAATATAGGAACTATATTGTACAGACTAGGAAAAATGTTAAAGTTCCAAATCATGAAAAGAGGCATGACGAATTTTGTTAAACGTGAATTGTCATCATTTCTCCTGAAATGAATAAAGGAAAGCATAAATGCCTTCAGTATTTTTAAAAGATTTATAAAGAAAAATCTCCCATTGAAAGACAGGTAAGATCAAACATGGGGCACAATAAGTGGATTTTTTTTGGAGAAAAATACCTGAGAATTCAAAGACAGGATGAGCTGATGATAAGTCAAATCAATAGGCATCATTTAGGCACCTCTTATATGCCAGTGATTGTGTTAAGTTCTTTGGATGCAGAGAAAGGCCAAAAAAAAAAAGTCTCTGATCCAAAGAGCTTATGGTCTGATGGGGAAGACAACATGCAAACAATGGTGTGCTAACAAAATTTATAAAGGATAAAATGACATAATCTCAGAAGGGAGGCACTGACATTAAAAGGAAACAGGAAAAAAATAAACAACTTCTTTCAGAATGGAGGCAGTAGCCTTAAAGGGAACCAGGAAAAAAAACCCAACAATTTTTTGGGGGAGATTTTAGTTGACTCTTGCAGGAAACCAAAGGAACCAGGAGACAAAGTCAAAGAACAAAAGTATTCTAAACTGGGGGACAACCAGTGAAAATGTGTGGAGTTGGGAGGTGGAGTGTTGTGTTCAGGGAACAGCAAGGAGATTACAGTCTCTGGATTGTAGAGTACATGGAGAGAGACAAGTAAGGTCAAGTCAAGTCAATAGGCATTTATTAAGCATCTACTCTGTGTCAGGAACCATGTTAATCACTGGAGTTACAAAGAAAAACAAAAACGGTCCCTACTCTCAAGGAGCTCAAAGTCTAATGGAGACAAGTGTTACGGGGATAAGTTAAAGACTTAGAAGATGAAAATAAATGTCTTAAGAGAAAATAAGCCTCCAAGCAAATATGAAAGGCCAGAGAATTAATGATAAATCTGAAATGACTATAATCCTAAACACATTTTTTTTCCAAAAAAAATCTGTCTTTAACAAGAAAAATGCTGGAAAAAAGCCGACAATTAGGAATTAATGAAGACCTTGTGAAAAAACATAATTGACAAAAACTAGTCAGGCCAGGATTGAAAAAGTGAAAGCTGAAAAAATTAACATGCATCCCAGGGCAGGAGGGAATTGGCAAACATTTCCTGAGACACTTATAATTATTTCTGAAAAATGCCAGAGGGCTGGGGGAAATGTAAGATGAGTAGAAAATGCAAAGAGGCATTGATTTTTGAAAAAAAATAGGTGAGACATTAATCCTGGTCCTGACTAGTAGGTGTGACATTAAAAGTTAGTGTAATCAAGGGAGAAGGAAACACCTGTTTATACAGGAGCTGCAGGTACACTAGGAGCCAGTGTGAGTCTCCTCCGGTGGAATGGAAACTATTCACTACCTAAGAGTAAATTAGGCACTTTTGAAACTACATTAACTCCTTCAGGCCCCTAGGGTGCTGCTGAATACTTTGAGGTAGATTACTGAATTGTAGCCAATGGCCTGAAAGAGTTAATAAGCTTTCATTCCCAAATCCTAAGACTCAGTGGGATAAAAAGCATGCCTGGCAGGTGTTGCTAGAGAGACCTGGCATATAGTGGTGAGACATACAAAGGCAATACTTGGGATATTTTTTGTGGTTCTGCATGAGCCATTGCTCCCAGGCTGAAGGGGTGTCCCCTATTTTCATAGGGATCTATAATTAGAGCAATAGAAAATCCTAGCCTTTGAGTCAGAGAACTTAGGTTCATATCCTGCCTCTGAGTGCCATTGTGTGACCTCAGGTAACTCATTTCTTGGGCTTCAGTTTCTTCATCTGCAAAATTAGGGGAATTAGACTTGATGACCTCTAAGATTCCTTCCAGTTCTATGTATCTATGATCCTATGTTCCTAGGATGGATTCCAATATCATCTCCCCAAGCTTCACTTTGGAATGGATTTCCATACTTGGTACAACCTATTCCATCTCGGGGTCCATACTATCCTGTAGGATGAATCCAGGGCGTTGGTACCTAAGAAGCAAAATCCAAGGTGAATATTTGAGCACATTGATCTAGATGCTTATTCTGAGAGGCAGCTACATGTTTTTTTTTTTTTTGAAAACAACTTACCTTTTTAGTAAATGGGTTGAATGACTCCTGCTATCAGGCAACATGCACATCTTTGTAGCCTATTTTCTCTTTGTTGCCACAAAGACGCCTGGTATTTAAGATGACTAATTCTCACTGTAAGTGGGGGCAGTCTTCTTTTGGGTGAAACAGTAGGCAGTCAGTTTAACTAAGAACAGAGGTTTTTTATCCTAGAGCCTGTGAGTTTAGATAGATACATAGTTAGACAGACAGATGGACAGAAACAGATAGATGATAGATTACATTTTCTTTGTGATACTATACATTTTACGTTATGCATTTAAAACTTATTCTGAGAAGGGGTCCCATAGGTTTCATCAAACAATTAAAGGGTTCCATGACACACAAAAAAATAAAGAAGTCTGGGTCTAGGGAATCTGACTAAAAAAAAATAGGATTATATAGGTTTAAAGGTAGAGTGTGTATGATAACCTAGTTCAGATGTTCTTAACCTAAGGTCTATGGTCCTGAACCTGGAACTTGTGGACAGATTTTGGGATATCCATGAACTTTGGATGGAAACATAAATTTACATCTTCATTTTCACTAATCTCTAAGTAAAGTTTAGGATTTTCTTTAACTATGAATTCAAGCCACAAATCATAGACTTTGCCAGACTATCAAAAGGATCCAAGACAAAAAAGTTTAAGAACACCTGGTCTAGATTGAACTTCTCATTTTATAGATATGAAGATGTAGATCTAGAAAGGCAACATAACTTGCCCAAGATCATATAACCATTAAGTTTAAGAACCAGGATTTGAACTCAGTGCCTCTTCTTCCAAACTAGTGTTCTTTTCCCTACACTATGCTGGCTCAATAATTTATCTTCAAGTGACTAGTAGATACTAAATTTCTTCATAATGTAATAAATTACAATGACCCTTCTTTTCAGGTAGAGGCCAACTTATACAACTTATATAAATACTCAATGATCAGTGGAAACATGGGTTTTTCCTACATGCAAATGAATGTTTTCCACAATTTCCTTGAGTCCACTATTTATTTTGAATATGAATATTCAATTTTAAAGGTCCAATCTTCTGACTGCCTAACTCAACATCATTTACTAATAATTTCCAATTCTTAGATTTGTTCACTTGTTCATTGAATGGATTCCAATGGACAGTGTGACACTTTCATATTGTTAAGATGTTTCTTAATTAAATGTGAAGTAGCAATGAACCCTCAGAAAAGGGCAGTGGAAGAGGATTCTGGGAAGACAGTGGAGTAGATCAGAAAATTCCAAGCTCTGTAGATTTCTCCCATAAATAAGACAAAGTAAGGCCTCAGGGTGAATGTAGAGCTGTAAAAATAAACAAGAGTTAAGGCAGAACAGTAGTCCTCCCGGAATAACTGGAGAAGAACAAAAGAAAATTCCCAGGACTGAGGTTTGGTCCCTGTGAAGTGTGAATACCTCCAGGCTAGTTCAGCCGAAACAGCAAACAGAGAGCTCTGGGGCTAGCTGAGTTAGTAGGTAACAGCCCCACTCACAGGAATTTTTACCTCTCAGTATGGCGAGTTGGGCAACTGAGCAGGGGAAGATTGAGGTAACCTCTGCTGATAAGGGACACTAGGCCAAGCTGTACTGCTGAGAAGCAGCCCTGGACAAAAAGGAACCAGCACAAGCCTGGTGAATACAGAAGCACTGGGGTGAAGACTCCACTGGCTGGAGATACTTAGAGGAGGGTGGAGTTCTTGGTTTCAGTTCCAGGACAGAGGGAAGAACAAAAGAAGGACCTGAGGCCAGAGGTATCACCCCCCATGCCCCAGGACTAGAAGTGATTACAAGAAGTTGATATCTATATCTATATCTATACCTATATCTACATCTAGATATATCTATCTACCTATATCTACATGACTAATCTGTCTATCTGTCTGTCTGTCTATCTATCTATCTATCTATCTATCTATCTATCTATCTATCTATCTCTCTATCTAATCAGGCAAAGGAGAATAAGCCCAACCATAGAAAGCTGCCATGGGAATAGAGAAGACCAGGGTTCATCTTCAGAGGAGGATAATGAAGTAAAAAAAATAAGCCTCTCCTTCCTCAAAGAGTAACATCAAATGGTCACCTGCCCAAAAAGAATTCACAGAACTTAAAAAAGACTTTAAAAATCAAATGAGAGAGACTGAGGAAATTTTTTTTTTAAAAAAAAAGAACAATCCAAGAAAAACAAGAAGATTATGAAAACAAAAGTCAACCAACTAGAAAAGGAGATCCGGCATTTTTTTTTTTAATCATTATTTATTTATTTAATATTTTTGGTTTGCAGCATTAATTTTCACAAGGGTTTGAATTACAAATTTTCTCCCCATTTCTACCCTACCCCCAGCTCCAAGATGGCATATATTCTGATTGCCCCATTCCCCAGTCAGCCCTCCCTTCTGTCACCCCACTCCCCCCCCCCATCTCCTTTTCCCTTAATTTCTTGTAGGGCAAGATAGATTTTTATGGCCCCATTGCCTGTATATCGTATTTCCTAGTTGCATGCAAAACTTTTTTTTTGAAGATCTGATTTTAAAACTTTGAGTTCCAAATTCTCTCCCCTCTTCTCTCCCCACCCACCCTCCCTAAGAAGGCAAGCAATACAACATAGGCCACATGTGTATCATTATGCAAAGATATTCCACAACACTCATGTTGTGAAAGACTAACCATATTTTGCTCCTTCCTATCCTATCCCCCTTTATCCAATTTTCTCCCTTGACCCTATCCCTTTTTAAAAGTGTTTGCTTTTGGTTACCTCCTCCCCCATCTGCCCTCCCTTCTATCATTCCCCCCTTTTTTATCTCCTTCCTCCTTCTTTCCTGTGGGGTGAGATACCCAACTGAGTGTGTATGGTATTCTCTCCTCAGGTCAAATCTGATGAGAGCAAGATTCACTCATTCCCCCTCACCTGCCTTTTCTTCTCTTCCTACAGAACTGCTTTTTCTTGCCATTTTTATGCGAGATAATTTACCCCATTCTATCTCTCCCTTTCTCCCTCTCTCAATGTATTCCTCTCTCATCCCTTAATTTGCTTTTTTTTTAGATATCATCTCCTCATACTCAACTCATCCTATGCCCTCTGTGTATATATATATATATATATATATACATATATATATATATATATGTATGTATATTCTCTTCAGCTACCCAAATACTGAGGTCTCATGAATTATTCCATGTAGGAATGTAAACAAAACAGTTCAACTTTATTAAGTCCCCAATGATTTCTCTTTCTTGATTACCTTTTCATGCTTCTCTTGATTCTTGTGTTTGGTCAAATTTTCTATTCAGCTCTGGTCTTTTCAACAAGAAAGCTTGAAAGTCCTCTATTTTATTGAAAATCCATATTTTGGGTGTGAAGCCAAGATGGAGGCTAGAAAGCAGGGAGTATTGTGAGCTCCCCGCCAAGTCCCTCCAAAAACCTACAAAAAATGGCTTTGAACCAATTCTAGAACTGCAGAACACACAGGGTAGCAGAGGGAAGCAGGGCTCTAGCCCAGGACATCCTGGATGGTCTCTGGGTAAGGTCTATCCCGCACAGCGCTGGGAGCAGAGGGGAGTGGAGCTGAGCAGAGCGGAGCACAGCATGGGCTGTGCGGACCAACCAGACCAAAAGCTGGGCGGAGTGTGCCCTAGCACCCTGAATCAGTGAGCTGCAGCAGTTACCAGACTTCTCAACCCACAAACACCAAAGAAAACAGAGTAGGTTAGTGGGAAAAGCTGCTGGGGACAGGGAGTTTGTGGTTCAGCCACCACCCTGGGGGCAGCAGAGGTGGGGCAGGTACAGAACTACAGCTGCAGTTGCTTCTGGCCCCAGGCCCACCTGGTGGGAGGAATTAAGGGCTGATCAGAGCAGGAGTGCAGAGCCTGCTGAAGATCTAAGTCCAGTCAGGGTTGAGGGTTCTTGGGGAAGGAGGAGTGCTGGTGAGGCAGAGCTGGCACATCTCCCCAAGCGTGGAACATAGA
>CM053622.1:109978620-110100136 GCA_028646595.1 Phalanger gymnotis
AGAGAGATAGGGAGAGATAGAATGGGGTAAATTATCTCTCATATAAGTGGCAAGAAAAAGCAGTTCCACAGGAAGAAGAGAAAAGGCAGGTGAGGGGGAATGAGTGAATCTTGCCCTCATCGGATTTGACCAGAAGAGGGAATACCATACATACTCAATTGGGTATCTTACCCCACAGGAAAGAAGGAGGAATAAGATAAAAAAAAGGGGGGGATAATAGAAGTGAGGGCAGATGGAGGTGGAGGTAGTCAAAAACAAACACTTTCGAAAAGAGACAGGGTCAAGGGAGAAAATTCAATAAAGCGGGATAGGTTAGGAAGAAGCAAAATATAGTTAGTCTTTCACAACATGAGTATTGTGGAAGGGTTATACATAATGATACGCATGTGGCCCATGTTGAATTGCTGGACTTCTTAGGGAGGGTGGGTGGGAAGGAAAGAAGGGAGAGAATTCGGAACTCAAAGTTTTAAAAAATAGATGTTCAAAAACAAAAACAAAACAGGTTTTGCAGACAACAAGGAAATAATGATACACAGGCAATGGGGCATAAAAATTTATCTTGCCCTACAAGAAAGGAAGGGAAATAGGGATGGGAGGGTAGTGGGGTGACAGATGGGAAGGCAGACTGGGGAACACAGCAACTAGAATATATGCCAACTTGCAGTGGGGGGGTAGAAATGGGGAGAAAATTGGTAATTCAAACTCCTGTAAAAATCAATGCTGAAAACTAAATATATTAAATAAAATTTATTTAAAAAAAGAAAATCCATATTTTGCTTTGAATCCTCTCATGTTCTGCTGTGCATGTGACAATTTTTTCTTTTCTTATTTTGTATTTAAATTTAAAATAAGTAAATGAAAAATAGAAAAAAAGAAAAGAAAAAGTCAGTGATACTATACTTTAAAAATTTAATCAGTTCCCATGTATTGCTTGTACGTGTCAGAGGTAGAATTTAAACCAAGTCTTTCTTACTCCAATTATGCCTTTTATGCTCTAAACCATGCTGCTTTACAGTTTCTATTTCTTTCTCCTCTGATAAGGATCAAGAGACCTAATTTAGATAGTTCAATGCTTTAGGAGAACCATGATTTCAACTGTGTAGGTATTTTCTCCATGATATAGCTTACAACCCCTCCATTTCCTATGCTATGGTCATCATGCTTTGCTGTGGCAAAAAAATTGATTACTGGGCAATTACTTTGTGTTAATGAGTTTCTCTGAATTTAGGTAGGCTGGTCCACAGGGAATAGAATAGAAATTTTTGTTGACATCTTACAGCCGTTCCAGCTTTGTAGATACTTTCAGAGATTGTATAGACACTAGGGGCTGGTGTAGACATTGACAACCTTGATCCTCCTGTCCAGTTATGATTTTGTTAAGTTACTTAAACTCTGAGAGACCAAGTTTCCTCATAAATAAAATGCGCAAGCATACCCATCTTTCTAAATCATTGCAAGGAAAGTGCTGTGTAAACCTTAGATCTTACATATTACCTTTTCCATATCTTCAACTTTCTAATTTATGTAATACTATGTAGTACAGTTATCTATGTTTGTGTCATCCCGCAAATAGGCTGCAAATTGTAGTCTATTTGAACTCTAAGGACTGAATTTTTTTATCTAAATGTTTTATATTCTAAGTTGTTTACTATAGTGTTCTCTACACGCTTTAGAAGCTTGAATTAAATTAAATCCAGTTACCACTAAGAAGTAGGAGGCTTCATAGAATGGCTTTTGTGTATCTTAATTAATTGAGAGGAATTGTGAGAGCAGTAGATGAAGAATGGGTCCAGGAGTTTGGTAGATTTGTATTCAAGTCCCAGCTCTAATATATAATGATTCTGACTTTAGGCACATTATTTAACTGCTCAGGTAACCTCTAGAGTATAGAATGAGAGCCCATCTGCATGGATAGAGGTAGTTTTTCTTTAGGAATTCTATATAACAATGACACCACAGGTGTCATCTTTATTTCCTCTCCTTCTTCCCTGGAGAATTGCTTCCTCTAAAGTTGGCTTCTACTGCCTCACTATTGAATTTGTGACCCAGAATTCTCCGAGGTACTATCACTGGAACAGAGATTCTAGCAGGCCCTACTAACCTGGAAAGGTTTTGTGTACAGTTCTGGTGATGGACTGCATAACTTTTCTAAAGATGAGCCTAGCCAACTTCAGATAGTTTTATTCCCAGTTTATTGGAAGGTAATAAACTTTCTAGCCAAGTTGCACACTGACAACATTATAGATTTTTAAAATTCCAAATCATTAAAAATAATAAATACTTATATATGACTTTTATTTGTTGGCAAAATAAGACACGGCACAGGCCAGTAGACCTGGCTTTGGATTCTGCCCTGATGTCTACTACCTTAATGACCTAACACAAAGCACTTAAACTCCCTGGACCTCAATATGAGTATAAAAGAATAGAAAACAGACTTACGACAGCACAAAACTGTGCAAGTTTCAAAGATATGAAAGAGATTATGATAGTTCAGTTTGTCTTGAGAAAAACAGTGTTAGGTATAATAACTAGAAGGAAATGTATGGAACTATTGAAACTTTTAATAAGGATATTAACTAACATTTGTATGAGACTCGGCTTTGCACAGCTTAAAGATGTTTTCATTTTACAAATATTATTTTGAACATCAGAGTGACATGATTACAAGCCAGGCTGGGCATGAGGAAGATAATTCTGGCAACAGTATAATGTTATCCAGATACTGTGCTAGGTCCTGGGGAAACAAAGAAAATGAGTAAGGCTTTCTTTCATTAAGGAGCTCATATTTTAATGAAGGAGACAAAATGTACATATATAGGCATATGTGAAGCATAGAAAATGGAGCTGAAGCAAACTTGGTGGAGATTCACTAGCAGCTAGAGGAACCAGGAAAGGTTTTGTGGTGAAGGTAATATTTGACCTGAGTCTTAAAGAAAATTATGGATTCTAAGTGGTAGAAGTGAAGGAGTGCCTTTCAAACATGAGAACCAGCTAATAAGGGATGGAGATGGGAGATGGATAATCATGTGTGAAAAACAATAAAACCAGTTTGTTTGGCTTGATCAGAGAGTGTGCGGAAGGGAGCAATGTGAAATCAAGCTGGAAAAGTTATAAAAAAAATTTCAAATGAAAAACAATGGTTTTCTCTGTAAAATATGAGGCAAGGTCTTTAGCTGAGAGGGTAGGGGGAGGATATCCTTAGTAGGAGGCTTGGAGAGAGAAGAAAAGGTTTGGAATGACCCCTGTGGGAAACAGAATAATTCATTAGGGAGGATGAAGTAGAAGGAATAAGCATAGGGAGAGATGGAATGATAATATATTATGATCATATAAAGGAATTTCAGAACTTTTAATCATGGAAGACCTCTTATGAATGATGGAAAGATTAGAAGTATGACCAGAGCTGTGTGTGGAATGGAAAAATAGGTCAAGAAAGTTGAGGAGATTGAGGAAACTGGGAGATTAGAATGTTTGAGGGAACATCTATTCTGGATACCTTGGAGGAGAAAATTTGTGGTGGGGAAACCACTTAGGGGTTATTACAATAGTTTAAGTGGGTGTTAATGAAGGCCTGTTCTAGGTTGACATAAGAGGGCTTATAAGTACTAAGGGTAAAAACTTGACACCAAAGAGAGACTTTCTTTCTTATTTATGAGGTCTTTAGACTAAAGCAAAGGATTCTTTTATGAAGGGAACCACCAAGAAAACTTCTATATTCTATGGCTAAATCCATCCCTATAGTAACAGTGTATGCACTGTAGCACACTGGCTGTAATTTCATCTTGGAGGTTTACACTGAGCAATTGTATTACTTAGGGAAATGATTTTTAAGTGAGGTCCTTCTGGTACCTCCCCCCAAGATTAACAAAAACACAAACTTCTGGATCTTATCTCATTGTCTACTCTAGGGTTTAGCACAATGCCTGGCACGTGGTAGGTACTCAGTAAATGTTTATGGATTGATTGACCAACTACCAGTTTCTGTGCTCATTGCAAGAAGTCTTTATCCTATCCCTTTGCAGTAGCCCTGGGACTTAGTGGTTTCTAATTGCAAAAGGGTCAAATTAGCCAGTGATGTTAAAAGAAGTCAACCTTTTTCAGGGTACATTTTATCTCATAAGAGGGAAAGCTGAGATTTGAGGAGCTAAGTGGAAGCAGGAACAAGGGAAAGATATAACCAGGATTGTCACAGACAGTTCTAAAACCAAGAGAAAAATAAAACTAAAGAAATTGCTGGGCCTTGGCCCAATGGTCTTCACACTGTAGCAGGAAGTGGAATAGGGCTCAACACTGGTATTACAAAATGGCTACTCTTTGACTTTGAAGGATTCTGCTATACAGTCATACCTCCTAGTCAATGCGGGAGATGGATAGTGTCCTGGCTCTTCCACTATGAAAGCTGAGCAATACCTCTCCCTCCCTCTCTACCACATCTGGGTCAGGGTTCAACACATTCCAAAGCTAGTGCCTTAGAGTGAGGTCACACTGTAGTAAATACTTAGGTAGCTTCAAATACTAGGACAACTCACATCTTTGGGCAACCTTGAGGAGCTCACCTCCTAGGATTTTATGTCTTGTAAATAAAATAGGCAAGGGTTTTGGGTTTCATAGTGAAGGGTCAGTTCTCTCTCTTAGGCACATAACGATTGTTTTACAATTTCTGATGTCATTGAAAGAAAGTTATTAGGAAATGACTAGCAAGATTCCTCTGCCTTGTCATGAACATTGAAATTTATAGCATGCAGGTTTGCATATATAGGAAATTCCAGCAATGTAGGATCCCAATAAAAGGAGCCAGCTAAAGGGATATTTCTAGAGTAGAGATTGCATACTGTGAGAAAAACTAGGTGAAAAAAATCAGTACAACAGAGATTTCAGGCGGACGATCACAGCGAAGTAACACTGTATAACATTATAGACTGGC
The DNA here is from genome assembly GCA_028646595.1 of Phalanger gymnotis. Lineage (NCBI taxonomy): Eukaryota > Metazoa > Chordata > Mammalia > Diprotodontia > Phalangeridae > Phalanger > Phalanger gymnotis. The sequence continues at coordinate 109,983,548 of CM053622.1, forward strand.
CCAAGTTTGTAAAAAGCAATGCGTCCAGTTTATTACTCTTTCCTGTGAGTTCATTTGTTTCACTCCCTATATGCTTTCGGAGAAGAGAACCTCATTAAATATCTAGGTATGATGTTTAAGAAACAAAAAACAAAAAACCAGATGCTTGTCTATGAAATATATGAAATATAGATTTATCAATGGAGTCTGTCTGTTTTTACCCACCAAATCTATGGGATGACCTGTCTTAATGCTCCATATATAGGTTACAGTGGCCAGGACTCATAAGAGTGGGCAAAAAGATTCATTCTCAGGGATAAAAGTATAAAATTTCACAGAGGGAGTCCATCTGGGTTGACATGAAGAGGCCCCATAATACAATATTAATAATAAAAAACAACAACTGTGTTTTGTGTATGCATGTGTTTTAGAAAGATGTATGCAAATGTAAACAAAACACATTAACTGCTTTTCTAAAGCGTAAACAAACATTGCCTTGTTTGGCAGAATTTGCAAAATGCGTGTTGTGCGTTAGTTGTTTTTTTCCCTTTACTACAAAAGAAGTATGTTTTTTATTAAAGCTATTGTTACTAGGAAATTAATCCCAAAGTATGCCAGCGTGGCTTTCCATAGAGATGAGTCCCTGTCTCATATGAAGAATGTTGTCTTAGTCTCACAGATTGACTAATGAAAACTAAAAAGGACTTGTCTTTGACCTAAAAGTTGAAAACAAGCTCGGCAGCCAACAGACACTGATGAAAAAGAGATCGGGGGTGTTGTAACTAGGGTAGGAGATGGCTATTAGAGTTGTCCATTGGATGGAAGTGGAACTAGATATTTTTTCACTTGAGGCAAATATAGTTGGAGATTGGAGGGGTTGTGGGGTGGAGAATGAACACACATTGAAGATCTGCTAATTATAGTTGTGGCCTTCCCAGGACAGAGGATGAAGCTATATATTCTCCTTGTCCTCCTCTACTCCCTCAGTCCACTCCTTTACTGTTTTCCAAGGTCCATCTCCCTCAAGGCATAGGGATGGTAGTGTTTGGACAACCACAGAAAAAAAGAGTGCCCATTCCTGAGGAAGTGTTTTTGAGAAAAAGCCCCAACTACCCATTCCTAGTTAAGGCTCTGCCTGTAGATATTACATTATTTGTTTGTGAGTGATAGGAAAAGGACAGAAAAAAAGGGTTTTATTAGCACATTAGTAGTTTGCTAAAGAAAAAAATTTCAGACGGCTACAATGGAAAGTATATCAGCTCTGGAATCGGAAAACCTAAGTAAAAATATTGCCTTTGGTGCTTACTGCCTTTGTGATCTGGCATGAGTCATTTAATTTCACTGGGCCTGAGTTTCCTCATCTATCAAATGAGGGGATTGGGTTAAATGGCCTCTGAGATCTCTTCCAACTTGAGATTTGTCAAATTATGAATTTTGAAGTTATAGGAAGAAGCCATAGTCGTGCTCGCTCTTTGGAGGCTCTGTGGCTGACAACTGTTGAAGTCACTAAGATTAATTCAGCAGACAAATCTGATTTCCACCCCCCTTTTTGACGAAGCAACTAAATTGTCAGATAAAGGTAGTCAGGTTGACACAATCAATCTCAATTTTAGCAAAACATTTCGACTTAGTAATTGTGAGGTCAGCATCTGCCAAGTGTATTGGTTTGCTGAATAGATGGATAACAGACTCGGTGACAGAAGTAGTGGACACTAATAAAGAATACGAAGCCCTCAGGGCAGAAGATGATAAATGGCCATGCCACTCCTTAGAACCAAGTTCTAGGATTTGTTCCAGTTAGTGTCTGTCCAAGAGACTGCAATATGACATAGCTTTATATTAACTTTACTCTGGTGAGTTGGTGAGATTAATCTAGACATTTTCTGCCACTGGTCTTAAAAAAAATATTGTTTCTGCATAGGGAGTTTAAACAGAGGCTTACATTTATAGGTGAAGTGAAACAAAGAATTAAATCACTTATCTGCAAAATTCTAACAAAAAAATGATTCAATTTAATTCAGGAAGATTAAGTACGCACTGAGAAATGTGCTAGGTGTTAGGAATACAAAAATGAAAAGATTATGAAATCATAGATTTAAAGGTAGAGAAATTTTTGGAAGTCATCTACTCCAACCTTCTCATTTTATAGTTGAGGAAACAGTCCCAGTGGTTTACCCAAGGGGGTCAATTGCAGAGCCAAGATTTTACAGTCAGATCATTGAGGAGTGCAAAGAATATAAGCTCTTACTCTATTGATAATTTGCTTTTTAAAAAAAATGTATTTGACTTGGTAGAACAAAATGCATCCTCCAAGGCTCCACTCAAATTATGTGTATCCCATGTTAAAATTATACAAGTCTATGATAGATGGGACATCAGTGATTACTTTGTTCTAAGCTCTTATGAGTGTTGCCAAAAAAAACCAAGGTGTAAAACAGGCAGAAATATGCTTGCCTAAGTTGTTCACCACTACTTTGGAAGTACTCTTCTACACAGAGTCCAAACAAAAGGATTCTCTCTTCAAGGGCTCTTATTTGAGCAGCAGCTGAGTGGTACTATGGTTAGAACACCAGACTTGAGTTCAAATTTAGCCTCAGACACTTGCTAGGATCCTGGGCATATCACTTACCCTTAGTCTGCCTCAGGAGAGGCAAGGAGAATGATAGTACTTATGGCCCAGAATTGTGAAGATAATATGAGAATATTCATAAAGTGCTTTGCAAACTTTAAAGTACTATATAAATGCTAGACATTACTTATAGGTGACATTATGGTACTTGCATCAATCCCCAGGAGACTATAAAACTACAGTAAAACCCAAAGCAGTACAAAAAAGATTTGTCTAGCCACCCTCCCCAGAAAAAAAAAAAGATATTGCCCAAACTGCAGATGAATGGGAAGTCTATTAATATTACGGGACAAGAAGCCATGAACAGAGTAATTAGGCATATATTATATTCAACAAATCATGCAATGTTTTAAATAATCTCAAAATATTTGCTCCTACAAAAGGCCATTTATTTAACATTTATATTATCCCAATAATACTATGTGGCTACAAATCATGGACCCACATGATCTCAGAAAACTGAAGATTACAAGTAACCCATGAGTAATGGGAACACCTCCTGTTCCCCAATGAAATCATTATACCATTAAAGTAAAGCTTTAATGATGTGCTGTCTGGCCCACTCTTAAGGAGCTTACATTCTATTGGGGAGAGATAACATGAATATTGATAAATAAACACAAAAATTGGTACAGTGCAAATACAAAAGAGAATGTGCAGCTCCTTTGGGAGGTGCCTGGATTCACTAAGTTCAATGGATCATTCAATTCAATTCAACTAGTATTGGTTTATTGCTTCCTATATAAAAAGCATTATGTGCTACACTGATATTCTCCCAAAGGCAAGAGAAAAAGTCATCAACAAGCTTGGTTTATTCCCTGCACTAAATTTATGAGAGGATACAAACAAGATTCGCCCAGGAAAGTCAAGAGATAATAGTTACGATTGGGAATCCTTGGAGGGACCAAAAACCACAGAGTGTATCCATGAGAGCACAGACCCATCCAAACATTTGATTAGTACAATTAAAGAATGGTCATTATTATTATTGATAATGAAGAAAAGCATCTATTCATTTATAATTATGATCATCAACACTGTTCTCATCAATGTTACCACCTATGAGAATTTAACCAGTACTGACTATAAGCTGTGCAGTGTCCAAGGCTCAACTTGCTTTTCCTATGCTATACAAGCAAAGGACTAAAGACCAGCAGCGTATGATAGGGGCTTATTAGACAAATGGAGGATGTTTCCTCCAAAGATAATTAAGACCACCATTCTGGCCTTGCCATGCCGAAAGCTTCAATAGTTTATGGCTTAAAAGGTAATGGCCTATATACATAATTCAGGGGTCAGTAAACTAGAGTTGACTTCTCAGTATTTGGACAACAAAGTAAATAATCCTAATAAATGATAATAATAAAAAATAAATAAAATAATAAATACATAAATTTAAAAAAATATAAACTTCTATACAATGGATATTTCCTAGCTTCTGTGGGGGCAGGCATCCTCCATAATGAAAGACAGGAAAAACACAACTCTTAAGCACTAGTGGACTGGAAAAACAAGGGGAGCCATCAAAAGGGAAAATTAGCTTGTATCATTGAAAAAATAGAAGAAGATCCATACTTCCTTACCTAATTGCTAGGAAGTACAGTGATTTTCTTCACCAAGGAGCACCATTAAATCTGCCTCTGAACAGAAACTGTGGCCAGAAAAAAAAATTCGAGAGAAATGGCAGAGCTAGGGATGATATGTTAATTACTGTCTATTAGGAATACAATACCTACAATTTCCTCATGAGAAATCAGGTTGCAGTCTTCAGGATTGTGGAGTGGAACATACTTCCGGACATATCCTGGCCTTGCTTAGGCTCAGGAAGAACTTTGGTTAGATTAGAAGGAGGAAAAAAAAAACAAAAACTATCACTTAGAGACTCCTCTGTTATGACAGCAGACCTGATTTCTTCTTGAGCACCTTTCATATGAACATCTTGAAGCATTTTTCAACTGTTAATTAATTAAGTCTCCAATGCCCCTCTCCCCCACTCTGAGTTACTAATGCCCCCCCTGAGGTGGACTGGGCTGAGTAGAAATACATCTGACCACCTGAGAGGAAGAAACTTCTATTACTAGTTCCCTGAATAAGGATCTGGAAAGAAGGAAACTGTGCAGTCAGGCTGAGAGATGACTTGATGAAGTTATTTACATAATTTTTCAGCTTGCAGGAGAGCAGGCTTTGGTTATTAATTTTTACGGTATGGGGCTCCTGAATAGCTCCTTCTGTTGTTGATAAACTCATCTGTGAATTCCATCATTATGTTAGCACTGCCTCCTGTGATCCCTTATTTACATGTTTTGTTCACAAAGCAAAAAAAACACTCATAATTCAAATTATTCTGCTGTGTGGCCACATCTAAAGCCAAAAGGTTAAAACCTGAGTTTAACTTCTTGGAGAAGGAGAGCTTCCTCTCACTGGGCTCTACTCCAGTGGAGATTTTTTTTCTTCTTGTAACCATGTGTACTTTGTACATCTACAGGATTTTAGACCCCAGAAAATAAACAATGGCTTAGAATAATTGTTGTGGGACATATTTATTAAATGACTGAAATTTACTCCAGATTTAAGGGTCTTCTGAAGACAAAGACAGACCCTTTCAGTCTGTTGTCTCTCTAAAGGGAAAGACATTGGAGAACAGAAACCAAAACAAAACCAAAAGAGCTTTCTGCTATCAAAAGCTCAATACCATTGTACTTTGTATTTATTTAACCTAGTTCTTGAAGTTTGGCTTGGCAACCTTTAACCTTGGAGCCACTGAATTAAGACATTAGATACTTCAACAAAATGCCTCTCTCTGAGTCCTTGACTAAGCCTCTGTATGACTGGCTTAGTTTATAACACTTGGGACGCTATGGCAGTAGCTAAGAAAACCCTACTGCAACCTCATTTTATCTTGAAAATGATGAGACATTTCTTCTTGACTCAAAAATTATGGGAAAGAAGAAGATCCTAGATCTTTTTATGGCCCTTGTCCTGGTGGCACGACTCTATAACCTCACTAAAAAACATAACTCACTAAACTTGATACTCAGTGAGATAGCCTCAGAATCCAACTATTTTCCATCATGAAGATAGAAAATAAATAGGAAATAGTTCTGAAACTTTCATTTGAGTTATCAGTCTGTCAATTAGACAATCAACATTTGTTAAGCACCTACTCTGTGCCAGGAACTGTGCTAAGTTCTGAGAACTTTCTAAAGAAAGGCAAAAGATAGTCTCTGCTCTTAAGGAGTTTACCATCTGAGGGAGGGGTGGGGAAGGAAGGAAGACAACATGCAAATAACTATGTACTAATGAATTATATACAGGATAAATGATAAAGAGTCAACAAATAGAAGGCACTAGAATTAAGGGGAATCAGGAAAGACTTCCTGTAGAAGATGGAATTTTCACTGGAACTTGAAGGAAGCCAGGAAAGGCAAAAGGCAGAGAGATAAGGAAGGAGAACTTTTCATGCATGAGGGACCTCATGTCCAGAGTCAGCAGATGGAGCATCTCGCTTGAGGAACAGTAAGTAGGTCGGTGTTGCCAAGTGGAAGAATACATGGGTGAAGGGAAGTATATATAAAGTATAAGAGGACTGGAAAGGTAGATGTGTGTGTGTGTGTGTGTGTGTGTGTGTGTGTGTGTGTGTGTGCGTGTGTGTGTGTATGTGCGTGTGTGTATGTGTCTGTGTGTGTGTGTGTGTATGTGCGTGTGTGAGGGGGTAGCTTATGATGGTGTATTGGTAATTAAGATGGGCCTTTAACACTTATTAAATCAAATGCCTTGAAGAGTTTGGCCTTTGTTTCCTTGATTAAATTAGGAGTCCTTGATGACCTCCTTGCCTCAAAGGAAAGCCTAGTTTACATGGGTTTGAGTGACATGTTTGTGACATCAGAGGCTTTTAGACTGCATGGGTTTAAGTCGCGTTTTTGTGACGCTTTTAGGTCATGTGAATGAGTTGCATGTGTGCCTCACCTTTGAGCCTGAGCAAGATATATAAACCCAGAGGTTGGCATTCTCCCTTGGGGCTCTGAGCCACAGGAGGAGTGGCGCATGACTCTGGGCCAGCCGTTGTTATGAATCCCCCATGTCCCGAACTCAGATGTTGATGGTTTCCTGGTAACTATGAATTATATTTGGTCTGTAATTTGTTTGTATTTGCTCTGAAGTTCAGGGTGCTGGCTTTTCCCCCTGAACTGAGTTTATATGTATATGTTGGATTAAAGCAAGCTTGTTAACCCCCTAACGTTACTTTCCTTAGTAAAGCAGATCAAAAGAATCCGCGCTGGCAGTGTTCTTGTTGTTGGGCTTATGTTGGTCTTTCACCCCCACAGCAGCTGCTAGACAAATTGTCGCAACAGAAAGGCTTTTAAAACAAACATAAAAACAGTGGTTTTTTATATTTGATCCTTGTGGGGAAATTGGGAGCCTCTGGAGTTTATTGAGTAGGGGGATATCATGGTCAGATCTGTATTTTACAAAGTCAATATTAAGCATTTACTAAGCACTTACTACATGCTAGATACTATGCTAAGTGCTGGGGAAACATAGAAAGGGAAAAACAATCTGTGATCTCAGGAAGCTCAGAATCTAATGATATAGAAATAACTACGTATGTGGTAAATAAGATATAGAGTAAATGGAATGAGATATCAGGGAAGAAAGAACTAGTAATTGGGTAAGTCAGAGTCTTCCTGAAGAAGAGCGGCAGAGAATTCTAGGCATGGGCAAAATCAGTACGAAGACAGGAGGGAGAGGGATTGTTGAGTTCAACAAACTGCAAGTAGTCCTGGGTTTCTGGAGTACAGAGTCTAATTTCCCTGTCTAATTTCAGACATGAGTTTATAGGATCTTCCCTTAGAACTTAATCCCTGCTTTAGTGGATATGCAAGGATATTCAGCTTTTGGCCTTTGAACATGTCTGATAAACTCTTGCAGTGTTGCAAAGCCTGGTCTTGAGATAACGGCAAGCTTCCCATAATAGCAAAGACTCAGCTTTTCCGTACAAACATTTTTATTGGTATTGCTGCATGTCTGTAAGACCTGGAATGCTACTGTCTCTGAGGACCTAAAGATAAGCATCTTCCATAAGGAGATGCTTTTCCATGGAAAGATGTATGTTAAGTAGGAGAAGACTACAATACGTAACCCATGAGAAGCTGTGAAAAACAGGAGTGAGGGATTTCATCAAGGAATTGTATGACATATGGCAAGACTGAAAGATGATGGGCATGAGAGGACCAGGACCTGAGTACTCCATTTATACTTTCAGCATTTCAGGAGAAAGTGAGGAAGGCCTCTGGCATGTTAGAGAGGACCCCTTGCCTTCTCATCCTATAATAAGAATTGTTTTTATTTAGACATATCCATCTTTTTGTGACTCTGTGGACCATAACATGCTATTACTATCCATGGGGTTTTCTTAGCAAAGACCTTGAGTGGTTTGCCATTTTCTTCTCCAGTAAGTTAAGGCAAACAGAGGTTAAGTGACTTGCCCAGGGTCACATAGCTGGTAAGTGTCTGAGGTCTGATTTGAACTCATGTCTTCCTGACTCCAGGCCCTACTTCCTATGTGATTCTTATCTATAAACTCCCATAAATAAGTCAATAAAGGGCCCACTTAAGGCACTGAATGCCTTCCCCTTGTTCTTTTATTTAGGGGTACCAACAGACCTGCCCATCTATTGTTTCACATTCTTTAAAACTACAAAGTTTTCCATTAAAAAACAAACACACCATAAATCCAGTATTTACTGCATAGCTGGAATATGTCAACTGCTATAAGAAACATAGGGGAAGACCAAAACTCATATAATCTCACTGACGAGTCAAGCTGAATTGATATTTAGCAAGCAACAAGTAATATAAGGTGGTATATAAAACTTAAATGCCAAATTGTGTCTTATAAATGATACATGCAGTAGAAACTCAAAGTGAAGGGAAGCCAATGAGATAATGCATATATTTTAGAGCTAGAAGAGACAAGTCTTAGGGTTGGAGCCAGAAGAATCCTTTCTCTTCCATTTAGCAGCAGCCTGACCTTGAGAAAGTAATTCAACTTCTCCTGGGCTCAATTTTCTGCTTTGCGACATGGAGGAGTTGAATGAGATGGTCACCCAGTTCCAAAATTCTATAATTCTGTGCTTTGTCCCTTCTGGCTATATGACTTGGCTACTTCCTTTCCTTGTCATAAAGAACTAGACTAGAAAAAGAGGTGGGCAGGTCATATTCCAGAAGAAAGGATGACAGACGTGTAGATATCATGTGCATATATGTATGTACATATAAATAAAAACGTGTTATATATGTTTAATGTTATTGTGTAATTAACATATGGTATATGTAATTATTAATGTTACATGTTTTATATATACATACACATATGTTATACATATAGGTATATAATAAAGTCAACTTTCTGTATTCATCTTTGGTAAATGTTGCATCCTGCTTAAGCTCACCATTAGATTTCCCATTGCCAATTGAGCTATTTATATTTTTAACATTTTGTAGATCTATTTAATTAAACTCACTAACTAGAATGCATTAGAAATGTACTAGAGGCATAGTTTCTAATCTCTCTGAGTTATCGCACTCTGATTATTCCACCAGGACTTTATGACATCAGGTCATATCTAGTGGATACATCAAATATTTTACAAGTGAGTTTAAGAATCACAACTCTCATAGAAAGTCATTTTATTTGTTTTTTCTTGTACTTCATTTATGTTTCAATTCCATTTCCATTTTATTCTTCCTTTTCAGTCTTTTTCTTCTCATTTTGACATGTGCAATTTACTTCATTGTCCAAATGCCTTTGAGTGCGATCAGCTAAATTAGGTTATTGTGTTGTAGAAAAGCATTTATCACTGGCACAAGAATATCTTTTTTTACCTGGAGCCAACAGAGATAGCGAACACGTTTGTCACCCAGTCAATAGCATTGCTTTGAAAACACCCAAGCCAAAGCTGCCTTGGGGAATTTCTTGCATTCAAGGGTGCACAAGCCAGCTCTACTAAAGTCGGTAAAAGATCTGTCCCAGAAGATCCAATCACTCTGATTCTTGCCTTCTAATGGGCTCCAAAGGGTGGAACAATGGTGATTCTGGGAATCAAAGACCCTAGGACACTTTTGTCTTCTCCACTGCTATAGCAGCCGCGAGGAGGAAACAGTATCCAGATTGCAAATCTGAGGAGGAGAGAAGGGAAAATCAGTTTAATTTTTAATTTACTTTAACTTGTAGTGAACGTATTTGACTTTAGTTTACATTTCATGAAGTGCTTTCATATACATAACCTTATTTGTTTGTATAACCTTATGAGGTATACAGAGCAAGGGTTAGAATCAAAAGATCATAGATTTAGTATTGTATGGGGCTGTAGAGATTATCTAGACTGGCCCCCTCGTTTTATAGATGGGGAAACTGAGAACCAAAGTGATTTGACCAGGGTCACATAAGTGCTAACAGGTAGAAATGAGAATTTGAAACCAGATCTTCTGATTTCTTAGAAAGAACCATTTCTATAGTTAGAGATAGAAATAAGGAGTAGATCTGTGATTTCATTACTATAAAGAACAGACTCCCAGGAAAGGGAAACTCCCTCTGTCAATGTAGGTTGGCACTGCCATTTATATAGTTTTAGAGAGTTGCTTATTGTAGTGAAAAGTTAAGTGACTTACATAGGGTCACAAAACCAGTATGTATCAGAGATAGGACCTCAACCCAGGTGTTCCTGGTTTTAAGGCCAACTCTGTATCCATTACGTAATACTGTTTCTATTATCTCCATTTTACAGATGAGGAAGCTGAGGCCCAAAAAGGTAAAGCCATTTTTTAAAAGTCACATGAGTAGCAAGTAAAAGATGTAGGATTCAGACCTAGATCTTTTGACTTCATATCCAGCACCCTTTCCATTATGATTATACAATGATGCTTCTATGAACTCTATTTTACAGAGGAGGAAATAGATGTTCAAATGGCTTAGAAACATAAAAGTTATATGATTTACTGGAGTTCACATGGCTAGTAAGTGGCCCATTTGAAATTAGAATGTAAATCTATCAAAAACAGAGGCAGTATGGCAACATAAATAGTGTAGGCATAAACTTGGGTTCAGGTCCCAGATTGGCCATCTTGATCAAATCCCTTGCCTTTTCTTAGAGTCAGCATGTTCATCTATAAAATGAGGATAATAATGCTTATATTACCTATTTAACAGTGAAGATCCGACAAGATAGTGCTTATAAAAATGGTTCGTGAATTCAAAGTACCATGGAAATATGTTAGCACTACTTGAAGTTGAATACTCTTTCCTGGTTGACCCAATATTGTCTTGTGTCTTGACATGTTAAGAACCTTTTAAAATAAAACAATAAAGCAAATTAAAATAATGGATTTTCATGCTGTCCTCCTAGAAGAAGCAGACATTAAGAATCAGAGCTATTAGATGCTATTTACCTGGCTGGTTTGAAGTTTTGCTTACAGTCTGGTTTTGTATAAAGTCTAATAAATGCTTTCTTTCCTTTCTCTCTCTCTCTCTCCCCCCCCCTTCCTCCCTCCACATATACACTTGTGTATATATGTGCATTTATGTATATATATGTATTATCTATCTCTTTATCTATCAACCAATCTATATATTTATATATTGTATATTTATCATGTATCCCTAATACTATATGCCTGTATCCACTTTTGACCTCCCGTTTTTGTGGAATATTTCATCTCACAAAATTATAATTAAATAAGGAACAGAAAGTATCTTCTTATAATAATACCTTTACAATGCTTCAACACTAGGTTGAATTAAATAATAAGTCATGATACATTTATATAGCCCTTTTCAGGTTTATATATATTTAACAATAATAACTGTATATACAGTTCTGAGCCTTGCTAAAGTTTTGCATTTGTTGTCTCATTTGACCCTCACATCAACCCTTTGGGGTAAGTGTTATTATTGTTATTTATCTTTAATTTTCAAAGAGGACCTACAACATCATGGGTAATATCTTGACTTATGCAAGAATTGGATTTAAATGAGGCAGATTTGTGCAAAGTCATTAGCCTGACTCTTTCTTCCAGATTTATCAAAGGTGAGTAGCAGGACAAAAGTCAGGATGACTGGCGATGGCCCAGGATGCAGTGGATAACCTTGGGGTCTTTGATTCCTGACCAAACTCTAAGGGCTCCACAATGACTGTTTCAGCCACCTTCGTGGCTGTTGAAAAAAAATGGTTCTCATCTGCCTATTCCACCCCGGGGAAGTCTTCACGTGCTTGGGATAGACATCTTCCGAACTCATCAACAGGTTTGAGGCCTGTTGGTTACCTTCAATCTACTTTAGCCCATCTGCTGAGATGGTTTACCATGGTGTGGTCACTATGGATGTTATAGCTTCTTAGAGCCACAGGTGAGAGCTGGGTGAAGGTGGACACTGAAGGAAGAGGAATCTGGGGCTAAAATAGGTTAAATGACTTATGTAAGGCCACAGTAACCCTAAAAATGGAAGCACCTCCCATGTCATTGGTCCTGTTTCCAGCCCAGCCCTCATGACCAGGGAAGCAACTCCTATGGAGAAGAAAACTGTCAACCAGCTGTCATACACAAGGCAAGACAACCAGCCAGTAGGAAGCAGAAAGGCACTCTGAGAGATCTTGACCACTGTCTCCCGTCAGATCCTGATGGAGACATCCCAGATCCCTGAACCACAAAGCTAGTGCCCTCAGCTACCATCCTGGGAAACAACCCCCATGAGGATGTAACCTGGCACCTGCTCCTATAAGAACTATAGCCACAGCTGCTGAAGACCTGGAAAAGAGAGTTCTTACCATCAAAATCCTTGACACTGTCAAATACCAACTGTTGAATTGTTAAATTAAAAACTGATATCTTATTAGTGGAAATGACATTTAAGATGAGGCATTAACATCTGCTTTGCCCTTTACCCAAAGGACCATGGGATTTTTCCATATGATTTACAGTTGAAACCTTTCATATATGCTGTCTCTCCCATTAGATTACAAACTCCTTGAGAACAGGGACTATTTTACTTTTCTATCCCTAGCATTTAGCCTGGGTATATAAATCCTAGCAGTGCTTTGCACATAGTAAAGTATATAATAAATGCTTCATTCATTCATTCATGGCATGGGGTCCTACAATTAAGTACATATGTTATCTGATGATGTACATATCAGGATTAGAATTTAGGTTTTCATGACTCCACATCCTGCCTTAAGAATGAATGAGTTCTTGTCACTGGAGGTCTGCAAACAAAGAAAATTTAAATGACTGTTTGTCAGGTTTATTATCCCTGGGATCTTTTTTTTCTTTTTGAGAATGTATTTGACAACATGGTTAGTGAGGTCCTTACCAACTCTTGAATCCTATGAGTTGTATCTTAAGAGGTGTAGTAAGTGGCCTAAATTTACAGAATTAGGAAGTAAGTGGCCTAGTCAGGACTCAAACTCAAATCTTTTTACTTCAAGATTACTTAGTACTTACTGTTTCAGTAACTGAGACTATCAGTGACTTAATCCCAGCTGCTCTGAATGAGAATTTCCCTTTTTAGTTCTAGAATCATGTCTTTAGCTCTTCCCATGTTACCTTGACAACTATTCATGTCATTACTTAGAATAAATACCTAGTTCTGAATTCCTCAACTATAGAAGTCATAGTGAAACTCAGAAGCATATTAATTCAAAATTAAAAAAAAAACACATTCTCCCATTCCAGCACATCAGCAGAGAAATATTTCCTAATTCCTTTGACTCTGATTCTGATAAGAGGCTTAATTATGGTCAAAAATTAAAATACGCCTAACTCAGCAACAATTTTTAGGCTCGAACATACAAGGGATAAAGATGCCTGAAATGTACCCCAAATGTTAGGTTCCCTGGCAACCAAGAGAGCAGTCATTTAGCCATAGTATCTCTGGTAATTAGCAGCTAAGACAACAGCAGTTCTTTAGCTTTAGGCTCTAGCTTTGTTTATCCGCGGTTGAGAAAGGACATAACAGAAACAACACTGCTCATTTGCTACAAAGGAAGTCCACGGCAGGTGTTCACTTTCAAAATATAACTAGGGAAAACAAAAGAAATATATTAAATTATAATTATTTCTTGGATTTGAGCTCCTCACATGAAAGAGACCATGATTTCATCAAATGCTCTTGGTCCCTCAGTGAGTTCTTCTTCCTCTGATCTCATTGCATTTTCTATTCATCCTATGGAGAGCCATGCCTAATTAAAACCATGCCTGGTAGAAATCCAGTTTAGGGAAGAGCGATGGAGAAAGTGGTATCAGGATATAGACTTATATAGGCTGGTGCCTTCACTCCACAAAGGGACAATCCATCTTCCAAACAGTCCTGCAAAGGTGGTTGTGTGAAAGTACTACGCATTGGAGAGGAAGTATAGGGATACCTAGCTCAGTCATTTCTGAGTCTTTCCTCTTCCTCATCCCATCTAATATTTGAAGTTGTCAAGTTCTGACAGCTGTATTGACACAATGTCTTTAGCTCCCATATTCTTCTTCCCATTCACAGTACAGCTATACTAATTCATGCCTTCATTTCTTCTCATCTAGTATATTGCAAATCTCTCACTTGGCTTTGCTATTTCCAGTCTATACTTCCTGAGCAATCATTCTAATTTATAATTTGGGATTGTGACCCTGTAATTGTGCAATTTTTCTATTCCAAACTTTCAGCAGTTCTCCATTGCCAACTAAATAAAATACAAAGTGCTGACCCTGTCATTCAAGACTCTTACAACCTGCCTCCAATTTCCCTTTCTAGCCTTATATTGGACCCTTCCTAAAACTTCCATACTCTAGGAAAAGTAAACTACTCTGCCTCCAAACTCTCAAACTTTCCTGGTGCCAGGCCTCTGTTTACACTATTCCCATGGCTTAAATGCTCCCTGTCTTCCTGCTTGCCTGTCAAATTCCTACCAATCCATTAATGCTTAATTCAGATTTCACCTTTTCTATGAAATATTTCTTTATCCCCAGTGTTGGTAATGACCTTTCCCTTGGACTTTGCATAACACCTTTTTTTGAAGGGAGAGGACAGAATCTAAGCACTTTGGGGAAGGTTTTAGGTCTGATATTTTATTGTAGGAGAATCCTGGTTAGGCATCCCTCCCCTCTTCCATGCACATTAGCAAGTCTCACAATTTAGTGTTTTAGAGAGCTTTGCAGCAGTGAGAATGGGAGGCAAAATACTTGCCCAGAGAATCATACTGTATGTATTGGGAGAGGACTTGAACACAGATCTCCCTGACTTAGAAACCTGCTCTCTCACTTTCTACTATGCTATACTATCTAATAATCTTAGTGTGTAATATTATGGATTATAGTCACCTATGTTTATATCTCTTATCCTTTGCCTAGACTGTATGTTCCAACAGGGAGAAGATTATGTTTTATCTTTTTTTTTTTCTCCTCTAGTATCTGATATAGAACTCATGGTACACATGGTAAGTGCTTATTGAACTCTCATTGAGTGATTATTGCAAGTTCTGCTTCTTGGTTGATTCCATCTGAGAACCCCTCTTCTACCTTTGCTTATACCCTACACAGCTTCCCGAGTAGGAATCATCACTCACATGAGATTTCTCCTGGTATTTCGCATGGATGTCTCCTTTGTACTCACAGGCTTCATTTTATCAGCATGCCAGTATTTGTTTACTTTTTGTATCGTTGCCATTAGGTTGCGAGCCCTCTGAAACCAACATCTGCATCACATCACTTTATATCCTCAGGATCTGGTAAGGGTCCTACACATAGGAGGCACTGTTTTGGTCACTGTTTATTGAGAATAAAATGGCATTCCAGTAGGAGTTGAAGTCAATTAAAACAATCTATTACTTTTTTTAAAAAATAGTTTAAAATTTTCATAATAACTCTTGATTACTTTTTATCAACTATCTTATAAAATAGATAAATCCACTGGAGGAAGGTGAAAGGCACAATAAGTGTTTATATAGAGCCTCCTGTGTGCCAGGCACTGTGCTAAAGTCTATACAAATGTTATCTTATTTGATCTTCACAACAATACAGGGAAGCAGCTGTTATTATCCTTATTTTATAGTTGAAGAAACTGAGGCCATTAGATATTAAGTGGCTTACCCAGAGTTACACAGCCAAAAGCTGTCGGAGGTCAGTTCTGAGGTCAGGTCTTGACTCCACCCCAGCATTCTATCCACTGCATTACCTAGTTGCCTTGCAAGGACCACACAGTAAAACTTTGATGGCTCATGGAATTGGAGTGACCATATTGTCTGAAGGATTCTCAAAATTCCCTGTATAATATACCTTACAAGTGATTGTTTAGGCTATCTTTGGTTGAAGACCTCCAGCGACAGCAACTCATTCACTCCTGAGGCAAGCTATTGGACTTTTGGTAGCTTTAATTGGTAAACAACTTTTCCTCACATCAAGGTTCTAAATTCTCCTTTTTGTATTTTCTGCTCATTGCTCCTAGTTCTCCCCCTTAGGAATAATCAAAACAAATCGAATGCTTCTTCCATGTAACAGCTCTCGAAATACTTGCAGAGAGCAATCATATCGTTCTCCCTTCCTCTTTTCACACATGTTTTCTCCTCCCTCAGTGCTTATACCAAGGAAATCTGAGGTCCTTTGCCATACAGGCTGTGTCCACATCTTGTTGTTCAGTTGTGCCTGACTCTCCATGACCCTATTTGGGGTTTTCTTGGCAAAGATACTGGAGTAGTTTGTCATTTCCTTCTCTAGATCGTTTTACTCAGGGGGAAACTGAGGCAAACAGGGTTCGACTTGCCCAAGGTCACTCAGCTAGTAAGTCTGAAGCTGGATTTGAACTCAGGAAGATGTCTTCCTGACTCCAGGCCGGACACTCTATCCACTATGGCATCTAAATGACCATGTCCACTTTTAGAGACTCTAGCTTATCAATGTTCTTCATAGCGTATGTGCCTAGAACTGAGTCCGGTAGTTCAGATATGGTCTGACTAAGGCAAAGCCCTGTTGGAGATAGTAATAAAGTTAATGCCTTCCCTCTCAAACTCACTTGTAATGAACTGTTTGGGATTTATTTGTTTTTATTCATTTTATATTTATTCAGCATATACTTTTATATGTACTCATCTCTCCCACTCAAATGTGGGCTTCTTGACAGTAAGGATTATTTCATTCTTTGTATTTATATTTCCAGTGTCTAGCATAGTGTCTGTCACATAATAAGCATTTCTAATAAATTTTTGTTGATTGATTGATTGGAGAAAGTCATCCATTTGGTTGATTTTTCAAGTCGGCTTAAATCTGTCCAGGCAATTAGCTCTGAAATTGATGACTGGAATATGCATTATTGAGACTAGATCAATTAGTGGATGATTTAGACACATTATATGAAGAACCGCAATCTTCCTGAGGTATTATTTATACCAACTATACCAATTTTTGTGTGGATTTCTATTTACCTTGCCTTTATTTTGCTGACTACATGTACTTTCATGCTCCTAAATGTAAACTTCTTGAAGACAGAAGCGCTTGATTTTTGTTTTTGTATCCCCAGCACCTAATACCACACAGTAGGTGTTTAATACATGTTTCTTCAATTGAGATGTTGAAGCCTGTTTCTACTAGCCAGGCCTGAAACTGACATCCTAGGAGGAATTTCACACATTACAGATGAGCCCTCCTGAAAATTCTCCAGAGGTAAGTGCTAGTTTAATCCAGACAGCCTTGTGATTTGGGAACTATTCTTCTGGATAAGCATCACTGTGCTTGGATAATTGCTTTAGTCAGAAGCTAGACTAAAATTAAACACAGGCTAGTCTCATGAAGTGCATTCCAACAAATGAAAACCACAAATCAGCTCAAATACGGGTAAATACAATCAGCAACTTATCAAAAGAGGAGTGAAGTGACCAACATAGACAATGATTCATTCGAAGATAAATAAATAAAAAATCACACATAACAGCAAGAGGGTGGTTCCTTCCATAGTAGTCTGCCCTGGAATAGTCTGAGCCAACTAATTCATCACTAGTCAATCCACCCTTCACAAAAAGATCCATCAAAGACACCTAAAAGCCTAATCTCCCTATAAACTCACCAAGGCAATAAAGAATTCCCCTGATCAACTCCCTACATTAGCAATAGGATGGTTAGCATGAACTGGGAAATCGATGTAGCCTTTAGCTTCCTTTCCTCTGGGGTTTTTGCTTGAATCCCCCTCAGTTCTGTATTTTTTTTTAAATGAATCTATGAAGTAACTATTGATGGGGCCCTCTGGAATAGGCTGTTGAACTTAGTGACTGCTATTGTTAAAAGAGTTGGCACCATGAAATCCTAAGTACAAAACAGAACGCTGCCAGATGAGCTCAGAAGAAAGGACAGGTACAGAAACTGAATGATTTTCATTCCTCTTAGAATTTAGGTCTGGCAGTGAGGTGGGGTCAGGCCTGCAGTTAGGAAGATTCATCTCTCTGAGTTCTAATCTTGGCCTCAAATACTTACTAACTATGTGACCCTGGGCAAGTTACTTAACCCCATTTGCCTCAGTTTCCTCATCTGTTAAAGGAGATGGAGAAGGAAACGGCAAATCACTCTGATATCTTTGCCGAGAAAATCCCAAATGGGGTCACAAAGAGTTAGATGTGACTGAAACAGCTGAACAAAAATAATGACAACAAAGGCAAAGACATTTTCACTGGATCATGTGAAAACAGTGCTTATGAACTCTCCACATAACTTTGGTTTTATTATAGTTCTTTTAACCAGTCCTTTAGGCATCATCAAGAGACTTTTTGGTGTCACCTTGCCCCCCCTCTCTGCCCTCTTACCATAGAACTTCTGAATTTTCTTCTTAATATATGCTGCCCGGAGTCGGACACAGTACTCCAGATGCAGGGTGAAGAGGACAAAATATAATAAAATTATCACCCCTGGACATGTCCTGGACATTGCTTCATATTGTCATTATCCTTTGGAGGGTTAAGAAGTGGAGTGAGATTGCTTCTATTGTATTAGCCACCAAATAACCCATTCTCTCTTTAGGTCTAGGGACCCAAGGGTAGTCTGGGAATGACTTAATCAGCATGTATTTTTCACGTACCTTTTGATGTATGATTGTACTTGGTGTTGTGAGTAATGGAAATTATCCACAGTACAAATAGAGATGTTATCCCTGGCACCAAGGAGCCTACAAAAAATCCCAACTTTGAGAGACATACACATTTTTCTTATTTTGTATATATTTTATACTGACTTCTCTTTGAAAATGTTTCATTACCCTAGCAGAATGTATGCTCCTTGAGGGTAGGAATGATTTTAATTTTGCTTCTGTATTCTCAGCTTAGCACATAGTGGGTGTTTAATATTACTTTCTGATTGATTGATTAATATTTTTCTCTGATCAGGTAAATTCTAGAATATGAAAATCAGCTGTGGGCAGCACATTTTAGGAAGGATATTGATAAACTGGAGAGCATTCAGAAGAAAGCCACTAGGATGTGGAAGGGTCTTAATATCATCATATATGAGGATTGGGTGAAGAAACTGGAGATATGTAACCTGGAGAAGACACTTGGGATAGATATCATAGTTATCTTCAAATGGTAAAAGGGTTTATGAGGAATAGGGATTAGCTTTCTTCTGATTGGCCCCAGGTAGAGCAATAGATCTAAGTTGTAGGGAGACTGATTTACCATTGATGTAGGGACAAACAACAGAGCCATGCAAAAGTGGAATGGACTGCTTTGAGAGATAATGGGTTCTCTCTCTCACCATGGACAAAAGTGGGATGAACACTTGTTAGCCATGCTGAAAGAGGGATTCTTGTTCAGCAGTGAGTCAGACTTAGTCTCTGAGGGTCCTCTGAGGCCCAGAGGTGTTAAGTGACTTGCCTAAAGTCACACAATTTGTGCATAGCAGAGTCAAGATTCTTTTGTTTGTTTGTGTCGAGTGTCTGAGGTCAGATTTGAACTCAGGTCCTCCTGACTCCAGGGTAGGTGCTATACTCACTGTGCCACCTAGCTGCCCCAAGAGTCAAGATTCTTAACCAGGTCCTATGACTCCAAATTAATTGCCCATCATAACATAATATGTAATGATCCTTGTGTTCAGTTTCATTTGTTCTATCACCTAAGTATATATTTCTGGCATTAATTTGCAGTTAACTGGTGCTGTAAGTTTCCCTAGATCATTTCTTATTTACAAAGAAAAAAAATCACTTGAAGCATGACATTACATAGGAAAATTGACCCGTATGCACATATTTTGAGTCACTTATAAAACAATCATGCATATGAGTGAGAGTATGGCTTCATTACTTTTAGAGATCTCAGGGGTCTTTATTAACCAGAAAGCCCAGTCATGTATTTTGCTTAGGGGAAAAAAAAATCAGAATACTATAACCCCGCCCCTCCCAAAAAACCCACCAGAAAAATAAACACAAACAAACAAAACCCCCAGAGTTTGCTCTTGAAATTCTCACTGGCCCTGTTTACAATTACTAATGCTTTATATCTTTTTCCATCACTCCTTATCAATCAGACAAGAAAACAGTCACCTCTGGCAGAATCTATATATCTAAACCCTTGGACTATATGGAACTCTAGAATGAGAAACGGTCAGTTTAGCAACTCAAATACCATCTGCTTTCTAGGTCTACATCTACGTTTGCAATAATATGATGACCTATCAAGGTTGGGGAACCTGATTGATCATCTAAAAACTTCATATGAAGTTTGGATTCAGTCAGAGGGCTGCACTTGAGGACCTAGAAGGCCACATGAGGCTTCGAGGCCACAGATTCCCCTCCCCTGAGATAGTTCCTTAAGACAACTTATCAGACTGGATCTGTCTTCTTGGGGAGGCAGTAATGGAGCCATCTCCTGCTTTCTTTCACAGGTCCAGATGTCCTTGAAAATAGAACAGCACGTCATAATGGAATGGGAGACGGATTTGGAATCAGCAAGCTGACTTGGAGTCCTAGCTCTTCCATGTATTACTTATAGGACTTGGACAAGTCACTTAAACATTTTAGGCATTAATTTTCTCACCTTTGAATTAAGAGACTAAACTACAAGGCTTCGAAGGCCCTTTCCAGCTCTAAGTCTGCGATCTAAAGAAATAAAGAGGTAGATTGTTGAAATGTCTTTTTACCTACACAGCTTGATTTCTTTTAGGTCTTCCCTGATTTCTTTTGGACCCTGGAGCATTTAGGCACCAAGTGTTCACAGATGGAAAAACTCACAGGGCCATTTATAATAATTTCAGTGTCCTATTGTTTTCATTTTTCCTTCTCTTCACCTCTTCCAGTCTATGTTTAGGTCTTTATGTTTAAATAATCCTGAATGGTCAGAGAGGGGCCTCTTACTGCCAGGGCAAGAAGATTTCATGATTCAATAAGTTATCTCTAAATCAACACAATTTAGCTTGGGAGGAGAGCAATCTGGGAAGCTTTTCTTTTCAATCCTCTCATATGTTTTGTTTTAGCTTAATGTGTTTGTCTGGCTGCTTAGACACCATGGTGATGGGCGTCATAGAAATAAATAGAAATAGATGGAGAAAAGGAATTAAAAATTAAATCTTGAGAACAGGGGAAGATTCTCAAAGTGAGCTTTTTTTCCTTTTCTTTTTTTTTTAGATTAGTGAGAGAAAGGCTAAGGAAAAAATGGGGGGGGGTCTTTTTAGATGATAGATCAGCTGATTTTTTTTCTTCTAGCAACAGTGCTATGTTGACCCTGGTATAGGTATATTAGCTTGCCCAAATTATTTAACATTCGTTAACTAGAGAATAGCTCTTTATGCTGTAGTTTATGTTGTCATTTTTTTTCTTTCTCATCTCAGAGTGAAGATAGTACCAATGGATGTCCATACTGCAGAAAAAAGCTCAAATTTCAGTTTATTTTAGTTATACCTATTTATCAGAGGCAGTATGGTGTAACAGGATAGAGATCTGCCCTTGAAGCAAGAAAGGCCTGGGTTCAAATCCTCCCCTCCCTCTCCTAAATACACATACTGGCTGTGTGACACTGGATAAATCACTTATCCTCTCAGGGCTTTAGGTAACTCTCTAAGATAATAAATTACAGAGAAGCTTCTACCCTGCATTACAGAGGGAGTTTCCTCATACATGGGTTCTCTATACCAATGAAAGCACAAGTCTAGTCTCTATTCTTATGCCTGCTTATCTCTATGTCTGCTATATGGCTCAGTGGATAGAGCACCAAGCCTGAGTTCAAATCCAGACATTTACTAGCTGTGTGACCCTGGGCAAGTCACTTAATCCTGTTTGCCTCAGTTTCCTAATCTGTCAAATGAACTGGAGAAGGAAATGGTAAACCACTAGAGTATCTTTGCCCAGAAAACACCAAATAGTGTATAAAGGGTCAGTCATTACTGAAACAACTGAAAATTTGGTCAAAGAGAAAGAAAAATTGAAAGAATTGGATTTTCCTCTCCATAGTAAGCCTGAAAAAGATCCTTTATGGCTAAAACATGAAAACTATTGTTCAGACCAGAGCATCAGAGAATGTGAAAGACACTTTAGCAGAGACAAGAACACTGGATTTGGAATCAAAAAACCTTGAAGGAAAATCCTGTATGATTTTGGACAGCAGATTCACTATGTCTGGGGCTCAGTTGCTTCATCTTTAAATTGAGGATGGTAGAATTAATGACCTTAAGGAGTCTTCCAACTCTACATGCCATGCATGATCCTATCACCATTTGATCATCTAGCACAATTTATTTCATCCGGGGATGAAGGAGCCGTTAGACTATGAAACATATCTTTTCTTTTTGTTATTCATCCTTCCTTCTCAAAGAGAATCAATGACATCACAAGGGTGATGTCTCGACTTGGGCATGAATTGGATTTAAGTGAGGCAGAGCTGTGCAAAGTCATTAGCCTCACTCTCTCTTTTCCAGAGTCATCAAAGTCCAATCGTAAGACAAAAGGGAAGATGATGTGATGCCCCAGGATGCAGTGGGTGACCCTGGCCTCTCTAAATTAAGATCTTTTCCAGTAACAAGGACCCATTTCAGTGCTATGAGGCTCAGGCTAGAAAAGACAAGGCGAGCAGACATCTATTAAGCATTTATTATATACTTTGCTATTAAGTACTTTTCTAAGTCCTGAGGATATAAATACAAACAAAAAGAAAGACAGTCCCTGCTTCAAGGGGCTTACATTTTAATGGGGTAAGAAAATATACAAAAGGAAGCTGAAAAGCATGTGGGGAGTTAGTAAGACTCACCTCTTACAGCTGTGATTTTCTCAATGGCATAGGACCTTATGTTATTCTGTGAATATTTACATCTTTTCTTAGGGGAAAATAACTACACAGAGCATGGAAATTAGGTGTAGTCCTTAACCTGAGTTCTCCTTGCAAGAGTAGGGATCTTATTCCTGGGAGGCTACATTTAATTCAAAATCCACCACTCTGTATAAGTAGCTTAGATCGAGCTTTTCTTCATAGCTCTTCTCATACCTCTTGAATTTCATGTCACTATATTTCTTAATTTTTTTTGTTAAAAAAAGCAAACAACTTTGACTGTTCTGCTTTAGTTTTACACACAAACTCCAATTCCCAAATAACATTGCTTCTAATCGAAATTGAATCCTGGGTATGGGAGCTGAGAGCAACATAATGGAATGTCAGAAAAGGCTCTTCTTTGTTTGGGCTGATGCCTTTAGCCCTAGGGTGGAAACAGCTTTTCTTCCTCCTTAGAGGAAGAGAATGTTCAGTCATACAGATGCCTGGTACTAATGTCCAAGAGGAGATTAAATGCACAATAACATTATTTTGCATCTTCTAATGAGCATAGGCTATTTTCTAAACATAGGGAGCCCTCTTTAAGATGAGAAGGAAGAAATTCACTTTAGCTAGCTCAATAAATCAACCAATCAACAAGGATTTAATGAGTACTTATATGCTCATCCTCTTGGTAGCTGACAAAGCCCTCTGGGAAGTTCAAAAAAAAATACCAGACAGATTTTCTATCCCCAAAGATCTTATAGACTAGTCGAGGAGACAAAACTAAAATATATAAAAAGTAGTGGATTATTAAATATTAACCTATATTGTGATAGGCAGCTTAGGGACATAGTGAATAGAAAGTGTAGTTTTAGAATCCAAAAGACCTGGGTTTAAGTAATGATTCTAACATGACTTGTGGTATAGCTATATATGGACAAATCACTTAACTTTTCAATGCCCTGGGAAAATCTTTAAGATTATAAATTACAGACAAGTTGCTAATCTGCATCAGTGGAGAGAGTTTCCACACTGGGAGTTTCCCATACTGATGAAATCATTAGTCTAGACTGCCCCATCCCATATACACAAACACATACACACACAGATATAAATATACATATGTTTGTATGTGTGTAACATATATGGGTGCATTTGTGTATATATGTGTATATGTGTGTATATATGCATATGCATATGTACATATGACATGTGGCTGACTAAAATTAAAAGAGGAATTCAGAGAAAAGAGAGATTACTTTTGGCAGAAACAGTCGGGGTGTGAAGTGATGAGGACCTGCTCTAGAGGAGTGGCAATGTCAGCAGAGTAGGGGGTGTATTTGAGGCATGTTGCAAAGATGAAATTGACAGGCCTTGACAACAGATTGAATATGAGAAGTGAGAGATAGTGAAGCGTCAAAGATGACTCCTAGGTTGTGAGCCTGAGGGACCAGGAGGATGTTATTGCCCTTAACAATAATGGAAGTTAGGAAATGAGGAATTTTTAGGGGGAAAGATGATGAGTTTCATTTTGGACATATTCAGTGTAAGATGTCTATTGGGCATTCAGTTTAAGATGTCTGAAATGCCGTTGGAGGTGTAAAATTGGAAGCCAGCAGAAAAGTTGGGGCTGAAGAAGTAGATTTGAGAATTATCAATATAGAAATGGTAATTAAATCCTGATTAGAAGTATTACAGAGGAAAAAAAAAGAAGGCTGAGGCAAGAACCCTGTAGGATGCCATCATCCCAGTCCCCCAGGCTTGCAATCTAGGTGTTATCCTCAACTCCTCACTGTCTCTCCCTCCTCACAGCCAATCCATTGCCAAAGCCCTCGTCCCCTCACACCTGTGCTATTGCAATAGGCCATTGGTGGGTCTGCCTGCCTCGAGTCTCTCCCCACTCCAATCCATCCTCCATTCCATTACCAAAATGATTTTCCTAAAGCTAACATGGACTTGGGAGAGAGACTAGACTTATGATTTCACTGGCATAGGGAACTCTCCAATTAAGAAAGCTCACTCTACCAGTGTAGGCCAGCAATTTCTCTGTAGCTTATTGCCTTAGAAAGTTAGAAGGAGCACTGAGAGATTAGGTGAATTGCCCAGGGTCAGCCTATATGCCTCAGAGATGGGGTTGGAGCCAGGGTATTCCTGGCTCCCAGGCTCATTCTCTGTCAATTGTCATACTGCCTTTCATCATGAACTAAGATGAATCAAAAAAGGTAGACTTAGTCCTCCAAGACTTTCGCCTGATCAGGCCACACATGGAGGACTGCATTAAACTGATAAGTTTCAGTGTGTCCAGAGAAAAGAGATCAGAATGGCAAGGGAAATGAACACCATGGCATATAAGGATTATTTAAAGGAACTAGAGATGTTTACAATAGAGAAGAGAAGCTTGGGAGGGGTGGACTCCATGATATCTATTTTCAAGTGTCTGAAGCACTGTCAAGCAGAATAAGATTTAAATAATTTCAATATTTTTAGCTTGGTACCAGAAGACAGAACTAGGAAGCATGACTGGAACTGGCAAAGCTGCAAATTGGGATTCAGTGTAAGGCAAACCTTCCTGAAAATGAGAACGAAAGAATGAGAACAAGGGGAGGTTGTGAGTTTCACTTCACTAGAGATCTGTAAGAAAGGCTGGGTGCCTTATAGCAACATCTACTGTCTATATGTCACTTTTAGAGTTGCAAAGTGTTTTTATGTATCATTTTATCCCTATGAAACCTTGTGTAGTAGTTATTATTTCCATTTGGCAGATGAGAAAATTGAGTCTGAGTAAGGTTAAATGACTTATCCAATGCCATATAGCTAATAAATATTTGAGGAAAAATTGGAAGCTATGTTTTCCTGTCTTCAAGGATACTGTTCTGTTCACTACACCACGCTTCTTATTTGATAAAGATGTTACAGAATGGATTCTTGCTTGATCAGCATTGGATTGGACGTGATAATGGGATGCACATGGGGCCTGGAGTCAGGAAGATCTGGGTTCAAATCCAGCCTCAGATACTCCAAGCTGTGTTATTCTGGGCAAATCACTTAACCTCTCTCTGCCTCAGTTTCCTTAACTGTAAAATGAGGATTAAAATAGCACCTACCTTCTAGAGTTTCTCTGAGGAGCAAATAAGATAATATTTTGAAGTGCCAAGCACAGTGCTTAGCGTATGATAGGTGCTATATAAATGCTAGCTATTTATTACTATCATTATTATATATTTCTAAGATCCTAAGTTCCTAGCTTTTGTCACTAGATAGTAAGAATACATCACCTGTTTTAAATGAGTTTGAAGCATTCCAACTTAAATAAATTACGAGTTATGGTACTGAAAGAATTTATAGATATGAATAGACATCAGCATTTTTTGAGGAATCCTAAAGAATAAGGGATCAGAAGATAGGAAATAGGAAAATGTTTTCCTAATTTTTAAGAAGACCTAATTAGGTAGATTTAGAGACTAGACTTGAAAGCTAGATATTGGTCTCCACTAAAACTCTAGAACAGTTTTGGTACAACTAAGTCTTCCATTTTCAAAATCTTTATGTTAATGTTAACTCTTCCTTTCTTCCTTACCCATCCTATTCAGGAACATGGCGGATACTGTGAATAGTCCATAGGTTTATTCGATGGTCAGGGTCCCATTCCCCGTCATGGGCATCAATTCTTGTGTATACCGCCCTACACCAAAAGAACTTCCAACCTCTATGTGCTTCTTTGTGATTCTCAAAGAAGTTGGCTGCTGTTGACCCTTAATCTTTGTTCTTCTAAACAGTGTAAATATTCTTGGTTTTCTAGGGCCCTTCCATTTAGGAAAGGCCTCAGAGGTTATCTAGTCTAACTATTTTATTTTTACAGATTAGGAAACCGAGATCCATAAAGGTCAAGTGACTTACCCAAGGTCACACAAGCTCTGACACTTGTCAGAGGTAGGATCGGCTCAACCTCCATCTTACATTTCCCCACCTTGTCCCTTTTACCTTCCTGTGTTTCTTTTAAGGTTCTTATAAGGGCTTGAATCAGAATAAGATAAATTCATTAAATCGGTATAGAAGAAATTAATCAAATCAAGTTATTATCAATGAAACCAATCTGTGCATTCCTCATTCTGAAATCTTTCAGGGCTTGCATTTACCTTGTATGGGCAAGTAAGTCAGAAGACTGGAAGTCCCATGATTGGCACTGTCACTCCTGTTAGGGCACTGGCAAAGACAATGTTCTAGGACTCTTTGTTCACTACAAAACCACCAAGGTAAATAAACCATCGATAAGATACAGGAACTCCATGTCCTCTGTTCTTCCCTCCCCCGATTGACTTTGGCTGTGGAAGCAGGATGGTATTTTGAGAAGGCTTTCAGGCAGCCTTGTCTCCACTTCATAATCTCTAGAATTATCTAATGCTTACATTTAAACTCCTTCTCTGTCCCTGTAATATTAGGTAGGTCCAAGTGAGTTTCATCATTCCCGACTGTTCCCTTTCCCATGAGACACAAACTATTTGGCTATCACAGTCCCTGCCAAGTCAACTCCAGAAAGAAAAGACACTGCCTCATGCAAGCAGGTCCTATTTCACCAATTTTAATCCCCACTTTCTAATCCTTCTAAGCCTTCCCATCCCGGCCTTCCTCTGTCAATCTCAGAGCCATGTACATTTCTCAACCCTACTCATTCCCAGTGCTTTGTGAGAGTGAGATGTGGCTGCTAACCATATCCATTTAGTCATCAAGCCTCGTAGATTCTACTTCAGAAGTATCTTTTCTATCCATTCCTATCTCTTGATTATCTCTGCCATCAGCCTGGTACAGGCCCTTCTTACCACCCACTTAGATTATTATAATAGTTTTCTAATGGATCTTCCTCCTCTCCAATCCATCATACTGCTGCCAGATTAATTTTCATTATGTATAGATCTAGTCAAATCCTTGCTCAAAATCATTGTTACAATAATTTAGTTCACATTTATGAAGTTTCACTTTATAATTTAATATAATATAATATAATTTAATAAAATATAATATAATATATTAACTCTATAATTTAAAGCCTTAGAGAGTTATCTAGAGCATTGACGGGTTAAGTGACTTGCCCAGGTCCCATTGTATGTCAGCAGTGGGACATAAATCCGGGTCTTCTTTATAAGCCTTTCTTACAGATCTCTGGTGAAAAATGAAACTCACAACCTCCCCTTGTTCTTTCCTTCTCATTTTTAGGAAGGTATTCCTTACACTGAATCCCAATTTGCAGCTTTGCCAGTTCTAGTCATGGTTCCTAGTTCTGTCTTCTGGTACCAAGCTAAAAATATTGAAATTATTTAATTTATATAGTTCACATTGCTCATAATAACCCTGTGTTGTAGATAGTATAAGTATTATGTAAGGAGCTTGGTGGAGTAACAGATAGAATGTAGGACCTGGAGTCAGGAAGACCTGAATTCAAATCCTGTCTCAGACCCTCTCTAGTTCCATGACTGGACAAATCTCTTAATTTCTCTTATCTTCAGTTTCGTCATCCACAAAACGGGGTATAATAATAGCCCCTAACCCACCATGTTGTTGTGAAGATGATAAATGAAATAACGTATGTGAATCACTTTGTGAATCTTTTAAAGCATTATGTCAATGGTCACAGTTTATTAATGTCAAAGCCAGCATTCAAACCTCATGAATCCTGTCTCATAAATCAGAACCTAATACCCTTTGCACTATACAATGGTGTTTTTCTAGTGGTAGGCTCACTATTACCTAGTAAGTATAGTTTGAGCCCCTTTACTTGTTCAAGGTCCTCCATAACATAAACATTATCTGATACTACTCATCTCCATATATTCTATGGTCTAACCAACTTGGATCACTTGCCATCCGTCCCTGTACATGCCACTGTACTTTTCTTCTTTCCCAGTCCTGTTCCTTTGACCATGTCGATCTCTATGCCTTCGATGTCCGCTCCTTTTGTTTGCTTCCCAATTCATAAAGAATGGACTCATGATTTCATTCACTTAGGGAACTTCCAGGTAAGGAACTGGCTCCTAACCCATGTAGGCTGGTACCTTTTGTGTAATTTAAAGCCTTAGAGAGTTATCTAGAGCATTGATGGGTTAAGTGACTTGCCCAGGTCCCATTGTATGTCAGCAGTGGGACACAAATCCAGGTCTTCCTTGCTTCAAGGCAGCCTTTTTTAGCCACTATACCAAGCTGCTTCTTTTAAACATTCATTAAAGGCCAGAACTAAAAATAAAATAGAAAGGAAACAGAAAATATTTCTTAAGCACCTGTGTGCCCAACCTTGCATTAAAAATATAGAAAACATAAAGGAAAGTAAAACTGTCCCTGCTCTCATGGAGCTCACATTCTAATTAGAGACAAAACATATAGGTTCAATAAAAGAGTAGATAAAAATTCCCAGTGGTCATTAGGGTGGAGCAGCAAGGTGGAGGACAAAACCCAGGAAGACTTACTTAGAGTGCATAGGAAGTCAGATGTCAAAATTCAAGAGTCCTGAAGAACAGCAGCAAGGCAGATGATAAGACTGATGACATCGAATTGTTTGGTGAGAGTTGAGGGCTCTACTTCAAGTGCTCCTTCCTCCATGAAGCTTCCCTGATCACCTGAGTCTACAATGATCTGTCCCTAGTAAGAACTTACATAGCATTTTGTTTGTCCCTTTCTGGTGTACTTATCCTACATTATTTTATACTATGGCTACTTTTTTTTTTAATGTGTCATATCCACCTATCAAACTGTACAGAGGCTTGGCTTTTCCTTCAGTGTTTGCTATGGTGTGCTGCACAAAGTGAATGCTTTAAGTGCTCATTGAGTTGAACTGACAAGGGAGTGGCCCCTTAACATGGATATGTGGAGAATTGCAATGTAAAGGGGTGGGCTGCACTTATTTTCTTTGGTCACGAATATCAGAACTCAGAGTATTGGATAGAAATTGCAGAGAGACAAGTTTAGCCTTGATGTCAGCAAAAACTCTCACACCTAGGACTATCCCCAAATTGAATGAGTTGCATTGAGAAGTAGTGGGCCCTTTTTTTCTCACTGGAGGTCTTGGAGCAAAGAGTAGTTGACCTCTTATAGGATAATCATAGAGGGGAATCTTATTCACAGATGGATTCACATAAAGGGGTCTTTATGACCTCTTAGATCCTTTCAGTTTCTGAGATTCTATAATTCATATTCGAATGACACACCCTCAAGTGTAAGATTGTTGTATAATAAAGCCCTTACATCACACAGCATCTTTGAAAGATGTTAGTCCTACCCTTTAGCGCTAGGATTATGAAGGAGGTCTACTTCATTTTATAAAATAATATATGCTTATCCTTTGTATTATTATTGTCATTCAGTTATTTGTCAATCATATCTGACTCTTTGTTAACCCATTTAGGATTTTCTTGGCAAAGATACCGGAGTGGTGTGCCATTTCCTTCATGTACATGCCACTACACTTTTTTTTTACAGATGAGAAAACTGAGGCAAACAGTCACATGGCTATTAAGTGTCTGAGATCAGATTTGAATTCAGGAAGATGAGTTTCCCTGACTCCAGGCCCAGAACTTTTTCCACTCTGACACCTAGCTGCCCATCTTTTGTATTGATTGATTATAAATGAGTAATATTTGTGTAGTACAATAAGAAACCCAAGTAAATAATAATGAAGATTTATATAATGCGTTAAGGTTTACAAAGTATTTCACAATCATCTCATTTGATCAGTGTAAGTGAGGCAGTTAGTTTACCCATTTTACAGATAAGAGCACTGTAGCAAAATGAGGTTTAAGGACTTGAACAAAGTCACATATCCAGTATGTGACTGAAGTGAAGTTCTAACCCACATCTTCTGGACTCCAGTTCTAACACTATCCACTATGCCGCATTGCTTCTAAATAAAGTTCATGGTACATTTAATAATCTGTTATGGTTAAACATGGTTAAACTATCATCAGCAATAGTGTATTTATATCAAGCAGAATAAAGCACATTAGAGATACAATAACTGTTAAGATACATCGTCATTCTTATTTCATGGAGCCACAGGGATGAGAGGGACATTAATTTTATTTAGAGTCAGGGGATTTGTGCTGAAATCTCTTTACTACAATCTGCATTACTGTCATAAAATCACTTCAACTTTCTGGACCTCAGTCTACCAATTTGTAGAATGGAGTTGGACTGAGATCTAAGGTCCCTTAAAGCTGTAAATTTAACATCCTGTGATCACATGGTCACTTCATTTTATGGATGAGATAACTGGGGTCCAGAGAGGTGAGATGCCTTATAAATGGCCATCTAACTAATTAGTAGCTGAGTTGGTCCAAGGATGCAGCCAGGTTACCTCACTCTTCAATCTCATGTTCTTTCCTCTACAGCAGGCTAGTTTTCATTGTTTTAATTCCAATGCTGAACATTCTTATGCTTTCGATTCTATTTTTAATGCTGGTGTTGAGAGGAACGAGTAATAAATTCATAGGCTTACGGGAGTTTTTAGTGTACATAGCCATTGTCCATGAGGTGAGTACAATTTTACTGAGGTCTGGTACCTTTCTACACCCCTGCCCCTCCACTCCTACCCCTTGAAGTATACGGTGAAAGAAATAAAACCAATATCCTTATCACCGGGTCAGCCCAAATCATCCCAGGCTCCAGTTATTAGCTTTAGCAACTCCCCACCTCGTGCTTACTTCATGTTTTAAACTTGTTAGGCAAAACATGTCTTCTTCCTTTCCTCTGGATAAATCATCCTGCATTTAGAGACGACATTAGTGGCGATAATACTTGGGATGCAGAAGCAATGCTTGGCCTGCTGGTTTTATGAGTGCCCAGAATGCTCTGTCTCTCTGAAGGACCCCATGTGTGAGCCCTGGGAACCAAATGGAATGTTTAGATACGCCTGTATAGGCACTGAATTATTATTATTATTTTTTACTGTTTAACATATAAAAGCAATTCTATTAAATTGAAATTAAATGCATTGTTATAGGGAGTTGATGACATCTCATTTAAAGTATTGCTGTGAAGCCTTTACAGAGCACTGAGCTGCAACCACTAGCTTGCGTCGGGAAAGCCACCTCCAGGATGACACTTGCTTAGCAACTAATTAAACTAAAAAGATAGATGAGAGCTTTTTAAATTTTTCATTGAAACGCTTCCCAATATAATCGTTGTCATTGCTCTAACGAAATACACCACAGACACATAGCCTTTTTAACTTTTTAAAAAGAAAAGTTATTGGCAGACATAATTTTAAAAATAAAGTGGTCTGCTATGGATAGAGTGGAGGGAATATACTATTTGTTTTATTGCACAAATGTAGCCCTCATTGTTATAGTGATTAAATAATATTTTGGTGTGATTTTAAAAGTTTGATGAATTATTAATTTATTCATGTCAGTCATTCTATCCTAATGTGATTTAGCATTTTTAAAGAGGTTTAATTTATGATGCACTTGCCAGCTATAATTAACAGACCCCCTTTCTCTCTAACTTAACATTTTAAGTTGGATAGAATTAAAATTGGAGAGATTCTAAATCTCAGTGAGTTATTTTCTGGTGTTCTGTTTTCCATCAGTGTAGCTCAGAATTTCACTCAGGCCATTGTTTCTTTTCAGAAAGAACATAATCTAAAGGCAATAGCTTGTCTACTTCCTCATAATGTGACCTTGAACTAGTCTCTTGACCTTTTGGGGATTCGGTTTCATCAGCTCTAACATGGGGATAATAATTCTACACTGCCTATCAGGATTGCTAGGGGGTAATAACTAATTTATGATCCCACATTCAGGATGTCTCAGGCTCTATCTGTGCAACATCAAAACTTCTGGATGAAAAGTGGAAAATCTTGTCAATCATTGGGGACTTTAGTTGATCTGATGCCAAGAAATCTAGTAATGCTGGAACACAGAAGTGATTGCCTGAAGTTTTTGCTGCTTATGAATGTAAGAAGAATAAAATGGCAAAGAATAAAGTGCTTAAAAAACCACTAAGTATTGGAATTCAGTTACAAAGATGCCTCTATTAGGAAAACACACACACACACACACATAAATAGTAAATGCCCCAAACCATCTATCCATTAAAATAATACAAGTTTTATCTCCTAAAGTTTAATCTCCTAAAACTAAATTAATTTCTTAATACTCAGACTCTATTCAATGGAAAAGTAAAGTCTCTGGGGCTTCCCACAGTCACATATTGAAAATATCTCGCTAGATTGATCCAGTTGACAAGCTAACTTGCCCCAGATTCTGGGACAACCTGAACTTCTCTGAGAGCTGAAAGCTTCATTTCCTCTGTATTCGCAGCGCACAAACTGCTCGTATGGCGAGGAGATAACTTCTTTCAAAGCTGAGAATGTACAACAGCAAGTTAAATATTAAATGATATTTAAATTAGAACATAAATATAGCTATGCATAATTCAGCACCAAGATGAAGGCTGATATTCAGATCAGACAGAAGGTCATTGCCCCTTGGTGATAGCCCTCTGAAGTCCTGGCAATATCAATTCTTTTGGAATGAAGACAGCCCTTGTGAAGAAGCAATTTGCATCCTGGATAGGGAAAAGGGAGACAGCCTCAATTTTTGGCTTAAGCGCATTGCCGTGGGTTTGACTCTTTCCTACATTATAGGTGGTGATTAACCTTCCTGGTTGGCCACATGCATATTCAGAGGCTGATATTTACGGGAATTTCCCTTAGCAAAGAGCTGACAAAAGTCTATCCCAGTTGGCTACAATAGCATGACCCCCCTCCCCCCACTGAGCTGCCAAATGGAAATAGATCAGGAGGTTTACTTGCTCTTATCTGACCTATCAGTATTTCATTATGCCTTCATCTACTGGAGAGCAGAGCCCTCATCCAATGAATCGCCAGCCCTGGAGTTGGGCATGTTGACGCTGGGGGGAAGGAGTCAACATAGGCAGGCTTTATGGCTCGGTGCACGGTTTCTTGCTCCTTTCCCAATGTATCCTCAGTGTACATTTTTTTCCTTTTTTTCCTGCACTCCTGCCTGATTAATTTTGATGGACTTATTCTTCTGAGCCCAGTGCCCTTCTGGTCAACAGCGGTGCCTAGAATGGTTGAGAAGGGCATTGGCAAGCTCTTTGTTACTTCACCAGATTCACCTTCAGTACCTGAGATTAGCTTCTTTTGTCAGCAGAGTGCCTTCTTTTTGTTATGTTGTTTTGATGCGTACAACTATAGCAACAGGAGCTTCTGATGATGCAGGTGGGCAACTCGACTAGTCTTAGAGAATTACTTTGGACACGGGGAGTTTAAGTGATTTACTTGTCAGTGGTTAGAGTGTTAGTATGACTGAGAGGCAAGAATTGACCCAGATCTTTCTGACTCACTATGAGGTAACCCAGGTAAAGCAATTGATAAACTTTAAAGGCCTATATAAATATCTGAGGGGAGTAGATAGCACAGTGGATAAAATGTTGGGCTTGGAGTCAGGAAGACTTGTGTTTGAAT
Organism: Phalanger gymnotis; assembly: GCA_028646595.1. Taxonomy (NCBI): domain Eukaryota; kingdom Metazoa; phylum Chordata; class Mammalia; order Diprotodontia; family Phalangeridae; genus Phalanger; species Phalanger gymnotis. The sequence goes on from CM053622.1 coordinate 110,017,872, forward strand.
ATGTTCCCTGACACTTCCTAGCTGTATTACCCTGGACAAGTCATTTAACTTGTCTACAATTTCCTCAACTGTAAAATGGGGATAGTAATAGCACCTACCTCCCAGGGTTGTTGTGAGAATCAAATGAAATAATATTTAAAAATTGCTTAGCCCCGTCCTTGGCACATAATAAGCCCTTAATAAATGATCGGTTCTTTCCCCTCCCCTTCTCCATACTCCAACCAGTGGAAGTGTGCTATCAAAAAAATTAAAATGTCATAGTGTTAAATATGTTCTTATTGAACTAATTTGCTCTTTCTGACAGTGGTAGAAATGTCAAGCCCAAAAATGATGATAATAAGCTTCATTGTCATTTATTTGATACTTTAAAGTCTGAGAAGGAGTTCAATGTCTTATCACTTAAACCTCGCAACTACCCTGTAAGTTAGGCACTTTAGTATTATGATTATTCACATTTTCATTTTCATTATTTCCATTATTAGTATTCCCATTTTATAGATGGGAAACTGCGTCCCAGAGTGGTTGATTTAACCATGTTCACACATCTAGTAAGAATCAGACGTAGGCTTTCAACCCAGTTCTTTCTGACTCCATATCCAGCACTATCTTTGCTATTCAATCCACAAGTATCTGAATCACTAGTCAGAATACCAAAAAGGAAGTAATACTTCATTATGACTCCTAAGAAAATCCATTCCCATGTCATCATCATTACCACCACCACTACCATCATCATCACTACAATTTTTATAAGTATGCCAAAAATCTTAGTGCCATTTTAAGCTTTAATAACTCAGTGTACTACACGAAGACTTTTGGGACACCCTATATAGGGTTTTAAATTTTGCCCCCATAACAATTTATTGAGCTAGCTACTATCGTTATCCTTATTTTACAGATCTTGCATCTGAGGCTAAGAGAGGAGAAGTGACTTGGCCAGAATCACACAGCTACAAAGAATCTAAGGCAGGATTCAAATTCAAGTCTTTCTGTCTTAAAGACCAGTATCTAACACCACCCCATCTAGCTCCCTCTCTAGGCTTGCCCATCCATCTCTGTGTGTTTGGAGTTTATTTTTTCCCTCTCTCTTTACCACTGCTGTAGCCACTGTGACTCAGTTATTCCCGAATGGTAAAGATGGGAGGGGGGTGAGTCATTCCTTCCCTTCTCCTTTTCCCTCAGAGATGTGAGGTATTTGCTAACTGCCAAATACAAAGAGGCTAGAAATTTTGGAGATCCTTTCAAACTGACAGTATATTCTCAAGAGCAAATGTGTGCCCACTGATTTGCTGTCACTCTCTCTAATTGGAGAATTGATTAAAGAGGCAGGGCCAATTAAATCACTCACTTCCCACCACAGCTTATCCAAATTTTCCAACAGTGAAGTACGGGCCAAATTCCATTACAGTGGATACCATCACAATGGAAAAAAAGTGTCTCTATAATGAAAAAATATTTTCAAGCCCCAACAAATGGCCTACTTATTTGACCAAATACCACTGTAATCTGAGAGAGAGACAGAGACAGAGACAGAGACAGAGACAGAGACAGACAGAGACAGAGAGAATAAGAAAATACCTGTTTTTATTTGCTGGAAGGCAATTTGACTTGTAAAGCTGTCTCAGAAATCAGAGCTGAAAACCCTGTATTTCTGTAAAGAGCAATTAAGCCTTTGACCAATGGGGTGATCTGCCCTTTTCTTTTGGGGAAAGGAGACAGTGGTGACATGGGAAATAACCTTAGTCTATCACTTCTGGGAATTCTGCCTAACGACCTGACATTATGAGAACTGCCTGACTTGTGCTTTTTGCTTGTTTGTTTAGTTCAATACCACTTCTATATTATATGAATTTCAGTACAGGGAAATGCCATAAATGTCTTTCAGGTAAGTAATAACATAAGAATTGAAATGTGGTCCATAGTGATGGCCCATAGAGATAAGTATGAATTTATTGAAAGACCTGTTTATCCTCCAAAACAAGAACATTAAAAACAATTAGCCCCCTCTCCCCACCCCCCCAAAAAAAAACTCTATACACACTGACATCACTACCATTTTCTAGATTTCTTTAGTACTTCTTTATGGATTTAAGAATTGATATTTTTAAAGCTTAGCTCTAATCATCTCACTCTTTTGCTTAAGAAGTTTCAGTGACTATTGAATCTAAAATAAAATACAAACTCCTCTGTTTAGCATTTTTAAAGCCCTTCATAATCTGGCTCAAAACTATGGTGGTGGGATTTAGCCGGTTCACACTGGTTAGGTAGAACCATTACCTAATTTTAGGTTTGTTGTTAGCGGGGTTAGGGCCTGCACCTGTTGCATTGGCGGTGGGGGAGGTGCCTCAGTTTGGTTCTATGGAGAACCAGTAGTTAATTCACTTGAATCCCACTGCTCCTTATTACCCATAATTCCCTGTCATCCACACTCCATTCCAGCCCAACTGACCTACTTATTGCTTCCTATTCCCAACATTTCAGCTCCTATTCTTATCATTAGTACCTTTGCCCAGACCATATGATATACACATCTCCTTACTCACCTCCACTTCTCAAAATCACTCGCTTTCTCTGAGACTCACACCATGCTTGTCTCCAAATGACTTTACACTAGTTCTAAAAATCCTATCAAGAGGTGAATATTGGCCACTACTAGGGAGAGTCAAAAAGGACATTATCACAGGCTAGGAAGGCAAAACCCAAATTGCAATTTCACAGATATTTCATCCCATGACAGCTTCTTTGGAATGCTTGTAGCCTCCCAAGGTCATGATTTTTGAGGGGACAAGATTCATTTGCATGTCTATGCTATTTATTTAAGAGGATTGGTCTCATTGCTTTACAAATACACCTTATCTAACAATTTCTTAATAAAAGAAGATACAGTCAATAGACTATCTGTTTTGTCCAGATAATGTCAAATGACCAGCTTGGCTGATTGTCTCCTTTCTTCTCCTCCCCACTTCACCATTGAATGGAACAGTTAATTTTGAAATGTCTTGGTAAAGTCTAACATTGAAGCAGAATAGTTGCTCAGGAAAAGTTTAATTTAAATGGTATGTACATCCTACACAGGGAATGAAAATTAAAAAAAAAGTGATCTAAGACCCCACCTTAGAGCCAGATAACAATAATGTTCATGTATTCACATATGTCTCTATGTTGACATATCAGTGGGCTCACATTTTCCCTCTGACAAATGCTTGTAGAATGGCTGGTTCATTATTGTTGACATATCACTTTGCTTCAGTGACAAAGATGTGGCAAATTCTGACTAAACCAAAATATTAACTCATGTCTTTATGTTGGGCATATCCTAGGAGACCTCCTCAGATGACACATTTGCTTCCACTGTCGATATGATATTGGCATATCTCCTGGCCTCTATAAATGGAGTCTTTGTCATCCTAGGGTCATTACCCACCAACAGTACAAGCCAAGGTTAATCGGGCTACCCTGACATTTAATATTTACCATTGTGGGAAATGCTGACTCCATCTGACCTGTGGTCTTTGCTGAAAACTGCCTGGGAGAAACCCCAACATAACAAGTCTGTCTGGTGCTGAGCATAAAGGCAGCAGTGTGTTTAGTATCTAGAGCAAAGAGAAAGGTACCTTTTTTTCTTCTTCTGTTTTTTAAGAGATTGTAATGTTTGTGTTCTCTGGCATTGCAACCTCAGGGACTGAGGGTTACTTGGTTATCAACAAACCAGGTCTTACAGAGGTAAAAGCAGTCTAGTTTTCCCCTATTTGACTGATGAAAGCAGCTTATCTCTGACATGGGCATGAAGCCTCCAAGGGGTAAAATGGTATGTCCCTATGTTATAGATTATATTGACTTAGATACTATAACTGTGCCTGCCTGATGTCATAAACTCATTCTGATGCATGGCATCAGAAGCAATGTGGCAAAGCTCATCAGATGGTGGACTAGGTGTAGGTAAAACCTAACGTTGATACTTATACCATCTCACTGTATGATCATGGGCAAGTCACTTCAATTTACTGAGCCACAATTTCATCATTGTGTTATCATGAAATGGAGTTAAACACAATAGCAATATTAGTAATAATGATAATAATTTACATTACCTACCACAAAGCTGGCATGAGGCTATGATGAGGTAAAAGAGAATAATGAAGGTTAAAAAAAAAACTTGCTGGATTTAGAATCAAGAGGTCCTGGGTTCACTTGTCAGCTCTATTACTGGCTGCCTATGTGACCTTGGGCAAGTCGCTTCTCCCTGGCTTTCAGCTTACTCTTCTGAAAAAAACATAACATGTGACTAGATGAACGTTGAGGTTCCTTTCAATGCTAAAAGAATCTATGAACCATGAAGTATTTTGCATACATTCAAGTGCTTTTTACAAAGCAGTTATTATTATGTGTCCCAACATGTAGACCAGTGATAACAGTTTTGCATTTTTATCCAGATGATTAGATGCTGTATGGGCAGAGTCTGTAGTTCCCAACAGTAGTTTCAGCTAGAATTTCCATGTGATAGAAGTGGGGGTGGGGGATAGGGGTGTGGAGACTGTCTTTTTTCCCATTTGAGTGACTAGGACAGAGAGTACTTTTAGAAGAGGGAGGAAGTATGGAATGCAGATTATCAGGGGCCAATGCCAGATGAATTTCTAGCTGTCCTCAAAATATTTTGTGGTCCCCCTGTAGCCTAATCCAACAAAATTACTTTCCCTGGCTGTTTATGGAAATGGTTGGCATCTGCCCCCTCCCCAATTTGGCAACGACTTCAATAAGTTTCCCTGTGCTAACTTTATCAACAACTCGATGCTGATTCATGCAGAGATTATAAATAGGACAATGGCTTTTTCTTAGGCTTACCAAAGCAGGTATGAAGGCATTTATAAATAAATTACCTCTAAGCATATCCCTAAGATCAAGCTGGTCTCCTAAAAGACCAACTTCATGAGATATCTTTGTAATGTCCCATGTTGATCCAAGGCTTTGAATATACAGTCCAATGCTGAAAACAGAGAAACATTTCATCACCTTGAGTAGCTGTTTCTTTTCCCCCTGTTCTGAGATGCTTCAGGATTGAGGATCTTTTTATAAGTCATATTTGGACACCATGTTAACCCTCAGGCCACAGAATATTGGCAAATAGCTGATTCTGCTCTTTTCCCCATTGGCAGAGATACCATTCATAGCAGCACCTCGCTTCTTTTCTTTTGTTTAAATTGGCTGGTGTCATTTTTTCGCTTAAGGGATTTACCAGAATGCAACCATACCTGGGATTGATTTAAAATCAGGACAAAGAACTAGAAACAGGAAGCCTAGAAACTGACCACTGAGTGGGTGATATTCTTCTTTTAAAGTCTTCTGGAAAACACAGTCCTCATCATTTAGGGGTGGGAAAATGAGTTAACATCTAGTATAAAAATATAATTAATATTTATAAATGGAAACATTACTTTACCAACAGAAACTCATTTTCATGGTTATCCTCTGCTGGCAAAATTCCATGCTCTCATCAATCTATTTAACATTGACACTGTCATGGAGATTAGGAGAGCCTTCACTAGAACCGATAAAATGTAAATTATTGCACATCTAGAGCTAAATCAGTCAATCTCTTTCCAAGAGATGTTTGCCCTTTGCACAAAGACTTTATATAGGGAAGTGATCTTAGAGATTATCTAGTCTAACTCCTTCATTTTACAGAAAAGGAAACTGAGAACCAGATAGATTAAGTAGCCAAGCTAGGCCTCACTTCTCCCTGGGACCACAGGTTCTCTTGTTCCAAATTCAGCGTTGTTTTGATTGCTCCACACTGCTTTTCATTCTGGCGAATTCATTCCATTGGAGTCCTTATTTTCAAGATCTGAATTGGCAAAGTCCAAGATATACTATAATTGTGTTATATTCTTAATCTATCCGTAGACAAACACTGATTAAGCATTCCCATGTGCCCAGTACTGTGCTAAATGCTGGAGATATAAATTAAAAATCAAAAGTCTTTGCCTTCCAGGAGCTTAACTTAAATTCATTGCATCAATGCAATGATTAAATTTCATGAAAAAGAACTTAGACCTTCATAGACCTTCATTTTTATTATATTCTAATTATGAAATCTTCAGGGTGGTTGGTTATCATACAACCTAAAGAAAAATCTCTCTAAGAATTCAGGCTATATTGCTGTGTAATGGGCTGCCTAGATGGTAGAGCAGTTTTTCTTGCTGAAGGCCTTCAATAAAAGTTTGGATGATCACTTATTAAGTATGTCAGAGTGGAGATTATTTTCCAGATAAGTGGTGGATTAGCTAATGGCAGAAATCTGCTGTGACTCTGATAGCCTGTAACTGTTTGAGTATATGAAGGTAGTTTTCTAGTTACTGTTAGAAGTCACGTTATTAACTTCTAATTAAGAATCTGAAGACAACCATAAAAAATTTCTAGAATGATTTGAAATGGAAAAAATGTGGTAGAGTTGGTAAAATAGAGAATTAAAGAATTTCAGGACTGGAAGGGGCCTCAGGGCTCTCTAATCAAAGTATCCTTTCTCTAACTTTTTTGACATGTGTTTATCCAACCTTTGCTTGAATAAATTCAACAAGGGGGAACTCCTTTACATGATAGCCTTTTCCACTTTTGGATAGCATTAACTATTAGGATTTGTTTTCCTCTTACACCGAACCCAGTTTTACTTTGTATCTTCTCCTGGTTCTGCTCCCTGGGACCAATCAAAAAGAAGCAAAAAAAAAAAAAATAGAATCAATGGTTCAAACATAAGATATTCAATTTCAGCCATGACTAAATCCATTAACCACTCTTCCTCCCTAGTAAAAACAGAAGAGTCAGACAAACAGACTAAACTGTGTTCATTAATTTTCCCCTCTGGCTTAGGAACTGAAATGGAGAGATATGGTGATGCTAATCCAAATAGCATGGGGATAGGTCTTTGGAGATGAACCTGATTGCTATGCAAATGAAATATTTAGACTAGAAGAGGAAGTCACAGAGTGTGGTGGGAGCCAGAGGCACTTGAAGTCAAGAACATTATCTAGTTCTTATACTTCTCAGGCATATGATGACTTCAGTTGCATCGCCTAAATTGAGCCTTGGTTTCCACCTCTGTAGAATGCGAATAATGATATTTGGAATATCTGCCCTCCAGGGCTATTGTGAGAAAAAAAAATGTTTTACCAAACTTAAAAAAATACATAAATATGCACCAATTTTTAAATTAAAGATTCAACTACACTTCAGAGAAAATTATTTTCTTAAATCTTTGTCTTTGTCATCATCGTGTTCTCTTCCTTCTCCTTCTTCCTCCTCTCCATCTTTCCCTCTTTTTTCTCCTTCTCTGTAGATACTTTATATTTAATTACCCACATATATGTCGTATTCCTCACCCCTCACCACCAACCAATCTAACCTCCTTGATGGCAGGGAATGATTTGGGAATTTTTTTTGTCCTTATTTGTCCAAGGTCTAGTAGAGAATCCACTTAATAAATACTTGTTAGATTGAATTTAATTCTTCAATGTAGATATGGTCCTCAAATACTTTGAACAAAGGCAGTTGGTTTATACCTTGTGGAGTAGTTTTAAAAATCGGTATTCCCATTAAAAATAAGTTTTCATTTTTTTTTGATAATAGCACTTTAGTGACCAGAAGACAGTCACTTCTGGAACACCAAATGTCTCCTATAACTAGGTTATTGATTCCATCTCTTGAATATAGAATCTTTAATGTATTCAGATAGAAGAATCAAAGGGAAACATAGATTTTTATCTTTGGTATATATAATAGTATCCAATTGTAGAAAATTTTTAAACTGAAAAAAGAAATATTTATGATTTCCGAACCAAAATGAAATGATTTTTTTTAAATCGGGTTTTTTGGGGGGCATCTGTGATGGTGAATCATTTCCTTTTGTTATAGTCAATACAGGATTTTTATGAATGTGTATGAGGGATAAATCTTAAATCATATTTATTTATATATTATAACTAGTTGGATTTCTTGGTTTATTGCCTTTACTAGCAAAACTAAGGGAGGTCCTAGGTTCTAGCCTAATACAAATCAGTTAGTTTTTCTGTTCTATATCAAAGGTACAGACTGTACCCTTAACCCTGTTCAGCCATCTGGAAAATAAGTGGAGTTGGTTACAAGAAAGCCTGGGTGAGAGAATGAGTAGGGATCAGTGAAAATCCATTACCTTTACTGGGTAATTACTAAAAGCATTTACCAAAATGGTGATAGGTCAATAGCATTATCATTGCTTATAAAGAGTAGAATCATATTTATTTCACTTCTCAGGCCCCAAGGCACTTTGAAGATGAAAAAAAAAAGTATAGCAGAAGTTATATTTAAAACAAACAAACAAAAAAAACCCCTTACCTAGATTGGATTTGAGTTCACTGAAATATTTATTTTTCAAATTTAAACCCGGATATTGGCAAATACCTTTATCTGTACCACATACCTGATGGCTCCATTCCAACAGAAGGGAAGATACGAAATGAAACAAAAGTGCTTTGAGTGTTACGTGAAGTCCATGCAAATGGGACATTGGCAACAAGCTCTCTAAGGGAGGATTTCTTAAGAAAGCTGCCCAGATTCCCCCTTGCTTCTTCCTTCCTTACTGGTTTAGCTAAATAAAATATTTATGATTTAGTAATAAAATTTCCCAAATACTGAGCCCTTTCATATGTCCACAAGGTGTGGGAAGCTTCAAAGTAACTGGGGAAACCATGACTTGGCAATCACTTGTGTGGGACTGAGCTACTCTTTAGTCCCTCCTGACATTGTTCCCAGAGTCCAATAAACCAAGACAGTTGGTGGGTGGTTATTAGTGCTGTCAATAGTACATGCAGTCCTTTGTTCAATTTCCTTGCTGTTCTGGTGCTTGGGCTGAATCTACATGATACCATGTTAAAAAAAAATTCTGCTGATAGGGTGCTAGAGGGTATTAGTGACTAAAAGTTGTTGATAATCTTGCCAACTTGATTAACTGCATAGAAATTAGCTATTAAAATAATTTTTTAAATTGACTAAGATTTGATAAATGATCTTTGTAAAATTATGGTTTTTAGTTTCATCTCAAAGTAAGCTTGTCAAAATCCCCATGATATCAAGGGCCATTTCTAGAATTGCTAGACTATTGTCATTCTTCTTTAGTTCCCCCTCTCACTGCCCTCCACAGAAAAAGTGAAAGAAAATCACTGTTCAAATGGTTGATTACCTGGCAGGGTAGTTTGACCCTGGTCTTGGTCCATAGGCCTTGAGATTTCAAGGTCGCTAAAAGTCAACAATAAGTTATGGCAGCCAAAAAAAAAAAAAGCAAATATGCTTATGTACCCTTAATTAAAATATGGAGTCCAAAATAAGAGTCATTCTTTCTACACTCTGTACTGGTCAGAATACTTCTGGACATGGCATTTTAAAGGGGATATTGATAAGCTATAGTGAATTCAGAAGGAGTGGATCAATATTGTCAGGGGATATCTTTAGTCAGTGCTTGGATGACACATTGATTGGAATGTTTTATAAGGGACCCATACTTTAGGTAAGGGCTGGGCCATATGACCTTTAAGATTCTTTTGAAATCTGAGATGAAATAGCTATAGCAGAATGTATTTAATTGAGTCATGGAAATGGATATTCCTTGACCTTCTTCTGAAACTTATGCAGCCTTCTTTCCTACATGAGGTTATGAAAACAGATAAATTTGATTTGTCTAATTAACCATGTGGATATCCTACTAGCTATGAATGACAAGTTGGCTACAATGTAAGAAAGTGAATCTCGAATGAATTTTCTTTTTGGAGCGGGTGATTTAGAATCCAGTGGCAGAACACTTTCTGATTATCGACCATATTTCAAGTTCAAATATGAGTCTGGATTTTCTTTGACTGAAAGATTCTATTGGATACAAAACTGGTGCCTTAAGGCCTGCCGAAGACTTGATGATCTCATATGTTTGTGCACCTATTGTAATTTCCAGGAATATTTTGTTTATTCTAGATTTCCTTAGGATCGAGTTCAGTTATGAATATCTACCAAATCAGAAAAACAAATACAGATAATGATTGCTTTACTCAAGAAAAATGTAAACTTTTAGCATAGGTTTTTAAGTTTTCTTAAGGTAGAATAAATAAGGAAGGTTATTTTAATGAGGTAACATATGGTGTGTCAAACTCAGGGAGCATCGGGTTGACCAGTTTTTGGTTTTTTTCCGGAAAGCACAGTGAATGAAGGTGATTTATATGAAATACTACTGTGCTATTGGGTAGGATTTTGTCAGGGTGGGGATTTTGTACTATATTCTTAAGGTAAGAGAAAGCCATAGAACAGGGGGCTAACTTTAACCTTTAATGCTTTAACCTCAGCCCTATAACGATCACAGAAAAATTGCTCAAAATATATTATGAAATCCTCATGATGTAACTACTAGTTTTGTGTGTTTGCATAATAGTTCAGTTAAATGAAATGGCAGTGGGATTTCAGACCTCATTTGTGCAATTTTTTTGAATACATCTTAGAGATTTTGTATTTCCCATTTCTAGAGACAATTATTGTCTTTCAAGAGAATTGTAAGCAAAGAAAATACTAAAATCTTAGATTCATTTGACCTTGAGGTCATCCCTATGTAGCAACAAGCAAATGAATGTTAGGATAGAAGAGAGATTAAGCAGGATTACTATAGAAGGGTTTTAATCCAACAGTCATAAAAAAATGTTGAAAGGGACATTAATGTTGATGTAATTCGTCTTCTCATCCAATGTTAGACTCCCCTTTGCAATATGACCAAACAAAACCCATCATTTGATTATGGTTCATGATCAAAATAATGCTAGATTGCTAGATGACATAATTGAGTATAAAATTTCTGATCGTATGATAGATACCTGAGGAAAAAAAAAAGGAAATTTGGATCTCTTAGATTTAGTCTTGCCCTTGTTATAAAGGGCCTTACTTATATTGCCTTACCTTGAATAAGAAGACCTGAATTCAAATCCTGACTTTGAGATTTACTAGTTCTGTGTTTAATTTAATCTCTGAATCTTAATTTCTTTATTTGTAGGTTGGGGATGATGAAATCTATAAGGTATATCTCAGCTATTGTACAGGGAGTATTTTATAAAGCTTAAAACCTAAATAAACAAGATTATTATGATTGCCACTTGACTAATCAATGTTTCTAGTTTATAGGTATATAATTTGTGAAAGAGGCTCTCTCATGACTTCATGTCGGTCATTTTGGGGAATTTCTCAATTACATGGGTCATTGCCTTCACCTAGAAAATCTGGGAAACTCATGTTTGACATCATCTACCTACTAGCTATGTGACCACATACAAGTTATTTAATCTCTTTGAAGCTCCATTTCCTCATCTATAAAATGGGGATAACAACATCTATATCATCTTCTTGAGAGAGTTTTTGAGGATTGAACTATTTAAAACACTTTGCAAAATTGGGGGGCATACACAAATGCTGGATATTATAGCTATTACTTTTGACTCTCCTTTGAAGTACTTTCTTTGCAGAACTCAAAGAAGGATATTAATGACAATTCAAAGAACATTACATGAAAGTCACCATAAAGCTCATAGAAAAGAGACACATTTATTGAGCAGTCCTTTCCCCACAAAGCTTTGGTCACTTACACTCCTGTTGTTAGGTAAGGCTCCCATCGGGTCACTCTTGAAGTTTTTGGATGGCCCTGTCTTCCTGTAGTTCAGCTGAGCTCCTAACAAATGGTACTGGCTTCACTGCCTGCTGTGGTTCCTGTGTCATTCTACACAGTGAAGCTATTGCAGAATAACAAGGTTTTTTCTTAGAGAAAACCTTTTTCAATGTGTGTCCCATTCCATTAAAGGAGGAGAATATGCCAGAAATTAATATTCTTGGCAGAAGATAGGTTTCCCTGGGTCAGAGCTCTAAGGCAGGGCCAGATAATCAGTCTATACCCAGACATTTTTCCATTGCACTATTATTCTTATCTGCAAGGTGGTGCACTAGGTAGAGCATTTAGTCACAAATACTTGAGTTCGAATATATCTTAAGATACTTACTATCTATGTGACCTTGAACACATCACTTGACCTCTCTTTGCCTCATTTTCCTCATCTTTAAGATGGGGGTGATAGTAATAACACCTAGGGATGTGAGTATCAACTGAGGTATAAGATTTGCAGAGTGCTCTGTAAATCTTAAAGGGCTATACAAGTGCTGGTTATTTTTTTTAATATACCTGTAGCCTAACAGAAATTTGGCTAGAAATGAAGAATACATCACTAATTTACATTGAAATGGTTCTCAGTCATCAGATTCAAACATGGGAGCCCCAAAGACTGATATCTCCTCTCCCTAAGGCATTCAGGCTCTGCAGTTCTCCCTGAAGTAAGTTCTTCCCACCTGTGAGGGAGTTTGATCTGACACCTCATTTTCACTCTAGTTATCTCTCATGTCTCCCTGGGTATAACCATCCAAGTTCTGCTTTTTGCATTTGTCATCTCTAAGATAGATGAAAATAGGAAGGAAGGAAAAAAGAAGCAACAGTCTTACATTGGATCAAAAGATAATATTTGTAAAATGCCTTGCACAGTGCCTGGAATATAGTAGATGCTCAATAAATTCTTGTTCCCTTTCCTTACCTCTATGGCCATTGGATTTTTGTGCAACATGCCTTTAAGTTTAATGTACATTACTAACATTTTCTCCATTCCTTTAAGACTAGAAAATCACCGACAAGAAAACAAATCCTGATATGTAGCATTTGTCAATTTCTGAGGTATAAATGCACACACCAAAAATTTAATAATCATTCAGCTGGCTCTAACCCACCCTGGCCTAGTAGGCATGTAACAAATGTTTCTTGAATTAAGGAATGAATATAAGCTATTATTATTAAAGCAATGTGCTTATAAAAATGTTAAAGCTCTACAGGTTACTAGAAAATGATCATTCCCACCACTTTTCCTTCTTCAATTCCAGATTTGCATTTTACTTCATCTTTAAAGGCCTTCAAATCTTCATCTACAGAAAGAAGATGTTAGGTGACCTGATGTAGTGGACAAAGTATTGCATGTGGAGTCTGCAATCTTGGCTTTGAATCTTGGCTCTTCTGCTTATCACCTATGTGATTTTGAATGTTACCTAAACTTTCTGAACCTTGGTTTCCTCATCCATGAAATGAGGGGGTTAGATAAGATAACTCCTAAGATTTATTCCAAATCTATATCTATAATTCTATGGTTTCTTCCGGTTGCATGAGTCTAAGAATATGACTAGCAGGCACAGAAAAGGTAAAACTCTACATTCCCCAACCTCAATTTAATTTAGCAAGTATTTTCTGAGTCCATCACTACACTAGATGCCACTGTGAATAAGAGACTATCAGGCATGGTACCTACCTTTAAGACATTTATAGTCTTTTGGAGGAGATGACACACATGTGAAAACAGTGAATACAATGATGGGCCTGAAGACTTGTGTTTTAAAGGTAGCTATTGTAAATTGCCTTGATCAAATACTTACAGTAGTATTTTCAGGTCTGGGAACTATTAGGAAGCACAATGTTCAATCGAGGAGACTGTATGGCAAATAAGGAGCTGGCCATTGAATCAAGAAGTCAGGAGAGTTCCAATTCCACCTCAGACATTTTGCTACCAGTGGAACTCTGGGTAATTCACTTCATTTCTTTGTGCCTCAGGCAACTTGGTGGAGTTAACTTTCACACTGAGAGTTTATTATCCAAAAGAATTGCATGTGGATCCTTAGTAGTTGGTCATGCCAGACACTGCTTGGCCAAGTGTCGGAATAGGTAGTATGAATGATAAGTGAGCAGAGGTCGGAAGAGGGGGAGATCAATTTGGGGTTAATAGGTAAAAGATTTATGAGGTTGGATTTTAAGCTGGGCTAGTCAGTTTCTGCACTTGAAAATTTGGTAACCGGTGACCCATATTTCCACCAAAGCATACATAAAGCTTCTTGGGGGGGGGGGGGAAGGCAGGGAGTGAGGGGGGGGGGAGAGATGAGTGCTTATTTGATTAGTACTACTAAGACTTGAAGAGAATTGAATTTTTCCATTAAAGATACCTTACTCTGGAAGGGCATTTCATTTTTAATCCCTAAATCTACATTGAATCCTTTTTTTTTTTTTTGGGTTTGCTTTCCCCTCATGCTGTTCTCTAGATTTTATTTGTTAGAGGATTGTTGACTTCTGGGTTTTGTTTAAATATTGGATTTGTATTTGGTATATACTTCCAGAAGGCCCAGGGCAATGGGTGTTTTAAATAAATAAAATTAATTAACTTAGTTTTTACATTTCCTAAAATTTGTGCATTTTTTCAGCCTTAAGAAAAAGGATTTTTAACAAAAGAGAAGATATGCCAGATAGTTAGACTCATGGTTTACCAAGTCCAACATTGTCCTTGACTATGGCACTAAGTCATATTCTCTGGGAGAGCAGAGCATTCCTCTAGAAATGAACTTCCAAAGGCATGTACTCCCAAATACTCTATTTGCCCATTATGAAGCTAATTCATTATTTAGCTAAGCCTGTTTTGAAGCTATTTATCTCTTTAGTATATGTCACATCAATGTTTATTATTCAATGCATTTACTACCCAGTCTTTAAAGGTTGATGATTTGTCTTAAATTTGCCTCTTTTAGGTTTCAAAGACTACCCTCTTTATATGACAATTTGATGAACAAGTATGTTCATTTGTTCACACAGAGTGTGCATTCACCCTGTGCATATTTTTTCATTAACATAGAGACCACAATAGTATTTACTCTTTATTTTTCTAAAAGGAGAGAGGAACGGCATCTGTATTCCAGGGAACTTGATGTTAATTCCTCGTAAAATTCTATGATGTATTATTAAAGGGATGGTTAGTGAACATTTAGAAAAGGAAATAGCAGTAAAAAAAAAAATCCAACAGGGATTCAAAATGAACAGGTCACTCCAGACTAATTTCTTCCCTGACCTCCCTCCCCCACACCTCCTCATCTTTAAACTGAAAGGCAATGCCCCCAAGTAATTATCTAAGATTACAAATTGTCCAAAGTGTGTACTGGTAGAAGGAATTTCTTCATACAAGATTTCTCTGTGCCAATGAAATCACGAATCCATTCCCTATCTCTGTTAATAAGTTGACAGCATATTGAGAAACATGAGCAGGCCTTGAAATCACGTCATATGATATTGGCTTAAAGAAATAGGAGTGTGAACTGTGAAGGAAGACAATGAGGAAAACATGATAGGTACCTCTCAGTATCTGAAGGTCTACAGAGTGCTGAATTTGGAATTAAAAAGCTGTGACTTCAAATTCTGCCTCAGATTATTTCCTTAGCTGTGTGACTGATTCTGGGCAAGTTACTTAGCCTCCTCCAGCCTCAGTTTCTTCATGGGGACAATACTAATATCTACCTCCTAGAGTTGCTATGAGGATCAGATGAGATAATTTAAGTAAAGAGCTTCACAAACCTTAAAGCAGTCTATAAAATCTATGTGCTATTATGATCATTGTTATTATTATTATTATTGAAGAGGGATTTAATTTAATGTATTTGACCCCAGAGGGGAAAACTAGCTGCAAAAAGGCAGATTTGAACTTTGGGAAAGGAAAAAAAAATTCTAACACAAGCTCTGACAGGTTCCACCCAACAGAAAAGTCTCAAGTCCAAGCCTGGCAATTCTGTTGTAGGAGAAGGAGTTCAATGATATTCATTAACAGGACAATGGCTAACCAGTTATGCATTTTGGCAGCCCTGACAACCCATGAAGACCATCACCTAGAGTAGAAAAGCTTCAATCTGCTTTGGTAGAGATAGTACTAATTAAAATTCAGATCGTTGAAGCACCAAAATAAATACAGGCATACTTTGGATATATTGCAGGTTTGTTTCCAGACCACCACAATAAAGTGAGTCACATGAAGTTTTTGGTTTTCTGGTGCATAAAAAAGTTATGTTGACATTATACTGCAGTTTCAAAGTGGGCAACAGTATAATGTGTAAAAAAAAAAAGTGTACATACCTTAATTTAAAAATACTTTATTGCTAAAAAATACTGATCAGAATCCAAGCCTTCAAGCGATTTGTTATCGTTTTGCTGATGGAGGATCTCGCCTCAGTGCTGATGGCTGCTGACTGATCGGGGTGGTGGTTGCTGAAGGTTGGGGTGGCTGTGGCAGTTTCTTAAAATAAGACAATAATGAAGTTTACCATGTTGATTGATTCTTCCTTTCACTTGAACACTTGGAGGCCATTACAGGGTAATTAATTGGCCTAATTTCAATATTGTTGTCTTCTCACTAGGGAGGTCAGAGGAGAGAGAGAGAGAGAGAGAGAGAGAGAGAGAGAGAGAGAGAGAGAGAGAGAGAGAGAGAGGGATGAGGAACAGCTGGTTGGTGGAGCAGTGAGAACACACACAACATTTATTGATTAAGTTGACCATCTTATATGGGCACAGTTTATGGTATTTCAAAACGATTACAATAGTAACATTGAAGACCATAGATAACCATAAAAATATAATAATAATGAAGTTTGAATAATCACAAGAATTAACAAAATGTAATACAGAGACATAATGTAAGCACATGCTTTTGGAAAAAATGGCACCAATATATTTGTTCAATACCGGATTGCCACAAACCTTCAGTTTAAAAAAAAAAAAAAAGCAAAAACACAATAACTATGAAGCACAATGAAAACAAAGCACAATAAAATGAGGTGTGCTTATTTGTTTTACAAAGTACAAATCAGGTCTAAGCAAGGGAAAACCTCCTCACAAGAATTAAGCTTTTTTTTTTCTCCAATTCGTTATGTTTGCTTTGGTGCCTAATACTTTTTTTTTCTTTTATCATAGCTTTTATCAGGTAGACAAGTTGGTAGAGCAGCTAGAATGCTGGGCCTGGAGTTAGGAAGACCTGAGTTCAAATCCATTTGTTAGATGGGTAGACCTGGACAAGTCCCTTAACCTCTGTTTGCCTCAGTTTCTTCAATTGTAAAATGAAAACAGCAATAGCTCCTCTCTCCCAAGGTTGTTGTGAGGGCCAAAAGAGATAATAAAGTGCCTAGAACCGGTAAGTGCTTTATAAATGTTAGCTATTTATTATTATTATTTTATTATTATTAACATTATTACCAGATTGCTTGGTAGGGAGTAAGACTCACTGGTTAATAATTTCTACAATCAGGGGTAACTAGGTGGTGCAGTGAATAGAGCACCGGCCTTGGAGTCAGGGGACCTGAGCTCAAATCCAGCCTCAGACGCTCCACGTGTACTAGCTTCATGACCTTGGGCAAGTCACTTAACCCCAATTGTCTGTCTCTCCCCCCTCTGGAAAAAAAAAAATTCTACTGTCACTTCTGGTCACCTTATTGCAGAAAAAAGCCACACTGGTGACATGACATTTGGACCTTTCCCTTTGAGATTACATTTTTTATATTTTGTGTGTATGTAGTTGTTTGCTTGCATTCTCCCTCATTAGAATATGAGTCCCTTGAGGGACTGTGTTTTTGCCTTTCTTTTTATCCCCAGTACTTAGGACAGTGGCTGGCTCCTATGAATGAAGGTTGATGGATTGATTTCTCTGGCATAGGATATGTCAGTAATATGGAAATCTCAATTTGGATGGACAACCTTCTGTATGTATATCTGAAGCAGACAGTACTCATGATCAAGGGATTAGGCCCAAAATTAAACAGCAGAAGAAGATGAGGCAAAGCTCCTTTGAAGTTCTCAAGCTTCTTCTGGAAACAAAGGTCCATCATTTAATAGCAATATTCACCCCGTATTTTAATATGGTTGTGACACATGGAGCGCAGTAGTCTCTAGGATTGAAAATATACATCACGTGGAAGGTGATAGAAAGGTACATGTGGGGTGAGCAGCCTGCAACATACAACAATAACATTCCATTACATTCATATACTACAATTTATTTTGATGGTCACCCCATTAGTCTTAAATCCTCCCTCTCCCTTCCCCTCCACCTACAGTTCCCTCCCTCCTCTTTGCCTACTCCCCTGCCCTCCCCTTCTACCTACTTCTCTTCTCTCTCCTCCTCTTATCTCCCCTCCCATCCTCCGGCTCCTTCCCTCTCCTACTTTCTCCTCTCCTCCTCTCATCTCCTCTTTTCTCTCTTCTCTCCTCTCCTCTGCCCTTCTCTCCTTTCCTCTCCCCTCCCTCCCTCTCCTCCCCATCTCTTTCTCTCTACTTCTACTCAGCATGGTTTGAAGTGGAATAAATTAAAAGGGGAGCCTTTTTAATCCCTGCTTCAGAATCAATGAATTTGTTTTTCTTAATACTATTTCCTCCACAATCTTATAGTCCCTTATAAACACCATGCCTCTGTCCCTGCTTGTTCTCTGCTTGGACTGGATATTTCCTAAACCAAACTGTGTGTGTGTGTGTGTGTGTGTGTGTGTGTGTGTGTGTGTGTTCGTGTTCAACACTCTTTTGTGTATTTCAGATGAGTGAGGTTTACCTGATGAACATTCTCCTCACCCCTTCATCCGTATGTACTCTTCTTTTTACCTTCCCTAATTATGAGAAATAGCTACTTCCATGTCCTCTTTCTCTTCTCTATATTAGTATATTCCTTTTCCTATCTCTTCTCTTTCTCCTTAAAAAACCTCAGAAAAACTAATCTGCCCTCAAGTCCTCTGTTTTTCTTATTAACTCCTTCAATATACTTTGGAGACCTTGATATTCTGAAGGGACACTTTTTACTTTTTTCTCCCATCAGAAAGAAACTCAACATTATATACTAACTTTTGTTCAGGTGTCAATGACTTATCTTTTCCCATAATACATGCATATTAATACGGGACTTCTGGGAAATATTATCCTTTTTAGGTAGTTAATAAACAAATTAATAAATATTGTTGATTGAGTGTTTGACTCAAATCAATAGACTTTCATATACTGAGACAGTCTCATGAAAGATATATGTTGGAACAGTTTCCTCATCTGTAAAATGTGAGTAAATGTGGATGGGTAGTACCTACTACTCAGGAGGGTATTGTAAGGATCAAATGAGTTAACCTATGTAAAGCATTTTACAACCTTAATGCTGTTATTTATCATTATTACAGACAATCGGTTTGCTTGTTTTGTTGTTCCCAGAGGGCAGAGCTGTGAACAATGGGTGGAATTTCCAAAAGGCAGATTTAGATGTGATATGGGAAAAAAGAAAAAAGAGAAAAACAAAGAAACTTCTCAAAGTGTAATGGTTGCCTCAGGAGGTAAACAAGTCCCCCCTTCACTGGAAGTCTTTTAGCCAAGGCTCAATGACCACTGACTGGGTGTGTGTCACAGAGATTCCTTTTTCAGGTACGAGATCTATAAATAAAGGGAAAAAGCTGGTGCTTTTTCTTTTGGTGACTAATAGATTTTCTGAAGCTCTAGGTTTCCCCCGAGAGTAAGTTATTTTAATACTTGTCATGAAATTATTGTGATTATTAACCATCTAAATGCTATGGAATTTAGTTTTCAGAGAAACTCCCACTGTTCTATATTTTAATTTCCCTTCTGTACAGGAAAACCATGACTTCCAGGTTCAAAGAAGAAAGCCTTTAAAAGGCTTGTAAAAGGGCTCATAGGCTTCTTGGACATCAAATACCTCAGCAAAACAACAGTATGATGATTTAAATGTAAATGAATTAGAAACATATGGATTACATTCCCTTGGAAATACACATGGGTTTAAAAATTAAGGGGAAAACTGCCTGACAAAATGCACTTTGAATTCTGCTAAACACAAAATGTTTGAATAATGGTTTGAGATATTTGGCTAAATCCAAAAGACATCAGGTTTGTCTTAAGGACTTTTCAGCAAAACCCTGTGACTATTACAACTCCCTCATTGCCAGGACTGTGATAGTTGTCAAGCTAATTCCTACTGTAATCTCTTTCCCCATCTCTCTGAGCCAAGAAAATGGGTGTATCATTGACAAGGAGAGGGCTAGAACCTTGGGAAGGAGAAGAGGAAGCAACTGGAATCCTTGTACATCTCTCTCTTTCTCTCCTTCCCTTTTTTGTTTCCTCTTCTATTCTTTCTTTGCTCTTCTCTTTCTCTCCCCATCTCTGTGTCTTTCTATCTGTGTTTCGTCCCTACCTCTGTCTCTATAATACTTGTCTTTGATTCTTTCTGAGTCTGTGTCGCTCTTTCTCCCCTCCACTTTGCCTTTCTTTTCCATTTCTCTTTCCTCTTCCCCCTTCCTTCCTCCACCTTCACCTCTTTCCCTGTCTTTTTGCAAGCAAAGCACACACTTCCTGGTGAGCAGGGCTTCTGATTCCCCTAGATTGAAGGAGAAGTAAAGGGTGATTTATATCTTGTTCTTCAATTTTTCCTGATTTTCCCAATGTTAACTTCCTTTTCCATGAAACCCTTGAAGACCCAGTTCAAATGTTTTTATGTCATGAAGTGTTCTTGGATTCCCAACCTCCTCAGCCCCCACCTCCACCCCAGGAAGAAATGAGGTTTCCTCCCTTAGACCTTCAATAGTGGCTTGTAACTTATTTGTTGCCTCATAGAATCTTATACTTAATCCCAGGAGGGACATTAGAGATCATTGAGTCCAATGACCTAATTTTACAATGCTAAAACTGAGGCCCTGAGAAGTTAAGGGTCTCAAAGCTAGCAACTGCTTGAGACGGGGTTTGAAACCAGGCATGCCAACTTTGTATCCACTGACATATCCACTGTACTACACATCTGCCACACATTATGTTCCATTTTATATTAGAGTTACTTGTGTATACATATGTTCCAATGCTAGATTAAAAGCTCCATAAAAAGGCTAGGGACCACTTCTCGTTTATCTCTTTATTTCCCCGGCGCCTGTCACAATACAACAATAGCTGCCGTTACATGAAGTTCACAAACTACTTCATAAATGTATGTGTACACATATGTGCATATATCTATTTACATACATGTATATACAAATGTATGTTATACATACACACACTCACACATATACGTATCTACATCTATGTTCTCAAGACAATCTTTTGACATAGACACTATGGTTATTAGTAAGAAGACAAGTGATTTGCTTAAGGTCACACAGCTAGTAAATATGAAAGGTAGGACATGAATTCTGTTCTCTAACTCTAAGTCTCCTCCTGGTTGCACCACAATACTCAATATTTTTTAATTGTTTGCTTTTATTAGTGGGGGTGGAGGATTAAGAGACTGTTCAAAGATTTCTTCCCAAAGGTCATTTAAACAGTACCTGTCTATCCATCCTGTGCTTACATCATAACATGAGGAAGAATTCTTGGGATCTAATCAGTCCTACAGAATCCAAAAGGAACATCAAACATCAGGCTAACATTTTTAAGGAAGCAAAGGATTGATTATTCTCCAATGGAATTTTACATTTAATTTAAAAATCATTTAAAATGCTTTGATTTGTGTGATGCTGTCACAGGGCTATGACTTGGCTTTGGGGCTGGCCTATCTGATGGGTCAAGTGTCATGGTGACATAGTAGCCCTTCTCCTTCCTCTGCATTAGGAAATGCACAGGCTTTTTTTTTTTTTTGATAAGCAGCCAGAGAATTGATAGCACAATTTATCCACATGGATTTGCTTCCCATATGGAACGAATTGCCTCTGGAATAGTTAAAGCCCAAAGATCTCTACAATTTCAAACGCTCCTCTTATCTTTCTTTTCGTATGGCTGTTGACAGGAATGAAACACATCTCTCCTCATTTATTATATTGGTCTCATCAAGTGAGGATGTGTTGATGGCAGACTGTTGCAGAACCAGATGGTCCGAGTTGGTCTTTCATGCTTTAAAGCCTCCCCCTCCTATGTTTCAAAAGTCCAAACAAAGGCTGTCCTGCTCTTGGGTTTAACCCCCTACCCCCACCCCCCAGGGCCCCTCTCCTTAAAGAGACTAGCCCACTTCGCTGACTAGAGAACCCTCGCTTTAATTATCTGCGCACTGTGTCCTTCTCTCCCTTCCAGTGGGGTTCCACTTCTCTTAGGAGGAGAATGGAGGTCTTGTACAGAATTAAACAGCTTTCTAAGTGACAGCTTCTGTATCCCGTAGCCCTTTGCTCACCCCCCTTTCCCTTTCATTATTCAAGAGAATTACTTTCCCCACTTTTCACATCACTTTCCCAATCTTCCTACATTGCAATGCAGTAGTATGTGTCCGGGCCCTGTGAATTCTATCCTGTGACTAATGGCGATGTTACCTCCTCCATCTGACTGTGGTCTAAAAGAGCAATGCATGACCTGCCCCACCTTCTGTAATTCACAGAAAAGAGTGAGGATCATTTGCCAGTCGGGGTGAAATTCCCCCTTCTCCCCTCACAATCCAGATTAGCATATTCAGGAATTAATTGTTCTTTACCCATTTGAATCCATACTTCCATTATCTCTCACAAAATAACTGGCATTTATATTGTACTTTAATATTCGCAAAGATTATATCATTTAATCCTCATAAGATCCCTATGAGAGGAGTCCTATAACAATTGTTATCCCTATTTTACAGATGAAGAAACTGAGGTTCAAAAAGTTCAGTGATTTTCCTAGGGTCCCAGCTACTAAATGTCCAAATGAACCTTCAGTCCCAGGTCCACATCCCCCAGACAAACTTGCTGTCTGCTATCTAATAACAGCAAAGATTTAGGACCGGAGACCTTACTATGGTCTAGGCACTGTGCTGAGCATTTTACAAATATATCTCCTTTGATCTTCACAACAACCCTGGGGGTACGTGCTATTATTGCCCTTATTTTACAGTTCGGGAAATGGAGGCAGACAGAAGTTAAGTGACTTGCCCAGAATTGCACAAGTAGTGAGTGTCTAAGGCAGGATTTGAACTCAGGTCTTTTGATTCAGTTGTTGAGTGTTGCTGAGTTGTTGATTGAAATCAGTCTTGTCCAACTCTTTGTGATCCATCTAGGGTTTTCTTGGCAAGATACTGGAGTGGTTTGCTATTTCCTTCTTCAGCCCATTTTACAGATGAGGAACTGAGGCAAACAGGGTTAAGTGACTTGCCCAGAAGTCACACAGATTGTGACTTTCTGAGGCAGGATTTGAACTTAAGAGGATGATTCTTCTTGATGCAAAGCCCACTGCTCTATCCACTGTACTACCTGACTGCCCTTCTGACTCCAGGCCTGACAATAGTTTAAACTGATTCCCATCGTAAAGGTGAGTATAAGAGAAAGTTGAAGGAAAATCCTATCGAAGACTCTTCTTTGTATTACTTTATGAATTTCAGTTCTCTCATTCATGCCTTAGAGATGTTGCACCATTTTCACTCTAATGCCAGTGGCTCAATTTAAGAAGACACAGCTTTTGGATCAGCCAAAAAGACTGGACTGTTGTCGCAGGCTTCAGGCCTCCGCAACTGGCCCCCATTCAGCTCTGACTAGGAAAATTCCAAGGTTGCCAATCTGGGTTTCTGCTTCCCAGAAGAAATGAAGCCCCACAGGTACCTGTGGGCTTACCCTCCTGTTTCCTCACACACAGGAACGACTTTCATGTGGTGTTACACTTGTTTAACTCTAGCCAGTATTTTGTTCATAGATTAAAATGTGGCATAATGAGAGCATCATATTATTTATTTGATATTGTGGTCATCCATTCATTTGGATGGAAAAGAACATAGTAGTCAAATGAAATTGATGTCTGGTAGCTAGGCACACTCACCCAAATAATCTGCCTCTGGATCAAGTTCAATGGCCAATACTCCAGCAGCTTGACTTAGAGCCATATCCTCCTCCTGGGTTTTGTTTTCCCTGGCCCGACTGGGATACTTAAACCAACTTTCCGATTCGGCATTAGCCTCAGACTTGTACTCTTGGACAATAGTAATACTGTGTGACGATAACCGAGGACAGACTAAGAGGGATGTCTGTTTTAATAGCACTTTATGACTCCTCAAGATAGACTGGAAACATCACCACAAGGAGAGCCAGGTATTAGTCAAGGAGAGGGGAGGGCTCGGTAGTCAGAATCTGAGTTGGAATCAAAACCACAGACAGAAATAGGGCTGAGGTCCTGCCGTGTAAATTCCAGGAACCGGGTAGGAAGTTTAAGGACATGACCATAAAGATTTTCAGAAATATGCAAATTGTGCAATACTTATTCCTTTTCAGAGAGAAAGTGATAAAATACAACTTAAAAAAAGGAATGGCTAAATTCTCAAAACAGAAATTTGGGAGTAAGTCATCATAGATTATAGATGTTCATTACTTAATAGTTTCACTCTTGTCACTTTTATGCTATTCATCCACATTGTCCCTTTTCCTTCCTCAACTCCAAAACTTACTCAGCCTCATCACAGAGGAGGTAAATTGAAATTCTTTTGCTTTGGGGTACCTCTTTCAAGGGGAAGAATGTACAAGTTAAATACATTCAACTTGATATCTTGCTACTCAATTCAGTTCCCAATTTGATTTGGGAATGATTTACATGATTTGGGAGCCCAAATTTGCTCAGAATGTTAGACAGTGTCTGGTCATATCACCAAAGTAATCAGAACCACGGAACCTTGGTGTTCAAAAGGACCTCAGAGGCTAGCTAGGACCACCTACATATTACCTGGACAAGAATTCCTTCTATGTTATACTTGCCATTCTAAGGTTCATCCATTCATGTTTTCACCCATTCACCCATTCATTCAATCTTTTGGCAATCAAGCAAGCATTTGTTGTGGAGTCTTGTAAGGTAAGGTACTGTGCGAAGCTTTGGTGATTCTGACCATGAACTGGACAATGGTGTTCACGGAAGAGTCTTCCTTGCTGATTGTCCCTTTCTACAACTCATGGATTCGCTGTCAGAAAACTAAAGATGGCATTCATCATTCAGGAATTATGCCCAGTCAGTGCCCTCTTCTGTTTTCCATTTTCCTCTTTTATTCATTTTGTTGTTCAAGGATGTTTGCAGAACAGACCTATGTTAGCCACATGGTCAGTACTATTTAGTGGCTTGGTTCAACCTCAATTCAACTCAACAAACATTTATTCTTAAAATCCATTAGTATCTTGAGTATTTTTGTATTACCTTCATTCCCAAATATATCCCTCCCTCTTTCCCTATCCAGAGAGCCAATCCCTGCAGCAAAGAGAAAGAAAGAGAGAAACAAAAGAAATCAGTTCAATTCAGCCAAACTAACCAACATAGCAGCTGAAACTAAAAGTATATTCAGTGATACACAGCCATTGTCTCCCACTCTTGCAAAGAAAGGAGAAAGGTTAATTTTCTCACTTCTTTCAAGTGAAGCTTGAAGATTATAATTACACAGAATTTTGACGTTTCCACTTATATTTAACCATTTTGTATATTGCTTTTATTGCTTCTGCCTACTTTGCATTAATCTATATGTCCTCTCATACTTTTAAGTATTTTTTGTATTCATGATTTCTTATGACTTAGTAATATTGTATTACATCCACGTACCACAATTTGCTTAGCCGTCTCCCAGTTTATGGGCATTTACTCTTTTTCCCTCCCAAGTTCTTTTCTACTACAAAAAGTGTTGCTATAAATATTTGAGAGTCTATGAACCATTTCTTTCTATCTTTGTTCTTATAAGATATGCCTAATAGTGAGATTACTGGGTTAAATGATATGGGCATTTTAGTTACTTTCTTAATATAATTCCAAATTGATTTCCAGAATGCTTGGAATAATTTATAACTCCACCAAGAGTGTACTAATATACCTTTTTTTTCCCATTGCCCCTCCAACTTTGACCACTCCCGTTCTTTGTCATCTTTGCCAATTTGCCAGGTGTAAGATGAAACCTCAAGTTTGTTTTGACTTGCTCTGTAAACATGTATTAAACACCAACTATATGTAGTATACTGTGTTAAGCCTTGAGGATACAAATATGAAAAGTCCATGCCCTCAAGATGATTACAATCTAATGGAGAGTGGGAGGGGTTACTTGATCACAACCCTGACAATTTTATTTCTTCTCAGAAGCTATGGTAAAAATTATATCAAAAGAAGAGCTACTTAAAATGGCTCAAATAATATTTTGATATTGCTTGGGAGTTTCGTCAATGCATATCTTCTATTCCACTCAATTAAACAATCCAACAGATATGGATTTATTAATGTACTGTGCTAGGTACTGGGGGAGAAACAAAGATACATGGGACACTGTTTCTGTCCTTGTGGTACTTAAGACTGAGGATAGAGAGTAGGAAGAAGAAATCTGAAAACAACATACATATGAATATAATTTAACGCAAAATAGAAAAACGTAAAGTGAGTAGGAAAAGCAGGAATACTGCATTATTTCCAAGGCTCAAAGTTAAGGAAAAGGAAGGAACATTTATTACCTGCCTACTTTGTGCCAGGCGCTATGCTAAGTGCTTTATAAATAGTATTTGATTCTCACAACCCTGCCAGGTAGGTGGTATTAGTATCCCTGTTTTACAGTTGAGGAAACTGAGACCAACAGAGGCTGTCACTTGCTCAGGATCACACAGCTTTTAAGCGTCTCAGGCTGAGTTTGAATTTGGGTCTTCTTGACTCCAGGCCCAGTACTTTGTCCACTACACCATCTAGTTCAGGGCTGTCCAAAATGTGGCCTGCAGGCTGCGTGTGGCCCTCAGTTTGATTTATGCGGCCTGACTACAAGCATAGAAATTTACATAAATGCTTTAGTAAACGAAGCCAAACTACTGCAGAGCTCTCACTAAAATGACAAATCAAAATATATTTTCTATTGTTTCAATAAAAACCTAAGGTTGGACAGCCCTGATCTAGTTCCAGGAGATGGTTTTCAATTGAGGAAACTCAAAAATTCACCAAGTTACTTGATAAGTACCCTTTTGTAGGGCTCCGTAGTAGCTCAGGTGCCCAAGTCTGATGTTCTGATTAAGCTTCTATTTTTCTTTAAAAAGAAAAAAAAAAGATGCATAAAACAAGCATTGGTCAAAGAATGCATCCTAACGAATTTTTGAAATTAGGTTACTGAATAATGGTCTTGGGGGAAAGTCTGTCCCACATATGATATTCACAGGCAATGAATGTGGCTCAGTAAAAGTGGGATCTGAATTGTCTTTTAGTCTCCTATACAGGAAATTTTTCATGGTGATGTCATGTTGGGATTTTTTTGTGAATATGCATGTAACTCACAGCATCAGGCCTGCTCCCTTAGCTCCCTGCCTTGACATAGGAAGGTGTTTTTATTGTCTTACAGGAAAGGATGGGTCTCCATGGGCTCCATAACTATTCCCTACCCTCTTGCTCAGCCATCAATGCCTGGTAGAGTCTCAGGAAACATCTTCAGGAGGCCCTCCCAGAGCTGCCAGGCAGCCAAGCTGTCTGCAGGCTGAGGGAGAGTAGGTTAGACGATGAGACGTGCTTTTCATCCATCCCTCCATGTGGCTTTTGTGTGTGTGTGTGTGTGTGTGTGTGTGTGTGTGTGCGTGTGTGTATGTCTGTGTGCATTGGCAATCTCCTGGCGAAGTGACTCTCCTGACTGGTATGTAAAATCTTAAAGAAACTCATTGTTTTTACTATAATTTTGAATCCCAAAGGATGGATGGGATAGACTGTGGGAGAAGGGGGCGCTGGAACTTCAAAACCCATTCAGAACTACTCAAGAATTTGAGAATTGGTTTTCCAGATTCGAGGTAGCTAGTCAGAGACACTCCAACTACCTTTATTTGAAAATCTTGAAAGCTGGAAAAGGCACATCATTCTTCATCACTGGGGCTCTTAATCAGGAGACCATCAACTCTTTTTTTAATATTTTGAAGACTGCATTTCAATATAACTTATTTCCTTTGTGATCTCACATTTTTGTACATTTAAAAATAATATTCCTAAAAGTGGTCCATAGGCTTTACCAGACTACCCAAAGATCCATGATACAAAAGGGTTAAAATCCCCAGTTTTATCATTTTGCAAATACAAATTGGCCCAATTCATCCTTTTGTAAGAAGGTACAATTCTGTCTTTGAATATACTGTATATTTGTTGCTTTGATTAGTTTTTATTAAAAATCTTCTCCCCAATGATATTACTATGTTGGAGATTTTACTCTAAAAATTTTTTAGCCTTCTTTTAGTAACCGATTTTTTGGGGACTTTCAGAGGAGTTATTTTGTCCACTGTTCTCTATTGAGTTTTCAATACTCCTTGGAAACTTGTTGAAGCAGCATTGTGGTATTAGCCCCTGAAACAATGTCACTTGGAGCAATGCATTTCTCATAGGGCTGCCTGAAGAGCAGAAGCAAGAACATCGAAATGATTCATGTTAACTATTAAAAGATGATTTAAATACTGGGGTGGGTGCTTTACCATTTAGAGGAGAGGAGTTATGGCACTTCCAGTGCTTAGAGTCTAAACCCAGGCAGCATTTCCCTTCTGCCAACAAAATCTCACCTCTAAGCATTTAGAAAAAAATGTCAGAATAGATATATTCTTTTTCATTTCACCTCTCTAGGTGATAATGTTTCACATATTTTATTACAATCCTAATGAAATCTTATGGAGAAAAAAGGTTTCACAGTTCTTCTAAGATTTGCTGTAGAAGTCTGAAGCAATGCATTAAGAATGTCTTTCTTTTTGTTATTCCTTTACATATTATCAGTTGAATCAAACAGATAATTTTAAATTATTAGAATAAAATTGCATTCAGGTAGTACATTTTGTCAAAGAACAGAATGTGTGGTTCTGTTTTTGTGTTTTTTTTTAAATTTTGGTTTCTAATATGTAAATATGTAATCTTGCTGTCTGTAGAAAAAAAAAAAAACAAAAGTTAAATCCCTTAACCACTGTTCATAGGTATTATTTAGATGATTTGGGAAAGTCTGAATTTGGGGGGAAAGTAAAGGGATTAATGCATATAACGTTTTCGTATCTGTTGTTAAAACAGAGTACACCATATACTTCCCCAGTGTTTGCGAAGCATTTTCACAAACCTCTGTTTTTATTTATTAAACATTTGTTCATAATATCATAATTAGAAGCATATACGCAGAAGTTGGTCTTTCAAGAAACTTTCCTCTTTTTTTTTTCCCCCCAACCATAGGAAAAAATTTTCCATCACCTGCTTTCACTCTAAATGGGGTAATCTTTTGGACTCTAGCTACTTTTTGATCTATATTGATTATCTACCAAGAATGTTTTTAGTTTCTCCTCCCCCATCAAAAAAGTAGAGTTGAAAGAAGAATTTGTTAAATGTCCTTTCTCACGAAATTTTTAGCTTCTTATGTATACTCAGCAACCTTTAAAAAGTAATACAAATGCCAGTATATCTGCCCAAAAGGCAGTTTCATTTTTATTTTTCAGGCATATGTTCTTCCATAATTTGTCCAGATTATTCTAATTTAAGTCAGAACAATAAAACATTTCATAGGTTTGGGGCTGTGTCAAAATGCCCAACCTGAGCTACTGTTTTGAATGGACTACCAAGAAGCAAAGCAATCACTCTGTTTCTTCTGGATATTTACAATCAGATTACCATTTTTACCCCCATTCTTCAACACTTTTAAGGGATCTTTTGTCTTATGGTGGGGATCCTACACAGATTGAAATCAATTCATGTATATGTATCCTTTGTAACTCTTGTCTATACTTTCCCATAAATCCTCCACAGGGGGCATATGCAACATGCTGAGAGCCTTGACATTGTGTGGGTGTATTATGAATGCAGAAAACAGACTGTCAGTCTGCTACCCCTCACCCTCATTACGTGGCTGACTCATGTCCATTCCTAGTCCTACATTCTTTTGATGATACAGTTTACCCTGGTCCCTGCACGCATGGCTAAAATTGAACTTCTCATATCAATGCCCAAGCAGTTCACCCTCTTGACTTCCCTGCTTCTCTTGTTAGTTACATATTCTTCCTATTTCCTAGGCTTCAGTTTTTCAGGTATCTTTGAATCCTCTCCACCCCCCACTCAACTCAGTCATTTAATTCTGTCCATCTCTTCATCAAAATGTTTCTTCCATCTGCTCCTTTTTTATTTTGATTGCCACTGTACTAGTACAGGCCCTCATCACCTCAAGCCTGGATTGATATAATAGCTTTCTAATTAGTCTCCTTGCTTCCAGTTTCCTCCTTCTCCCCTCTATCTTGCACACAACTCTCAGATTAAGCTTCCTAAAACACTTCATACCACTCAGATAGAATGTCTTTCTTACCGCTCTCTGCATGTATAAATCTCACTAATATCTCAAGGCTCAGCTCAAGTTTTAAGTGTTCCTTTCATCTTTTCTTGACCACTGAAACCTTAAGTGAGGTCTTTCATAAATTATCATCCCTGATTTAATTTGGAATTTGTCCTATGTTTAAAACTCTTCTATTGTTTCAAGCCATTATTTAAATTGTCAATTAGTATTTAGCTTCTTCATTAATTTGTGCTTTATTAACCTGGATGGAAGATCCTTGAGAACAGGGACAGCTGGACTTCTTTAAGACCCTCATAGTTCCTTGAACAAATCTATTAATTTGATCTGATTTTTAAAAATCAAGTGAACTGGTTGGTTTCTGACTTGATCGCTTCAGCTAAATGTAGAAAGCACTGGTGTGTGATGACACAGTTACAGTCTTTGTACTCTTTGTGTTTGGGTCCTACAATTACAACAAGAATAGAAAAATATTCATTATTTTTGGATTTTATGCCTGAAATTGTATTCTACAACTCACTACAGCCCTCTTTACTAAAAGCCACATCATTCCAAGGATCAACTGAAAAAAAGATAGTGTTTTTCTAGGATCCTTACTGTGATGAGGAGCGAAGAAGATGCCAAATGAAATTTGGGAGAGCTAGCAATTCGAAAGTATTTATAAACACCTACTATCTATCAGGCTCTGTGAGGTTCTATGGATGTAAAGATAAGTATGGAACAGTCCCTGCCCTCAGAGAGATTACATTTCATTGGTGGAGATGATGTACTTACCCAGAAGTATATAAAAAATAAATACAATTTAATTAGGAGGAGGAAAATTAAAATAATCAAATGTAGACAGTCTTTATATTTCCGTATCATTCTCAGATCACTGATATCAATGCCAAAGGGGGTACTGGAAGCAAGTAAGCCCCTATTTACACATGCAGGGAAGAAGGACTGGATTTATAGTGAAAAACCTTAATGTTCTAATTCCAGGTCTCCATAACTTAGGAGTTACTTGATAACAAGCAAATCATTTAACCCTTTTTGCTAAGTGGTTTTCTCATCTTTAAAGTGGGGATAGTAATATTTATTCTAACTTTATCGAAGGGCTTCTGTAAAAAATAAATAATAACTGATTTTACATAGAGCTTTTAAGTTTACCAACTGCTTCATATACATGACCTTATTTAAGCTTCACAAGAACACTGCTAGGTATCTATTACAGGTGTTTTCGTCCCAATTTATAGATGAGGAAACAGGTTTCCAAAGTGATTTTATACTTAATCATAATTATTCATAAGCATTGGAAGCTTTATTTGCTGATTCCAAATTTAGCAATCTATCTACCTTGCAATACTGTCTTATAAATGAGATGCTATATATGAGTTCTTTGTAAAACAATAAAGCCCACTCTTAAGTGAGCTATGATTATTTTCTCATTCATAATTAGAAAAGTAAGAGGCAATGTGGAGAAAAGACTATCCTCATATTCAGGAAAAACTGGTTCAAGTGTTGCTGCTGACACATTCTAGCTACGTGACCATGAGCAAGTCCAGTGTCCTAGTAACTCTTTAAGACTATGAAGCTGTGAAAGTATTGCTGAGCTGCATTGGTGGAGAGAGTTTGTTTCCATATTCAGGATTATTATACTGATGTAATCAAGTCTAGGTTACATCCATTGGTGTTACTAATCTCTCGCTTCTCCATGCCCAGCTATGTGGGAAGATCTGAGTTCAAATTCAGTTTCCAAAATGAACTTATAAACTATGTGACTTTTGGGCAAGTCAGTTAACCTCTGTCTACCTCAGTTGAAAACAGGGTTAGTCATAGTGCCTACCTGGCAGGATTGTTATGAGGATAAAAGGAGATCATTTAGCACCCAGTGTGAGCCTGAATACTTCTAGAGACAAGAAACTTATTACATAAAAGGCAGCTCATTCCAATTGTTAGGATGTTCTTGTTAATAGACAAAATCTCCTTCCTATAGCATCTAACTCTTATTCTAAATTCAAATATTAGAAGTTGGTTTTCATAGCCTCCCTACCACCTCATTAAGCCTTCTTAGCATAAACACTGAACATAACTACTTCCTTCAACCATTTTTCATGTGACACATACATCTCTCTCTTTTAAATGCCTTCTTGTTTAGCAGTGTCCTTAAATCGTGACACCAAAAACTGGCATACTCCTCCAAAAGTAATTGGGCAGCTGATAGTGCAAATAATATTATTATTGCCATTTATCTGTGAAATACCTATATGCTAATTCAAACTACGATTAGGTAGCTGCATCGCATATTTGGTTCATATTGGTCTAATCGTCATCCTCATTACAGTTAGCATTTATATAGCACTTTAATGTTTGCCAAGCACTTTACAAACATAATCTCACTTAATTCACAGGGTAACCTTGGAAGGGGGAAAGGGAAAGTAAGTGCTACTACTTCCCCTCTTTTAAAGATAAGGAAAATGAGGCTTAGAAAGGTGAAGTGGCTTACCTTCCCTGGCTCAGAAGTGTCTGAGGCTGGATTTGAACTCAGGATTTCCTAGTTCCAAGTCTAACACTCTATTTGCTGTATCATCTAGCTGCCTCAAGGTCTTCTTCACATAAACCACTGTCAAGAAAGATCTTCTTGACTTTATACTTAGGTTGTTAAGAAAATACTTCTTTTGTAAATTAGCTTTTGTTAAAATGTAGAAATCCATGATGGAAGGAATGGGGGATATCCTTGAGATAAATTTTAGGATTCTTCGGTAGTAAAATTAATTTGGATAATTCAGATGAATACTAGCTAGACTTCTTTTACTGAATGAACAAAAGATTCACTTTTTAAGTATCTTTGTACATCCAAACTGCTACTAAAGTATGGCACCTGGGATATCCCCTCATACATATGAATTCACTCTCAATTCTATACTACATGTTATAAAGGCAATCAGTAAAGAAGATCTTTCCCGCCCATTTGAATAGGCTTGGGGTGGGGGGGGTGCTCTCAGGGTCCTGGGGAAGTGGCTAAGACCTGAGCTAATGGTAGGCGCCTGAGTTCTGGTCACTCAAATGACGTTGTAGTCGATGGAATGACATCTGGTGACTATATATAAAGGAGAGAACACAGCTTGAAGACTTAGTGGAGGGAGGAGAAGGAGAAGTGGTGGTGGTGGCCACAGGTGCTACTAAAAGCAGGACTGACCGTCATGCAGACTGGAGAGTGCTGAGCAAGGGCTTGAGGTCAGTGGGTAATCTTCTTACTGGAGGGCCCTAGCATTGGGGGAAAGTACCAGTATGGCTTGGCTTGCTGCTGTGTTGGTAAGCAAAGTGGGCTCTTAGCACTCATTTCAACCAAGTGCCCTTGAAGAGTTTGGCTTCTGTTTCCTTTGATCAATTCAGTGTATTTCATTGAGTCTTACTAGGTACTAAGCTCCAGGTCCAAACCCCTATTAGGTGCTAAGCCTACGTGGGTGTGAAGCTCCCAGGGTACTAAGGGGAGGTGCTAACTCAAGAGCCAATCATAGGAGCCCAAGTTCCTGTCACCCAGATGATGTTTGATGATGTCTGAAATGGTATAAGAAGAAAAGGCAGAGCTATTCACGCACTTTTGGTGGCTCACTGATGCAGAGAGTCTGGGCAGCTGTAGCTAAGAGCCCTCCAGCTTGTAAACCTGGATGCTGGGACTTTGTTAAACTCTGGTAACTATGTATTAGGATTTGAATCAGACAAGGTCTGTCTGTCGATGTTTGTACTTTGTTTGTATTTTTCTCTGAAGTTCAAGGTGCTGGCTTTTTCCCCTGAACTAAGTGAGTGATATTTGTATGTTGGATTAAAGTAAGCTTGTCAACCCCTTAACATTGCTTTCCTTAGTAAAGCAGATCGAAAGAACTTGGGCTTTGGCAGCATTCTGGTTGTTGGGCTTGTGTTGGTCTTTCACCCCCACAACAGCTGCTAGCCAGATTGTTGAAACAGCTGCCATAATATTTTTCTGTAACCTGGTCACTATTGTGAGATGGGCATATTGGTTTTGGAAGGTTCTTGCCAGGATATCAAATTGGGGACACTGGTCCGTGGGTCTGCTATTTTGGAGCCTGAATAAATGCTTTAACTCCTCTGCCTTCTACTTAGAGAATTCCTTATATCCTGCGATTCTGGACCATTCAGGCATATTCATGATTTTCTTTGAAATCATGAATTCTGCCTTCATGATATACATAGGTCTAAATCCATTTGAAATCCAAGCCCCCACCAATGTATTTTTATTAGTCAATCACAGGACACAATTAGCTCAGACTAAACACATTCAATGAAATAGCATAGTAATAAAAGTAGCAACAGAACATCATTATACCCCTTATACTACCACCATACACAAACCATAAATCTAGGGTATACTCTATCACAAATATAGACAAAATCAGTGAAAGAACAACAACATTTAAGTCATTAAACATCAAGGCAGCACTTCAAATCCTTTGTTCTAAATTTCTACCTTTTATAATCATGGGAGGCTGACAAGAAACTTCCCAAGTTTTGTGCCATCCTATGCAAGTCAAGTTGGGGTTTTTTTCTGCTCTAAGATTTGGAAATTTCATTCTCAGTGATGAAAATAAGAATGCTAGATAAGAGTCCATATTCCATGGTGATGTAGTTCACTCAACAGGTGGTAGGGCGTAGAACTATACAGTAGGTTCTGCCATGATTTCTTACCTGGATACTACTCTGCCCTCCTCCATAGCAGGTAGGGATCAACCCAGAGGTGAGAACATCTTAAAAGAGTTACCCTTTTGTTTACCTTTCCAGCCTTCCCAGTCCTAACCAAATAGTCACAAACACAGGAAGTATCCACATACCTTCTCTCCCTCTAGAGAGCCCACAAATAGCTTTTTATTTCTTTAATCTTTGAGCTGTAAACTAGTCCATGTAACTGTGCCTGTGCTTGCTAAACCCTCCTATGAAATGCTCCCCACCAGTGGAGAGAAGAAGCAAATGAATTTGAGATTATGTCTATTATCCATAAAGGCAGCCCAGACATTGGAGCCATCTGCTTTTAGCTCCATTCTCAGGCATTTTACTTTCCTTTCTAATCCTTCCTCCTATAGCCCTGCCTCTTTAAGCACCTGGTTTGCTTTGTACCTTGGGGCTGCTGTTTTCGATGGTAGTTGCTCCTTTCATTGTGGACATTCTGCCGATATTTTTAATGTAATCTAATCAGTTTCACCTTCTTAGAAGAAAAGTCATATGCAATTGAGTACAAATTTGTTTAAGTTCTTGTCATAATTTTTAAGCAGGTAAGGGAAACATCTCAATAAGGGTGGGAGGGCACAAGAATAAGCATCATCTATTGTCATTGCTCTTTCAAATGCAATATGGAATTAACTAAGTTGATTTCCAAAAATATATCGTAAAGCAAGATGCACTCTTTAAGACTAAGCGTATCACTGTCTTCAGGGGAGTATCGCTTGGGCCTCCCCTTAGATGGTAACTATCTTGAGACTATTAGATGCTTGAAGTGCTTCATTTAGAATTAACATGTTATAGGAAATTAGAGAAGAGAAAAAAAAACCCAAACAAGCCATACTGCCTGCCATCAGTACCTCTAAAGGATGTTTCTGCTTCTTCCATATTTGGAAATGACTCACTCTGCACCTCAGATGGTTGTCAGATTGTCAATGACCGTGATAAGACTTTCAGTTATCCCAGCTGGGAAGGCTCAGAAGAATTGCAGTGGGGAGGCAGCAACTCCTATTTCTGTGATGAGCAGGCCCACAGGAAGATTTTTTATTCATTTTCTGTGCCTTGAATTATTTAGCCAACCACCTGATGTTCCTGTCATGCAGTAAATCCAGAAAATTACTATTGGTGAGATTTTTCACTGTTTCAATTTATGCAGAGGCATAAGACAGTTTCCCAAGTCTGGAGTGTTTCTGATTGCATGAGAGGGAATCTGGCTTTATTTGTGATCCTATGGTTTCTATTTCATTTTGTGATATGTTAGTGCTGATCACTTAATAAATGCAAATTCATTCTTATTCTTTATAATTCAGGTAAAATAAATACATCAGCTATAACCCATTTCTCAGACAGAAAAATTGAGGCCCAGCGCTTCTTTGGCTTACTTTGTATGAAGGCTGCCTAGAAATGTCATGACTATAGGGCATTAAAAGTCTTGATTCGCAGACTTTTATTTTGACTCTTGCTGTTAACTATGTTTGGTTTTAGTAGTAGTTGTTAGATTTGCACAATGTATATGGGAACAGGAAGGGTAAGATGGTGGCAACATTGGTGTGGAGGAGAGACTATCAGCATTAGAGACAGTAGAGTTCAATTACCATTTATTACTCATGTGACCATGGGCAAATCACTTAATCTCTCTGACACTCATTCTCCTTACTTGTGAAATGGGGACAATAATTCTTGTACTATCAGCCTGACAAGGCTATTGTGAGGAATGTGCTTTGTAAATGAAATGCTTCCCTTCTATTTCATAGCGTTGTCATCTCACTTAGCAACTACTGTGAACCAGACTCTGGGCCAAGCACTGGTGTGGCCACTTGTTCCACCAGAACAGAGTATAATCTCACAACCCCTCAATAATTTAATGTACAGTCTTGGAGAGATACTGTGGCCAAAAACCACTTCATCACTCTGAGGCCAACTTCATTCTGAGTCCCTTTCATTTCAGCTGTCCCAGGTTCAAGTCTCATCTCTGATCCATGCTAGCTATGGACAAGAACCATGGGGAAATCTCTTAGGTTCTAAGAGTTCTGGGCAACTGTCTAATCCTAAATTACAAATGAGTTTTGATGTGATCAGAAGGAAATTCCACTGGGTATGCCACATCCATTAAAGCATATTTCCAGGAGCCATATAAATTATACACACATGTGTGCATGCATACACACATGTGTCTCTATATAGTATATGTATACATATATATGTACACACACACACACATATATATATATATTTGATTCAATAAACATTTATTAAGTGCCTACTATGTGCCAGGCACTGTGCTAAATCATCTCTTTTGATGCTCACAACAATCCTGGGAAGTATTATTATCCCCATTTTGCAAAGGAGGAAACTGAAGCAAATAGAGGTTAAAAGACTTGCCCAGGGTCACACAGCCAGTAAGTGTTTGAGGCTGGTTTGAACTCATGTCTTCCTGATTCCAGGCCCAATGCTCTATCTACCATGCCACCTAGTTGTCATATTTACATCTATATTCATATCAATATCCACATATAGATATACACACATATATACTTATATACATAAATGCACACACAATGTGAAATATACACATATATATGCATCTATAGATACACATATACATGTGTATATTGATTAATTAATTGATTCGATTTTGCTAGGTTGGTCCTCTAGTGACATAAGCCATTCCCAGTGAATCTTGAAAATATTTCCAGCTACGTAGGACTTAACATAGTTTGTGTTTGGCTAGAATGGTCTTTGAGAACCAAAAGGGGTCAAAAGGCCTACATTCTGCAACAAGGCATGGAAGTGGGGCTTTAGTGCCATAAATGGGTAATTATAGCTGACCTTTTCATAGCACTTTACTATATGTTGTCACATTTAATCTTCATATCAATCCTATGGGCCTGGGTGGTACCATAACTGAAGCTCCAAGAAGTTGTGGCTTGCACAAGATCACACAGATGTCCTTCCACTAGTCTCTTGGCCTGGTCTGCCTATTGAGGAAGAAGGGAAATATTTTCACTGATTCCTTCAACTGAGCTAACACTGAGAAAACTCCACCCAGAGGCCAATCCTCTAGGCATGTGAATAACCTACATGAGTGCATTTATCAATGATTATCAGTTTCAGTTTTTAGAAGTATCTGAAGGGATTTGTGGGAGAGTTTAGGTGAATCCCGGCTTTCACTCTGCCATCTTGGCTCTGCCTCTATCAATGATTCTCAAATTCCTTGTCATTATCCTCTCCACCCTAACTATTCTGACCTTCATTGTCATTATTCAAGTTCTGTTCCCCCCCTTTCACTGCCCACTCCTTTATTCTCATACCCCTTAATACTCATTCCATCCGCATCTTACTCTGAAGATACCCATCCTTTTTTACTGTGCTTTCTGGAATGCCTGTTCCGTGAGTAATGAACATTTTCATTTTAAATATTTTCCTTTTCTATTATTTCCATCTTCTGGCTTCCACCTAGATCTAGCTCACTTCTGATGACATAGCCTCCCTGGCAACCTTTCCTAGCATTGGTTGCATTTTCATTCATTTCCCCCTAAGTCACTAACGGAGACAGACAGGTCACAAAACTCCTTGCTCCTCATTTCTACTTCCAAGCTCTCCTATTACCATCATTCGATAAGCTCTCCTCCTTTGAAGTTCACTCGGTCATGTGTATACCCAATCAAGATCGTGGTGGCTGATCTGGACTAGCCTCTAGGATACTCCCCTTCTTTCCTCAATGAGTTCATTTCTTGCTTCATGGTATTTCTTTCTGTCTCAACTCCTGGCTCATACAAAGGGACCTCAATATAGGTGTTGATATCCCCTTAAACATCATAACCTCCCAGTTGCTCAGTTTACTCATTTCCCATGATTCACTTCTCCACATCACTTCACGTACACACAGATTATCATACTCTGGATTTTGCCATTACCCACAAATGAACCATATTCATGAATGTGAAAATTTACATAATTCCATATTCATGAACCCCGAAAATCCTCTTATCTAATCATGATCTGTTGGTATTCTCCTTCTCCCTCTGCTTCCAAATCCTGTTCTTTGTCCTCTCAATAACATCAAATACCTCAAACTCTCAGTTCTTTTCCAGGCTATACTCTCTGCCCTGGCTATATGTTCCACTCTTCTTCCTCTTGCTCTCTTGGTGAACCAGTTCAACTCTATATTCTCCTCTTCTCTTGAGTCCTTTGCCCCCTCAACCTGTCACTGATCTTGCTCTGATAAGAGTCAGCCATTCAATTTCTTCCACTATCTACTACATTCACTTCTACTCGAGTGATGCTGAACAAAACTAGAGAATATGATGAAATTGTGCTGACTGGATCCATTACAAATTTATGTTATTTAATGTCCATTGGGTCCTCACTTTGGCAAGGAAATTCTTTTACACACCCCCAAATGACTTACTATGGTGGTTTTTCTTCCTTATGCAACCTCCTACAGCTCCACCTTCTCACTCTCTCAACTTAGAACTTTGCTTCATATTTCACTGAAATAGTTATGATTATTTCCTGACAGCTTCCTCTTCTCCCTTCTCATTTCACATAGACACCGCAGAGATGCTTTCTGCTTCTATCTCTTCTCTCATCCCTGTTGCACATGAAGAGATGATGCTTCTCCTTGCCAAAGCTAACCCTCTACCTGCACAAATGATCCCGCTGCACCTCATTTTCTCCAGCAGTGCCCTTTCTATGATACTCAGTCCCTCATTTATCTATAATGTCTCCCCGTCTACTGGCTAGTTCCCTGCTGCTTACAAACTTGCCCACGTATCATCCATTCTCAGAAAATCCTCACTGAATCCATTCACCTTCTCTAGCTATCATTCCATATCTCTTCTCTCTTTTGTGACTAAACCTCTTGAGAAAGCTTTCTACCATCAATGCTTCCACTTTCATTCCTGTCATTCTCTTAACTCTACTCATGATTAAACTGAAACTTCTCTCTCCAGAGTTATCATCAATCTTTTAATTGCCAGATCTAGTAGCCTTTCTGAATCTTCATCCTTCTTAACTTCTCTGAAGTCTTTGACTCTGTATATCATTCTCTTCTCCTCCATACTGTCTGAGCACTCCTCCTCAGTCTCCTTTATTGGTTAGTCATCTACTAATGGCTCTATCCTAAGCCATCTTCTCTTCTTCCTCTATACTATTTTACTTGGTGATCAACTTCCATAGCTTTCATTATCTTTATGATGACTCTCGGATCTACTAATTGAAACCTAAACTCTCTCCTTATGCAGATTCACATCTTCAACTGCCTATTAGACATCACAAGCTACATGAAATGAAGACATCTTATACTTAATAAGTATATATTAGTTTGAGTATATAATACTCAATGAATTCCCCCAAATGGAATTCATTGTTTCCCCCCTAAATCCTCCTCCTGAATTTCCCTATCACTGTCAAAGGTACTGCCATCATCCCAGTCCACCAGTTTTAAAACCTAGGTATCATCCTTAACTCTTCACTCTCTCTCACTCCCAATATCCAACACGTCATCAAGTCTTGTCAATTTTACTTTTATAATATCTTTCACATATACTTCTTCTGCTTTGATGTTGCCATCAGCTTGATGCAAACCCTTATCACTTAACTTTTGGCCTATAGCTTTTTGGTTGGTCTCCCTGTTCATATCTCCTACTCCAGTCCATCTTCCACTCAGCTATCATATTAATCTTCCTAAAGGTCAGGTCTGAACATGTCACCCATTTATTCAATCAACTCCAGTGAGTCCTTAGCCCATCTAGGATCAAATATAAAATCCTCTGTCTGGCATTCAAAGACCTTTATAACTTGACCCCATCCTATCTTTCCAATCTTCTCGCCTCTTCTCCAAACACAAGCTTTGATCCAGTGATACTTGCCTCCTTATTGTTCCTCCAGCAAGACACTCCATTTCCCAACTCTGCATTTTCATTGGCTGCCCCTTTCTTCTCTCACACCCAGAATTTCTTATCTCTGCCTCCTGGCTTCCTTCAAGTCCCAGCTATAACCCTTCCTTTCACAAAAAGCTTTTCCTAATCCCCCTTAATGCTACTGCCTTCCCTCTCCAATTTATCTTGTTCACAATTTATTTGTACATAGTCTTTTTAATGTTGTCTCTCCTATTAGACTATGAGCTCCTTGAAAGCAAAGACTGTTTTGTTTTCTCTAGCTCTTAGCACTTATTAATAGTAGGCACCTAATAAATGCTTGACTTACTGACATTAGACCCAAAGGTGAGGAGGGATCAAAATAATAGATTTTCAGAGTTAGAAAAGACTTCTGTCATTGTCAAGGGCAACCTATGCCTCCAAAAGCATCCCTATACGATATGTCCTAGAGTTGGATGACTGACCTTTGCTTGAAACCATCAATAAAAAGAAACGTGGCACCTTAGGAAGAAGAATCTATTGGACAGTTCTAGTCATTATGAGCTTTTCCCTGACATCAAACCTAAACTCTCCCTTTTGCAAATACCTTGTTCTCCCCTAAGGAGTCCCCAAAGTGTATCTAAGCCTTCTTTCCTATGATAGCCTGCCAGATATTTTAAGACAACTCTCCTATCTCCCAACTCTTTTCATCCTAATCATCTCCATTTCTTTTATCCAAGTCTCATATTGTATGAGCTTGAGGACTTTCTCCATTCCGGTTGCTGTCCTCTAAATACTCTACATCTTACCAATATCCTTACTAGGCTATAGTCCTACAACTAAACATGATACCCAGATGAAGTCTGACCAGGGCATGGTATCTGTGGGTCCATCAGCTCCTTATTAATGGAATCACTGCTTGTCTTAATGCATCTCGGTACACTAGCTCTTTTGGCTACCAGAACACTCTATTGACACAGACTGAGCTTTCACTCCACTAAAAACCCCTAGATCTTTTTGATACATGAATTGTTTTCTAACCATGCTTTCCCAACTTGTACTTAGTGAGCAAATTTTTCTGGACTTATATGCAAGCCTGCAGAATCCATTTGTCAAGAAGGAAAGAAACAAAGAAACAAAAAAAGAAAGAGGAAAAAAGAAAGAAATCCAGTTTGCTATGATCTAGGTGTGATCTATTCTTTCTGTAGCCATGAAGGTTTTTTGTGATCTCTCCTTCTTCTCCCCATTACATTCCCTAGACATCCTCTACCATGCCCTAGCTCCTCGTTCTGAAGCATCACTCCAACTGTGGTATCCACAGATTGGAGAGAACCTCTTTCCCTGTGTGCTATCCCTCTGATAGGATAGCTCCTCTCAGAACCTCCATTTAAGTGGGGTGACCAATCCAGCCATATCTCATTCTTCTCCAGGCTGCATTCTGGACTTCCTCTACCACAAACCAAAGCTGAGTACCTTTGTCTTTCCTCCCAACCTTCACCATTTGCAGCTACCTTTTCTAATGTGTAGTCTTTCCTTGTTAGAATGTGTGTCAGTAAGGCAAGATTCATGACCTCAAAGACAACCATGAACATGCCTGTATAGTGTGGAATAGCAAAGTGTAAGAGATTCTCTAAATAGAAGGCAAAGGAAGTACAACATTTATTTAGACACTAGAGGATCAGACCCCAAGACCAACAACTCCAATTTGACATGGTAGTAATTGTATTCCAAAACCAGTAAGTCCACCTCAATGTAACCACAAGGAAATTATAACACAGTATTACAGCAAGAAACCAAGTCATCCTGTAACCTTCCCCCTGCTGGAGTCTTCCCATAAACTCTCACAAATCCCAACTGATGGCTTGCCTGGGTTCTCTCCCTCCTCAGTTCTCTGGTCTCTGAGGCTCCACTCTCTCTGCAGCTCTGTTGACTTGGAGTTCTTACTCCTCCTTGACCTGAATTCTGAATTCTGACCTTACCATGGCTACCTTCTGGGTTTATATACTATTTTTAGGGGCCCAGGGCTCAATGCCCAATCAGTGAAAGGGTGTAGACCTGTCTCTAATCAAGCCTCCCTTAACTGGCCCCACCTAAGGCCTATTGAGTGGGTGGGAAAGATCTTTAATGACAGATTGGCATCACAGAATGTAAGCTTCTTGAGGTCAGGGATTGCCTTTCTTCTACTTGTATTCCCAGTGGTTAGCACAATGCCAAGGACATTGTAAGCACTTAATAAATACTTATTTTATTTATAGTGAGTGAATGATCATGACTTCCTTTTGTAGATGCCTATTAACCATCGCTTTAATAATACATTTTAGAATTTTGCCAGAAGTGAAGCTAAACTTTTTGGTCTATATTTTATAGTCTTTATTCTTTTCCTGATATAAAGGTCATTCTCATCACTATAGAAAATATACACAGCGTACCTATAATTTTACAGGTTTGGGGAATTCTTAGGTAAGGAAACTCCCTCTATCAATTAGGGTCAACACCTTTCTCAGTAATTTATTCGGTCTTAGAGAACTGCCTAGAACACTGGGATGTTAAGAGACTTGCTCAGTGTCACACAACCAAGGTCTTGCTGACCTTAAGGGCAATTTTCTATCCACTCTGCCTTGTTGCTTCTTGTTTGGAAGAGAAAAAAGAAACAAAATAAGAACTTAACAGTTCTATCTCCTCTTTATTTTAGTATAAGACTTTAGGTATGGCATTCAAGACCTCATCCCAAACTAACTTTATACCAGTTTTTTCCTATAACTTCCCTAGGTCTACTCTACTCTTTAGCTAGACTTTACCATTCCCTTTGTTCATCTTACCTCAGAACCTTGGCTTATGTCATTCCTGCAACCTGAAATGTCTTCCTTTCTTATCCTATCTTCCCCAAAGGAATAACTCAAATATTAATATCTTCATGAAGCTTACTTACCATGTTTTTCTTTCCCTCTTCCAAAATTAGCTGTGATCAATCTCTCCTCTAGTCTCCCAGAGCAATCTT
The DNA here is from genome assembly GCA_028646595.1 of Phalanger gymnotis. NCBI lineage: Eukaryota > Metazoa > Chordata > Mammalia > Diprotodontia > Phalangeridae > Phalanger > Phalanger gymnotis. The sequence goes on from CM053622.1 coordinate 110,061,560, forward strand.
TGCCTTTCTTACAGCATTTATTCTGTTCGACCTTAAATTATAATCACGCCAAATTTGAATCACAGAGGAGACATGCAAAGACACCTTCCCCTACACTTTTGAAAACATTTGTATGTGGGGTTCCTTATAAGAAACTATGCATATAGTATCAGACTTTTTCAATGTATTTATCAGTTTTGCTGGGGTTTTTTTTGCCTCATTGCCCCCTTTCCCATTTTTTAAAAAATCTTTATTATAAAAAATGGCTCCCCAAGTTGGAGGGGGGCAGGAGGAATAGAGAGAAATTTAGGTAATATTAAAACAAAAGATAATAATAAAATTTTTATTTTAAAAACTACAAGTATATATTCTACTCTGCCCATTAGATTGCAATAATATGATATTAAAATTTCATAGTACCATAATTATACAAAATAAAGACAAGGTAATTTTTTGGAGAGAGAAAGGCAGATTAAAAAATTTGCCCTTGAAGGTGAGACCACATAACATATCCTTTTTCATCTTTGCATTCCCGGTGGTGCCCAGTATGTAATCCAGTGCAAATCAGATGCTGAACAAATAACTACTGAAAGAACTTGTATTTCTAATCCCTCACCTCAGAAATGAGCTGAATTGCATTTCTGAGCTTTTATATCGCTTAGCATTACACTCTTTCACAGCCATTAAGGCAATTAATTAATGGAAAGTTATTTGTCAAAGAGTCTTTCACTACCAGACCAGAGACTGGAGCTCAAAACTCCTCAGTTGTATCGCTAGGTGCATTGCTTTCATGCAGAGGTGTTAGTAAGTAGGAGTCTGAAACTGAAACCCAGAGATCTTTTCTACCTGCTTAACCCTCTAATGAGCTATGATTATATAAAAATCCTCATCAATGGTCAGAAACTTACCTATAGTCAAAAAGAAAAATTCAAATAAGAGATTTTTGGTTTTGAGTGGAGAGGAACTAAGCATTTCAATGAGAAAGAGTAAACATCTGACATCTGAACTTGGTTAATTAATTAAATTATCAATAACTACAGCAACAAGACTTTGTAGGCCATGTCCTATGGTCATGGGTTCAAAGAATTTTAGAGATAGAAGGAACATTAAAGATGATTAGGATTTAAGAGCCAAAATGGTGAGATGACTTGTCCAAGGTTATACTAGTTAAAGTCAGAACCAGGGCTAGAATCCAAATCTCCAGCTTTCTGGCATAAGGATATGTTTCCCCCTACACCTATATGCAATGAGAATTTATGTTTATCATATAAGTCTTCAAATTTGGCAATATCATGAAGAGTCTTCCAAATTATCAAACATGAGAAAGTTTTATTCAATAGAGTTTTCATCCTGAGCATATTAAATTCAAATATAAAACATTCAAATTTTCACAAAAATTAGTAATCTTACTAGTCATCTAAATTTGATATGTATGGGAAGTCCTAGTAAAGAGATTTTTGTATTTGAAAGTATTTGAAATTTTTGTATTTGGTACAAATATGATTTGTATCAAATTTGTATTCGACACCAAAAAAAAAATACAAATTTTTGTACTTGAAAGTATTTGAAACACCCTGTTCTCCAGACATTTGGGTAAATAGCTATGATATAAAAAAAGGATTTCACCATACATTTTAATAATACTCTATGGCAAGAAAACACTATCCACATACAGTGAGGTGCTATAGTTAATAGAGCAATGGACACTGAGTCAGGGAGATCTGAGTTCGAATTCAACCTCAGATACTTTACCAGCTTTTAGAGCCTGTGTGAGTACCTTTCTCTCTCATCGCCTCGGGTTCCTCATCTGTAAAACTGGCTAATAAGAGCACCTGCCTTACAGGGTCGCTGTGAGAATCAAATGAGCTCGTATAGAGAAAGCATTTTATAAACATTAAAGTGCTGTATAAATAGTTTAGTCATTTACTTGTATCTGATTCTTTGTGACCCCATGGATCATAGTGTTTGTGGAGTTTTCTTGGTAAACATACTGGAGTGGTTTGTTATTTCTTTCTCCAGTGGATTAAGGCAAACAGGAGTTAAGTGACTTGTCCAAGGTCACATAGCTAGTAAGTGTCGGGTCAGATTTAAACTCCAGTCTTCCTAACTCTAGACCCAGTGCTCTATCCACTGAGCTATCTAGCTGTCCCAATATAAATAGTAGTCATTAGTATTATTTGGTCAACACAATAATCCCATGAGGTTAATAATGCTATTATCCTTATCTTCTGTCCAATGCAAATCTGTCTGCTCATCACAGATAAAGAAACTGAGGCACAAAGAAGAGATTTGCCTGAGGTTTCACATAGTAAGTCTACACTCACATGCAGGTTTTCTAACTCCCTGTCCAAATGTGTTAGTCTTTTACATTTCTTCATCTGTCAATTTTGATCATATTTCACTAGAATCATCATTAATAACACCTAGTTTCAAAGAGTTGTAAAAATAAGTCTTGTCTCCATATCTACAGATTCTTTTTTTTTTACATCTAAACAAAGGATACATGCATTTGTCAGTTCTACACCTATTGCCCCTTTGTTAGGGCTATAATTACAAGCATGGTCTGGAAAATTAGCATCAGTGATAGTTGTGTCCTAAGTGTAGAGCAACAAATGTTTATGTTACTGACATTGGTGGGAATGGAAAAGAGTAACTCTGGAATGCTTACTACAGCCTAGGGAAATTATTTGCATACGACTAAAGGAGAAGAATACTTGTGGGGCTGGGAGCTCCTTATTCCTGAAGATCTAGCTCCTCCCCAACCCCCTAATCCTTATCCCTGTCTGGTTAGCGTCAGAATGAGATGTGTTGAAAAGCTGAGCTGTTGCAGGTGTACTTTGTCAACTGTGAATCAGGCCCAGGAATCCCTCCTACCAGCACATTACATAGATTATGTACAAATTGCCTGTTTTCAACTGCATTTGAGAAGGCTAAACTGCTGGCAAACCGCTAATGTCCAATGAAGAGCAGTCCATTCAGAGATTCTGCCTTGACCTGCTAATTTAATAGCTTATTTATTGAACAGATAAAACAATGGGTGCTTGCTAGAAAGTCAAAGGGATGATCCTGGTTTTTTTTTTATTCTTTTGTTCTCGAGTTAATTAAAGAAAATTTAATGTGCCAATATCTATTAATAAGGACTAACAACACCTGACATTTATTGGTCCAATTAACAAACCATTAAGTTCCCAAAACTCCCATCTTCCTATAGGACTCAGTCTTCAGAGTTTAGTAACTAATACATCCTTTGGAAAAGCAGCAAGGTATCATAGAATGAACAGTGAATTTGGAGTTGTATTAAGAAGGCAGAATTTATGATTTCAAAGAGAATCATATATTTGTCTGAACGGTTCAGAACCGCAGGATATAAGGAATTCTCTGAGTAGAAGGCAGAAGAATTAAAGCATGTATTCAGGCTCCAAAGTAACAGACCCACTAACCAGCCTCCCCATTTAGATATTTTGATCAAAAGCTTCCAGGCCCAATAAGTCCGCCTCACAAGAGTAACCAGGAGGCCACAGAAAAACATGATGGTATTAAACCAAATCATATTCATGCTTCCCCTCTCCCGTAAGAAGATTACCCATTGGCCTCAAGTTCTTGCTCGGCACTCCTCTGTCCCCACACGGGTCAGCTCTGCTTCCGCAGCTCCTGCTTGGGCTTTGGCTTTATCTTCAGCTTCAGCTGTAGCTGTCTCTTGGCTCGCCTCTCCTTGAAGCCTCCAACCCCGACCCAGGATCCAGCATGGGAACCTCGCCTTCGGGGCGCCTCCTCGCCTCCTCCTTCAGTCCCAGGTCTACAAAAGGCTGCTAGAGGCTGAGGGAGCAGTGGGGGAAGTTTGCGCCCTCACTTTGTTCCAAGACCCGAGCTCTGCTTCGCGGCTGCTGTGATGGCGACGGTGCCATCCGTCCCAGCCAAGCCCCTGGCATCGCCAAGCGCCGCCTGATTGACCAGAGCCCATTGGTTCCCGAGTTGGCCCCTCCACCTAGGACCCTGGGAGGCTTACATCCACATAGACTAGGTCAACACCCAACAGGGCATGGCTCTGGAGTTAACACCTCCCCTTAGCCAGCCCCACCTTGGGCCCCACCTTCAGTCATCAATCCACACCCACTTAGGTTTTACACCTAATAGGGCTTTGGGCCCAGAGCTTAGCACTTAGCAAGATTCAATGAAATAGCTGAATCACTCAAAGCAAACAAAAGCCAAACTCCTCAAGGGCACCTGTTGAACTAAGTGCTAAGGAGCCCATTTTGCTTACCAGTGCAGGAGTCACAAGAATTTCAGCTTGTGGGACCTTGAAGAAAGTATTTTCCTTCTTTAGGACTCAGTTTCCTAATCTATAAAACAAGGAGATTGGATTGTCATGAAGTGGAAAGGATACTAACTTTAGAGACATAAACCCTGGGCATATTTCTTGTGTGACCAGCTTGAAAAGTATTTAACTTCTTTGACCCTCAGGTTCCTAATATGTAAAATGAAAGAGAAGGAAGAAATGACCCAGGCCTCTTCTAGCTTTGTTCCTATGGTAGTTAAGATCCATTCCAATTCTAAATCTTATGACTATATGAAATCATTTCATTTGTCACTCCCATTTTATATTTAAAGGACTATGTCTTCAGACTGGTTTCAAGACATTTGCCTTTACTGAGAGGCAGCACAATGTAGTGGATAGAGAAAGATTCTCCAACACCTGGTTTCAGGTCCTACCTCCAACAATCACCAAATACGGGACCCTGAGCAATCCCCTTAACTTCTAAGTACTTTAAAACTGTAAGCTACACAAAGGTATTGCCCTGCCTATGGAATTCTAATTTTAAATTTGCTGCAGGGAAAATAGGATCATTTAAAAATTTTTTCTAGTTGTCTGGAAGAAGAGTCTGAGAATACTTATCTCAAAACAAAGAAAATTTGCCTTACTCTAGGATTCTCTGGCTGAAAGCAGCCTTTTTTCCCCTTCAGCATTTCTTCTGTTTTGTGAGGTTTGCTGCATAGCTGTTGGTCTCCATCTAGACATGTGGAATATGGAGTGTTGAGTCCTGCTTGTGTGTTTCCTAGCAGAATGATGAAAATCCCCTCAGGGCTACTCTGTATGGATGGTCATAGCAATAGAAATTCACCTATTTACAGAGAGGTGCTACTGTCAATCTGTTTAAATGTCAGTTATTTGTTAAAATGAATTTTCAAATAAAGAAATCTACTAGTTAAAATTTTAGCATTATCTCTTGGTTTTTATAGAACTATCAGCTTTAGTGATTATCTGGTTCCATTCCCTCCATTTATAGTTGAGGGAGAAAACAGGCTGTGAGTGTGAAAGTGACTTATGGAAATAGATAGGTACAAAAAATAAAAGACGTAAAACCATTAGAAAGAACTTGTGAAATATGAGGACTCTGAAAATCTTACTTTAAGAAGTAAGAAATTTAAAAAGTGCTTATTAATGAGCTACCTGTGCCTGGAGATACTCTGTTGGGCACTGGGAATATTACAAACTAACAAAATGAAATTGATGGGGGAGTACAACATACACATAAGTAAATACAAGAAATCTGAGGAGGGAGAAAGTGTTCATAACTATATAGACCAAACACATAACTTCCTAGAAGAGGTGGAATGAATTTGGTTCTTACTTTAGTGAGGACTTTGGTTTTCCAAGACATTTTTAAAAATTTACTTTTAGCACTTTAACATATGCAAAGCAATGTGTAATGGAAATCATGTTGTATTTGGAATCCAAGGACCTGGGTTCAAATCCTGACTCCTCTGTTATTTGTCTCCCAAATTCCTAAGCCTCACCTTCCTTATCCATAAATTAAGGGAGTTGTATCAGATGACCTCCAAGGTTCCTTTTAGCTTGAACTCTATAATCCTGAAATCCACTGGTTTTGACGGGCCTAAATTAGTTCTTGGCATTTAGCATTTAGGCAGTTTCTTTCAGGCCATTTGAAAGTTGGCCATTAATCTACCAGCACTGTCCAGAGCATCATTTCTCCTACTACATCTGCATTTATGCCATCTCGATGTGATAATGATAGGCCCATAATAGGTACTCAATAAATATTCATTTAATTGAATAGGTAACGGGCGTTTCTGTGGCATGTGGTATAGAATTTGTGAGGGTTTGGATCAGAGAATTGTTGTGACTTTGTGAATTGAAATCTCAGCCTAAAGCCAATTAAAAACCATTTGACGTGCTGGAGAGGAATGTATGGGATGATTTTCCTAGCAATCATAGTATTATGAAATCAGAAGAATAAATGAATGCATGGATGGGTGTATGATGAACTAAGGAAAAAAAAACATTTATTCAAACTAGATAGTATCTCAAAGGCCATCAAGTTTAATCCTCCCATTTTAAAGATAAGAAAGGTGAAGCTTGGAGAGATTAAGAGACTCCCCCAGAGTCACACAGTATGGGAGTCAGGATTTAAATCCAAGTCTTCCTTACTTTAAATCTAGTGCCTTACCCACTATACCACATTATGTAGTCTAGTCCCTCAATTTTACAAATGAAGAAACCGACGTCTAGAGATGAAGAATTTACTTGCCCAGGAACACAGGACAAACTTAGGAATTATGCTTAAGTCTTCTGACTCCAAATCCAGTGCTCACAAATGAGACAATATTTACAAAGTGCTTAGCACAGATACACAATAGGTGCTTAAAAATGTATATTCTCTCTTCTCCTATCTGCTGGTATTATTTTGAGCTTGCTGAGAGATTCACAATATGGTATATGCACAATCATTTTATTCTTTGTAAATAAGCACAGCTTAACTTTATTTTCTAAATACAGCTCATAGAATAAGGCCATGCATTCATAGCAGGGCTTTCTCTGCCTTTCCCATCTCTGGGCATTTGCTCAGAATATAGTCTGTCCTCACCTCCACCTATTGGAATCTTTCTCTTCCTTTTGTGTTTGTCTCAGGTTCCCCCTTCTTCATTCACCTCCAGTAGAATGTAAACTTTTTGTGCAGTAAGAAATGTTTTACTACTGCCTTTGTATTGCCAGTGCTTAGTTTAGTGCATAGCACATAGTAGGGAGCTGAAAATGTTCTCTTCCTGCACAGTTTTCTTAATATAACTTGTTGGCACCTCTACCATAGTTTACCTTTTATAACATGTATTTACTTAGATGCTATATGCTCCCCACAAAACTGTAGGTGCATTGAGGGTAGAGTCAGTGGTACTTTTAATTTTTGCATTTCTAGCACTTTACATGGAGCAGACAAAATGAATGTTTGCTGTTTTGAATCAAAACTAGAAAGGAGGACTGTGGAAGAAAATTTTCTCCACTCTGACTCTGTATGAACTACTGTTGTAGCATCAGAACACAAGAAGGGAGTAACAGGGCAAGGATCTGATTTCTGGGAGTAAACATATTTGCTCATGATGGCTTATTTCAGGACTGAGTCTCTCAGCTCAAAGTCAGATGGGCAATAAGCATTTATTAAGCACTTGGTATGTGTCAGGCAATATACTACATGCAGGAGGCACTATGCTCTGATCAAAAGTCTAGCTCCATACTTTCCAGGTGAATCACTGTTTCTCATAGTCAAATAAATTTTATTTACAATCCATTTTTGTTTCCTTGATCATTATTTTTTTTTCAATGTGGAATACCTCTTTGGTACCTTCAGCCCTTGCCAGCTATGGAATTCTAGGGGCTAAATTCAGATATCACATGAGCCAGCGCCTCACAAAACCTGACATTTTAACCTGTTTATTTATTTTCCAGCAGCAAGACTGTTGATACTCAAGGAGTTTCTATTTTGGTACAAGTAGTGTGTGTGTGTGTGTGTGTGTGTGTGTGTGTGTGTGTATGTGTCTGTTAAGAATATGAAAGAATGTTTTCTTGTTGTTCCTAACTTTCTTAACAGTTTTTGTAAAGGTGCCATCTATAGCTGAGGAAAAGATATATTCCTTTCTATTCCCATTCAATTTTCTCTAGAGGTCTGTCATATCTAGCTTTTCTAAAATTATATTCCTTTTTTTAATTTTTACTTTTTTTTTTGGTCAGGTTTAACTAGTTCTGAGAGGGGAAAGTTGAAGTCCACCGTTAGTATAGTTTTATTGTCTATTTCCTCTTGTAACTCATTTAACTTTTGCTTTTAGAATTTGAATGCTATGCCATTTGGTGCATATATGTTTAGTATGGATTGTTCTTCATTGTTTATGGTAGTTTCCCTCTTTTAATTAGACTTTTTTTATTCAAGATCGTCATTACTACACCTGCCTTTTTTTAAAACTCAGCTGAAGCATAATAGATTCTGCTCCAGCCCCTTATTTTTACTATGTGTGTTTCTCCATTTTAAGTGTGCTTCTTGTAAACAATGTATTGTTAAATTTTGTTTTCTAATCCATTCTGCTATCCACTTTCATTTTATAGATGAGTGCGTAGTATTCACATACACAGTTATAATTACTAAGTGCATTTTCTTACATCCTATTTTTTTCCTTATTTATCCTTCTCTCACTCCTTTCCCTGTTCCTCCTCAAAAATCTGTTTTGCTTCTGACCACTGCCTCCCTTAATGTCCTCTCCCTTCTATCAGCCCCTCCTTTCACTAATCCTATGCCTCTCCTTTTCCCTATCAGCTGAGATAGATTTTTATACCAGAGTGTGTATGTTGTTCCCTCTTCAAGCCAATTCCAATGAAAGTAAAGTTCAAGCATTGCCTGCCATCCTATCCTTCCTCCTAAACTGTAAAAGCTCTTCCTTGTGTGTCACTTTTATATGAGCTAATTTTTCCCGTTCTTCCTCTCCTTCTCTATTCTCCTAGTGCATTCCTATTTCTTACCCTTTAATTTTTTTAAATCACCCCATTATAGCCAACTCACACTCATGCCCTCTGTTTATGTATAGTCTTAACTGACCTAATAATGATAAAGTTGTTACAAGTTACATGTGTCATTATTTTCCCATATAGGAATCTTGATAGTGTAACCTTATTGAATCCATTATGATTTCTCTTTCATGTTTACCTTTTTATGTTTCTCTTGAGTCTTGCGTTTGAACGTCAAATTTTCTACTAATCTTTGGTCTTTTGATCAGAAATGCTCAAATATCTTCTATTTCATTAAATATTCATTTTTTTCTCTGAAGGATTATAATCAGTTTTGCTGGGTAGGTGATTCTTGATTATAATCCTAGCTCCTTTGCCTTCTGGAATATCATATTCCAAGCCCTCTGATTCTTTGATGTGGAAGCCACTAAGTCTTGTGTGATTCAGACTGTGACTCCATAATATTTGAATTCTTTCTTTCTGAATGCCTATAATATTTTCTCCTTGACCTAGGAGCTCTGGAATTTGATTACAATATTCCTGGGAGTTTTCATTTTGGGATCTCTTTCAGGAGATGATTGGTGGATTCTTCCAATTTCTATTTTACCCTTTGGTTTTAGAATATCAGGGCATTTTTCCTTAATAATTTCTTATAATGTGATGTTTAGGGTTTTTTTTTTGGATCATGTCTTTCAGGTAGTCCAAAAATTCTTAAATTATCTCTCCTCCATTTATTTTCCAATTTTTAAAATGAGATATTTCACTTTTGGGGGGCTATTTTTTCATTCTTTGGGCTTTGTTTGATTTTTTTTTGTTAATGTCTATGGGGTCATTAGCTTCCAGTTGCCAAATTCTAAATTTTAAGAATTGTTTTTTCTTCAGTGAGCTTTTGTATCTCTTTTCCTAATTGGCCAATTCTGTTTTTTTAAGGTATTATTTTCCTCAGTATTTTTTGTGCCTCTTTTACCAAATTGTTAACTGTCTTTTCTTTTTCTTGAGGGAGGAAAGCAGGGCAATTGGGGTTAAGTGACTTGCCCAAGGTAGTGTGTCAAGTTTGGATTTGAACTCGGGTCCTCCTGACTCCAGGGCCAGTGCTCTACTCACTGTGCTACCTAGCTGCCCCTGGACTGTCTCTTCAAAATTTTCTTACATCACTCTCATTTATTTTCCCAATTTTTACTTTACCTTTTTTATTTAGCTTTTAAAATCCTATTTGAGCTTTTCCAAAAATTCCTGTTGGGCTTATGTCCAATTCATATTTTTCTTTGATACTTTGCTTCTAGCTATTTTGACATCATTATCTTCTTTTGAGTTTGTGTCTTAATCTTCCTTGTCACCATAGTAACTTTTTATGTTCAGGTTTTCTTTTTTTGTTGTTGTTGTTTTCTGATCACTTTTTCAAGCCTATTATTTGGCTTGTGTTAAAGCTGGGTTCTGCTCTCAGAATGTAGGGAGCACTAATCCAAACTTCAGGTTTTTCATGCTGCTATTTTCAGAGGTAGTTCTGAGGGTCTGTAAGTTTTTACTACTTTTAAGGTGATATGACCATAGGATAGGTGTGGCCACTACTCTCCTTGCCTGTGATCTGGTATTTACACAAGAAGGGACCTTGCTCGCTTACAGCTGCTAGTGCAATTGCTCCTTTGGTCCTAGCACTGTGACTTGGGCCCCTGCCTTCTTGAATTCATAAGTACTAGTACTCCTTATTGCCTTGGAAATGAGACCAAGGCTCCTGCTCATTTGTGAATGACCACAAACTCTCTTTGATGCTCTGAAATTGTGAACCAGGCCCCTGCTTCTCTGTGGCCGCAAGTGTTAACATTCCACTTAATTCCGGGACTGCAACCCACAACTGCATATAGACAGGGCAACAGGGTTTAGACCAGTTGTCTGACTCCTTACAATCTGGGGGCTGAGAACTTTTGAATATGCTGCTGCCACTCTCATAGCTGCCCAAAGGGCCTACTGCTGGTGTTACCCAGGTGGTGTTGCCATAACCTCTGCTGTGTTACAGGCCAGCCACTGCGCTAGGGACTTCCTAAGCTGTCTTAGGCTGGAAAAATCTCTCACTCTGTGCTTTTGTTGACTATGCCACTTCGGAACTTGATTTGAGGCAGTATTTTATTTTATTTTTTGCAAAATAATTAAACAAGTCCTTGGTGTTTATTTTTTACTGCTAAGGCAGCTCACAAGATGCTCTTTATTTATTCTTCCTTAACACAAGTCAGGGACCAAGTCAGGCTATTCTGCACAAATGTAACATGTTCTTTAACTTTGTAGTAGGATCACTACTAGGCAAGGGTTGTTACAAACATCTCAGCTTCTTACTCCTTGCGATGAGTCTAAAACTCCATTTACCTTGTAGTACCCCGACATCGATTTTGAAAACCCCTTGGGGAACTTATGAAGTTATGCTTTTGCCAAGTTTAAAGTTTTCTCCAATTCTTCCAGTTGCAGATTTCCTTGAGTAATCATCATTAGGATTGTATCCTATCATTGAAAAGAAGCTGGACAGTGGGGGGGGGGGCGGCTGCTGCCACCAGGTCAAGCTCCTGATCATCCTTACCTTTTCTATGGTACTTTTATTTCTTTGGAATTCTTCCTTTGCCCAGCTCTGTAGACACTTGTCGTCTTTTTCATTTGGTACCTGGTGAATTGCTTGTAAAATCTTTTTGTATAGAAGGAGAACTTGTTGCCCTCTCATGAACTGTTTGAGGGTTAGTGCTCCAGGGGGTAGGTGAGTAGAGGACTTGATGAGCCTAAGAGCTGGACTTGAACTGCCTCAACTACCTTTCCCCGGTTTCTTGGCGCTGATAGTCCGAGGCATTATTTTAAAGTTGTTTGGAGGCGAACGTTGAAATAGTTAAACTGAGTTGCTGCTTATGCACTGACATTTTGGCTCTACTCCCTTTTCCCTTTTCTTTAATATCTGGAATACAGACTTAGCAGTGATATTGCTGGGTCAAAGGGTACACACCTTTACAGCCCTTTGTAGCTTATGTTTTATGAACATCTATGTTACCCTGGAATCTGTGTATTGTCTAATCATAGAAATCACCTAGAAATCTGTCAAAGGTTCATTCGGGACTAGAAAGGATTCAGGACACTGTGGCCCGGAGAACAACATTTCTAGGAAAACATAAGTGCTACGTGGAAGAGTCTAGATTCAAACTCAGGTCTTCTGATCTCAGAGCCAACTCTTTTGACATTGTATCAAGTTTTCTCTCTAATCATCAAAGGCAAATCATACATCATATTCCTCTAACCAACATAATTTTGCAACAATATCACTAATAACCAAATTCTTCCATGACATTACAAAACCCTGCAGTCACATCCTTTGAATGACCAGATGCTCAAGATGCAAACCAAATAGTGACAATACGAATCTCAATGCTGTTAACTCCCAAGTGTCAATCTGCTTGTCATCCCTTTGAATATATTGCTCTTGACCATCATTAGCACAGATTTAGAGCCCAACCCTCTCACTTTAAAGATGGGGATACCAAGATCTAGGAAAGGGGAGTGAATTGTTCAAAGTCAAACCTGTCATAGATCAGAAAGCTTGGATTTGGATACAAATTATAGGAACATGACTCTAGACTTTCAAGGGATGTCAGACACCATCTAATTCAAATCTCTCATTTTAAAGAAGAGGAAATTGAGGCATAGACAGGTTAAATGATTTGCTCAAGGTCACAGAGTAAACATTGGAAGTAAGTAAACCCAAGTCTTCCTACTCTAGTCACAATTTTTTCCTACTGTACTATTCACTGCTCCACCTTAAATTTAGTTCTCTTTTTGTGGTACTTTTATTTCCCTCTAAATGCTGTTTTGTCTAATACTACATTTTGATGGAGCCAGTTTGAAATATTACGATGCATAAGGCACCATTTACTGAGCATCTGCCATATGTCCAACATCCTTCTAGTTGCTGTTAAGATACAGAAATACATACGATAATCACATGCCTTCAAGAAACCTATTATTAATCACGAAGCTGATCATAAAATAATTGGAAAGTTGGTAAATTATGTGGTTTTTACCTTTAAGTGCAATAAGAGTTCATGGAAGGGAGAGATGACTGTAGATTGGAATCCTCAGAAAGAAATGAATGAATGTGGAATGATTGATTATGTATGTAGTGAGTAATTTCCAGGTTAACTGATATGACAGACAAGGTGGTAAGTTCCAGGGATACAAATGCAAGCATGCAGAACCTGTAAACTCCATAAGGGTAGGAAGTATTTTGTTTGCTTATACTTATATACCCCAGCATTTAATACAGTGTCTGGACCTTAGGAAATGCTTGATAAAAGTTTTATCTATCTTTGAAAAGACAGAGGAATTTAGTAGGACATGTGGAGCCACTGACAGCTATTTAGAAAAGGAGCAACAAAAAAAATATTTAAGGAAAATCAGTTCACTAGCAGGGTACAGAATAAGTTTGAATTTGGACAAAATTTGGAGTGAGTGGAACAATTCAGGCTTTTATAGTAACCAAAAATATCAGAAGAGATTAAAAATAGATCAATGTCTAAATCATGTTTTTTGTTTGTATGTTTGTTGTTATAAAGTAAAGGAGGTTCTTCTCAGTATTAATACACACAGATACATATATACATACATTTATGTTTACATACACATACATATACATATGCATACACATACATATACAGCTATCTATCATTTAGAACACTGCCTAGTTTCTCCTTTGACCAGGAGACTACCTTTAGACTACTCAGACTACCTTTATGGGGTCAATAAACATCAAAGTAAGAAAGCATTTGGAAAGAAGAGGGAGAGTTTCAAAACAAAAGAGGGGAGCCATTAAATAGGACCTCTCGTCTTTTTTATGCCTTGACCCCAGATTTGGTCTATATTCATGGACTTTGATTCAACATTCGATGAGTAATTTCCAGGTTAACTTAGTGATGTGCTAGCTGACAAGGAAATGGAAAAAGTGGAAAACATCTCACTTTAGGAGCTAACAATCTATTTAGTGTGGGAAGAAAGACAGACATAAAACAAATTGAAAGTCATTTGAAAGTCCAAGGATGATTGCTTCATGCTAACAGAATTAGAAGGAACAGTTCTCTGTGAAGCAGCTAGTCAAGGCCTCACGAAGACAGCAATTCATGAGCTGGCTTAAAAAGCACAGAACACTTCACAAGGTTGCATTTCAGTAGAGTTTCATATCCCAAGAGGCTGCAAACAGCTCCCAAAAGCTATGATGAGAGCTGTGTCAGCAGCACTTGAATAAGTAGAACCAATTCATAGTTACCCAGGTTTCCCAAGCTCAAAGGAAAACAGAGAGATTTGGTGTGGGGTGTACAGAAGAAGGATAGACGGAGTGGTAAGTATGGCCATTGCCACCACATACCAGACTTTCCGTATGCCTCTCCAGATGCCAGACATGGACTTTAGATTCCAGACTGTCTGGATAAATACCGGATGGGTGGTAGCCATAACGTAGCCCCCTGTCCCTTCATTTCTCCATCTATAAAACAAGCTATGATAATAATGCCATCTCATTTCATAGGGGGTATTGAGTGGTTTAACTGATGAAGTTTATATGGCTTCCTAATTACAGTGTTACAGTTCAGTAAAACTCCGTTAATGTGTTTTCTAAGAGACAAGATACTAAAACCTTCTCAACAGGTAATGCCTACAAGGGAAATGGAAAACTATGAACGTAGGGAGGGGATTAAACAGTCAAATGGACTATACATGAAGATTTCTTGAGCAAGAACTTCTTAGAATGGTTTTACGCTCTACAAAGGAAGAATGTTAGCCTCAAGGCCTCGAACTAAAACAAAACAAAACAAACTAGAACACCTAAAAGAAGGGAGGTCAAAGGTTATTTTGCCTAGAATGGTAAATAGATTTGAATGTCCTAAAAAATGAGAGATCAATGTGAAACATATTACTGGGACAGAAATGCAAAACCACGGCGCCTGGTAGCCATGGCTTAACTCTTGAAGTAGTTGTTAGAAGTCTGTGCACATTCTAGTCATTGCATCTAAACCCCCAAGTTCAGGAGCTCCAATGTTGTATTTACAATGGGATTAAAAAGGCAGCCAGAATGGCAAAGCATTCTCCGAGTACTAACCACAGCCGCTGCTGGGATGCTGGGTGATCTGGCATCAAGATTCTAATTGTTTAAAGCCCATAGATAGTAGAAGAAAGACCAGTAAATACACTTTCGATTCGCTTCACACTCAGAGTCAGGAAATTGTGCCTTATCCGTTTGGAAATATCACCTTGGAAACATGAATTAAGGGCAGAAATCATGTAACAGCAAGGGAAAAAAAAGGCTGAGAGGGAGGTATCTATTTTTGGACAGCATTTACATAAAGGTGAGAGCTGCCCTAAGTGCACATACTCAAAGAGGACGACTGTGGATCTGGAGAAGAAAGGGTCTGAAAATCTGAAGACTTATATAATGACTCAGATTCTAGCCCATAGCATAATTGGGTATGATTCCTCTTTTTTGCATAAATTAATCACAGCACTAGAATAATTTCCTGAGGGGGTTCCAAATTTAGAACCCAGGCCAGCCTTCAAGTCTGCTCTACAGATCTCTAAAATGTAAGTCAAATATTTGAAGGAGCTGACAGCACTAACCTCAATGCAGCATCTTTGATCTGCCTCTGCTCTCTCATCTTCTAAAACAGTGCTGGTCTCCAGTTCTCACTGATGACTTCTTCATGGTAGATCTCTCCAAAGATGTATAGTTTGGGTAACTTTGGCAAACTGATTTTTTTTAATGCTTTCCCTCTTGTATAATAGCCTGAAATAGCTCTGGATCTAGTTTAAAGAGTACATGTTACAAAAAAGGCATGGTGGGCATTACTTTGGTTCTTGAAATATATCAGATATGTCAACTGGCATCCAGGAAGGTATATTTGAATTTCTGCAGCAGTTTTTTAGAGTAGTTTTTTAAACGAAAAACTGCTCCACTTAAAAGGGTGTTGTGTACACTTTCTTGCCTTTTTGAAACTCCCCTTGTCTTCATTTTGAACAATGGTTTGTACGTAATGCTTGCTGCATTGATTGCGTGTCACTTTACTGTATGCAGTTAAGCTTGAAAAAATTTTCATATATTGTGTCTTATTTGAGCTTAATAACAACCCTGCAAAATATGTCTTATTGTTATCTCCATTGTGAAGGTGAGGAAATTTAGTTTCAGGGAGGTTAAGAGCCTTGCCAGGGAAATATAACTAACAGGTATCCGAGAAAGAATTTGAATTTAGGTCCTCCTTATCCACCACTTTATGCTTCCTTTTTAGAATACATTGCATCCAGCAGGGTACTAGCAAATGTTTAACAACAGGCTCTCCATGGGGAAAAAATGTACCCATAACAAACTTTTAAACTTAATCTTCATTTTTAACATTTTCTCCATGACTGTCTTAAGTCTAGACAATAAATCAGGCTATAATTGTAGCACTTGACAATTTCCTAAGTGTTAATATTCACACTGAAAATTTAACAATTCACTCTTGTGGACCTGTTTGGGCTGGATTTAGCACACCACTGGTACATTATTCAAGGGTGCTTTTCAAATCAATATTTGCTGATATTGTATTGGTGAGATATAGATACTGATATTGTAAGGTGAGATTGCATAGGATTTAATTCTAGATGGCACTTGTGTAAACTGAAAATAATAATTTACAACCTTAACTTTGAAAGGCGTATGGTATTAAAAAATAGAAACAATAGAATTCGATTATATAAACACACACACACACACACACACACATCCAGAATCTTCTTCATTTGTAAAATCACAGAACTCCAAAGTTAGAAATGACCTCAGCAGTCATCCAGTCCGAATAACACCTGACTTAAAATCCCTTGTTCTATATGTGTCATCCCACCGCCCGCCGCCCCACCAAGTAGTTACCCAAACTCTGCTTGGGACCGAATGTGAGTAATGTCCTTCTAAGGTAACACATTCCATTTTTGGATACATTTACTTATGACAAAAATTTTCTTTGTATTGAGCTGATTTTTTTCCTTTTTTATTTCTACACATTTCTCCTTATTTCACCCTTTGGGACCAAACAGCACAAGCCAAGTCTATATTCAAATACAATAGTAATAATAGCAATTGACATTTGTGCAGTTCTAGAAGGCTTACAAAGTCCTTTAGATACATTTAATTTGATTTTTCGAATAACCTCGTAAAGTAAATACTACTGATATTATTATCCTCATTTTACATATAAGTCAAGTTGAGTCTCAGAGAAATTAAATGAATTGTCTGGGGTTACACAACCAGTAAGTATTGGAAGTGAGGTTTGAAACCCAGTCTCTACTGACTCCAAGTCCAGTGCTTTCTAACGTGCCTTTCGGTACGTTACATTCCCTCTGAGTCTTCGCCAGACTAAATACCACTAGTTTTTTCTACTAATCCAAATATATCATGATATCAAGTCCCTTCATCACTCTAATCAAACTCTTCTAACTACATCATAGAGCATTATTGTTACTTCTAAAAAAATAGTACCCACCCAAAAACATATCTAATATTAATCTGAGTGTGAAGAGCACATTAAGACTATCATCTCCTCTTTTAGGGGAATCATTGCTTCCACATTTCTAAATTTGTGCTGGCTAACATTACATTAGCTTTTTTGATTATTATATCACACTCGATTTGACTCAAATTAAATTTTCTTTAAACTAACATGCTTAGGTCTTTTCTGCATGAACTGATGTCTAACCATCTCCACCATTCTTTATTTGTACAATTGATTTTTTGAACCCAATAATAGGATTTTACATTAATCATTATTGATTTTTATGCTAATTGGCCTATCATTTTAATTCATGATGACATTTTGGATCCCAGTTATGATTTCTAGCATATTAGGTATCTTTCCTCTTTTTTATAAGCCACAAATCTTATAAATACACTATTGATACTTCTATCCAAGTATTTTGGGGAAATAGTCGAAAAGATCAAATCCCTGAGACATTGCCACAAAGATATCCTTCTAGGATAACATAAATCTATTAATCAACATTCTCTATGACTGATCACTTTGTCAGTTCTCAGTACATCCACTTGTGCCATCTAACCAACAAGTTGTCTTCTCTTCCATAAGACAACATGAGGCATTTTTCAAACGTTATGTCAAAATTCAGCTACAGTGTGTCTGTAACATTATTCTAGCCTATCCCTCCAGGAACCCTGTAAATAAGATGAATGAGATCAGTATTTTGTGACCTCATGTTGATAAAGGTATGTTTTAGTGTTCACTGCTTCCTTTTCTAAGTGCTTACAAACCATCTTTTTCACAAATATACTTGAATTTTATAAGAAATTGAAATCAAGCTCATTGGGCTATTGTTTGAAGAAACCACCTTTTCCCCTTTTCAGAAAATTGGGGCAACATTTTTCTGTCTCTACTCACAAAATGTTTCTTATGCCCACATTTTTGAGCTACCAGTGCCTCAGTAACTATTTTTAACAGTTGTTCTAGTATCCTAGAATACATTTTGTCTACATCTAGTGAATAAGAAGATAGCTTAATTACTTCTTAGATTCTTAATCTTTAATTTATCTTAAACTATTTTTGCTTTATACTTCCAAGCTTTTAGATTATTCTAATTGGTTGAAGGGGAAAAAGAATCAAATTGAGGATAGGGTCACCTTTGCCTATTCTCTGTCATGTTGTCTCAATTGATGTTGTGTTTGTCCCATGAAGTCTTAATAGCAACTATCTACCTCTTTTTTTTAAAAAAAAAATTGTTTTCAGTTTACAACATTCAGCTCCACAATCTCTTGAGTGTTAAATTTTCTCCCCCTCCCTCCACATCCCCTCCCCTAAATGGCATGCAATTCGACATAGGCTCTACAGATAGATTCATATTAAACATATTTTCATATTAACATGTTGTAAAGAAGAATTATTGCCAATGGAATGAAGCATGAGAAAGAAGAAACAAAACAAAACAAAAAAGAGAGCAAATAGTATGCTTCGATCTGCATTCAGACTCTGTAATTCTTTCTCTGGATCTGGATAGCATTTTCCATCATGAGCCTTTTGGAGTTGTCTTAGAACCTTGCATTGCTGAGAAGAGCCAAGTCTATCAAATTAGTCATCGCACAATGTGGCTATAACTGTGTACAATGTTCTTCTGGTTCTTCTCCTCTCACTCAGCATCAGTTCATATATGTCTTTCCAGGTTTTTCTAAACTCCACCTGCTCATCATTTCTTATACCACAATAGTATTCCATTACATTCACATAGCACAACTTGTTCAGCCATTCCCCAATTGATAGGCATCCCCTTGATTTCTGGTTCTTGGCCACCACAAAGAGAGCTGCTACAAATATTTTTTGTACATGTGTGTCCTTTTCCCATTTGTATGATCTCTTTGGGATACAGCCCTAGAAGTGGTATTGCTGGGTCAAAGGGTATGCACATTTTTATAACGCTTTGGGCATTGTTCCAAATTGCTCTACAAAATGGTTAGATAAGTTCACAACTCCACCCATGATGTATAAATGTTCCATTTTCCTACATCTTCTCCAGCATTTATAATTTTCCTGTTTTGTCATGTTAGCCAATCTGACAGGTGTAATGTGATACCTAAGAGTTGTTTTGATTTGCATTTGTCTAATAAATAGTGATTTAGAGCATTTTTTCATATGGCTGTAGAACTATTTACCTTCTTTAACCTTCCCCTGGTCCCTAATACAGGAAAAACAAAAACAAAACAAAGCCCTTTTCATTTCCCTTAATTTTCTTATCTTACTTCAGGTTTTTAAGATTCAGGATTTAAAAAAAATTATATTTATTTATGGTCAGTTTTTTTATCTATGTTTATTTATGTTCAATTGTTTATTCTTCTTTTCATCTTCTAGATGGTCAGGGATTTTTATTTTTGTGTTGTATATCACCATGCCTGGCACACAATACACATTTAATAAATACATTTTAAATATAAGGCCAATATAATATATTGAATATAACATAATGTTGAATTAACTATAAGGTCAATATATTTAAATAAAATCAATGTGTTCCCTGTATATCCACAGCTATATTTTAATCTGTTTCCTCTTTTCTTTTTCATCAAAATAATTTGTGCTTGATTCATCAGAATTTTGTTAAATATTTCATTCAAAGCTATCATAGTCATATGAAAAAATACTCTAAATCACTATTGATTAAAGAAAGGAAAATTAAATTAACTCTGAGGTGCCATCTCCCATCTGTCATAAATGACAAATGCTGAGTGAGATGAGGGAAAATATGTACGTGAATGAACTGTTGCTTGAGTAGTAAAAAGGCCTAATTATTCTGGAGAAGAATCTGAAAGTATTCCTAAAGGTCTAGAAAACTGTGTATACTCTTTGATCCAGCAATATCATTACTTGGCCTGTAACCCAAAGAGGTTAAAGAAAAGGGAAAGTATTTATCTGTTAAAAAATATTTGTATCAAATCCTTTTGTGGTGTCAAAGAATTGGAAATTGAAGGGATGCTCATCATTTGTGGAATGGCTAAACAAATTGTGGCCTATGATTGTGATGGAGTACTATTGTGCTGTAAGAAATGATGAGAGGGAGTGGTTTCAGAAAAAATTGTGGCAAGACCTATATGAACTGATGCAAAGTGAAGTGAGAAGGACCAGGAGATCATTATGCACAGTTAGAGCAACGTTGTAATGACTGTGAAAGACTTGGCTACTCTGATCAATACAATGATCCAAGACAGTTCCAAAGGACTCATGATGAAAAAATGCTATTTACCTCCAGAGAGAGAACTGATGAACTCTGAGTGCAAATCAAAGTATAATTTTCTCTTTTCTTTTCCGTCTTTTTTCCCCTTTTTTTGTGATATGGCTAATATGGAAAT
This sequence comes from Phalanger gymnotis, assembly GCA_028646595.1. NCBI lineage: Eukaryota > Metazoa > Chordata > Mammalia > Diprotodontia > Phalangeridae > Phalanger > Phalanger gymnotis. Next base: position 110,082,205 of record CM053622.1, read on the forward strand.
ATGTTTTGCATGATTTCACTTGTATAATTGATATCATATTGCTTGCCTTCTCAGTGGGTGGTGAAGGGGTGGGAGAGAAGGAGACAATCTGGAACTCAAATTTTAAAAAGAAACGAATGTTAAAAATAAATAAATAATAAATATTTTTTAAAAAAATTATCTTTGTTAAAAAAAAAGAATATTTCATCCTTCTCCAGTCAATTTCCCTGTATTATTTTAGGCTATAGGGAAAGGTCAGGTACATGTTAGAATACACTCACTTTCCTTTCTTTGTAGGATAATAAGAGATTCCACATCACCTAATTGAATTCCCTAATTGTACTGATGTGGAAAATGAGGTCCAAAGAGTTAAGCAACTTCCTAAGTGTCACAGATATAAAAAGGAGGAGAGGCAGAGGCAGGATTCTAACCTACCTTTTCACTGTTAATCTACAATTCCGCATAAAACTTAAAGCTGGCTCACTTATTTTCTTTTAAGGTTTCTGCATTTCCTTGTCAACAATCAAACGCTGTTCAGAAATTTCTGGAGAGTGAAGATTCCAAAAAGTCATGAGATACAATGGATCTATGATGCATAATTTTGCTTTTGGTCTGGTTTCTCTTCCCTGCCCCCCCCCCAATTTGGCCTTCTTTTTCAAACTTAGATGTCATGAGATGATAGAATGAAAGCCCAAAGAGACCTCAGAAGCTTTCTAATGCAATCCTATCATTCTACAGACAAGGAAACTGAGGGCTATAAAGGTTTAGTGACTTCCACAAAGTCATACAAGCACTAGAAGTAGCATTTGCACTCAGGTCCTCTGACTCCAAAGAAAATATCCTTTCTATTGTACAAAGCTGTGACATTAAATCATTGGGTTCTTCTTTCCAATTCTGAATGACTATTGCTCCTGCCTATCTCTAAATCTTCCAGAAGAAGTGTTCCCAGATTTCTAGGCAGTTTTCTCTAGCTCTCTTAGCATTGCTTAGATACCAGAGAAACATGCAGGCTGACCCTTGCTACAGGGTGTTCCTAAAGTCTGGACACATAGTCAAAAAATGCATATTTTCAAGCAATGTAAGGAATGAAATTTTAACCACATTTTATTTAATTGGAATCTTAACAAATAACATCTTCAATATGATTTCCATCATTTGTGATGCAAAGGTTGATGTGCTTTGCAAGATTCATGTGAACTCGATGCAATAAGTCCACATTGCTGTCAAATTTCCTGTGTGTCCAGACTTTAGGGACATTCTATATATTAGTGAGGAGAGAATTAAGGTGGCAAAATGGGTCAGGATGCTAGGGAGGTGGCAATAATGGTGATTTCTTCATATTTTTAATGCTTTATAGATAACATGGCCCATGTTGTAGCCAACTTTAGGGGAAGGGTGTGGCAGAAAAGTCCATTTTAGATGGTAAAGCTAGGAAAAGTCATGTAAAAATTACTCAAAATGGAAACTGCATACAGGCAAAATAAGGACTGGCCATGATCGTGGCACCACACCTGGGCTGGGTTAATTTCACTTAGGAACAGTGGATACTGGGCTACCTGCACAGTTATGGATAGAAACATATAAGGAAAAAATAAATTGTAACAGACACACGAAACTGCTTTGCAGGAATAAAAATGTGCATATGGAAAGGGAAAGCAGAAAACAGCAAAAAAGACAAATGAGAAGTGTAGTATCAGATCATTATGTCAGAGCAGTGTCTCTGTGCTTGAAATATACCAAAAAGATGGCGCATCTGGTTTTCTACAAAGCAACTTGCTGGCCAAACTGTATCCACTGCTTGATCTCACTGGGTGGCTGAGACAATTGTGTTCAGCCAAATTGAAACTTTTGTTTCTTCCTACAACTTGATTAGCATTTATTGAGATGGGCAATCTGTTTCATCTGCTTCCTTCCTCTGGCCATTTTTTTTTTGTTCTGGTAGAAGGTTTAGTCTTGGCTGATAGATTACATTTTTGTATCTGAACCCAGAGAAGTAGTGTAGTCTGTTGTAGTTTAGTGCATAGAGAGCTGGTCTGGAAGTCAGGAAGACCTGGGTTCAAGCTCTGCCTTTGATGCATACCATCTTTGTGTCTCCCAGTGTCTTACTCAATGTCTTAGTGTTCTAGAGAACTTCGTAAGAGGGTTTTTTTCTACCTGGTCTGTAGTTAGATTTCAGAAAACTGATAAACTTGGAAAAAGATAAACATCTTTATTTTAAAATAATTGGTTTCTTCTGGAATGTTATATATTTTATTTTACGCATAGAGGGGGGTCCTTAGACTTTGCCAGACTGCCAATGGGGTCTCTGACATGAAAATCATTAAGAATTTCTGCTCTAAGACTTAAAGTTGCAGAGAAGGTGCTAACTTACACTGGTGAAGGACTTTCCTCTTTCAGGAGTTCCTTCAATCAAAGAAATCACAAGGCCAGTTCTTATCCTTATTGAAACATCGTAACTAACTAACTATATCTAGCCCTAGTCCTGTTGAGTTCTAGGGGTGGTGGGACCCCGAAATTCAAGGGCAAGCAATGCAGGTCCTGCCTCGAATGAATTTGACACAAGCCTTCTTTCGGCCAAAGACAAGGTTTATTAGAATACCAGTTGGGATGGGCAATATTTTAAGTATCCACCCTATTGTGACATTTGTACTGACAAGTAGGCCAGACTGAATCTGAGCATTGGCCAGACTCTTCAGGAATCTGAGCAATTTAGTGGGGGGCAAGATGGACCTTCCATACAGAAAGACTGTGGGAAGGATTGGGGTGGGGGGAAGCAAGTAGTCTGGAGTGACTAGGAGGTAACAGAGAAGGACTGGAAGGGCCAGGTGCCCTAGGCAAACACCAGGGATCTGCACCATGTGGGAAAGTCCAGGGGCTATTCCTTTTTGGGATCCAGATCCCAAAGCCATGGTCTTTTCCTTTTGTGTGTTCAGATCCCATCTCCATCAGTCCCTAACTCTGGCTGCCAATTCATTTCTTTCTTTCTGATTCTTGGCCACAAACCTCTGAATTTCCTTTCTAGGAGTTCTCATGGTATGGAGGTTACTTTGGCTAACCAGTAAAATAAATGTAACACATTTGAATCTGAAAAATATAGGTCACTTTATAAACAACTTTCCTGAGTAGATGATCCAAGAAAAAAATGAGAGATCCAATAAGTAAGTGCCAACTAGACTAAGTAAAGGTAGGACATCTGTGAAAAGATGAAAAAAAAAATAAACTCCTTGAGGGCAGAGACTGCTTTACTTTTGTCATTGTGTACCTAGCACTTAGTGAAGTACTTTGCTCATATAATAAAATTCCTCAATAATAAACGAGGAATCTAAATGCCAGTTGTTTGAGTGCTGAGTTTGGAGTAACAAAAGCCTGATTGCAAATCTGTCTTTAGATATTTACTAGCTATGTGACTCCATGTGTGTCACTTAACCTTGGCCTGCCTGAGTTTCTTCCACTTTAAAATGGGGATAATAATGGCATCTATCCCCTAGCGTTGTTGAGGATCAAATGAGATAACATTCGTAAAGCACGTACCACAGTGGCTGGCACATAGTAGGTGCTTAATAAATGCTTGTTCCCTTCCCCAAATGATTGTTGACTTGAATTGGGCCATTGATTATTCCCTGAAAACCCCTTTTCAACCAGCTCTGCCTAACACAAATTAAAGTGGGTGGTGAATGAGTTCCCAGTACACTTAGGTGGGATATAGTGATAATACCAAACTTAAGCGTAGAATTTCAATGTCTAGACTTAGTCTTTGCTTAGTTTTATGTCTCTTTATTTAGTGCTAGGCCTTATGCACCACTTACTGAATAAAAGATGTGTGATGTTTTGCCTACACTTGGCATGTATATAATGGAAATTTTGGTCTGTCCACAGACAGCATCTATTAAAGGCTTATACCATATAACTTGGCCAAATATTACATCAGTGCAAAAGGGCTAATAATACCCCCTTCTGTCCCAGGGGTTCCTGAGGTTTAACTAATTAAAGATGAGTTTCACATACTTCTAGGCACACCACCACAGTATCCTAATATAGAATGGCACATACCGAGCATACAATACTCAATACTATATTCCACTCTTAAACAAGCACAGCTCTAAGTGTATAGGAAAAGGTAACTCCTGTTACAGGATTAAGGATGGTCTACAGAGCCTATGTGAAGATGGAGAAAGATCAATGTGGGGTGCACTAATATCACAGAGATATAGCAGAAGGCTCCATCTAATTTTTCTTATGACTTTTAGAATCCTTTGTGTACTAGAGCCACTCCATTAAAACAAACAAAACAAAGTGAATTCAGATTTATATTTTGAGGTTCCCCTATCACCTGGGTAGCTAGGTGGTACATTAGACAGACTATAAAGCCTGAAGTCATGAAGACCTGATTTTAAATCTAGCTTCAGATACTTTCTAACTCTGTGACCCTAGGCAAGTCACAACCTTTATTTGCCTCAATTTCAATTTCCTCATCTGTAAAATGGGGATAATAAAGGCACCTACCTCTCAGGGTTATTGTGAGGATCAAGTTATGTAATAATTGTAAAGCACTTAGTCCAATGCCTGGCGTATATAATAAGCACTATATGTTGGTACTATTATTAATATTGTTATTATTACTATCTCCCTCAGACTAGAAGTGCAGTGGTCGCTCATGGGTCTAATACCATTGCTGATAGTCACAGGAGCTTTGACCTACTCCATTTCTGCATTTCTGACCTGGCACCATTTGCCTCTTCTTCATGCAGCCATTCTTGGGGACTTACCATATTGGAGCCAAATTTAGTGCAGACCCCTGCCTGATTTATCTCTACTTCAGGTCAGAAGTTCCAACCTAAAGCTATCTACCAGCCTCACTCAGCCTTCAATACAGCAGCCAAATCAAACTACCTATTCTGATGACTAATCACAGAAAAAAGGTCAAACTATGGGGGTCGGGGGATTGGAATACTTTTGTTCCTGAAGAAACTGATCTGTGAATCAAATACCTGTAGTTAATTTAATTATTCATGAATGCATTCATTCATTTATATGTCTATTTATCTATTTATTGATTGATTTATTCACTCATTTATTTATTTAACATGATCCTATATAGATCTGACCTCGTAAGATTAGAGTGAAAAGAATAGTAAGCATTCTGTATTATAGACACTAGTCCACATACAGGAGAGGCCAAATGGCATTATGGATCTACAGATGATTTTGTAGCTGAGAAGTCCTGAGTTCAAATCCTGTCTGTGATGTCTGCTGGGTGTAATGTATGACCCTACAGAAGTCACTTAATTTCTCAGGGTACCCAGGCAACTCCATAAGGCTTTAAGTTGCAGAGAAGGTACAGGTTTGTATTGGTAGAGGAAGTTTCTCACCAGGAGCTCCCTAACTTCCTAACCCAATGATATCTCAGGTCTAGTACAAAAATAACAAAAATTCCATATAAATACTATGTTGTAATAATACATTTAGAATATAGAGCACAGATATGATTTCAGTTCATATATTCTGAGGAAGTCAACGCATCAAGGACTCGTGATTTCAAAAGCATGGAAACTCCCTCCATTAGACTTAGATCTTGACTCTTTTATAATACTAGTCTTAAAGAGTTGTTTGAGTTTCAGGGTAGTTTAGCTGTTAGTCCTTGGTCACACAACTTGTTAAATGCTAGCTGCAGGATTGAATCCAGGTTTTCTTTATTCCAAGTCTGGTATGATGTCCATTATCTGCCCCTCCATGTAAGGGTAGCATTATGCTATGAGACATCATAAATAAGCTATAAGGTCTGAGCAAATAGGGTTTTAGAAAACTTCAGGAGAGAAAGCCTGGGCTTAAACTCTATAAACAAATTTGATGTGGCCTTGCATCAGAAAGGAATTAGTTCAGAAGCTTGGTAATGGTAGATCAAGCATTTCTTCAAAGATCAGTCATCAGTAGCTTTTCATTAAGAGCTATGTAACCTTTACATTTAGGTTTTGTTGTTTCTTTATTTCTGCTTTTGGCCTAAAAATGGAAAAGATCACATCTGGAATGGGAAAATCTTTAGCAAGGTCATCCGAAAATCTTTTTGAAAGAGCTGATATCCTGCATTATTTCCTCCTCTCTCTTTAAGGCTCTGGGCATGTGTTTCTGAATAAATTCAAAGACAAAAAGACAGACATATAGATAGAGAGATAGATGGATGAGTAGATAGAATTTCAATATGACATTAAGGGCTTTTTATGTATAATCTCATTTGATCTTGACAACAACCCTATGAGAAAGATGACAATTTCATTTTATAGTTAAGGAAACTTGGATTTAGAGTGATTAAGTGACTTGCCTAAGATCACACAAATAAAAAAGATCAGAAGTAGAATCTTCACACAGATTTTCTGACCCTAGAACCAGTGTTCTTTCCACTATCTGATACTCTCTTCATATGTAAACACATCCATAGAAGCAGAATAGCCAACCTTGAAAACACTAAGACCCAGGTTCATTTTTCATCTGACATATACTGGCTCCATGACCCTAAACAAGTCACTTAACTTCTCAGTGATCTATAAAATATTCTACCACTGCAAATGGTAGAGAAGGTAACAACCTGCATTGGTAGAGAGGGTTTCCTTAGCTGGGAGTTCTCTATACCAGTTTAGTCACAGGTCCAGTCTACATCTCTATCTACACAAATATTACACATGTATACATAGGTATCTTTGTGCCTTCTCAATAGGAGAAGAGGGACAATACAGAATGTATTATTAGTATATATGCATGCATGTATATACACATTCTGCATGTGAACACTCTACCTTCTCCCTCTACCCCTATTTAGAAGGCACAAAAATGACAAACTGGATAAATGCGGGTCAGAGACAATGAATAAACATCTAATAAGGATATATATTCTTCCTATCTAAAGGAACAGTGCAACCAAAGTTGTGTACCATTTTGCGCAGTGCCTGGACTGCTTATTGACTGATGAGAAAAAAAAAACTGGAAAAAAATGAAATAACTAACTCAAAGTAGCTAGATATATGTGACCATATAGGCCAAACCTTCCAAAAATTGACTGAATTTTTGTTCCTATCTTCATAGGTTTTGATTCTGTAAAAAATGCAGTCCAGATTTTGTTTATCTCTTAAGCCTTATGTCTTGGTTCTGTGAGATATGGTCAGAGTCAGCTCTCTTCCCTCTTTGACAGCCTTACCAACCTTTTAGGCAGATACTTCTTTCTTGCTAGACCAATATATGGGGAGAGGAACAATCAAGTTTAAAGGAGAGAGGGAGTTGTGGGAAGATGGGGTAATTTTTGTTCTTTACTATCGTCTCTTTCCTCTCTCACTTTGGGGCATTGAGACAATGATTTTCTTTTTTTTTTTTTTAGAGTGGGCTGGGGGTAGGTTAAAGAAATCTGTAAAAGGGAGGCATCTGGATGTCTTAAGATCAAAACCAATTCTGGTTTCAGTCTCACGTGAAGAACTGTGCAGTTTGGGACTTGCTGCTCTTAATTCAATTATACACCCATTTTATTTATTTTTTTTCTCAAATGGAAGGCAGAATGAAACACAAGACAGACAGCAGAAAACAAAGAGAAAGGCTTTTTCTACAGATTCTCTCAAGGCATTTTGCCCTAGGCTTCAAATCAAGACCCACTCCAGCTAAACCCAGACAGCTGAAGTCAATTTCGCCATGTTGCAAGGATTGGGATTCTTTGTTAGGGGAGACCACATTTCTAGCTGCTTGCTTTGATACTAACTCCCCCTACTTTATGTCTTTTCAAGGCTCTTACAACCCCTCGGACTAATAGTTTTGATGCACTAGATAACAGGGCCTTTATTTACTGACACTGACCTTTTCAAGAGGTACCTAATGTCTTATTTGTGCTGAGACACCTAACTCACTTCTCCTGATACTAATTTTTTTTTCTTTTTTGCTCTGGAGCACCGCCCTTAAAAATCTCAGAACCTCTGGGAATATGGATGAGAATATTTAAAATGCAGTCATTGCTTAGTTCTTACTCTTACACTTAATTTTTTGCAAATTCCTCTCTGGGCCTCTGTTTCTTCATCTATAGAATGAAGGTTTTGGATCAGATGGTCTTTAAAGTCCCTTCTAGCTTTAAATATATGAGCCAACATGTTGTTCCTTCATTCTTCTCCATTTTTGCACCATAGAATATAAGCTCTTTAGGGTCAGGGGCTAGTTTTGTTTGTTTTGTTTTGTCTCCATACAGCCTAGCACACTGTGTGCTACAGAGAGGTGTTTCATAAGGCTTGTTGAATGAATGAATGATTCTTTCCCAATGTCTGTTTCCTATTAGACTGCCTTTTAAAATTTTCTATAAAATATCTCCATTTTTATTTCTGTGCCCAGCTGCACTGAGATTTTGGAATGATCTGCAGACAGAGTTTGTATAGTAGAGAACATTCCATGGTCACCATAGGCCCCCTCCCAACAGTATCAAACCAGAATTATTTGACCCACGTTGCATTCATTAACCCACAGAGCACAGAATAGTTTGGGGTGGCTTTTTTGTTTGTTTTCCATCTTTCCTGGAAAGTATTTGCAAACATCTAAATGAATATACAATAAAACCTCGTTAATTCAAACTGGGGGGGGGGGCAAAGGCCGGTATGAATTTAGTGAAAGGAATATATTTTGAAGACATGTGGTGTTATTATGTTCAAGTATGCCTAGTTACAGAAGTTCATGGTGCAGGAAGTGTTTCCTAGGGAGGGTCAATAATAGAATTTAGAGCTGGAAAGGATCTTAAATAGATCATCTTTTAGTCCAGTCTGATTATTTTACAGATGACTAAATTAAAGCCCAACAAGAGTAAATGTTTGGAGCCAGAAAGGATTTGATAAAGAACTAGGATTTGAACCTTGATGCTCTGCCACCAACACTATGACAGACACATTTCCATAGCCAGATTATTTCATTAGAAGAAGTAGAGCTAAAAGGAACACTGAAGATGACTCAGGTTTAGTCCTTCCTAAATTACTGCTAATGTCTTCAACCGGCAGTAGGTAGTTCAGTGGATAGAGCACTAGGCCTGGGGTCTGGGAGGCCTGAGCTCAAATCCAGCCTCAGACAGTTGCTATTTGACCATGGGCAAGTCACTTAAACTTGTTTGCCTCAGTTTCTCCATCTGTAAAATGAGCTGAAGAAGGAAATGGCAAACCACTCTCTTTACCAAGAAAACCCCATTCTGTGCCATGAAGAGTCAGACATGACTGAACAATAATGTCTTTAACTACACATAATAGGATCATTGAATATTAAAGGATCTCAGATTCAGAAGGAACCCTAGAGAAATCATCCATTTCATCTCCACCAGGTTGAGAATTCCTTCTACAGTATTCTGGCCTGGGAATTAAAGACCTGATCCTGGGGTGGTGGTCTGGAAAAAAATAAAAACAAAAACCCCAAACCGAAAACAGCAACAAGAAACCCCAAAAGAACACCTATCCTTTCCAATAAAAAAAACAAACCAAAACAAAACAGGTAAATCTTTAGAATTGGCAGGGACATTCAGTTCAGAGGTATCAAAGAGGCTGTGCATGTGGCTGGCAACACTCCTAAACTCTAACTGAAGCACATTAAAATGTAATTAGGAAATGATTAACAAAATAAATAAAAATGCAATAGCCCATAGATAATGTTAACATGTTGTTTTCTAAGTCAGCAAGTAGCTTTGGGGATCTTAGGGTTTTGTGATCCCCAGTTTCTATTTGAATGAATTTTGCTCCATTTTTTAAATCGAATGAAGACATCCATTTTTACATTTCTACTAAGATAAGCATTATTTATTTGGCAAAAAAGAGTTGTTGTCATTGGCGGAAATCTTAATTTCAATAGAAATCAGTGACTAGTTCTTAAATTTTGTTTATTTAGAGATGTTATCTTCAAGGATACATTTGTATCTTAGCCCCCCGAAGGACTCTGAGAAGTGGAGGCAGCTTTGATCTGGTAATTAAGAAACTTGGATTTAGCCCTGGCTTTGCCATTAACCATTTGTGGCACCTTGGATAATTACCTTAACCTCCCTGAATCTCGGTTTCCTCAGATATAGAATGAAGGACTTGGACTACTTCAGGTGGCTCTGAAATCCCTTGGAGTGGTAACATCCTTCTGCCTCAAAAGGATACAGATTAAAGACGATCTAAGTGGAATCGCTTTCTTGTAAAGTCAGATTTCCCTACAGATGTTTTACTCTGTCAGATTTGAGAGAATAATTGGTGATAAGTGGGCCTGTAAAGGGATGGGACAACATTTAAGAATACTGGCTATGTAAGGCTTGAGACCTAGGGATTTCATGATCTCTTGCATTTCGCATTTTACATTTACTCTCTACATGTAAAATGCTTATCTATTTAGCCTTTGGGGTGCTGTCACTGTGTTGTAGACATCTCCATGGGACTCAAATGCTGGTTTCCATCTGACCTGGGCCTTTCTCTTCAGACTCTGGTCATGGTGTTACCTAAGTAACCTTTCTTTTCCAGTTTTGCAAATGAGTAAACTTCCCTTGAAATGGTAAGCCAGTACCCTTAACATGTCTCTTAACCTCAAAGCTTAGAGTAATCTGGTATTTGCTCAATGTACAAAAAAGGCTTGTGGGTCCTTTTGGGTCTCAGGTCACCTGATGCACAAAAGACATTATTACCCCTAATTTAATTCAATGGCATCAGAGGGTAGTGAGAAGGCCTTGAAGAAGAGGAAAGCTGGCCTCAAGTTTTGCCTCTGATCCTTACCAGTTATGTGATTGTGGACAAGGCACTCTTGGCAACTCTCTAAAATAATAGCTTTTTTTTTCCTCAATTACATGTAAGCAAAAATTCTTAACGTTCTTTTTAAAAAGATTTTGAGTCCCAAATCCTCCACCTCCCCTTCCCTCTCCTACCTTGAGAAGGCAAGAAATTTGATCGAGGCTATACATATGCAATCACACAAGGCATTTCCATATTAGCTATGAAGCAAAAGACAACACAAACCAAAAGAAACCAAAAAAAAAATAAAGTAAAAAATAAGTATGCTTCAATCTGCATTCAGACTCCATCAGATTTTCTGCCCCCCCCCCCGCCCTTTGGAAATAGATAACATTTTTCATCATAAGTCCTTTGAAGAAAATTCTTTTTAACCTTATGTTCAGGTGAACTTTTTGAAAAATTATATATTCGGATCCAATTGTATTTCAATATAACTGGTTTCCTATTTATTTTATTCTGTGCACTTAAAACCATCCTTTTGAGAAGATTTCACCAGATTGCCAAAGGGGTACATGATACAGAAATAGTTTAGAAGTTGTGCCTGAAGACTATGGGTTGCTAAGCATTGGTAAAAGGGAGTTTTCTCACTTCTGAGTTCTTTATTCCAATGAGATCATAGGCTCAGTCTCTATTCCTAATTCAATCACAGGGATTTAATCATACTAATCAGAGACTTGTTAGCTTTCATTATTTTGCGTTATTCAGTGGGAAGGAAAACCACTCAAATTTTAAAATAAGATATTGGTAGGAATGTGCTAAGGGGTTCATACTTAGGCTGCTGGGCTGGTGGAATCGTTCTACACTGTTCTATGTGCTTCTCTGGACCCTTTTCATCAACATTCCACACTCGGTGGTTTCATGTTTGCAATAGATATTCATTGATTCTCCCTTTCCCAACATCTTTTTGTAAGAAGGAAAATCTTTCAACGTTGTTTTCCTTGAGGAAACTTGAAGGGAAAAAGAAATAAGGAAAGATTATTTGTAAAATGTGGTTTCTACTCTAAACTAAATGTCTCTGATTCCTGAGCTGATGTCCCTTTGTTTTGATGATTCACCAGGTTTGGTAACTTCAATCAGGAAGGGGATTAGCAAGTTTACTCAAAACAAAGGAAAACATTATAAAGCCTGATTAATAAACTAACAGAATTCAGCTTTCCTTGTTTTCCTCCTTCCTTTCTAACAGTTCAAGAAAAGTGAAAGGCTGCTGTTTGTGTCCTTAATGCAAATCCATAAACAGTTAGGTGTGTCTGGTGGGTATCCATTACACAACCACAGTTATCATACTATATCAGTTTACTAATTTTTTTCTGATTTGATTTCAAGCAACATTTTAAAACATTTTAAATTGAATGAAACTTTTCCCATTGCTGATTTCCTAAACTATTAGATTCTTAGGTTAGCAAAACATCAAATAAAATTATTTCTCTATCATTTTAAGGATGCAGAATTTTGTGGTAGAAAGAGTATTGGGCTGGAATCAGAAGATCTGGGCAGGAATCTTAATTCTGCTCCTTGATGGCTATGTGACCTTGGGAAAGTCACAATCCCCAATTGATAAACAGTCAAAGAATATAAATAGGCAGTTTTCAGATGAAGAAATCAAGGTAATGAATAGCCATATGAAAAAATTTTCCAAATCACTAATAATTAGAGAAATTCAAATGAAAACAACCTTGAGGTACCACCTCATGCTCATCAGATTTGCTCAGATGACAAAAAAAAAAGGAAAATGACAAATACTTCAGGGAATTGTGAGAATAGGTAAACAAGTATACAGTTCATGGAGCTGTGAACTAGTCTGACCATTCTTGAAAGTGATTAGGAACTATACCCAAAAGGCTATTATACTGTTGCATACCCTTTGACCATCAATACTGTTACTAGGGCTATATGCGAAAGAGATTAGAGAAAGACAAAAATGACACACATATGTGCATACATATATTTATAGCATTTTTGTTGTTGTTGTGGCAAAGAACTGAAAACTGAGGGGATGCCTAACAATTAGGGAATGAAGGGACAAGTTTTGATATATGAATGTGATAGAATACTTTTGTACTATATGATGAAGGGGATGGTTTCAGGAAAACCTGGGAAGATCTCTGTGAACTGATGCAAAGTGAAGTGAGCAGAACCAGGAGAACAATTTATACAGTAACAGCAATGTTGTAGAAATAGTCAATTTTGAAAGACTTAGCAACTCTGATCAACAGAATGACTCATCACAATTCCAAATGAATCATGATAAAACATACTATCCACCTTCAGATAGAGAATTAATGGACACAGAATATAGATTGAAGCATCTTCCTTCCTTCCTTCGTTCCTTCGTTCCTTCGTTCCTTCGTTCCTTCCTTCCTTCCTTCCTTCCTTCCTTCCTTCCTTCCTTCCTTCCTTCCTTCCTTCCCTTCCTTCCTTCCTTCCTTCCCTCCTTCTTCACTCCTTCCCTTCCCTCCTTCTCCACTCCTTTTCTTCCTTCCTTTTTCACTACTTTCCTTCCTTCCTTCCTTCCTCCCTCCCTCCCTCCCTCCTTCCCCCTTTCTTTCTTTCATTCTTTCTTTCTTTCTTTCTTTCTTTCTTTCTTTCTTTCTTTCTTTCTTTCTTTCTTTCTTTCTTCCTTCCTTTCTCTCTCTCTCTTCCTTCCTTTCTTTCTTTCTTTCTTTCTTTCTTTCTTTCTTTCTTTCTTTCTTTCTTTCTTTCTTTCTTTCTTTCTTTCTTTCTTTCTTTCTTTCTTCCTTCCTTCCTTCCTTCCTTCCTTCCTCTTACTTTGTAAAATATAGCTAATGCAGAAATTGTTTTGCATTAGTATACATATTTGTAGTAGGTTTTGTTTTTTCTCGCATTCTCATTGGGTGGAGGAGGGAGAGAATTTGGATCTGACTAAAAGAAAAAGAATAACAAAAGTCTGCACTTTTAAAAAAATCAATTGGCTAAAGTTTAAAAAGGAAATGCTCTTCAACCTCCCTACTTGTAAAATGACCAAGCTGGACTAGATGATCTCTAAGGTCCCATCCAGTTCTTAATTCTATGATCTTAAGTTCCCACTGACCTTCAAATTATAGCTGTGTAAAGTTCTCTTCTCTAAGAGTCACATGGAAACTACGTTTATATGCCAAACTGGAAAATTCTGAGGAATAGACATCATGCAGTTCTTAAAAGTGATCTACAAATATTTGACATAAATAATTGCAGTTGCGGTGAGTTCATAAAGCCTTATGTTAGGAGGAAATTAAGACTATGCCAGGGCTATTTGTTTTGTGCCGTTGTAGGATTCCTGTGCCCAGACTCCAGGATTTATACTTTTAACAATTTGCCTATGAAATACCTGACTAATTACTTTATCCTTTTAGAACCTTGAAAATTCAATAAAAGCTATTTAATTAGTACATGCTGTGTACTTAACATTGGATGGGAAACAAAAGAAAGTGTAATGCATGATTCTTGTCCCCAAAGAATTTATAATCTCACTAGGGATGCAAGATGCATGAAAATCTGAATATTTAAATATCAAACTATTATAGAAGTAATAGCAACTACAGCTAGTATTTATATATCTTTTTAAAGTTTGCAAAGGAGTTTATAAATATCATCTCATTTTGCACTTATAGCAATCCAGTGAGGTAGGGGCTATTATTATCGCCATTTTACAGATGAGAAAACTGAGGCTGACAGAAGTTCAACAGTGTGCCCAGGGTTACAGAACTAGTAAGAGTCTGAGGAAAATTTAAACCCAGGACTTCCTGACTCCAGGTTTGCCTCTATCCACTGAGCTACCTACCATCTTCTACTGTATAATTAGATATGATATAAGGTTCCTTTTTTTCTTTTATCAAGATCTATAATTTCATTGATGTAGGGAACATCCAGCATGGAAACTCCCTCCATTGAGGTGAACCTGCAATCCTTCTGTAACTGAAGATCATACATTTAGAATTGAAAGACTAACTAGTTCAATCTCCTCATTTTACAAAAGAGAAAATTGAGGCCCAAAGAGATAAAATAAATGACTTACACAAGGTCACATAGACAATAAGAGAGCCAGGATTCCAAAATCACTCCTCTCAGTAAAAGTCTATTTTCAATAGTCTTATAATTAGTCTTCTTGCCTTTCATTTCTCCCCTCTTCAATCCACATTCCACACAACTGCCAGAATGATATTCCTAAAGCACTGGCCTAATTTTGTTGCTCATCTTACTGTTCAAGAAACTTCGGTGGCTCCCTATTGCCTTGAACATACTTATAAGCTTTTCTCTTTGTCATCTAAAACTTTTCCCAACACGCTTACATAAATATATACATATATAATAAGTATATAAATACAATATAATCATAATTTCGGGTTTCATATTACTCTACAGTAGACTTTAAAATCCAGACAAGTTAGAGTACTTGTTATTTCGCATACGCAACATTCCACCTCTTTGGCACAGGCTGTTCTCCATGCCTGGAATGCTCTACTTCCTTTCCTGACTTTTGCGTCTTAGAATGCCTAGCTCCTTTTAAGACTAAGTTCATATGACACTTCCTAAACAAGTCCATTACTGATTCATCTAATGGCTTGTGACTCCCTCTCTCCAATTACTATACTTTTATTTACTACTTATTTATCTCTGTTTCTACCTGGTAGAATGTAAGTTCCTAGCTGTCAGTGACTATTTCATTCAGTATCTGGTATAGTATCTGGCACAAAGTAGGTGCCTAATAAGTGCTCACTGAATTTAATTGTACTGAATTGAAACGGGATTTAGACAGACCACACAGTCATTGTGATTGATTGTTATTGAATTTAGCTCTTACCAGGACACTTTATCGATCTTTTTGGTTCTTCATTCCTTTTCTCTGCTCTGTCATCAGAACATTAAGAGTTCACCCCTTGCGAGACTTTATAAGAGTTTGACCGAGGTATGCGCTGGTCAGTCAGTAGTCAGTCCATCAAAAAGTATTTATTAAGTGCTTACTTTGTGCCAAGGAAATACAAAGAAAGAAAGGCAAACAACAGTTTCTGCCATCAAGGAATGTATGTTCCAATGGGGAAGACAATATGTAAACCAGTATTTACATATACTGGAAGGTAATCTGAAAGTGGAGACATTGTCAGCTAGGGGGACAAGGAAGAGCTTCCTGAAGAATGTAAACTTGGAGTCCTGAAGGAGGCCAGAGGTCGAGTGAAAAGACAGAACATTCTAGGCAGGAGGGACAGAGAGCACCAAGGTACAAAGACTAGATATGAGAGTCATGTTCAAGGAACTACATTCAAGTCATCCAGTGTAGCTAGATTATATAATCTGTGTAGGGGAATAAAGTGGCAGATAATACCAGAAAGGTAGGAAGGAGCCTGATTGGGAATGGATTTTAAAGCCAAATAGAATTTATATTTGATCCTGATGGTAATATAGAGCCTTGGAAGTGGTGTGTGTGTGTGTGTGTGTGTGTGTGTGTGATATGCATATACATACATACATATATACATATATATATACAGAGAGAGAGAGAGAGAGAGAGAGAGAGAGAGAGATGGTCAAATTCACACTTAAAAAAAATCACCTTAGAAGCTTGGTAGAAAATGTATTGGAATAGGAGAACTCTTCAGACAGGAAGACCAATTATAAGGCTATTACAAAAGTCTGGGCAAAAGGTGATGAGGATTATTTCTGTCCTGCAGAAAAGAACACAGCTGAGAGATAGCAAGACTTGGCAACAGATTGGATATGTGGGGTGTGTGTCTTAGAAGGGTGAAGGATGACATTGAGGCTGTAAGCTTGAGTGACTGGGTAATACCCTTGAGACTGTTCAGGTTGAAAGTAATATGATTCTTGTCATGCAGTATTAGGTTTAGAGCCTATTTCTGATGTTCTATTCTCACCAATGAGGCAGTAATTGAGGGTTCAACTCTAAGCCACGTTTAGATAGATGATGCTTCTCTTGTTCCCTTTGGCAGTTTCTTCAAGGTTTCTAGCATTTCTAGCATCTCAGAGTTGGGAGAAATCTTACAGTGTATAGGGTCCATCCCTCTCTCTGATACATGAATCTACTATATAGAAAGCTCACAAATAGGCATTTTGTCTTTGACTAGCATTTCCAGTGAAAGAGAACTCTCTTATGAGACAGGTAATTCCATTTTTGGACTGTTCTAATTGTTAGAGAATTTTTCCTCATATTTTGGCCCTAAATCTTCCATCAATTTCCAAGCATTAGTTATGTAAATGATAACTATTTTATCATCATTATTATTATTGACTCTCCTCTTTAGAGGTGTCAGTCAATCAATCAACAAGTGTTTGTTAAGTATTTACTACGTACCAGGAACAGTTCTGAACTCTGGGACACACAGCCACACAAAGCCAAAAAACAGTTTCTGCCTGTAAGGAGCTAAGAGATAATGTGTACATAAGCAGATATACACATATATGCTATATGCTTATACAGACAGAATAGATAGAATGTAACCTCAGAAGGAATGACCTTACCAGTCAGGGCAGATGAGGAAAAGTGCCCTCCCAAAAGTGGCTGAGTCTTGAAAGAAGCCAGGTATTCAGGTGAGGAGGGAGAGCATTCTAGGCATTGGAGTCAGCCAAAGACATGGAGGCTGGAGACGTAATGTGGTATATGAGAAAAGGCATATAGGCCAGTATCTCAGGATAATAGGAGATTATGGAGGAAAGTAATACATAAAAAGGTTGTATATAAAGAACAAGTCTAATCACTCTTCCAACTGGCAGCCCTTAAGCTATTTGATGATGCTGGAATGTTCTCCTTCCTCACCTGAAACTATTGCTATGCATGGGTTGTGACACAATTTAAAAATGTTACAGTGAAATATTATAAAAATAAATTCCCAAGCAGATTTCATTGTTCCATGTTATTAGAGAGGTCCTCTAAGATACAACTGTTCAGTGTGGAATGTGGACTGGAATGATAAGAAATTCAAGATGGGGAAAGGAAATTAGGAAATTCTAGCAACAGCATAGATGAAAGTAATGGTTGTGTGAGCCAGACTGAAGGCAGGGGGAATAAAATGGTGTTTCAACAATCCGGCTAGCAGTTTCTGTGGGGGTGTAAGATCCACCCACAGCCAGCACCCAGAAAGCTGCCAACAGCACAGGTTCTTTTGATCTGCTTAACTAAGGAAAGCAAGGTGAAGGGGTTGGCAAGCTTACTTCAGCACACAAATATCATTCACTTAGTTCAGAGAAAAAAGCCAGCA
>CM053622.1:110100236-110156958 GCA_028646595.1 Phalanger gymnotis
CACCTTGGGCCCCACCTTAGTTGCCAATCCACACCCACATAGGATTTACACCTAACAGGTGTTTGGGCCTGGGGCTTAGCACTTAGTAAGACTCAATGAAATACACTGAATTACTCAAAGCAAACAAAAGCCAAACTCTTCAAGGGCACTTGTTGAACTAAGTGCTAAGGAGCCCATTTTGCTTACCAACACAAATGGTTATAGTGAGACACATGGTAGAGACTGGATCTTATTGGCATCTTACTATTGACATCTTAGCAAGAATGAGTTTATTGGGTCATTTCCAATAGTTTGGTGGGAAGGTGAGAGCATGAAATCAGACAATACCTAAGAGTTTATAGAGGTTTAACAGGGATTGTTATCCTATTTTGTGATCACAAGTTCCTTCAACAGTTTGGTGAAGCCTAAGGATACTTCAGAGTATTTTTAAATTCATTAAATAAACTATGTAGGATTACAAGGAAACAAATTATGTTGAAATGTAGTTTCCAAAATATTAAGAGCAATTTCAAGTCCACATATCTTAGCTTAAATACCCCAGAAGCAGAGAAATAGATTTAAGAAACTACTGAGGCACAAAGGACTTGGGAACTCTCAGCCGGGGTTCTGACTCCATGAGCAGCTACAGCCTCCATTCTCCATTCTCCCTTCTCTACCAAGACCCATGAACATCTTGGTCTCCAATATATTGATTGTGTTATTGTACCCTGTCCTGGTTAAACTACATGTTGAATATTGCTTTTGGTTCTGGTTATATTAATAATAGTTTATAGATATTTGTTTTTAAATCAACTATATTGCCTATTGTGCCCTTTTTTCTTCCAGAGATCCATTTCTTATGAACAATAAAAAGAGAAAAAAGTCAGTACAAAACTAACCAAGAAATAGAAAAGGTGCAACAAAAAAAAATACCCAACTTTGAAGAAAAGGAAAGTAAGAGCTTAAATTTCATTTGTTAACAAACCTAATCACCAGTATTGGAAATTGTTCCAGTTATTTACCTTGTTCTTTCTTTATTTAAGAAGCATTTTGTAGCTGTATATCTAGAAGTATTGAGTATGCTTTGGTAGATTGTCTCCTAGATAATTTAAGCATTTTAAAGTAATTTAAATGGCATTTTCCTTCCTATTAGTTACTTCTTAATTTTGTTATAGAGATGCTCTTGATTATTGTGGATTTGTTTTTGTATCCTGCTACTCTACTGAAAATATTGTTTCAATTAATTCATTTGCTAATTCCCTAGGAAATTTCTAATTTTCAGTAGCAAATAAGTTTTTTTCTGCCCTTTGAGTAATTTAATGATTTCCTTTTCATTCTCTGTTGTTATTGCTTTCTCTCTTATTATTTATTATTGCCAGAATTTCTAAAATATTGTGAAATAAAAATGGAGAAAGAAGGCACACTTGCTTTAATCCTGTATTTATTGAGAAAGCTTCAAGTGTTTCCCCATCGTACAAAGTACTAGCCTAGCCTTTTGCTTAAGATCTATACTTACTGTGTTTTAAAAAGATCCTTCTACATCCATGGAGGCAACTAGATGGCTTTGTGGATAAAAGCACTAGGCCTAGAGTCAGGAAGACCTGAGTTCAAATCTAGCCTCAGGCATTCACTAGTTTTGTGATCCTAGGTAAGTCACCTAACCTCTATTTGCCTAATTCACTGAAGAAGGAAATGACAAGCCTCTCTGTTGCCTTTGCCAAGAAAACCCCATATGGGGGTACAAAGAGTCAGACATGATTGAATGACTGAACAACAAATCTATAATTATAGTGTTTTTGGGTGAGTATTTTACTTTGTGAAAGGCTTTTTTTTCCATCTATTAATATAATTGTGTTTTTTGATGATTTTGTTCTATCATGATTAATTGTTGTTTTCCTAATGCTGACCCATCCTTTTGTCCCTGGTACAAATCCAACTTGATCACTATAAATGACTTTTTTGGATAAATTGCTGTAATTTTTTGCCAGTATTTCACATAATAATTTTGAATTGATATTTATTGATGATATTAGCCTTGAGTTCACCTTCTTTACTTTGTCATTCTTGTCTTTAGGTATTAGGTCTATTTTTATGTCATCAAATGATTTTTATCATAGTTCCTTTTCTCTATTTTGTTAATAATATATATAATTTATGAATGAATAATTCTCTGATAAATCTAACTGGACTAAGATAATCCCCCACCCCTTTGATAGCTCAGTTTCCCATTTTTGTTTGCTTGTTTTAACACCAAATTAGTTGAATTTTCTCTTTGGTGTTTTCTTAATTTGGGTATTTTGTATTTTTCTAGATAATCTATTTTTTGAATTTTTATTTTTTCTTGAACATACCTATATGCTGTAGGTTATGAACATTCCTTTTTTCCCCCTTCTATGTTTTGATTTTACTTTGTTCACTTTTTGTTTGGTTAATTTGATTTAATTCCCTCTACTTTATAATCAGGTTGGTTACAAGGTTATTGATTTTTTAGACTTTTCAAAGACTGAGTTTTTCATTTTATCTTTCAGTTTTAAAATTTTCTTGGTTTGTAATTCATCTATTTCTCCTCTGATTTTCAAGTTTTCTTCTTTTATCTCTGGTATATTTTAGGAAGGACATTGACAAATTGAAGATATTTTGAGAAGTGTTGTTTGTTATCTCTTTTGTTATTCAGAGGAAGATAACTCTCTGTCTTTGTCTCTCTCCCTGCCTTTTCAGAGGTTATTCAGAGGAAGATAGAAGCCATGTGCTCTCTGTCTGTGTCTCTGTCTCTCTCCCTAACTTCTCCTCTTTTCTTCTCTTTGTCTCTCTCTGTCTCTGTATCTATCTCTGTCTCTCTCCACACACAAACATATGCATAAATGTGTACATATATGCAAATGATAAATTGAATGAGCTAGTATTTTTTTAAATGAAGAAGAAATTTGGAGATGTAAGGGAATGATAGCTGTCTCTAGGTATTTTAAAGGTCATCATTTTGCTTGGAAGTTGCAAATAAGCACATTTCTTGGTTGTTAAAAAGAAAATACCCCTAAAAACTAGGACTTCTCTGACTTGTTAAAAAATACCCCTAAAAATTAGGACTACTCAAAGGATAGCTTAGGATGGTAGAGATTTACTCATCATTGGTAGCATTTCTATAGAGATTGGATGGTCATTTGTTGGACTCGTTTATTGATACTCAGGTCTAGGTTGGAGTAGATGACTTCTTAGATCCCCCCCAACAATAAGAATATGATGTTCTGAGAAGACATGGTCTCAGTCCTCAACAAACTTGCCTTTGTGTATCTGTGTGCCTCAGATTTCAGAACTGTTCCTGGTACAAAATAAATACTTAATAAATACTTGTTGAATGATTGACTGATACTTCTAGAGAGGAGAATCAATAATAATGATGATGATAAAATATAACAACTATCATTTACATAATTAACATTTGGAAACGGATGGAAGATTTAAGACTAAAATATGAAGAAAAATTCCCTAACAATTAAAACAGTCTCAAAATGGAATGAGCTATCTCATAAGAGAGCTCCCTTTCACTGGAAATATTAGCTAAAGACAAAATGCTTATTTGTCAGTTTTGATATACAATATAAAGAGGCTGTCCCACCAATGTGGTAGATCAACACAGAATTCCATGCATGTGCCAGTCTTCTAATTAACAGGTTTCTAGAATCTTCCCTATGGATGTCTTTGTCTTAGGTAATTAGAGTTTGTGCTAAAGACTTGTTATACTTAGTTAAAATTTTTTCACTCTGTACAATATCACTCTTGATCAATTTGCTTTTAATCTAGTAGAGAGATTAAGCAAAGCATATAGGTAACAATTTTACAAGCCAATATGATAAACAGAAACACAAAGAAAATATTCTTTGTGTAGAGAAAGGAGTTATCATTTCCAGTTGGGAGGGATTAGGAAAGTTTTCAAGATGGCCATTGTTTTTCTAATAGGTCTGGACAAATAGGTTGGACCTCAACAGGAAGATAAAGGACACAGAATATTCTAGGCAGAGGCAATGGCCTTAACAAAAGTTTGGAGGGGTGAAAGAGAATGGTATTTTCAGAGAAAAGGAAGTGTTCTATCTTGAATCAAAATTGTGCAATGTGAAGATTAATCTAGCAGCAGAGTATAGGACAAATTAAAGAAGGAAAGACTAGAAACCAGGAGATCTGTTAGGAGGCTTTGCAACTTAATTCAGTAGGCAATGAGGAGCCATTGAAGGTTTTTGTTTTGTTTTGTTTTAAGAAAGGAATAGCATATGCACAGCTTTGCCTTAAAAAGATAAATTGGGGGTAGGATCCTCAAGATCTTATTTTATTACTATAATTCTACATGGAAAGATGAATTGCTTTTTCTAGAACTGTGTTTTCCTTTTCACTAAGCGTGGAGACATAAGATTGTATCAGGGTCTCAGGGAAAAAATGAAACATTTCACAACAAGTTTGAAAGGCACCAATTAGAAAATAGTAATGATGGATGATTTTCTAGAAAGCTATTTCTTCTTTGAATGATGTGGCCTTCAGAAAGTGTTCTGCCAGATTTATCTGGTTCCTTTGATATTCTTTAACATGAATGAGAGCACAGAAAGTGTAACTGAGTACTCCTAATGTTTTCTTTTGCTTATTCTCTCCCTTTGAGAGTTCACTCATCTTGGTTAGCTTCCCAAATTTCTTGGGAACAGAGTTCTATTTAACTTCTTTTCCTTATAAAAAGTCTTCAGTTTTTTATATGTGTAAAAGGTGATTATTAACACATTAATATTCAACAATATACAATTGATTATATCAATTAATTATAATTAATTGCCAAGATATAGTTAAATAAATAACAATCAACAATATATAACAACTAATACTATATTAACAATAACAATAATAATAATAACTTTATTCTCCCAGTGATGTCTATTCCTTGGTGGTAAATTTGGCATCTTTGAAGCTATATTAATTTTATTTTAGACTATTAAAATTCTAGTTAGTACTTCCAGAGCCCTGAATTTCTCAGTAGAGAGTCATTTAGGGACTAGGAAAGTGTAAGTCATTAGACTTCAGAAAAATATGTGCTGAATTGGGTTCCATTACTGTTATAGATCTAATTAACAGGAATATGATGAACAAGAACTAGACGCTCCTGTAAATTATATCGTATTTTAGATCAAAGTATAGTACCCACTCAGGATTCATCCTCCCAACTGCCATTTAAACTGATATTTATGGTTACCTTTGGATTCTAGGGGTAACCATGAGGGGTTAGAATTTCTAATGTTGTTGTTCATGAGTGCTCATCCAAGGTGCTATTGACATCTAATCAACCAGCAGCACTTTTTTGACTTCTAGAACGCTGCATCTGTTGAATAAAGTTACAAGAATGGTGATTACAATAAATCCCTCAAGCTGGGGAGCATTCTCTACCCAAGGTCCTTGAGGAGAATGGGCTAAAATACAATGTACAAAGGTAGTTAAGCACATTTGTAGAGAACGTGTGGTACTTAGGGATTCCTTTAAACTCCTGGCCTGGGGAATTTTTTTCTTTGTGGACTGGCTAAGAAAAGATTACAATAAAATCTAACAGGGGAAAACAAACCTTTAGACCTTGGCCATTGTTTTCCAAGGGAAGATTTGTGGAGGGTGATTACTGTAATTTTACAGGAAGCAAGCTGTTAAAGTCTAAGTTTAACGAATAGATTTGGGCTATTTTTTAGTTTTAAATTAGTCAATATGGATTTAATGCTGTTTTTATAGATAAGATAAATATATATATGTATATATATTCAATAATAGATAACCAAATAGAAATCACAGTAGATAGCTAGTGGCTAAAGTAGCAAATCCCACTGACTTTGTTATTAAGTACTTCACTCAACATGACAGACATTACCTTATAACCATTTGGCTAGGTTCTCTTTAGTGGTCCATGAATAATCAAAAGCAAACTTTCAGGAGATCTTGGACAGTTAAAATTGTGGAAGAACAGGAGCTAGATGTGACAGTTAGTAGTTTATGCCCTGACTATTTTAGGATGAGTTAGACAAACAGAAATAGTTTCAGGGTTATTAGGTCCTCGATAAATACAGTATTTATTGAATAAATTAGTATAAAAGTTATATTTTCCCTCTGAAATTTGCTGCAAAATTTGGACTGTGAAACTAGAGTGATTAATCCTCACAAATATTTTATAACTCTTAAATTCATGCCCTGCCTTGTTTAGTATTTTATATATTTTTGCATCTGATTTATCAGAGTATAAACTCTGTGAGGGCAGAATCTGCTTTAGCACCTTAAGGGAAATTAGAGTTATCTAGCTAAAACCTGCCATTTTATAGATGAAGATTTGAAGCCAGATGCTGAATGACTTACACAGATGTTAACTGGCCAACCGATGGTGCAAATGGCTGTTCCCTCTATACCCAACATGATTTACTATTCAACAAGCATTTTGCAATGTTCGCGATATAGAAGACACTGGACTAGGGTTGGGGCAAAAGATACAGCCCCTGACTCAAGGACCTTACAGTCTTCTAAATGTAAGCATTTAAGAAATGGTTTTTTTTTTAATTTGGGATGAATGAATGATACATGGTAATAAATACGATTGCAATGTAACTAACTTTTCATTACCCTGTTTTATACTATCCACAGTGTGTTATATATGGTTAATTTTCTTTTTAAACCCTGGACTGGCTGCCAGTTTTTCTAACACATAGCTAGACTGGTTCCCTCTTGGGATCAGCTGGTGTGTATTCAGGAAATACAGGTTGGTTTTAATGTCAAAATGAGATAATACTTGTAATTTTTTGTTTTACAAACCTTAAAGAACTATATAAATGTTAGCTATCCCTATTCCTTTTAGATTCAGCTCAAGTATTGTCTTATACACGAAGGCTTTCCTGATGCCTCTAATGGCTACTACTTTCCTTCATAAACTACTTTGTACGTATTTGTATTTATTCATTTTCTGTTTATGCTTCTGTGTATTGTTGTTTGTCCTTCATTTTCAAAGAGGACCAATAGCTTGCTGTGAATTGAATTTAAGTGAGGCAGAGTTACATGAAGTCATCAGTCTTACTCTCTCTTCCTGAGTCATCAAAGTGAAGTGGCAGGACAAAAGTCAGTATGACAGGTGATGACCTGAGTTGCAGTGGGTGACCTTGGGGTCTGTGATGTCTGATCAAGCTCTAAGCACTCCACAGCATTGGCTTCAGCTGCCTACATGGCTGTTTGAACAAATTGTTCTCATCTCCCATTTTGCTGGCAAAAGTCTTCATATTCTCGGGGTAGACACCCCCCTAACTCATCAACAGTTTTGAGGCTGTTTGTTCCCCTCAACCTGGTTTAGCTTGTCTGCCAAGACAATTTACTAAGGGTTGGCCTCTGTGTGTGCTACAGCTTCTTGGAGCCCCAGGTGAGAGTTGGATGAATCAGGTACTACACACACACACACATACACACACACACACACACACACACATCCATTATGTATGTATGTGTGTGTATGTATGTATGCATGTATCTATCTATCTATCTATCTATCTATCTATCTATCTATCTATCTATCTATCTATCTATCTATCTATTTCCTTGTCTCCTGTATTGGAGTGTAAGGTCCTTGTGAGTAGAGATTGTTTCATTCTTTGTACTTAAGCATAATAATGTTATTAACTAGCATTAATATAGCACTTTACACATTTATCTCATTTGATCCTTGCAACAACCCTGTGAAGTAGGTAGTGTTATTATCCACATTTTACAGTTGAGGAAACTGAGGCAAAGAAAGGGTGATTCCAACTTCCATGTTCCATCTGCCATGACACCTAGCTGCCTACTAGACACTACTTGTGTCTTCATCATTTAGCACGGGGCTTGGCACATGGTGGTTGGTTAATTGTGTTGGTAAGCAAAATGGGCTCTTAGCACTTAGTTCAACCAAGTACCCTTGAAGAGTTTGGCCTCTGTTTCCTTGATTAGATTTGGATGTCCTTGGTGATCTCCTTGCCTCAGGGGAGGTCCTAGTTTACACATGAGTTTGAGTGACATATCTGGGACAGCAGAGGCTTTTAGACCATGTGGGTTTAAGTTGCCTCTTTGTGACGATTCTAGGTCACGTGGGTGAGTCGCATGTGAGACTCACCCCTGACCCTGAAAAAGATATAAAACCAGGGTTTGGCTTTCTCTTCTTTGGAGCTCTTACCCGCAGCAGTGGTGTCGCGAGTGACTCTGGGCTAGCCCACGTTATGAGCGCCTGGGCTGAACCTAGATGTTGGTAACTATGAATCTGTATTTGGTCTGTCTGTTGATGTTTGTAATTTGTTTAGGGCTCTCACTCGTGGTGGTGCTGATGCGGAGACTCTGGGCAGCTGTAGCTAAGGTCCCTCCAGCTTGTAACCCAGATGCTGGGACTTTGTTAAACACCGGTAACTATGTATTGGGATTTGAATCAGACAAGGTCTGTCTGTCGATATTTGTACTTTGTTTATATTTTGCTCTGAAGTTCAGGGTGGTGGTTTTTTCCCCTGAACTAAGTGAATGATATTTGTGTGCTGACTTAAAGTAAGCTTGTCAACCCCTTAACGTTGCTTTCCTTACTAAAGCAGATGAAAAGAACCTGGGCTTTTGCAGCATGCTGGCAGAGTTCTTGTTGTTGGGCTTGTGTTAGTCTTTCACCCCCACAACAGTTGCTAGCTGGATTGTTGAAACATTAATAAACACTGGTTTATTGATAAATAGAGTGATTAATTTGCAATCATGGACCTAAAGCTAGAAGGGATCTCAGTTCTGTCTAATACAACCCACTGATTTTACACACCAGAAACTGAGGCCTACCAGGGTTTAGTGACTTGCCTAAGGTCACATAGGTAAGAAGAAGGGTCAAAGGCAAGATTTGAACCTAGGTCCTCTGACTTCAGAGCCAGTGTTCTTTCCGCTGAATATGTTGCATCCATTCACGTCACCATAATTAGAGCATACTTAGGAAAGTGAATCTACTGGCAAGAAAAAAAGATCGTACTGCATTCCAAAGCTTAAGCTGACAGACTTTAGAAAGTATAGAATAGGTTTGTAATATGCATATTTCTGATCCCCTTCATTGGTATAAACAATTGAGCATAGGCTATACATGTTTTCTTCATTTGGTAAAGACTGGCTGATCTATGAGGTTGAAAATAGAATACAGAACTTTTAGCTTTAAGGGGCATGTACTAACTCTGTTACAGGTTGGTCATGTCTCCCTGTTACTGCCAGAAAAAAAAGCAATGGAGAAAAAAAAAGGCTAGTTCCTCTGTTAAGTATGTTAAAGACCTAGACCCATATGTAGGCATAATAAGGCCTGTGGGAATGACTGCACTTTCTGTACTTTTCCAGAATGGATAGAGAAAGCAGAAAATTCCTCCTACCCATGGAAATTCTGCCTGGCAACTTGGCATCAAAAGAATTTCCTTAGCTACTTTTGTAGATATGACAAATCCTACTCAGACATCACTGATCTAATTGGAATAGGATTCTGGGTAGTTTTATCTAAGACTAACTTGTGAATAGGAATAGGGAATAAACTGTTCCCTGTTTACGATTTGAATGGAAGTATTTTAGAAAAAGAATTAAAGGAGGCATCTAGCTTTCCTGGCATCTTTGGTTGTCTGGTCTGCTATACACCTCCATCTTGCTTTTCAGCTTTTTTTTCCCTTTGTGATTGCTTCTGTTCATTCTGTCCCATCTGCTCAGGGTCCCACCTGGGCAATGTATATTGCAACTCAGGGCTATGTTTCCAGGAGAGTGATTGAACTTAACCCTGAATGTCATTGTCACTGAATCATAGAACTCTCTAGTGAGAAGGGACCTCGATGTACACCACAGTCCAACATGGACTTCAACAAGAATCCCTTCTTTGAAGTATTCAACAAGAACTGGATATCACCTCCAAGGCTGCTCAATCCACTCTCGTACAGATTCATTTGTAAGCAAGTGGGGGGTTTCTCTTGGTTTGTTTTTTCCTTATGATCAGCTCAAGATTTCCTTTCTGTAACTTCTACGCAGTTCATTCCTGGTTCTGTCCTCAGGCACCGTGCATAATAAATCATACTGCTCTTCCTTAGGACAACCCCTTCAGATACTTGAACACAATTATCTTATGTGTCCCCAATCCTTCTCTTCTCCCAGTTTTAGCCCCAGCTCTCTTGATATCATGTGGTTTCAAGTCCCCTCAAACATTCTGATCATTTTTTTAATGCACTCAAATGAGTGAGTTCAACCTTATCAATGTCCTTTTAAAAGTGTAGTACCCAGAATAGAATGCAATATCCAGATGTCACTGACCAGGGAAGAAATGCATAAGTATATATACATACATATGTACACATGTGAACATATAATAATAATAATAATGATAATAATAATAGCAGCTAAGTTTATATAGTGCTTACTATGTTTCAGGTTCTGTACTAGGCTGAGCACTTCATAATTATTGTCTTATTTGATTCTCACAAATCGTGAGAGGTAGCTGCTATTATTATGAAGAAACTGAGGCAAATAGAGGTTAAAGTGACTTGCCCAGGGTCATAGAGCTAGTAAGTGTCTGAGGCTGAATTTGAACTCAGATCTTCTTGTCTGCATGCCTGGAACTCTAGCCACTGAGCCATTTAGAACATTCATGTAAATATATAGTATGTTTAGTCACTAAGGAGTTATTGTGACTGTGTTTATAAGAGCCTTTATCTTTAGCAAATAGTTTTATACCTATATACATTTGTATGTGTGTATATACATATATACATACCATACAATATGTATACACTTTAAACTGCAGAGTCACTTTGGAGTTACATAAAAATAAAAAAATATTACTAGAACCATGACTGCTCACAATCATTATACTGCTCTTAAATGCATGCCCTCTCCTGTTTCACATTTTACACATATAAATATTCATAATATAAGATATGCAGTATATGTTATATGTAATATATAAATACATATGTTGTTCATATACCTATATACTGTGCATGTTCACATGTGCCCCATCCCCATGTACATGTGTGCTTGTGAATATAGACACATGTACAATATACATGTATGTATATGCATATTTTTTGCATAGCCACAATATACACACTTATTCATATGTAACTCCCTTGCTGGTGTTCAGTTGTTTCAGTCATGTCCTACTCTTCATGACCCCATTTGGGAGTTTTCTTGGCAAAAATACTGGAGTGGGGTTCTATTTCCTTTTCCAGCTCATTTTACAGATGAAGAAATTGAGGTAAAGAGCGTTAGTGACTGAGGACAGATTTGAACTCAGGAAGATAAGTCTTCTTAATTCCAGGCCTGGCACTCTGTTAACTGCACCGCCTAGCTGCCTATATAACTCCTTAGCCTTCAATTATCACAGTTGTCTGCTAAGAGTAAAACATCTAGTAAGCTCATTAGACACCGTAACATGTTAGATACGGAAAATACTCAGTTATTCCTTCATAAGAAAGTCATCTCTGAACTCAAAGTAAAGACTCTTCAGTGGTGAGATTTCAAACATGTGAAATAAGCTTGTAGGGGAGATGTTTCGGAGGCAAAATCGGCCTTCATCAGCAGTCCTTTACCTCACCTTTGTGTAAGACTGACCTTGGTACAACTGCCTCTAGCAAGCCAAATTCCCGCAAAACCCCCAACACATTTCAAATTTCCAAGAAGTGTGTGGCAAATTGTCTGCTGATAGCATTTTAAAAAGCATGTGAAAAAATGGAGGTTGTTACCAAGCCTATAAGCAGGTCAAGGCTACTTAGCCACCTTGTCATATCAGCAAATAAAAAACAATACCAAGAACCAAATTTCCTACTTTCATGTGGGCTGTGGGGCATTTTTTTTTATCAACTCAAAATGTGTCTTTAGGAAATGACCTTTTCATCTAAGGGAGAGTCCATGTTGTGAGATTAAAGACAGCAACAATAGCAAAGCCGTGCTTGCGGCCTGTGGACAGTCTTGGCTCCTTATTCATGTCTTTTGTTATATGTGGCTGCCAATATCCTAGAGGAGACTTTGCTCTTTATGATAAGAGTCAAATGTGCTGTCCCTGAGCACATCCCTGGAGCTGAAGAACTTGTTTTCCTGTAAATATTTAATTTTGTATTACCCCAAAGCTAGTCTTTGCAAACTTTGCCATGGCTTGCTGAGCAAAAAGTTTTGTCAGATTAATAATGCAGCAGGTCTCTTGTAATATTTTGGACTTGGGGACAGTCTCGGATGGCTTTAGTATACTGCCAGCTTGATTCACAGGATTTCCTTGGTTCCCCAATCAAAGGAATTGTTGGCTTGATAAAGTGAGGTAAAATATGCACAAACATGCAGGGCGGGCACATGGGTGGTGGTTGTGTATATGGGGGAGGGTAGCAAAGCAATTAGAGTTTGGAGGACTTTAAAGGCATAGGATTATTGATCTAGGGCTGGAAATGACCATAATGGTCATCCAGACGAAAAAAGTATCTCATTTTACAGTTGAGAAAACTGAGGCTTTGGAGATAAATGACTTATCCAAGGACATGGAGATAGTATGCAGGGTTCCAAAGATGTTGCCTTTTTTCACTGAAGGCATTTATTGATCCACTTAAATAATATACGATGCATTAATTCATTCAACAAACATTTTGGCCGAGTGCTGGGTTTGGAATAAAACAAACCTGGCTTCAGATTCTCCTCATTGAGAGAGAGAGACACACACAGACACATAGAAAGGGAGAGAGAGAGACAGACAAAGAGAGAAAGACAGAGAGACACAGAGAGACAGCAATAGAGACACAGAGAGAGACAGAGACACAGAGAGATAAAGACAGAGACACAGAGAAAGAGACAGATAGACAGACAGAGACAGAGAGAAGGTTCATGAGTATAGGTCCTAGTCCTCTTACACTTTTTCTCCTCTACCTTCACTTCTGGGGTGGGAGGAGAAGGCACTGGGTGAGACGCTAGACTTAACTGATGTAATTGGAGAAGAAAAGACTGGACAAAATTGATGGACATTGAAGTTTACAGTATTTCAAATCAATTATCTCTTCCTTAAAGACAGCTAGGTAGCACAGTACATAAAGTGCTGGGCCTAGAGCCAAGAAGATCTGAGTTCAAATCCAGCCTCAGACATCTCTTGGAGCAAGTCATTAAACTTCTACCTCTCTCAGTTTCCTCAACTGTAAAAGGGTGATAATAATAGCACATACTTCCCAGGGTTGCTGTGGCAATCAAATGAGATAATATTTGAAAAGAAGCTAGTATAGTGACTGGCACATAGTAGGTACTTAATAAATGCTGTTCCCTTCCCTTCCCTTTCCTTTGTCTAATTCAGATACTTGCAGCACACCTGCCAAAAGTAGTAAAGGCAAGAGAGAAATGCTTTCCAGAAGCACTTGGCTGTCATCTAGGACCTAGACAAAATTGAAAGTTACTTCATTCTTGGTGCATTGCCATTTCCCTTGTTGAACCCCTCTCTTCCCTGCTTTCACTAGCCTAAGAAGCCTTTTGCCTTTATGCTATTCTTTGGTTATTCCCACCCCAGCCAGTGCTGCCCTCTGTGGAAATGTTCCATACTCCAGAGCTACCCTTCCCTCTTCCATTCTCATAAGGCTCAATGGATCTGCTATCTCCTCAGTATGGGAATTTTCCCTAATGATGTAGACCTGGTGTGGCTCTTGTCCATGTCTTCCCATAAGGTCATGTCACCAGAGGAGGGATGGGGTCCACCCAAAGTGCTAGGGAGCTTCCTCTCTTTCTCAACATCATAAGGACACCAGTGAATCATACAGTTTGCCAGTTCCTCATTCACAACTTATGATCATACTATTTTGACAAAATTATTCCCTCTCTTTCCCCTTAATTTCATCAGTCCACCTTTGTAATGCATAGCTTGTATGCATACCCACATATACATATTCACATGGATAGTACGTATTATCTAGACATGTGTATGTACATATATATGTATGTATATATGTGTCTATATGCATGTATGTGTATATATACAAATATACATATATATACATATATATTTATTTATTTGAGCTGGAAGGGAACTTAAAGGTCTTCTAGTATAATGCTTTCATTTTACAAATGAGGAAACTGAAGCCTAAAGAGGGAAATTGATTTGTCCAAGGTTCCGATGTCTCCTAAATTCAAATCCGTTACATTTTTATTGCACTGCATATATATAAGTATGCATACATACATATGTGCATGTGTGTGCAAAAGGGCACCAAGTTAGGTTCGGAAATGAATAAGAAGAGACTGGAGAGGGCTGGGATGTTTGGGGAAAATTGCGCGGTTATCTTAATGACCTCATATTTCATCCTGAATCCTCTCCCATCTTTAATAGCGCTATTCTTCCCTGATTGTTGTATTGCTGTTAGACATGGAACACTATAGTCTCCTTCCCCCATTCTCTGTAGTCAAAACTCTCATTTCCTGAGTGCAGGTATGTCACCTAGGTGTTGCTCTGATGATCTGATTAAAATTATTCACACTAAGGTGTGAATGAGGCTTAATTCTCCCAGGGAGCATTCACTTTTTTCTTAGAAGCTTTTAAGTATTGAAAAGAAAATTTTATCTGGGGCCTTCTATACTCTTAACTAGTTCGTCAGGGAGTAAAATACACAGAGTCTGCACTTTTTTAGTTACTGCAACTTCAAACCATCCACCCTTACCAACCCCTTCCTCACCTTTGCAGGCAACTTACCACCCCAGGGGCTCAGAACAAACAAAGAGTCATGGCTGGGAGACTTTGAGGCTGGGGCTGGCAATGCTGAATATTTGAAAGTAAGACTTTGAGCCAACTTCCAGGGTCTGCTGAAGTTTTTGTTGATGGCTTTGTTTTGGCAAGCGTTGAACAGAGACAGCTTTAGTCATCTATTCAAGTGAACCCCCTCTTCCATCATACAGTAAAATCAATGAAAACATTGAAAGACCTAAAGAGATTTTGACATCGCTATTTTAATATTCTTTATGTCAAATTGATACTCAGCAGCAATCTGTTTGGTGTGATTGAGTTTTGGGGGATGTGTGTATGGGGAGGGTGGGTAAAGAATTCATTACAACTGGGTACTGCTCACACACCATCGCCCAGGTGGGAATATGAAAAACGCTACTGAGAAGAAGGAGTGAAAGTGAGTGTGGCCCTGGGGAGCCCTGAAAATCAGAAAGGGATAGAGGCAAGCATGGTTGGAAGAGTAAAGGGAAAAAATAAAGAGATGGAAGGAGGAATGTTTGGGCAGGGAAGGCTCGGTGTACTGTAGAATTCACTAGCTCCCCCCTAGACTTGATGAGGCCAATATGAATATTTGTAAGTGTTTCGTAGGGAAGCAGTTATGATTCATTTGAAAAAAAAACATAGCCATGATCGCCTTCTGCCAGAAAGCAACATTTCTACAAAGAGGTTATGAACCTGCTGCCACAACTATTGTCATTTCCTTTAACTTTTTTATTTTCCTGTTTGTTTTTTGAAGCTTTTCAAGGCTTTATATTTCACTTGCTGGGGAGTTTGGGTGGCTGCCGGTGACTGCAGCTTTAAGAAATTTTACTGCTCCATTATAACCTTTCACTTTGTATTAACAAAATCAAAACCAGGGCAATTAGATACCTCCTGATTCTGATTTGCCTTAATACTAAGGGAATGTTTGCATGGCACAAGCAATGGGGAAAATGCTTCAAGCCGGGGGTTGCAACAACGCTGGCATTCTCGAGGCAAACATCAAACGAGAGCTTGAAAGGGAGACAAAAAACATCTAAACCAATAATTCTTTACATTTGTGTTTGTGTTTTATTGTCACCCTTACAATGAAAGGACTGGAAAGGGAGAGAGGAAGATGCTTTTTCAAAGGTTTATTTCAATTGTGCCACTGAATGTAAAAATCAAAGGGCATTTTCTTTTCACCTAAAAAGAGAAAATGTAGAGTGAAATCCTATACCTACGATTTTAAAAGCTAACGACTAGAGCACACTTGCAAAAAAAGGAAGCTAAAAAAGAAAAAAGAATGACCAATGGTTTCATTTTGTCTTTGTAAATTAAAAAGAAAATGAACTGGACTGCGGGTGTTTTACAATGACTCCCCCCAAAATGATCCAAACACCTACTTCTTCTGTTTATATAGTATTTATGTTGAATGAGACTGAAATGCTTCAAAACAGAACTGGAGAGAGAGCTGAAAATAATCAGAATCAGGAAATTTTGGACAGAGACAGAGACAGGGACAGAGAAAAAAGAGACACAGAAACACGCATAGAGACAGAAAGACAGAGAGACAATGACAGCAACAGGCACAGAAAGAAATAAGTCTTTGAAATATACTGGGATATAAAATCCAGCAAAAAATAAGTAGTTATGCCCAAGTGGACTTCAGTGTGAATAAAGACTATCTGGCTTCTTGATTACTCATGCTTTTTATTTTTATTATTATTATTCAGGTTACCTAGCAATACCATTTTGGAGCTTAGATATGTTTAAACTTTGTTCCATTTTAACCTTCTCTGTGATGCTTGGGGAATCTACCGTATTACACAGTCCTTATGTCTACAGAGAAGACTGTTTATGGAGAAATTTAGGTTTCTCTTCCTGCTTGCCCTTAATTTCAGGGTTTTTAACTTGTTTGTGGCTTGATAAGAGAAGGCCTCCTGGAACTCACTTGGTATGATGTGGTCTCTTGGAATATGTTTCACAACATGGCAGAAGGAATTGTAGCTGGGAGGGGATCACTCACAATAACTTCTTCCCCCTCACCCTCTAAGAATTTGGCCGTAATAAAAAGAGTGATATGATAATTTTAAAAGTCCTTTTAGGCATAACCATGTTACCTGAGCGGCAAATTTTAGTAAGAGAAACCAATCACTTCCAAGTGACAATGTTTTGCCAGGAGGAAAGCTCTAATTTTCACTGTAGCCAGACTCTCAAGATGCTCTGATAGAAGACTACCAGGGTACAAGTTCTAAAAAGGAGGGCAAGGTTTCAGGAAGATTAATAGACTGGGACACTCACAGAGTTAACCTTTTGTCTGAGAGACAGAGAGAAACTCAGTTCGACATCTGAAGAAAGCTTTCAAAAACCTCTAGCCTTTTAGCTTGGATTTTGTTCAAGGCCTGGAACGAGCTATTTTCTTTGAATGGGAAAATTTGGACAAAGCTTTCCTCAAGTTACCAAATCTTTTAACAGAAAAAAAAAGAGAGAATCAAAGATAGTATGGCATACTGGGCTTGGAGTCAGAAAGATCTAGGTTCCGCTCTGTCCTCTCACATCACCTGTATGACCCTGGACAAGTTGCATGAAAAAAAAATAAAAAAAGAATAAACAAACAAAAAAATGCTGCCTCAGGCAATTCTCTAGGACTTACCTTTTTAAAAATATTTTTTAATTAAACTTTTGTTTTTACCTTCTCTGAATTTCCCCCTGTATCCTCTTCCCTACCCACTTCCAGAGGGCCATCCTGTGTAATAAAGAATATTTTCTGAAGAAGAGGAAAAACAAACCAAAATATGGAACACTTCACAAATATATGTGCTGTTCTTGTGTGGGGGCCATGCTAATCCTTGTTTTGCTCCAATTCTAGTATATGCACTGAAGCATGACTTAACCATTTAAAGACAGAGGGCTTGTGATCTGCATTGGTAGAGTAGGTTCACACACCTGAACTTTCCTACTTTAAGGAAATCTAAATCATTCATAGATTGGCAACTTCCTCCACTAGTTGTGTTTGGAGAGGAGGGAGGGTTGTTTCCCCCACTAGGAGCTTGATGGTAAAGATAGAATTGGTGGTTATGTCCCAAGGGCAGGATGCCTTAATGATAGAATAAGATTTGAGATTCTGGCAAAATAAACTTCCAATATACCGACATGAAGGTTCCTGGAGAGATGGTAGGATTTTAACCATTACTGATAGCCCCTCTGAGAGTAATGGAGACTACGCAGCCAAATGATTGTAGTAGGACACTATGATGGACTGAGGTTTCTTCCACAGCAATGGAGATGCTACTCAGAGAGCCTGTGGGGTCAGAGTTTAGAGAGTTTAGGTTCTTATGATACCTGCTTCCTTCTTAAGCACTTAAAAGTTGTTGATAAATTATTATGTTTCCTAACATTATTCTCAGCTTGACGATAGAGCTCTTAGGGGAAGCTCTGAGAAGGATTTGAGGAGCAGAATCATTCATATTCTATAGTGATTCCTGAATAAATGTGTGCATATATCAACTTTCATAGTGGCTAGTCATAAAGAGGATAACTATTACCTACAATATTTGATCTATAACCAAGGGGCTACTACTGTACGTCCCAAAAGTCTTAGTACAGTTTTAAGCTTTAATAACTTCAGAAGTATAAATGCTATGAACTTGGAAAAAGAATCATTTGAAAAGTTACCTATAGAATTTTTTACATACTCATTTTATTTTGTGCATTTTGAATAATCAATGTTTATTTTTAATTTTAACAAGATGGGGCATCCTGTTGTGATGCATTGAATGTGTGACAGTTTCTAGATGACGTTTTCTCAGATCAATAGATCTAGAAAGGAAGTCCTCTAGCTTGGCCGTCTTGGTTACCTGCTCAGTTTTCATTTCTCTTTTTCTTGTGGAGTCATGTGAAAATAGTTGCATATGTAGCAAAACCTCATTATTTGAATGATCTTAAGACTAAGATTGCAAATGCAATATTTTTAGTCAGTGAGTAGCCTCTCATGCAAGTTTTAACAAGTTAAAAAAAACCTGCCGTAAAGATGTTTAGCCCCAAACATTGGTCATGCTGAATTTTAATAACAAACATATCAGCGTTTCTAACATGTAAATAATTAACTTTCAAATGTTGTTTTTATGTTTGTAGCATTTATACTTCTGAGTTTGTTAGAGCTTAAATCTGCAATAAGACTTTTGCAACATCCTATAAAATGAAATAGTTCTACTGGGATGTTATGGGTCTGGGATTTTTAAAAGTCTCAGAACAAATGATACTTATCAAAGAAAAAAAGCAGTATTTGATTTTAAACCTCTGATAAATACAGAAATATATTTATATTCACACACATGCTCACACAAACGGTATTTAGCACTGGAGTCAGGAACAGCACACATATACTGCCTCTGACACAAACCAATTGAAGATCTGGTTTTGAATCCTACCCTATTGCTTATTACTATGTGGTCTTGGGTAAGTTGCTAAATTTCTCTGGGCCTTGGTTTGCTCATCTGAAAAATGAGGAGTTGGACTAGATGACCTCAGGTCCTTTCCAGCTTTCAATATGTTATTCTATGATATCCTAAGTGCTTCCAGACACTATGTAAGGGGCAACTCTCTAAGATTATAAATTGCAGAAGACTGGGCAACCTTCCTTCTATTTTGGGTGTTTCCTACATTGATGAAATCACAGGTCCAGACGAAAAGAAAACAAAACAAAAACTATAATTAATAGATATCATTGATATGGGCCAGAATTGAACTACTTGAGGAAAAAGTTCAGGAAAGAAAGAAGCAAGAAGCAAGCATTTATTAAATGCTTACTATGCGCCATGCACAGTGCTGAGCACTTCATAATATTAACTCAGCAATCCTAGAAAGTAGGTGCTGTTATTATCCCCATTTTATAGTTAAGGCAAATGAGGCAGACAGAAATTAAGTAGTTTGCTCAGGG
This sequence comes from Phalanger gymnotis, assembly GCA_028646595.1. Taxonomy (NCBI): domain Eukaryota; kingdom Metazoa; phylum Chordata; class Mammalia; order Diprotodontia; family Phalangeridae; genus Phalanger; species Phalanger gymnotis. Next base: position 110,119,847 of record CM053622.1, read on the forward strand.
TCACAAAACTAGTAAGTGTCTGAGGTCACATTAGAACTCAGGTCTTCCTTATTCCTAGCCCAGCACTCTGTCCACAATCCCACCTAGCTACCTCTAAATTCAAGTAATTGATATTTAAATGATTTCACTGATGGGATCTGTGAGAAACTTTTTTCCACATGTGTTGATTTGCTTCACTGCAGAGAGATCATATACTAACTCCAGAGAACCATTGGCTAAACAATCCATTGGCAGCAATGGTTTAGGTTTACTGCAATTTTTTGCTTCTCACCCCCAAGCTTCTCCAAAGGCTGCCAGTAGGCTCTGGCGCTGGCTTCCCTTTCCCAGTCGTTCTGGTACTCTTGCAGCTATGATTGAATACAGCAGCTCCATGGTGACAAGGAAAAACAATGGCGCTGCCCAGCCCAATAGCATCCCTGGGAGCACTTGCTGAGCAGATTTTGAAAACTAGGGGACTGAATGCAATTCCAGAACTCCATCTGGAAGCTGGCACCGGGAGTAATAACAACAGCATGTATTGCCTGTCTTGCACCCAAAGATTTCAAAGCACCAGGCAAATGCAAACTCATCCTGGTCGTTTCAATATAATCTTGAGATATCTCCCACATGATGCCTGCTTTATAAATGGATACACCTGGACACAGAGGAAGGTTAGGAGTCATGCTTTTATGTCTTGTGGTTAGCCAAAATTGCATTCTTGTCTCTTGGCTCTCCTATTAAGAGGTGGCATTGTACATAGCCTCAAGAGTCCAGTTTGGATTAAAGTAAATCTCTGCTGAAAGAACTAGACAATGTCCAAGCCAGAGTGGAAGAAAATAGAAAAGTAATTAGGAACTTTTGAACCTGGGGCAACAACCACGATTCATGCTCACGAGAGGTACCACAAAGCATACCCTGGATTGAAAAAGAGGTGCCTCTTTTTGTTGGCAGAGGAGCAGAATGGTGTAGGGGAAGAACTCATCTAGTCTACCACATGGTAGCTTCCTAATTTTACTAATTATTCTTGCTAAATTAGTGCTAAGCTTTATTATTTATTTGTATGTTAATGAAGGGTTTAAGTACTATCATTACCCTCTAAATCCAGCATCCAGGGGCACAGCTCTGATCACCTCGCCTTAGTTATAGCTCCAAAGATAATACTAAGGTAGAGCAGCTCAGACAAGGTTTCAAACAACTTTTGTGCTCTTAGTTTAAAAGAACCAGCATATAATTTGTATTTGTATTCTTTTAGCTTTGCTAGACATACACATGAATAAAAGGAACAACAAGACCATAAAAGGCTAACTTGACCTCTCTCTGGTCTTCAGATGCCTTTTGTATAAAATGAGAGGTTTAGATTAGAAGAACTCTATAGTCTATCACACCTGTATTTTTATGATTCTGTGTCATCACTGATATTCCTTGTGGATTTTCCTTATTTACTTGAACTTTTTTGGTTTCTTTTCATTGTTCATAAATTGGAAAAGTTACCGATAATCTCTTAATTGCCACATCCTATGATTTTTTTTCAGTCTGCATCCCTGTAGCATTTGACACTATTGCTCATCTTTTCCTGGAATACTCTGTCCTCTCTAGGTTTTAGTGATACTGCTCTCTCTCAATTCTTCTAATTGTCTGACTGATCCTCTTTCACCTTTGCTGGATTTCCAATTCTGACATGCACGCTAACCAAAACTCAGCCCTTCTTGTTTTCACTCTCTACTACCTCACCCGGTGAGGTCAATAGCTCCTATGGGTTCAATGTTCAATTCTCTGCACATAATTCTCAGATCTATTTACCTAGTCTTAGTCTCTTGCAATCCAGTTCCAAATTCCTAATTGTCTTTTAGACATCTAAGACTCAATATATCCAAAACTGAATTTATAATTTCCTCCCTACACCCTTTTCTTCCTAACTTTCCTATTACTGTTTAAGAGTGGTGTTAAACTCAAAGAAAAATAGATTGCTATAAAGAATGTGTTGACTTAGAAAACCACAAATTAGCATTATCTATGTTTTTTTTTTGTTAAACATTTCCTCTTTAATCTGGTTAGGTGTACTCCAATGGGAATCTGACACCTCTAATTTAAAGCACCACTATCAGTCACTCAGGCTCACAACCTTAGTGTTGCCCTTGACTTTTCACTCTTTTACTCACCCTGTATATCCAATGCATTGCCAAATCTTATTTCTACTTTCTCATTTCTCACATATATCTCCCTTTTCTCTGCTCATATATATCCATTACCCTTGGTTTCAGGTTCTCATCACCTCCTGCTGGATTGGCATTTGCAAATACCTTCTAACTGGGCTCCATAACTCTTCCCTTCCCACTCAAAGCCATCATCCTTACAGCTGCCAAAGTGATTTTCCTAAAGTGTAGATCTAACTGCATCATCTCTGTCCTCAGTAAACTCCAATGACCCCCTATTACCTCCAGGATCAAATACAAACTTCTCTGGGATTTAGGGTCTCTGTAGCCTGGCTCTTTCCTCTCCTTCTAGTCTTTTTATACATTAATCTCCTTCACACATTCTACTATCAGTAATGCCAGCCTATTTGCTGTACCTTGCACACTACACCATACCTGTCTATCTCTCAGATCTGGAATGTTATTCCTGATTACTTCCACCTCTGGACTTCCCTAGCCTCCTTCAAGACTTAACTCGAATACCACCACCTTCTGCAGGAGGTCTTTCTTGTATTCTTAGCTACTTAAGCCTTCCTTGCTAAGGTTAGCTTCTGTCTATGTATGTATGCATTGATATATATATATATACATATACATATATATACATATATATGTATATCTCCTATATATAGAAATGTATCCTATGTGTGCATGTATAGGTATGTATCCTATGCATGTATGTATCCTATGTATGTGGTATACATGTATATATCCTATATGTACTTATCTTAAATGAACCTATTTATTTATATATTATCTCCATTACTAAAACGTAAGGTTCTTAAGAACAGGTACTTTGGTGGTTCCCCCCTTTCTTTGATGACCAGTGCTTAGCACAGAGCATGGCACACAGCAAGCACTTAATAAGTGCTTAGTGATTGCTTTATATCTCAACTTCAGCTCTAGATTTATTTGTATCCTACAAAAATTAATATTGTCTCACTTTATTATATTTATACTTTGAAGGTTGATCCACTGAATCAAGATTAGAAATCACTATTGTATTTAATGGTAATTCCATTGGTGACCTTGGAGAAAGCAGCTTCAGTGGAGCGGTGGCAGATGGAAATCAGTCTTCATGGGGATGAGAAGTGAGTGGGAATTGAGAAAATGGAGGCAATAAATGTAAACAGCTTTTGCTGGGAGATTGGCTATGAAAGAGAGTAGACATATAGGATATATATTATGCATATAGAATGTTCTATAAATGCAAGCAGTTATGTACAGATCTAGTCTCAAATTTTCCAGTTGAGTAACTGTTCTCCTTCTCTCTCTCTTTCTTTTTTTTTTAGAACAAAGCTGCCTCTATATGATGCTACTGAATCAGCTGAAAAATGGGCAAATTAGAATCCTGAGCTTGTTTTCATAATTGTGCAATCAATGAGTCCACAGTGACCATGGTCAAAAATACTTTCATGACCATATTGTGGTTCATATTTGTTCTCTTTTTCCAGTAGTCTAGACACAACTTTGGTTTTAATGATGCAATAGATAACCCAAAGTATGGAATTTATTTGTATTAATCCAGCAATACTTTTTTTAACCAACCCTCTAGGGAATAAAGATCCTTTATAACAAAGCTGGCTATGTTAAAAACAAATAAACAAAATTTTCTAATTTTGGAGGATGTTGTTCTGAGCATAGAGGAATTTGGAAGATAATTGTTTTGTTTCTTAAATGTAGACAGCCAATGTGAGAACATGGAGGGTCAAAGAATGGGGGTATTCAGAACCAACAACAATCATCTTACCCTTGAAATGTTTTCTCCCCTGTGATCCCCTTCACTGATTTGTGAGTCCTCCTTGGGATCAACATTTCAGGAAGTCCCCAGACCATCCATTATTATTTTTCCCTCAACTGGCTCTTGACTCTCCAGACTTTTCTGTTTTCCTCCTTCAAGAGCACCTTTGTGTTCATCTTCATCCCATTCACTAGTTCTCTTTCATTTGTTGCCCTCCTCTATCAGAATATAAGATTTTTAAGAGTAGGGACTGTTTTTTTTTGCTTATATTTATACTCCCATAATTTTGCATAGGGAGTGCCTGAAACTATTAAATACTTAGTAAAGCTGTTTCTCTCTCTCTCTCTCTCTCTCTCTCTCTCTCTCTCTCTCTCTCTCTCTCTCTTTCTATTTGGTCCCTGTCTAAAGTCTCATCACTCTAATCTTTTCTATATAGTATGGCTAAAGAAATGTCATATCTGGTCATGTGAGTCCCCTATTCAATCAACTCCAGTGTTTTCCCATTACCTCTAGAATGAAGTATAAACTATTCTGTTTAGCTTTTAAAGCCCTATACAATCTGGTTCCAACCTCTCTTCTAGACTCATTGAATGTCACTCCCTTGACCACACTTTCTGATCTTACCAAACTGACTTCTTTGTTCCTCATTCTCAATACTCCTTCTTTACTCTGGCTGTCGCCTAAGGCTGGAATGCACTTTCTTCTTACATCTTCCCTGTAAGGTCCCTAGTTTCCTTTCAGACACAACTCAGAAATTTTCTGCATGAAGCTTTTCCTAATCTTTCTGACTTCTAGTTCCCTCCTCCCATAGTACTTTATATTTAAGTACTTTGTGTGTATGCATATGCATGCATGTACATAATAATTTGCATGTGTGTGGACAATGTGTATTATGTACATACACATGTATGCACATAATATATACACATGTATACATGTTGATATATGTACATATATAAGCACTTGTATACGTGCACATTTATATATTTGTACATTTATATAGAATATATGCATATAAACAGATACACACATATATACACAGTTAGCTAGGTGGTACAGTGTATAGTGTGTTGTACATGGAGTACAGATGACCTGAGTTTGAATCCTGTCTCAGCAGACATTTACTAACTGTATGACTGGGCAAATCACATAACTTCTATGGGCCTCAGTCTTTTCATCTGTAAAATGGGTTGTGTGAGAATCAAAAGAGTTAACATGTGTAAAACTCTTTGCAAACCTTAAAATTCTGTTTAATTGTCAACTATATAAGACCACAATGCCTGTGTTATAAATATCACTTAGTAATTCAATGCTCATTTATTTGTTAAATGCATATACTGCAGTAGATGTTAGGAATATGGAGACAAAAAAACCAAACATTCTATGCCCTCTGGAGCTTATATTCTACTGGGGGAGAAATCATTTGTGCAGATTATTAAATCTAAGAAATTTCCAGGGGGAAGACAGATACCTGGTTAGATCAGGAGAATTTTGCATAGGATGCTATATCTGATCTGAGCCTTGAAGGAAGCTAGGTTCTTTTATTTTAAATTTTTAAAAAAGCAATTATATTAATACTATTTATCTGACTCTATTGGTACTTTTCCAATGCTCCTCCGTCCCCTCAAAGTATAGTTTTGAAAAAAAAAGTGTTTGTCAGTTGTTAATAGAAAGGAGAGATGGAAGTATCCCTTTACTTTGATAGCATGGTAAGAACATTGTTCATTATATTTGGCCAGAGTTTTGTTGGATGTCAATGTTGACTTTATTTACCTAGTTGTGCCCACTGTTCTTTTGGCTCTGCTTTATTCACTCTCCATCATTTCCCCCAAGTGGATGTTGGGAATTAAGAGACCAAGCTGAAGGAGTGCATTTGAGGCGGGGCGGGGGGTGTCTATGCAGAGACACAGTGATGGGACATGAAATGTCCTGGTCCTGGAATGAATATCTGCCATGTCAAGTTGATTTAGAGCATAAGAAGTAAGATGAAATGAATCTAGAAAGGTAGGTTAGTAGTCACATTGGTGAGAGGGTTTTAAATGCCAGACTGTTGTGTCTGTGTATCATCCTGGAGGCAATAAGGAATCTCTGGAGATTTTTGACAGTCATACATGTGTTTTAGGAATATCAATTTGGCACCTGCAGAGAATGGACTGGAGAAAGGAGAGATGGAAAGCAGGGAGAACAGCTGCTATAGAAGGTCTTACTGGGATGAAGTTTACACACCCCAGTTGAAGTAAGTTGGCTTAGAAATGGAAGTCAATTGTTTATGGAAGGTAAATTTACTATTTTAATTAGAATACAGCAGAACAGCAGTTTTGTACAATGAATCAACTTAACATTTACCTTATAGACAATATTACATTGGCTTTTACATTAAATAATCATGTATAATAATCATAATTGATTTAAAAAATCCTTTTATTTAGCATGTCTTCTGTTTATGCTAAATACAGCACATATGCTGTCTTGGGGTATGATGGGGGCTTCAAACACACACACACGTATGTGTATGTGTGTGTGTGTGTGTGTGCGCACGCGTGTGTGTATGTAACCTGGTTTCTGTACTCAATGAATTCACAATCTAACAAGGAAGGTACTATATGTGCACAAACATGATACTAGTCTTTTTTTCTATTCTACTGTGTTATGGAAATACTTGTTTTATTTCTTAAATTCAGACTAAAACCTATACAATTTTTTAAAAAAGAAAATGAAAACAAGAATAGGCACTAGATCTGTGTTTTTATGGATGTGGTGAGGAAACACCCCCTACCAGTGTAATTTGGCATCTTTTTTGCAACTTGGAGGCTTAAAAATTGCATAGAGTACTGAGTGCTTAAGTGTTCTGCCCAAAGTCAGACAGCTGGCATGTGTCAGAGGCCAAACTTGAAGCAAGGTCTTCCTGACTCCAAGGCCAGCTCTTAACAAGAATGTCGTGATTAGTGTAAAATGAGGAAGTTTGACTAAAGGGACTTTGAGGTATCTTTCACCTCTAGATCTATGATCTCATGTTCCTAATTGCTCTCAACTCTATGTAAGGAAAAACTTAACAATTACATTTGTCCAAAATGGGAATGGATTGCCTTGGGTGCACAAAGAGGCTTCCTATACTCTCACTCTCTGGGACCAAAGGTATACTTTTTAAATTCAGACTCTCAGGTCCCATCTCAGTCTATTCCAAATTTTGTGTTTACCTTTTCCGAAGATCTCTATGCTAAAATGTAGTTATGCATGTCAAACTAAAAACATGATGTTACTTCAAATGTCAGATGAGTCCTTTTTTGTAAACTAATTCAACTAAACAAGCATTTATTAGTCACCTACTGTATGCAGGGCACTATGATAAGTGCTAGGAATTCAAAGAGGAATTCACCACTGCCACCCGTTTATATGGTGCCTAGTCCATGGTAGGATTTCATTCCCAATATTGCATAGCTCTTGCATATTTTAGAGTATTGGAAACTATTAGCATCACCTAAGAAAATTGACCATTTCAATCCACTCCAATGGAGCCAATAATCTATAGGCTTTTTGGAGAAACTCCTTCCAAGTCCCTGAATCTTTAAGAAGTATAGTGTCATTCAAAGGTGGAATTGAGTGATCATGTCTTTCTTGGTATTTCAAACTGAAATGTAGGCTTCTCCTTGTTAAATTTGAAGGTTCTTCATAACATGCTTGAGTGTGCACATGTATACATGTGTCTTTGTCTGTCTTAGATGAAGTCTGTGTACTGCTGTATAGCTTTTGCCAACATTTTTGCTCTGACCTGTTAAGTAATTCAGACTCTATTTATTTAGTCATAGGGTTGGGTCTCCTCTGAGTTAAAAAACTACCACTTAGACAGAATGTGGCAGATTAAGAAGTGGTTTATAACCATTTTAGTCTATAAATTCAAACCAATATTTTTTTATCAGAATTAGATCAGTCCTGCCAGCTCAACTTTCCCTTAGCAAATGTTATTTTTGTGACACTATAATTGTTTTTATTTCCACTGAAATTGACTCAGGCTACATAAAGCTACAGGACATCTGTACACTTTTGATATGAAGAATATTTTATTTTCACTTCAAGACTTGTGTTGAAATTATAGGGATAAGGAATGGATCTGTGACTTCATTTCCACATGAGGAAACTCCCTCTGCTAATCCAGGTTGGATCCTTCTCTGCAACTTATAGTCTTAGAGAGTTGCTTTTAGCACTGGGAGGTTAAATGGTTTACCCAGGATCACACCAGAAGTCTATGTCAGACCTAACACTTGAAACCCAAACTTCCTAATTCTGAGGCCAAATTGCCATCCACTACACTGTTTTGCTCCTATTTTAATTATAACTTCCTTAAATTGGTTCCATGATATTATCTCTTTGCCACTTATAAGGACAGATCCATATGGTATGGAAAATTATTATTGACTTGATAAGAGAAGACTTGGGTTTCTCCTAGGTCCAGTGGTATTGGGCACAATTCCTCCACGTTGATTTTAATGGCTAAAGAAGATTCCTTCAAGGAACTGTGCTTTGGGAGTACATGGTTCTTGTGAAATCTTATAGGCCAGGAAATTTGTGTCATAGACCTCTTTGGCAGTCTGGTGAAAGCTATAAACCCCTTCTCAGAACAATGTTTTTAATTATTGGATGAAATAATAATAATAATAGTATTTATATAAGATATACTATTTGCCAGGTACTGTCCTAAGTATTATACAAATATCTCATTTGATCCTCACAACAACCATGAGAGCTGGGTGCTATTATTTTCTTAATTTTACAGATGAGGAAAATGAGACTAACAGAGATTAATCAACTTGTCATACAGTTAGTGAGTATCTGAGGCAAGATTTGAAATCAGGTATTCCTGACTACAGGCCCAGTGCTTTATCCACTGTTCCACTAAGCTATGGTTAGTGAAAATAAAGATGTATTTTTCCCCATCCAATTACATTGACCTCTGGAAATTTATTCCCTTAGGGGTTCATGGTTTCTTGGTTAAGAGCTTCTGACATAGACTGACAATGGTCAACAACTTTGTTGGTTTGTTTTTGTTGTTGTTTAGTTGTTTTAGTCCTGTCCAACTCTTTGCCACCTCATTTGGTGTTTTCATTGCAAAGATACTGGAATGGTTTGCCATTTCCTTCCCCAGCTCATTTGACAGATGATGAAACTGAGGCAAACAGGGTTAAGTGGCTTGCCCAGAGTCACCTAACTCTTAAATATCTGAGGTCAGATTTTACTCAGGTCTTCCTGACTCCAGGCCTGACACTGTATCCACTATGCCACCTATCTATCCCTCAATAAGTTACATACCTCCTTTTATCATGACTATGTAGCCCCAGCCATCAACTCTACTTGTTTATCAATTATTTAGATGTTATAAAAACGCCAACGGTGCATATGTCGATCTGAACTTTTGCTTTGATCTACGCTTGCCACATAGGTCACCCCTTATCCTGCTGGGAAAGCAGCTGCTAGTGGGCGATCGTCCTTGCCCAGACTCCTTTTTCATCAATATGTTCTCAGTTACTTCCACAGCAGGTGGAGAAAGCACATCTACCTGCTTCCTGCAGCTTCTAAGAGCCCAAATGAGAATTAGCTGCTGCTGTACCTGTGTATAAAACTTATTTGTTCTTCCTTTTAATCTCCTAAAGCGGAAATTTTCCAAGATTCTGTCCTAGAATCTGCTCTTCTCTTTCGACATTTCATCCCTTTGAAGTCTCTTATCTCCATATATAAAGTGTTTTGTAAACCTTGAAGTTCTCTACAAATGTCATCTATTATCATCACTTCTGTGTTGGTGATTATCTCTCTCTAATGTCTATCTTCATTCCTGACTTCATTCTTGAGGTTTTGTCCAGTGCCTCTGACTACTAGAAATTGATGTTTGGAAGTTGCGCCAAAATCATAAGCTTGATAGTGCAAAACTAAATTCATCATCTTTCCTCCTCAAATCATCTCTTATTACTTACTTATTGATTTTTTTTCCTTTTTTCTATGCTACCACCATCCTCCAAATCACTCAGGCTTGAAACCTCACACACTTTTCTGCCTCCATGCAAATCTGGTTAATAATCTCTTTACAACGTCTCTTTTCCCATCCTTTCCGTGTCAAAAAGTATATGTATTTTATTCTTTATTCCATAATTTCTTTTTAATAACCCCAGTCTTACTCCATTGGATTCTAATTTAAAATAAAGAAAAGCAATTGAACAAAACCAATTGACAAAGTGACAGAATCTGACAGAATTCGGAACCGTTCACTCCTGTAATCAGCTGTCTCTCTGGTAAGAGTCTGGAAGTATGTCATCACCTGAAATGAAGATCAGGTATTGACTCTATTTGGAATTCTGATATCTCTTATTTTTGTTTTCACTTGTATTATTGTGTTCATTATGCGTATTATCTCCTCTTTCAGTTTTTAACTATTATATCACTTTACACATCTGGCCAAGCTTCTTGGGATTCCTATTTGTCATTTCTCACAGCAGTAGTATTAGATAACACTTGCGTACCAAAATTTATTCAACCATTCCACAACTGATGTGCATTAATTCAATTTCCAGGGGGTTTTTCTACTGTAAAAAGTGGAGCTGTCAATATTATGGGATATATGGAATCTTTCTGTCATTGACAACTTAGTAAATATGCTCAGCTAGGTAAAATGATGAATATATTTCAGTAATATTTTGTCATGTAATTCCAAAGGATTTTCTAGAATTGTTTGACCAATTCTTATAATTTCACCAACGGAAAATCTGTACTTGTCTTGCCACAGCTCCTAGAGTTGAAATTCTTTTCATCTTCTATCACCTCTGTTAAATTTGCAATTATGAGGTAATAACTCAGAAATGTCTTAATTTCTATTTCTATTCTTATAAATTTAAACCACTTTTTGCATTATTAATCATTTATATTTTTAAAATGTCACTTCATATATTTTGATGTCTTATCTTTTAGGGAATTATGCTTCATTTTACATATTTCTATTAATTCCATGTGCATGTGTTGGTTGGTTGTTCTTTGGTCTTGAAGAGGACCAAAATGAACTACTATGTTGGGGTCAAGGTACACTGTCTGACTGTGACTGATCAGACCAATATGAGTTTGGAAGGCTCTATTACAGGTCAGGCACATATGGTCCATGTGAACGTTTGGAGTGGAGATGTCTCTAAATTTGAGCACCTCATATTTATTTTGAGTTACTGTAATTCTGCTTTGCTCGTAGAATACAGTGCCTTTTTTGATGCAGCCATACCATGCTGGAAGGTCCTGTGCCAGTGTCTCTTATGTCTCACAATTGATTCTGAAGTTCTTCATTGTGTGTGTATGGACATTTATCAGATATGTTTGATAACTGAAAATTTTTTTACCATTCAACAGATTTATTTCCTATTTCAGTTGCTTCGATTTTACTAATGAAAAAGCTTATATATGTAACTTAAATTGCTTATTTTGAATAAAATATGTCCTTCTAGAATAATATTCCAGTTATTAGTCCCAATCTGCCAACTATCAGTGATAATAACATTATTAATATTTTCTCTGAAGCTCCAGTTTGCCTCTATTCTATATATATCTTCCATGGATGAGACCCTTCATATTTTACAGAAAAAATTGAGGTCATCTGTTGTGAGGTTCCTTTTCCCTTCATTCCATAGGGATAGTAGCATTCCACCACTATTTTCTCTTTCGCTTTGCCTCACACAAAGAGGTGACCTTATTCCTTATCAAGTAAACCTCTCCACTTGCACAAGTGATCCACTCTATCCTTCCTCTTCCAACAGATTGACCCTGTTATCAGCCTCACTTTATCACTTATTTTCATTCACTGCCTTTCTACTGGCTCCTTCCCCAGTGCCTACATATCTCCTTCATCATCAAAAAACCCTCACATGATCCTTCCATCCACACTAACTATTGTCCTGTATCTCTGTTGTCCTTTGTGGCTAAATTTGCTTCTTAATCCCTTATAATCCAGCTTCCAACTTTATCATCCTACCAAAGTTCCAATGATCTTTTAGTTGCCAAATCCAATGGCTTTTTCCCAGCCCTCATTCTCTTTGACCTTTGCTGGGCCTCTGACACTGTTAACCACCCTCTTATTGAGGCTCTCTTCTTTCTAGGTTTTTGAGACACTACTCTCTCCTGTTTCTTCTCTTACCTTTTTGTACAGTCTTTGACACTGTTAATCATTTGCTGAATTCTCATCCAGATCATGCCTTCTAACTTGGGTGTCCCAAAAGGATTCCGTCTTTGTCCCTCTTGTCTTCTCCCTCTAATCTACTTCACTCGGTGATCTCATCAGGTCCCATGGATTGAATTATCATCTCCATGCTGATGATTCTCAATTCACCTATTCTTCTGATTTCCAGTCTTGCACCTCCAATTGCCTTCCAGATCTCTCAGACTGGATTCCAGTAGACATTTGACCTCAACGTATCCAAAACTAAACTCATCTTTCTTCCTTCAAACTTTCCTATAGTTATTAATGGTACCACCATCCTCCCAGTCCCCTAGACTCACAACTCAGGTATCACCCTCAACTCCTCATTATCTCTCATCCTTCTTCCCCGCCCCCCCCATATCCAAACTGTAGCTAAGGCCTGTCAATTTCACCTTTGCAACATCTCTTGAATATGGCACTTTCCTTCTCCCGTTTGATAACTACCACTGTCCTCATGCATGCCCTCATCACCTTACACCTGGATTATTGCAATAACCTGCTAGTAGATCTGCCTGCCTCAAGTGTCTTCTAACTCTAATTCATTCTCCATTAAGCCACCAAAGTAATTTTTCTAAAGTTTAAATCTGACTATCTCAATCTTTTACTCAACAAATACCAGGAGCTCCCTATTATCTCCAAGATCAAATATAAAGTATTCTGGCATTGAAAGCCCTTCATAACCTAGCCCTTTGCCCCTGCTTTTCTAGTATTCTTACATCTTACTTGCTCACCTCCCCCTCCCCCAATGTATTTTTCAGTCTAATGACAATGGCCTCCTTGCTGTTTTAACAAGCATAATGTCTGACTATCCCCCATGCCTGGAATGCTCTCCATCTTCATCCCCACCTACTAACTTCCCTGGCTTCCTTCAAGTGCCAACTATAATCCCATCTTCTACAAGAAGCCTTTCCCACCTCCTTTTAATTCTAGTGCCTTCTCTCCTTTAATTATTGCTTTTTTATCCTGCATATAGCTTGTTTGTACATATTTGTTTTCCTATTGCTTCCTCCATTGGACTGTGAGCTGCTTGAGGTCAGGGATTGTCTTTTGCCTCTTTTTGTATCTGAGAGCTTAGCATAGTATGTTACACATAGTGGGTGCTTAATAAATGTTTGTTGACTGACATCTAAAGCCATATTGTGTGCATGTACGTGTTTTGCTAGCTCTCTCATATTTCATTTGTCTCTTGCAATTATTCTACATCTTCTGTAATTGTGTGGTAGCTACTTTCTGTATGGTGTCTATTCTATCTTGGCATATATAACTGGTAAATTTTCTTCTCATTGTCACCTATTGAAATCCTACCTATTATATATACTCAGCTCAAATACCACCTATTCTGTAAAGTTTTCCCTCATTGCGACTACTAAAGTGCTTTCTAACTTGAGATTATAAAATAATATTTACTCTGTAACATTTATTTGGCACTTAACCAAACTGCCTCATATGGTAGTTATTTGTGCAATTAATTGATTTAATCAGCATAATGCCATCCCAAATAAGTACATAACTTATTTCCCTGATAGTTTGTAACCACTTTGAAGGCAGGGAAAATGTCATATCTTTTTTGAATGCCATGAAGCATCCTGGCCCAGGGTTTTATAAGTAGTGGCCACTCAGTAAATATTTGTTAAATTAAAAAATAAATAAATGTTCAGTGTTGAGTATCATATTTTAAATCATTTTTGTGGTTAACTTATGCCATAATAGGTAGTATATTAAGCCCTAGTAGAGGCTAAGTTTGGCAGCCATGTATATCTCATTTACATAACATTTAGTCATTTCAACCTCCTTTCTAATGTTGACAAATTAGTCACTGGAAAGGTGAGTGTTGTACCAGATCATTTGGTACATGGCCATGATTCATAGAGCACTGCCCCACAGTTCTCATCAGGATGGCAGATGAGACTCATGCAAGGTTTAGCCCAAGTGATAATACCTAAAGATTAAGAAACAAAGAAACGAACACCAAAAATCTTTTAACAAGGATATGTCCACCTACATATATTGTCACTTGTTTTGATTCACAAATAGGCCACACTTATATTCTGTCAGTGTATACTGATTTTACTGGATGGTCAAAAAGTGAGAAGTCTTATTGGTAAACCACTTTCAACTGATTGAGGAACCTTCTATGCTCAATTTAGGTATATAATTATTGATGGCTTCTTGATCAACTTCTGCTTAGTAGTTATAATGTCCATGATTTCTTTACACATTTGGTATACTCCCTTCTTTGAAGCATCTTGATTCCTTGGTGTCTTCAAATTGTGCTGCCTCCAGTACCGCCTTTCTCTGTGTATGCTTTGTCTGCTTCAACTGCCCACCTTGTCTTTATTTTCTTTATTGTATTTCTACTTCTTTTGTGTAGAACACCAGGGATGGTGATGATAGAAGCCAAATGTGGTGGGTCCACTATTATTGGTGGAAAGAATAGCTTGGTAACTTTGACAGATATTTTCCATATTTGTCTATTTGTTGTCTTTCCAGTTTCGGCTGTAAATTCTCCCAGGATGATCTGTCTTAATTGGGTCTCTCATCAAGCTTTCTGTAAACTTATACCAGGAAGATTATCTTGGCAGCTGTGTGAAGGATGGAATGTAGATGGGGAGAGACTGGAGGCAGTGATACCAGAAAGGAGGTTGTTATAAAATCTAGGTGGGAGGTGATGAAGACATAAACTAGGGTGGTGGCAATGCGTGTGGACAGAAGAGGACAATTGTGAGAGTTATTGTATAAGCAGAGTTGACAGACTTGGCAGTTGATTGGATGTGTGGGGTGAGAGTGAGGTACAAATGAAAGCTGATTCTGAACTTTTGCTTATGGATAACTAGGATGACATTTGGGCTTCCATCAGAAATAAAGAAACTGAAGAGATGAGTAACTTTTGAAGGGAAAGTGAAGAGTTTGATTTTGGTAATAGGTTGCTAGGGGGTCAGATATATTGAGTTGGGAATCATTTACATGGAGGTTAACAATTGAAACCTTTGAGAGTGGATGATATTGCCAAAAGAGAGAATGTGGAGAGAGAAGGAGCAATGATGGATTATCTAGAGCCATACATGTTTAAAGGATAGAGGACCAGAAAAGGAGCCCGAAAGAAAAGCAATAATGCATATTGTATAAGACCTAAGAGAGAGCACTATCATGGAAGCCAAGGAAGGAGAACGTCAAGAAAAAGGGGATGTTCAACAGCTTAAATCTAGGAAAAAACATTGATAAGTAATGGAAAAGGCTTTTTTGTTTGTTGGTTACAAAATCACTGATGACCTTGAAACGAGCATTTCCAGTGGGCTAGCAGGGATGGAATTCATATTACAATATGTTAAGATATGAAATTGGCAATGAGAAAATGGAGGCAGTGACCTATTGCTCCTTTTCATCATTATCAACTAACATTAGGTTTAGATTGGAGAAGGCAAAGTTCATAAGGAATGACAAAACTTAATTATGTCCCTTTTGCTAAGGCTATTATATAGATCTGTCATTTCCACTCAGCCACCATGTTAAATATTTTGGTCAAAAGCAGTTTGACCACATCAATGTGGCAGAAAAAAAATTAAATGGAAAATAAATTGTCAGGAATAGAAACATTTTGAAATTGAGAGCCCCTGACCAAATGGCAAATTGAAAAAGTCATTAAAACTCTTACTGTTACTGCCTAGAGGCAGCTAGATGGCAGAATAGATAGAATGCTGGGCCAGGACTCAGGAAGATGAGTATAAATCTGGTCTCAGACACTTACTGTGTTTGATCTGGAGCAAACCATTTAACTTCTGCCTTGGTCTCCTCAAATGCAAAATGGGTTTAACAAAGTCATCTACCTCATGGAATTGTGAGGATCAAATGAGAAAATATGTGTAAAGTCCTTACAACAATATCTGGCACATAGTAAGTGCTTAATAAATATTTGTTCCATTCTCCTCTCTTCCTTTCTCTCCTGTTCTGTTTTATGTAGTTCTCTACAGTTTCAAGCAAACAGAAACCATCTTCCTCACAGCAATGCTTTGAGGTAAGTAATGTAGATATCAATATCCACATTTTACTGATGAGGAAACTGAGAGTCAGGGAACTGAAGTGGCTTTTCTATGGTTATACCTCTAGTAAGTATCAAAGTGACCACTGACGGGTTCTTATCCAGTCATTACTTGAAGACTTCTAGTGATAGTGAACTCACTACTTCCTATGGTAGACTATTTGGGGCAGTTTTACTTGCTAGACATTTTTCCTTGACTTAAGACAAATTCTGTCTCATTATAACTTCCATACTTTGTTCCTATTTGTGATCTATAAGTCCGAGGAGATCAAGCTTCATGATTTTTCTACATGATAACCCTTCAAATATTTGAAGGAAGCTATCATGTGTCCCAAAACTTTTCTGTTCAGGTTCACTAACTCCTTTCAATCTATCCTGCTTATAGATGTGCTTTGGCTTACTGATGGCCATCTAAAAAATGTGGTACTCATAACTGAAAATAATCCCCCCAGCTATGGTCACACTTAGGCAGTAGACTCTTAATCTGGTTCTGAATGTTGTACTTTTGTCAATTCACATTTATTTTGCTGGCTGCCATGCCACATCATTCATTTATGAGGCTTCGAAGATGGTTTGGAGAAAAATTAAGATCCTTAATATTCTACAAAACCTCACAATAATTAGATCTTATTTGATAGTTACTGAAATTGTAACAATAGGTGCCAATTATGTTAACTTGTTCATTAATTACTATGCACATAGCATGAATTCATGTAGTATGATTTGTTATATATTATTGTGTTATGTATTTTCTATTCCTTATCAGACATGTTATTAATTACAACATATTCACATATATTTACATTTTTAAGGTTTATGAAGCACTCTCCATCCAACAATGGTCATGGCAGTTTCACAGCTTCACAAGTAGAAGGAAGAAGCATGGATAAGAAAATTCATTCTGCAAAAGATCTGAGGGTTGTATTGTACTGCAAGCTCATTCTGAGTCAGCATTGTGTCATCGCCATTACAGGGTCTTGGGCTGCATTAAAAGTAGTATAGTTTCCAAGAGTATTCCATAGAGTGACCTTCCTCTGACTGTAAGTACCTTCCATCTTTTTCTGTGCATGTCCCTTGGAGGGGGAGGCCAGATAGAGTCTTCTATCTGCCACAAAGTAATTTCCCCCTGCAAGCAGGAATCTTGCTGCCTAATCTCCAGCATGTGGAGGGAAGAGGAGTAATGAAATGGGGCCTCTTGTTTTACCATGTGTCTATGTGCCTTCCATCATTAGCACCTGCCTCCAATTTGCCTCCTCAATGATGAATATTCTCAAACATGGTCATACCCTACACATCCCAGGATTCTGAACTCCTGTAGCTCATTATTTAAACCCCATTCACCATCTCCCATCAATTCCTTATTCCTCTCCCCTCCAAATACCATGTACCATTTCCATTGTGTCCTGTTGAATGCTCGTTGCATAGGCAACAAACTTTGTTTTAGCCTAAATGTTTTCCTCATCCATTCCTTCCACTTTCTAGATATTACTGAAACCTGCACCCCACCCCCGCCCCCGCCACTGATGACATAGCCTCCCTGGCTACCCTTTCCAGTTCTGGCTGCATGTTCACTTCACATCTTCACTGGGTTCACTGGCCAAGGCAAAGGAGTTGGAATGCTCCCTGCTCTCTATTGCCACTTCCAGGTTTTCTCCTTACCTCCATCATTCAGTAATCTCTTCTCCTTTGAGATTTAGTCTTTTTGTATCTACCAGTCTGTCAAAATCCTGGTAGGTGTTGTTTACAGGCCACCAGCTCGCTCTCTTTCCTTCCTCAATGAGTTCAGTACATGGCTTATTATTTTTCTCTATTCCCCAATTCCTGCCCTCTTACTAGGAGATTACAACACATACACACACACACACACACACATATTGACTCTCTCTCAGACACCATAACACTCAGTTCCTCAACCTACTCACTTCCCATGACCCTCCTCAAATGTACCACCTCCAAAAATTCCAAAATTCCCTTCTCTGAAATCTATTGACCTTCCACTCCTCCTTCTGCCTTTCCTTACCTAATGTTACTTTACATTTCCACCATGATCTCCAGAACTTTGACCTCTTAATTCTCACTTCCTTGTGCTAGCTACTTTTTTCTCTTTTTTCCCATCATAATACCTTGCTGAACCAATTCAACTCTATGCTGTCCTCTTCTCTTGAGTCTCTAGCCCCCTTATTATTTTGCTGATTACTCCCTGTCAGGCTTCAGCCTTGGATTACTCTTATAAACATTCTACAGAATAATGGTGGAGAAAATCATGAAACCATTCTGACTAGGTTCAATATAAATTTATGCTAAACAATCTTAACTAATCCCTCACAGCTGCTAGTCAATCTCATTATATCTGCCATATCAACTCACTATTCTACTTTCCACAGAAGGTCTTCCAAACCTTTCCATCCCCCCCTTAAATCTCCTATGACTCTCCTTCTCTTGCTTTCACAGCTAAGATCTTTGTCTCATATTTTAGAAAAAAAATGAGAATATTCACGACAAACTCCTTTTTCTTCCCTCTTCCTTATCTCCTATCGCTCAGATGCCTTCTGCTTCCATCTCCTCCTTCAACCTTGACTCATTTGACAGTCTTTACTCCTTATCAATGCTAATTCCTCTGCCTTTTCAAACAATCCCATTCCATCCCATCTCCACCAATGGATTGATCCTTTTGTCATCCCCATTTTAACACCTATTTTCAGTCTCTCTCCATCTACTTGTTCCTTTCCTACTGCTTACAGATTTGCCCATATTTCCCCTGTTATCAAAAAACCCTCACTTGATCTTTCCATCCCTGCAAACTATTGTCTTTTATGTCTTCCTTTGTGGCTAAACTCCTTGTAAAACCATTCTCTCTCTCTCTCTCTCTCTCTCTCTCTCTCTCTCTCTCTCTCTCTCTCTCTCTCTTTCTCTCTCCCTCTCTCTCCTTACAAAACAGTTTCTGATTTCATCATTCCACAATTGATACCACCCAGTTTTACAAAGTGGAGTGATTACTTCTAGCAGAAATTTAGGGACAACCTCTTCAAATTGGTCAGTTATCGTGGCCAATTTAATTCAATTAATAATTGAGTTTCTAAAACCTAATTCAAGAGACGATAAAATTGATCTAATAACATATTTAGATATGACAGCCACAAGGTCAATGAAATGTCAGCTTATATTACTTTATATATGATCCAGTAGATGGTGTACATCCAATTTATGAGTAAAAGGGGAAAAACCTGTTTTATGAGGTTTGTCATAGAGATAAAGGGAAGGTTGTAACTAAAAAATATTAGAATAAAAGGACATACTGGTGGTAGTTGCAGAAAATATTTGGTAACCCACTAAACAATAGAAAATATAATCAGAATTTAACCTGTATTAGAACAATAAATGAATGGACTTTTGAAAAATACTTGTTCCCACCCTCCCCCCACCCCATGCCTACCCCACACCTGGCCAGGGGCTGAATCATTGAGAAAACTGCATGGGAGAAATTAAGCCTGGGAACTTTGATGCTCATTTGCTACATTGGAGAGGAGAGCTGAGGGATGTCTATAATAGTCAAGTCCCTGAGGACATCTTGAAGTGTACATTTCAAAATAAGGGAATAAGTGAAGAAAGATGTCAGCCTTCACTTTTCAGGAAACCAACAAAAGAACCAAGACTAAGTCTGGAAAGTGATCTCATCTTAAGTACTGTTGAAAAGCAGTTAAAGGTTTTTCTGTTTATTCTCCACCTCTTCCCTCACCTCCCTAGATAGGTGCATCTACTCATTGCAGTGGTTCTTAATGCTGTTTGTGTCATGGATCCTTTTGATTAGGTTTATGGAGCTCTTTGCAGAATAATGTATTTTTTAATAAGTAAAGGAAATTTTAAACTTTTGTTAGAGGTTAGTGAAAATGAAGATATAATTTTCTATCCAATTTCATGGACCTTCTGACATTTATCCACATATCCTATGGACCCCAGGCTGAGACTCCTTAAATTAAAAGTCTTTTTGCATCTGTATAATCATACTCAACTTTACACTGTTATTTGAACTGCTCCTTTTTGGGTACTTGAAGTATTTTGCTGTATCTTTTGGGATGTGGAAATTCTCAAATGTTCTCACCTTGACCCATTTTCTAGGTCAGTTACTTCTTATAGCATATTCATTACATTTTCTTCTCTTTTTCAAACTTTTGGTTTTATTACTATTATCATTATTACTGTTTTGTGTATTAATTTTTTCTGTTTTGTCTGTTTCAGTTTGTGGGCATTTTCTTCCTAAATAACTAAAATTTCCTTCTAAATTGTTCCAGTTCTAATTCCTTGCTCTGCACTTTTATTTCATTTTTAATAACTTAATTTCTAATAAGTATTTATGTTGTACTTGTATTCCCTCCCCAACTCACTTTGAGTCTCTTCTTGCAGAAGTTATGCATTTACTTCTTCCTTTTAGAATAGATTTTAGGACATCTCTGAATCTATAATGTGTTTTCATATTGGTTGATGTCTTCTTTGGCATATTTTGATATACTTTTCATTAGTGGTAATTGGTCTCACTCTGTTTCACCTGTGTTCTTGTGCTGACCTCTATCTCTCAGGTTCACCCCACACCCCCCAAGATCATTAAGGTTCAAAGCCCAAGTTCTTTGGTGCTCTCTATAATATCTCAGGACAGAGTTCTAGGAATCTCATAATCCCTAGTCACCTGGGCTGCCTAAAGCTGAACACTGTGATTCCTGGACTGGTCATTATCATTTCTGTTGGCATCTAAGGTGTTGGCATCTACTGTGTGTTTCTGATCATCATAGGTTTTTCTTAGGAGAGCTCTCCCCTGGGTTTCATCTACATAGAGAACATTATAAGCTACACATGTAGTTTATAGTCTCTTTCTGCTCCTGATGGGAAGCTGTAATCTAGTTTGTTTATGCTAGCACTGGTTTTGCTGATGGGCCTGTTACTTATTGTCCATGGGCACTGTCTGATTTTTGGTGTAGTTCTTGGGGGAGGAATTCACTATCGTCCCTTATTATATTTCTTTATCATTATTTGGACTGATGCAAAGTTTCGGTTTTTGCTGGAGTAGGTATGTGGGAGCTTCATGGTCTATCTCCAGCCAAGCAGCCATCTTGGCCAGAAAACTTGATATTGTACTTTTAAACATTTTTTTTTTATAAAAAGCTCACATTAAGGCACACAATTTGTAGCTTGGAAGGCTGAGAGATTCTGGATCCAAAAAGGATTAGGATAAAATTATAGGCTGAATTGAATGCAATGAAACTTAATGGTAATAAATATAAAGTTATGCATATGGGTTTTAAAAAAAACTAGCTACCTTCTGTGAAGTCAACCTAGGAAGAATAAGAAGATCTCCTCAATGAAATTCTGAAGACATTAAGAAAAACAATACCGATAAGGGAGATAAAGGGTAGTTTTCTAAAGCTATAACTGTGGATACACAGAGAACTCACCAAGCAATTTAGATTATAGAAAGACACGTTCAGAAGAAGGATGCAGAAGCAGGAAGGAGAAGATGACAAGAGTATGGCATGGTCCTGTGGGAATAGTGTCATAATTGTATAAATTCACAGGGTCAAGTCTGACAAGCAAAAAATAAGGACAAAAAAGAGTTTTTTAAAGTTATATTTTGGGAAAGAAGGGTTTCAAACAAGTGATAGAATTACTGCTTGTGGCAGATGAGGTAGCTAAAATCAACTACAGAAAAAAAAAAGAAGAGCTATTCAGTTCTCATTTTTTTTTGGTGTTTGTCTTTTTTTTCCTCTGCCAAGGAAAAAATGATCCTTGGGCTGGAAAGGAGGGAGAAAAAATCACAATAGGTAGTTTATACCCAGGTAAGAGAGTATATGGTTGATTTTAAGGGGTTCAAGTAATTTGGCACAGGGGAAATACAGTGTTTGAAACATTGCAAAGAATGCAAAGAGGCAGCAAAGTTGTACACTGGATACAGTGCAGGCCCTGGAGTCAAGAAGACTTCAGGTCATATCAACTCTTAGATACTTGGTGGCTTTGTGACCCTGGGCAAGTCACTCTGTGCCTCAGGTTCCCCATCTTTAAAATGGGGATAATAATGGAACTTTTCTCCCAGGATTATTGTGAGGATAAAATATTTGTAAAGTGTGTTGCAAACTTTAAAAGGCTCTATAAGTGCTAGCTACTTATGATTATATCATTATCATTCACTACTAGGTATTGGTGCTAGTCACTGTACTGCTGTAACAACTATGTAACTAGCAGCTGTTGTGGAGGTATAAGACCAACGACACCAGTACACAGGAGGGCTGCTAGTACAGATTCTTTGATCTGCTTTTCTAAGGAAAGCAACTTTAAGGGTTTTACAATCTCACTTTAATTAAATATCTATATATCTATCCATATCTATATCTATATCCACATCTATATCCATATATCTATATTTATATCTATATCTATCTATATCTACATCTGTATCTATCTATCTCTATCTCTATCTCTATATCCATATCTATATCTATATCTATATCTATATCTATATCTATATCTATATCTATATCTATATCTATATCTATATCTATATCTATATCTATATCTATATCTATACCTATATCTATATCTATATCTATATCTATATCTATATCTATATCTATATCTATATCTATATTATTCACTTAGTTCAGGGGAAAAAGTCAGCACCCTGAATGTCAGAGAAAACATGAACAGAAATTATAAGCAGAAATTATAAAAATAGAACAAATAACACAAATCAGCAGACAGGGCTTCAATTGTCTGTCCATAGCAGTACATATATAGTTGCCAGAGAGAGAAGCATCAACATCTGGGTTTTCAAAGCCAGAGGTTCTCCTTAATGGCTATCCAGAGTCTTTTCTGACGAAACCACAGGAATGCTCTTCCAATGAGTGAGTCCCCAAAGCAAAATGCTAACCTCAGAGTATATATCAACTTCTTCAGGGTCAGCCCAAAGAGGGCATCACTCATATGACTTATCTTATATTTAGGCTATGTGTAAATAAAGAGTTCGTTAGCTTACCAGACCAAATTATACACATTTTACTGCTATTTATAACATTTATTTGTGTGAAATGGAGCTTTCTACTGCATCACTTATGACAGCAAGATGGCTAACTTGAGTAGTAAAATAGTCAGTTAATGAATACGTATTTATCCTCTACTATGTGTTAAGCACATTGCTAAATTCTGGGGATATAAAAAAGGCAAAAGTTGGCCCCTCCTCATAAGGAGCTCACAGTAAAATGGAGGCAACAGTACAAAAACAACTATGTACAAACTATGTATGTTGAAATAATCAACAGAAGGAGGGAAGATGCTAGAATTTAGGAGGATTTGGAAAGGCTTCCTGTAGAAGGTGTGATTTTAGGTGAGACTTGAAGGAGTCCAGGAAGTAGAAACGAGGAGAGAGAACATTCCTGGCTTGGGGGATAGCCAGTGCCTAGAATGGGGAGATGGAGTGTCTCAAATCAGGAATAGCAAGGAAGACAGTGCCACTGGATCTCATGGTATGTGAGGGTGGGGTGTGACACATTAGGAAAGGTAAGAAGGGTTCAGTCTATGAAGGGCTTTGAATGCCAAACAGGGGATTTTATATTTGATCCTAAAGGGAAGTCAATGGAGGTTTTAGAGAAAGGTAATGATAGGAATCCACCTGCATTTTAGAAAGATCACCTTGACAGTTGAGTGGAAGATGGATTGTGGTAAAGAGAGACTTGTGGAAAGGAGAAAAATAAAAAGTCTGTTCCAATAGCCCAGATGCTAACCAGGATGAGGGCCTGGTACAGGATGATGGCAATGTCAAAGGAGCAAAGGTGGTATATTAGAGAGAGTTTTCAAAGGCATAATTAACAAGTCTTAGCAATAGATCAGCTTTTGGGGGTGAGAGTAAAGAGGTGAGGATGACATGCAGATTGTGAGCCTGAGTGACTGGGAGAATGGTGGTACCCTCAACAGTAATAGGGAAGGTAAGAAAAGGAAGGTTTTGGGGGAAAGATAATAAGTTGTTTGGACCTGTTGAGTTTAAGGTGTCTGTAGGATTTCCAGTGTGAGATATCTAATAGGCAGTTGAAGATGTGATATTAGATGGAAGTTAGCGGAGAGGTGAGGGCTGAATAAATAAATTTTGAGATTCATCAGCATAGATATGTTAATTGAATCCCTCCAAGTAGATGAGATCATCAAGTGAAATAGAAAAGAGGGAGAAGAGAAAATGACTAAGAAAGAGTCCTGTGGTATAGAGTAAGAGGGTTTGAGCCAGACGAAGATTCAGCAACATAGATCTAGGAGAGAGCAGAGAGGAAGGAGGAGAACCAGGAGAGATTATTATAATGAAAACCTGGAGAAAAGAGATTATCAAGAGGAGGGTTTGTTGGTAAGCAAAATGGGCTCCTTAGCACTTAGTTCAACAAGTGCCCTTGCAGAGTTTGGCTTTTGTTTGCTTTGAGTAATTCAGCTATTTCATTGAATCTTACTAAGTGCTAAGCCCCAGGCCCAAACCCTCCTTAGGTGTAAAATCTATGTGGGTGTGGATTGGCAACTAAGGTGGGGCCCAAGGTGGGGCTAACTCCAGGGAGGGCCTAGTTTACATGTCTGGGAGAGCAGAGGCTCTTAGACTACTGGGTTTAAGTCTGCCTCTTTGTGACCATTTTAGGTCACGTGAGTGAGTCGCATGTGTGACTCACCCCTGACACTGACAAAGATATAAAAACCAGGGGCTGGCCTCCTCTTCCTTGGAGCTCATTCCCACAGCTGTGGTGGCGCCAGTGACTCTGGGCCAGCCCTTGTTCTGAGCTCCCGGGCTGAACCTAGATGTTGGTAACTATGAATCTGTATTGGGTCTGTCTGTTGATGTTTGTACTTTGTTTGTAATTTGCTCTGAAGTTCAGGGTGCTGGCTTTTTTCCCTGAACTAAGTGAATGATATTTGTGTGTTGAATTAAAGTAAGCTTGCCAACCCCTTAACCTAGCTTTCCTTATTAAGGCAGATCAAAAGAACCTGTGCTTTGGCGGGTGCTGCCAGCTTTCTGGGTGCTGGCTGTGGGTGGATCTTACACTCCCACAGAAGCTGCTAGCCAGATTGTTAAAACAGAGGGTCAATGGATAGCATCAAAGACTGAAGAGGTTAAGAATGAAGATTGATAAAAGTACTGATTGAAAAAGATTTGAAAGCATAAATATCAATGACAGCTCCATTATTTTGAGAAAATGTGCTGAGAAACAAACCCACCTAAAATGTTAAGAATATCACAGTCATTACTTTACAAGTTCTGAAGATAAAAATATTCTAAGAGTAAATGAACATCATTTGTTTTTGTTTTGGCAGTAGTTATTATATGTTTATTTTGTTTTTTCAAATATATTTATTATTTATTTATTAGCATTCTTTTCTTTCTAAATGTTGAGTTCCAGATTCACTCTCTCCTTCCCAACCCTTCCCTACTCACTAAGAAGAGAAATATGATATCAATTGTACATGTGAAATCATGTGAAACATTTCCATTCTAGCCACATCACAAAAAAGAAAAAAGAAAGAGAAAATTATGTGTCAATTTGCACTGAGTTCATGAGTTTTCTCTCTGGAGGTGGATAGCATTTTTTCATGATGAGTCCTTTTGGAATTGTCTTGAATCATTATATTGATCAGAGTAGCCAAATCTTTCACAGTTGATCATCATTACAGTATTGTGGTTACTGTGCACAATGATCTCCCAGTTATTCTCATTTCATTTTGTATTAATTCATAAAGGTCTTGCCATACTGTATTTTTTCTGAAACTGCCCCCCATCATTTCTTATCACACAATAGTACTCCACCACAATCATGTGCCACAACTTGTTCAGCCATTTCTCAATTGATGATTCCCTCAATTTCCAATTCTTTGTCACCACAAAAAGAGCTGCTATAAACATTTTTGTATACATAGGTCTTTTTCCTTTTCTTTTGGTTTCTTTGAGGTATAAATCTAGTAATGGCATGGCTGGATCAAAGGATATACACAGTTTCATAACAATTTGGGCATAGTTCCATATTATTCTCTAGAATGAGTGGAGCAGTTCACTACTCAAAGTAGTTCAATTCATTCATGTACCTGTTTTCCTTCCATCCCTTTAGCATTTGTAGTTTCAGACAGGTGTGAGCTGATACCTTAGAGGTGTTTTAATTTGCCTTTCTCTAATCAATAGTGATTCAAAGCATTTTTCCCCCATGTTACTATAGATAGCTTTGATTTCATCTTAAAATTGCCTGTTCATATCCTTTGACCATTTGTCAATTGTGGAATGGCTCTTATTTTTATAAATTTGACTCAGTTCCTCACATAATTGAGAAATGTGGCGTTTAGTAGAGAAGCTTGCTGTAAAATGTTTGCTATTACTTCCTTGCCTTCAGTACCTTTTAGCAGAACATTCCCCGATTATCTCTTTCAATTAGGTCTAATTTTGTTTTGGCTTTGTCTGAGATCATGATTGTTACCCTTTCCTCTTCACTTCAGCTGAATCATAATAGACTCTCTTCTAGCCCGTCATTTCAACTCCATAGATGTCTTCCTGTTCCAAGTGTTTCTCTTGTAAACAATGTACTATTGGATTCTGGTTTCCAATCCATTCTTCTATCTGCTTCAGTTCCAGGGTTAGCTCATCCATTCACATTTGCATTTATGATCACTAACTGTGCATTTCCCTCTATCTCATTTTCTTCCATTTATCTTTCTCCTTTTTTCCATTCTTAAAAGTTTTTCTTGCTTCTAACCAGTCTTCCTCAATCCATCCACCCCCTTATTATCTCTCTTCCCCATAAATCTTATCCCCTTCCCCTTCTGTCTCTCAATTGAGTACAATAGATTTCTAAACACAACTAAGTTGTATTTATATTCTTCCTTTTTTGAGCCAATTCTGATGAGAGTGAGGTTCAAGCATTGCATACCACCCCCACATTTCCCCCTCTACTATGAAAGCTCTTCCTTATATGCCTCCTTTATTTGAGAAAATTTGCCCTATTCTACATCTCCTTGTCCCCTTATCCTAGTGAATTCCTCTTTCTCACACCTACATTAATTTATTTAGGAGATCATCCCAACATAATTGACTCTGTCTACGTAGACTCCTAATTTTCCTAATAATGATAAAGGTCTTAGGAGTTATAAGTATTATCTTCTCATATAGGAATAAAATCAGTTTAGCTCCACTGAGTCCCTTCTGCTTACTCTCTCATGTTTATTTTTTAATGCTTCTCTTGAATCTTCTATTTGAATGTCAGATTTTCTATTCAGCTCTGTCTTTTCATCAGGAGTGTTTGAAAGTTCTCTATTTCATTAAATATCCATTTTTTTTCTTGGAAGATTATACTCAGTTTTGCTGGGTAGATTATTCTTGGTTGTAATCTTAGCTCTATTGCCTTCTGAAGTATCATATTCCAAACCCTCTTCTCCTTTAATGTGGAAACTGTTAAATCTTGTGTTATCCTGAGAGTGGCTCCATGAATTTGAATTGTTTCTTTCTGGATCCTTGTAGTATTTTCTCCTTGACCTGGGAGATCTGGAATTTGGCAATAATATTCCTTGGAAGTTTTCATTTGGGGGTTTCTTTCAGGAGGTTATTAGAGGGTTCTTTCAATTCTATTTTACCCTCTGTTTCTAAGATATTAGGGCAGTTGTCTTTTATAATTATTTGTTGTATATTTAACATAGTCCCTGGCATATAGTAAGCACCTAATGGCTATTTGTTGATTGATTGATTGATAGACTTTTTTAGGCTGTATTCGTGTTGTTATTAAGGGCATGATAAGTACAGAGAGTCAGCATGGTTTCATTAAGGACAGGTCATACTAGACTAATCCTATTTAATTTTTGTCCAGTGTCATTAAATGAGTAATTCAAGGGAATGCTGTAGATATGGTTTACCTGGACTTTTAAAAGCAAAGTATGACCTAATTTACACAAAATATATCCTATTTCATAAGTGTCATTCTGTTAGTAATGTAGACCAGACAATAATCTACAGCTAAATGGATTTGATTCTGGATGAATGACTAGATTCAAAGCTAGATTCCAAGTTAAGAGCCCTTGATCTATACATTAAAGATTCAAGGACAATTTGGAAAGAAATATCCCCTGAAGGTCTTAAGGGTCTATGTTGCACACCATACTTTTTAACCTTTTTATAAATTATTTAGATAAAGGAATAGAAGGCATGTTCATCAAATTTGTAGCTGACATAAGGTTGGAATGATAACTAATACGCTGAGTAACAGAATAATAAGGAATTTAATAAGAATAAATATAAGGTCTTATATTTGGCTTCAAAAATAAACTTCACAAATACAGAATGGGAAGGGATAGTTAGGCAATAGGTTGGGGGTTTTGGGGATTAAAAGCCCCATAAGAAACAACAATGTAATATGATAACTCTAAATGTTAATGTTACCTTGGGTTGCATCGAGAAATATAACTTACAGAAAAAATGAAAGTAATGAGTCCCAGTACATTCTCCCCTGGTCAGACCATATATGAAGTATCATATTCAGTTCTGGACACTAGTTTAAAAGAGACATTGCAATGTTAGAGAGAGTCTAGAATAGTGTATTCAGGATGGTGGAGGAGAATGTCAAGATTATGTCACATTATGATTGTTTGAAACAAATGAGGTTGTTTAACCTAGAGTCTGTGGGACTGTGATAGGTATCACTATTATGTGATTGAGAGGTTAGACTTGCCCTGCTTAACCCCAAAATTCAGAAACAGGAAACTTAGGTATAATTTGTAAAGAGAAAGAACTAAACTTCATATTAGGAAAAACTTTTCAATAATTACAGCTACCTTAAAATGGAATGAGTTGCCTCAGGAGATAGTGGATTCCCCCTCCTTGGAGAACTTTAGACTGAGATTGAGTGACCACTTGTTTGGTAGGTTTTCCTTTCAGACATGAGTTGGACTAGATGGACACTGAGATGCCTTGTAACTCTAAATGTGTGTGATTCTAGAAATACATAATAAATATTAATTTTATTTGAATAAAAGCCATTTTATAAAGAGTATGGGGGTGACAATTTTTCTTTCCTTTGGTTACAAGAGGCAAGCATTCCTATATAAAATATGGAAACAACTTTTCTGTGTCCAGATCACCTCAGTAGCATGTATGCAAATTCCAAACCAAATAGTTAAAGGAAAGGCACCATTGATTAAGTCTTCCTGTGATCACTTTTTCTGTGATTGGACAAAAAAATCTAGTGGGCTTTTTCAAGGTATTGATGCAATTCCCATTGAGACCTGCTTGTTATATATAGATCTAGAAGGAGGAAGTGTCCTTGGAGGGCAAGGAGTGGGGACAGGATCTGAGAGACTGTTATGTATCATAAATAGTAAGAAGGGGTGAGCAGGACAGTAATTTTAGTACATGGGATCCTATCTATCCTTTCTCTGAATCCTTTGAAGTCTGCTTTCTCCAAATCTTGGGTACATACCAGACTGTGTTCAAATTACCCTTTCGTTATGTAAATTTGTATATTCTTTGTCCCCCGATTGAAAGTAGTAACGTTGATGGCAGAGAATATTGCACTTTTATATGTGTGGCAGAGTGGACAGGGACTATACTTCCTCTTACCCCATACCATAAGTTCTAAGAGGAAATCATTATTTCCCATGAGATTCATTTTCTCTACAAGTGATCCCCAAATCTACATACGTACTTTAACCTTGTCTTGAACTTTACTCCTGCATCACAAATTTCTTGCTAGATATTTTTTTACCTTGATAAGCTTTTTGGCATCTAAAACTCAGCAGGTCCAATGCAGAAAGCATAATTTTCCCTCTTGCCCTCAAACTCACCTATACCCCAAATTTATTGGTTTCTTTTTAATGCTCCATTATGTTCTTACTCACCAAGATTTGTAAACTTGGAGTCATTTTGGCTTTTCCCTTCCTCTCACCCCCTATATCCAATCAGTTGTGAAGCATTGTTAATTTTTCCTCCACAGCATGTATCTTATGTTCCCCCTTGTCTACAATCATATAATCACTACTCTGCCCCTCATAACATTCACCTATGTTATTACAACAGCTTCTTAATATGTCTCTTTCCAATATCTCTGCTCTCTAACACATTCTCCACAATTTCTGAAATAATATTCAAAAGAAAGGGTCTGATCAGGTCATTCCTCTGCTCAAAAGCCTTCAATGATTCCCAACTGCATCTAGGGTAAATTGTAAATTTCTCAGTGACATTTAAGGCCTTTGATAGAATGGTTTCAATTTACATTTCAAGCCTTATTTTTTCACTATTCTCTTTTGCAAATCTACATTTTATTGAGATTCCAGCTATTCCCCAAATTTGACATAGTATCACTCAAATCAGTGCATTAGCACAAGCTCCTCTCTCTACTCCAACCAAGCCTGGAATTTACTGTCTCCTGATGTTAATTTTTGTTTGTTTGTTTGTTTGTTTTTGGTGAGGCAGTTGGGATTGACTTGCCCAGGGTCACACATCTAGTAAGTATTAAGTGTCTGAGGGTGGATTTGAACCCGGATCCTCCTGACTCCAAGACTGGTGCTCTAGCCACTGCGCCATCTAGCTGCCCCATAATGTTAATTTTTAAGACTCCTTATCTTGCTTAAAGGACCATCCTTAAAGGCATCCTCCAAGAAGCCTTCCTTGCTCTGCCCAATTGTTAATGTCTTTTCCTCCCTCAAATCACCCTGTCTTCATTTGATTATGTACCTTTCATATCTCTTGGTGAGATGTATACTCCTTGAGAATAGGTATTTTTTTTTATTTTCATCCCTGGCACCCAGCACATAGCCGGTACTTAATGAACATTTGAGAAATTGGATGGTTAATTGCATTGAATTTATGTTTTGTAATACTCTCATATCATTTGTAGCATATTATATAACTTTCAACATTCTTTTTTGAATTGAAGTATTAATGAATGCAATTGACTTGATTTCTCAAGGAGTCTTCTGGACACCTATAACCTGTCTATGGCTAAATCATCCCACATAAGTTGACAATGGGGATGGCTCCCTTTTTGATTTCCTCTGGGCTATGAGTCTGGACATAGGAACTGAATGTATAGCATGTATCCAGTAATAATACTTCAGTGGATCTGTGATCTTATTGATAAGGTTACTCTCTTCAACAATGCTCAAGCAGCTCAGTTACACCTGTACATTCTAGAAAACTCTTTTCCATGTCTTTTCATAAAATCCCTCATTAAGGATCCATCCAATGCATTTGGAAATCTTTTTCAGATTGAGCTTTACTGCCTGTTATTGCAATATATTGTATGTTACCAGTAAATAAATGTAAAATTCCTACCATCTCAAACATGATTCTTGACCAGACTTATTTTATTTTGAGATCAGGGGGTTTTAACCTTTTTAAAGTGTCACAGAGCTCTTTGGAAGTGTGGATACCTTTTTAGAATAATTTTTTAAATGCATGAAATAAATAAGATTATGAAATAAACCAATGTAATTTCTCTCTTTCTCTCTCTCTCTCTCTCTTTCTCTCTCTCTCTCTCTCTCTTTCAGAAATTCTACTCTAGGTGGTCTATTAGGAGTAAATCAATCTTTCTGATTCATTGCTACCCACCTGGCACACAGGTAGATTAGGGGATATTTCAATGCAACTTCAAAAATCCTTTAAGTTTATCTTCAGAGTGTGGAGCTCTATGTCTGTTATTTCTCTTATGGCTTTTTGCCAACAGTAGTTTGGCCTAATTGGGAAGAGATCTGCTCTTTTCCTGATAAGTGCACAACTCTCATAAAGGGTAATGGGAGTTATGTGTGAACATGAAGGTGAAAATAGGCCCTCAAGACTTTTCCATTACATAACATGTTTCTCAAAGGCTTGCTTTATGGTAGGTTGTCTTTTCTCTAGCAGGCTCTCATCTATCAGTACAACTTGGGGAAGAGGTACCTCTTTTATGCTGAAAAGATCTTTTCTAAACAAAGAGAAACTCATTATTTGAAAATTCCCAAACGCACTCTAGGGTTGTGTTATGGAGTGAAAACACTTCCATTTGGAGATCCCAAAGGAACTGCCATTCATTCCTGTTTAAAACAGATGCTTCAGTGAGCTAAATTTTAAATTAGACCCAAACCTGTTGTCCTGATTCCAGAAAAATATTATTAGCTTACATATGAAGGCAAACTATTGAGCTCACCCATAAATACTTATTTATATATGAGGAAGATATTGGGAATAGACAGTAAAATTGACAGTAAACTGAGCCCAGAAATTAGGAGAAAAACACCAGACTGGACTGATTTGAGGGTATTTGGCAGTGCTTTTATGATTCTATGCTTCTCCTTGAAACAAAAGTCCCCCTTTTTAATGTCAATATCCTTGTGATGATATTATATGATTGCGAGTCAGAAAATAATACATTCCCAAGAAGCTGAAGCAGAGTGTCACTTAAAGGTTTCTACCACATTATTAGACATGCATGTGGTGGTCATGAACAGGATGCAGCTCCTTATAAATACAGAACCTCACATGATGATGGTGAAAAGGATATTGTAAGAGAAACGAATGGGTGAAACTTTGATTGCACAGTTACTGTATGCAAAACACTGCTAAGCATTGGGGACATAAAAAGAGGCAAAAGATAGTCCTTGACCTCAAGGAGCTTGAAATATAATGGAAGATATATATGTAAGGTTTCTGCTCAAGTTGGATGGAAAAGGTCCAGGATCCTTAGGGTAAAGCAGCAAAGCAGATGACAATGCCTTAATATAATTTCTACTGATAAAATCTTAACAATTTGTGATGTTGAACCAATTTATTGTGCCAAGAATTTTAGTGGCAAGAACTTGCTTATCTGGGTCTTTAGTAACTGTGGCTATAGCACTTGGCACAGTCTGTCTCCTCTCTCCCTCACGGCGCCTCACTGCTTTAGCTAGGCTTCTTTGCCTCCCCTATTTGTGGCAGTTGGTCGGCAGTTAGTGGGGGAATGGCTAGCCCCTTATCCACAGGAATTCTTCCCCAGATGATGGCTTTGAGGACTGGGCTGGTATTGCCATTTTAAGGTTCCTGTGCCTTTTTGGCTGGTACACGTTGCCTGCTCTCTCTCCCTCAGAGAGCATCGCTGCTTCAGCAAGGCTGCTTTGTGTGTTGAACAATGTGATAAATGTATGATAGAAAAGAAATGGTGGGCTGATCACATAGGAAGAACAAGGGATAACTCATATCCAAAGAATGCAAGGAAGGATTCCAGAACAATGAATGGAACCCCTGAGGTGAATAAATTCATGAGATGATGTGGACAAAAGACACATAGGTTTGGGAGGTATGGGTGAGTTGTGATTTGTATCATTGAAAAGAATGCCTACTTTGATGAGTTCAGAAGTCCATTAGAGTATTGTAATATGAATTGAATTCACAAAGGCAATTAGCTCGAGGTTTGGGGAAAAACTGATTTAAAAGAAATTGTAACTTGAAGTGATAGAGATGTTGAAAGAAAGATTGAGGGAAATGAAGGGAAGAAGGAAGGAAGGAAAGAAATAAGGACAAATGGAAGGAAGGAAGAGAGGGAGGGAGGGAGAAAAGAAGAAAGAAGGGAGGGAGGGAAGGAAGAAGGGAAAGAGGAAGGAAGGAAAAAAAGGATGGAAGGAAGGAAGAAAGGAAGGAAGAAGGAAAGGAGGGAGGGATGGAGGAAGGAAGGAAGGAAGGAAGGAAGAAGGGAGAGAGGGAGGAAAAGGAGGGAGGGAGGGAAGAAAAGAAGAAAGGGAGGGAGGGAGGAAGGAAGGAAGGAAGGAAGAAAGGAAGGAAGGAAAGTAGGAAGAAAGGAAGGGAAAAAGTGAGCGAGAGAAGGATGGAAGAAAAGAAGAAAGGGGCAGCTAGGTGGCACAGTAAGTAGAGTACCAGCCCTGGAGTCAGGAGGACCTGAGTTCAAATTGGGCCTTAGACACTTGACATGCTTACTAGCTGTGTGACCTTGGGCAAGTCACTTAACCCCAATTGCCCTACCTTCCCCTCTAGAAAAAAAATGTAATTAAAAAAAGAACAAAGAACATTTAAGTTTTAGAAAATGAATTTTAAAACTGACAGATGCATCACTAATCACATAATTGCTTTCTTATGGAGCTGTAATAAAATTATTTGAAGCCTAAGAAGTATCTAGCAATGAATTTTTAAATTCAATACATAGTTATAACAAAAATAATTAGTATTTACTTAAAACTCTAATTTGTCAAGAAAAAACCTCAAGTAATTATTTTCATAGTGCCACATAATGAAATAAAGGTGTAATTAGTGACAGACGGAACTTTAAAAACGTAAATCATGGGAAAAATGCATCACCTGTTTGGGTGTTCTCTCCCCCAAAACCCATGCATTTATAATTTATGAAGCTAAGGTACAAACAGGATTAACTCTACTTAACCTAATGTAGCATGTCCCTATAAAGATTTCTTAGAGTCCTGTGGGCCTAAGTAGAAGGATCCCTGATTTTGAAACCTTAAGCTTTATTTGAGTTCTGTCCTGTCAACTGTGTCAAACTGTTCTCCAGTGTACAGTTTGGGGACGAATGTCACTGAGCAGCACCATTTCATCTCTGGGGCCAAGCATTAGTTGTGGCATACAGCCCTAGGCCAAACCCCAATAACCGAAGCATTTGTTTTGCTTGAGCTCTCCGGGTGATTTCCTCCCTCCTCCTCTTGGCTTTGTCTGTGGAGACTGAAGTCATGTGTCCTGCCCAGGGAACTACATCATAACTAAAACAATCAACATGACTACCTCCTACTAGTTTTTAAGATGAGTATAGATTGGTGTAACCGAATTTATCGTGGTTCTATGATTGATTGTGAAAATCTGGAACAATCATGACAGCCCTCACTCTTTTAATTTCCTGAATTAAGCAAATGTTTAGTATGGATACATGAAGCCTTCCCAGCATTATAAGCCAAAGACTGTAAGGCCCCTGCAGGCAAATGCTGCTATATTTATGCTTCTGTATATAATCCACAGATACCATCAATAGTGAACATTTAGCAAATATTCTTACCAAATCAAATTCTTACTGTTGAATCCTAAGTTTATTACCATTACCACTACCACCACCACCACCACCAGCAGCAATACCTGCATTTATAGATTAATACATTATTTGATTCTACCTTTAAACATATCCATTTTCCCAATACCCATACTGCTACAGTGAAAATGATTTGTTAAACTAAACATTTGCCTGCATTTTTCAATAGAATTGGAATTGGAAAAGCACAAAGAAAGAGATGGCTAGAGTGCCCCCTCCCCCTTTTTAGAGGGGGAAACAGAGACTTAAAGAGTAGAAATGACTGTGTGAGGCACACAGATAATTAGTAGCAGGCCTAGAATTTGAACCCAAGTCCTTTGACTCCAAATCCACTTCTCTTTTCACTAAAAATAAAGTACATGTGAAGGAATTTGTATCTACCAAGCTATGGCTGTGATGCTTGCCTCTTTAGGCTCTCTTTTGAAATGCATATTCATCAGAACTCATTAGGGGAATACCTTGCTAGGATGATACAACATCTTTAGATTGGTCGCCGTGGATGAGGTTATGGTAGTAGAAAAACCAGCAAAAAGCCAAGGTCCAAGTCCGGAGACTGAGTAGTTCCCCTGATAATCTCTGATGTACAAAGCTGGTTGCTTCTAGTGATCTGCCTTTTAAAGTAGGCATGATCTCTTCTTAAGACATGTTTCTTGTACATATGTGTCTGTGCAATTGTGTTGGGAGTGAAGGGGCAGAGGTGGAGAATGGGAAGCAATGGGAGACCACATTAAAGTTTTCCATTCCTTGTCAGTTCCAACTGGTAGCAGATCATGGCAATGTCAGAGAATGGTAGTAGTGGAGGTAATAGGCTCAGGAACGTAAAATGATAAATTTATAGCTGGAAGGGATTTTATAGGCCATCTAGTCCAAACCTTTCATTTTGTAGATGAAGAAACAAACCTAGAGAAATTGCCATTTACCCAAGTTCACAGAGGTGGCAAATATCAGAGCATCCGGATTCTACCCCAGAGCAAGTTGAGGTTTTCTAAATGTTTTATCCAAAATTAGTTGGACATTGACTTCTCAGGGAATGCTGCCTTCTTTTCAATCCTTAAATGGTCAAAATGAAGTGAGGTTTTGAGAGCACTATTGATTACTACAACTATATTTATATAAAGTTGAATAATTTGATATTATTAAAATACACATTTTCTAAAAAATCATTAATATATTAAATTTTAGGATGTCATTATTAGAACTTGGGGCTACTTTTTCATTATATGGTGGGTGAATTTCATTGTATTCAGTAGAAGTGTCTTTTAAATTAGAAAAAAATAGATTTGGAGGGCACTATGCAAATCTTCTCTATGCATCTTCTCCAGTGGAACTTTGTCCCCTAATGTAATGCTCTCTCCTTCCCAAAAGCCTCTATCTGTTCCAATGTCATATAATCCAGGATACAGGAGCCCTTTGAGGCCAAATGGTTTTCTTACATTAACACAGAATTGTATATAAGTATATAGGACAGTATTAGAGAACGTTAGTTTCAATTTTATCTTGTTGGCCCTCCTAAACATAGTCTGGGACAAGGTCACTGGTCCAGTTTGCTTATGTTTTATAAGCTAAAGGGAGGTTCATTGGATTTGAAATTGAAGCCAATGAAGCCTTGTTATTTGTACCCATCAGACAATTAACTCAAATATCAAAAGAAGAAAACAACAAACTTTCATTTATCAAAAGTAATAAGGAGCAGGAAGGACACAATTGAAATATATAGGTCATCCACAAGTGACATTTTATACAATTATTTGCTTTCTTTCCACCATGAAGCCATATGACTGATTTGCTATCAAGTAGAAATTAAAATCTGTGATTTGTGTGGTATGTTCCCTCCTTGCTCCCCCAACTCTCCCAAATCTTACTAATAGGTCATGTTAAGCATTGAAATAATCATTGTAGGCAAAGGAGGAAGTAAAAA
>CM053622.1:110157458-110183297 GCA_028646595.1 Phalanger gymnotis
AAAGAAGGAGGAAGAAGATAAAAAAGGGGGGATGATAGAAGAGAGGGCAGATGGGAATGAAGGTAATCAAAAACAAACACTTTCAAAAAGGGACAGGATCAAGGGAGAAAATTCAATAAAGGGGGATAGGTTAGGAAGAAGGAAAATATAGTTAGCCTTTCACAACATGAGTATTGTGGAAGGGTTAGATATAATGGTACACATGTGGCCCATGTTGAATTGCTTGACTTCTTAGGGAGGGTGGGTGGGAAGGGAAGAGGGCAGAGAATTTGGAACTCAACGTTTTAAAAAATAAATGTTCAAAAACAAAAACAAAGAAGTTTTTGCATGCAACTAGAAAATAAGATACACAGGCAATGGGGCATAGAAATTTATCTTGCCCTACAAGAAAGGAAGTGAAAAAGGGATGGGAGGGGAGTGGGGCGACAGAAGGGAGGGCTGACTAGGGAACAGGGCAACCAGAATATACGCCATCTTGGAGAGTGGGGGGGAGGGTAGAAATGGGGAGAAATTTGTAATTCAAACTCCTGTGAAAATTAATGCTGAAAACTAAATATATTAAATTTTTAAAAAATGCTGTTGCAATATAACTAATATAGAAATATATTTTGCATGACTACACCTGTATAAACTATATCAAATTGCTTGCCTTCTCAATAAGGGGGAAAGGAGGTGTAGTAGGAAGGCCCGAATTTATAATCTCAAATATAATCATGTATATATTTGAATGGTTCGAAATCGCAAGGTATCAGGGTTTCTCTAAGTAGAAAGCAACAAAACATTTATTTAGGCCCCACAGCAGGAGATCCTTGAACCAGCCTCCCCATTCCGACATCTTGACCAAAAACCCCAGGCCCAGTAGGCCCGCCTCACAAGAGTAACCAGGAGGCCACATAAAAACAAGATACTATTTAGCCAAATCATATTTACTGGCCTCAAGTCCTTGCTCGCACTCCTGGGTTCACACAGGTCTCCTGCTTCAACTTTTTTTTTTTTTTTTCAGCTTCAGCTGTAGTTGTCTCTTAGTTGAAAGTTGTAACTGTCTCCTGGCAGCTGAGCCTCTGGTGTTCTCAAGCCCCGCCTCAATGACCAGAGACCATTGGTTCTGGAATTGGCCCCTCTTAAGTCATTAATCTACACCCACACAGGTTTCACACCTGATAGGGCTTTGGGCCTGGGGCTTAGCACTTAACAGCTGAAAGTACTTTCACTCAAAGTAAACAAAAGCCAAAACTCCTGAAGTGCTAAGGAGCCCATTTTGCCTTATGACGCAAGAGGGAGGGAGAGAATTTGGAACTCAAAATTAAAAAAAAAAATGTTTAAAAAATTTTACATGTAATTGGAAGGAAATGAAATATTAAATATATTTTTAAAAAATTAAAGTGATGTCACTCCAAAAAAAAATAATTCTGAGTGACTAATGGCAGAATAGGCATAGACTATCAGACATCTAAGCAGTATTTGGAAGGAATGGAGTTAAAAACAGCCCCAGTCACTCACTGCTGAAGACTTGTGTATCTCGTGACCTCATCACCAACACTGTCTTCTGTTTACCCAAACTCAGTAAAACTTCACAGATGCACCCTCACAGAAATAGACTGTGACTGTTAGTAGACTACGTCATTGTGAGGAGAAGAGACAGAATGTGAGGGTGCCAAAGGCGATATGTGTTGCAGAGTCCTGGACTGATCATAGACTTATTCTCCCCAAGCCAAATATTCACATTCAATAAAAGCAGCAGCCCCAAGGCAATACTACTACCAGAAAACTTAATTTCAACAGATTAGAGTACTCCTCTGAGCAGGAACAGTTTGTTGCTAACTTAGAGGGAAAGCTGAGCCAACGGTGGAGCAAAAAAGGAGGGGGTAGCTTCCAGAGATGGGTGTACAGCACTGCATTTACTCATCTGGTCCAAAACCCTCCCAAATATCAGGATTGGCTTAACAAAAAATGATGGGGAAATTCGGAAGTTGCTAAACAAAAAATGAGAACTCATAGGGTTTACCAGCGAGACAGTTCATCCATCTCTAAGAACGCAGCATTTTAACTCCATTAAAAGTAAAGGGAAAGCAAAGCTTAAAGAGATGCAGGATTCTTGGCTTAGTAAGAAGGCAGATGAAGTTGAGTTCTATGCTGATAGTAACAATTTAAAGCACTTTTATGACACTCCAAAGGCTATTTATGGGCCAAAGACCTTTGCATCTCAACTGACTCAGTGCTGATGGAGCTACATTGATTAATGACAAGAACATGATCCTGGAGAGATGGACTGAATGCTTCCATAATGTTCTCAACAGAATGTCATCAATCATTGCTGGAGCCATTGACCATTTACCTCAGGTTGAATTCAGTCCTTCTCTAGACAAATTTTCAACTAAAGAAGAGGTTTTGAATGCCATTAGGCTCCTCTCCCCTGGCAAAGCACCTGGTACTGATACTATCCATGCTGAGATTTATAAGGTGGAAGGTCCACTGCTCATATAAAATCTGACTTTTGGGGGTTATATAGCAGGAAGAGATTATCCTCCAGGAGGCAGGTACTATTATTATCATTCCAATTTTATAGTCAAGGAAATTTTTGCAAGCAGAGATTAGGGAACTTGTGGAGAGTCACACAACTTGTAAGGCCCTATTTGAACTCAGGTCCTCCTGATTCCAGACAAAAACTTAATTATAGCACAGACCAACAGGAAGTAAAGGCAGTTGCGAAGTGATGGCTAACATAATATTTTCAGGTTAGGAAGAAAGCTCCAGTCCTCTCCAAAAGCTTTGAAGCAGACAGTGTTTTGATGGGGACCTGGCTATCAGTCTTAGACACAACACAAGGTTTGAGGTGGGATGGGAGGAGAGAGTAATTCAGTGGTACTGGAGATGGGCTACCTGGTATCCAGGTCCTGGGCAAGATAAAAAATCTAGATGGCTTTGTCTCTGCCCTCCTGGAATTTGTACTCTAATTATATGATAACGCAAATCTGTAAACGACTAATACACAATTATACATAAGTACATTCAGTCTCATTTTCCTCATCTGTAAAGCAAATTCCTCATAGGTAATTGTAACAACAATGTTGCTAGAAGCTGCTGTTGGGATGCAAGACCAACAACACCAGCATACAGGAAGGCTGCTAGCACAGATTCTTTGATCTGATTTTCTAAGGAAAGCAACTTTAAGGAGTTAACAATCTCATTTTAATCAAACATACATATATCATTCACTTAGCTCAGGGGGAAAATCCAGCACCCTGAACTTCAGAGCAAATACATAGAAAATGCAAACAGAAACAATATAAACAGAGCAAACACACACGGTTATCGACAGGCCTCTAGCGGTCAAACCAAAGAATTACACAGTTACCAGACAGGCAGCAATATCTGAGTTTTCAAAGCCAGGAGGCTCCAACAGCTACCCAGTCTCAGCTGGTCAAAT
Source organism: Phalanger gymnotis (assembly GCA_028646595.1). Lineage (NCBI taxonomy): Eukaryota > Metazoa > Chordata > Mammalia > Diprotodontia > Phalangeridae > Phalanger > Phalanger gymnotis. Next base: position 110,160,886 of record CM053622.1, read on the forward strand.
CACACTCTTCCTGTGAATGAGAGCCCTAAAGCAAAATGCTAACCTAAAATATATACCCTTCTTAAGGCCCAAAGGCTTCATACCTAATCAGCAAAAGGATGTGGGCCTGGGGCTTGCACCTAGCAAGACTTAATCAAAGGCACTTGATTACTTTAGCATTCTAAAAGAGAAAACAGTAAAAAAAAAAAAAAAAGTCCCATCCTAATTACCATAACAGTAATTTTTAGTATCACCTAAGTAGATCTACCATTATATCTGAAATCAGAAAGATCTCAGTTTAAGTCCAACCTCAGATGCTTTCTAGCCATGTGACCTGGGCAAATCACTTAATCTCTGTCTGCCTCAGTTACCTTAATAAATGTTTGTGGACTGACTGACTAAAGCACTATATTTAGGCAAGGTTTTATTGTCTCCCAGTAGATTTAAATTGCTTTAAGTTATGGATAATTTAATTCTATCTTTATATCACCAGTACCTAGAGCATGGTAGATGTTTAATAAGTTCTTGTTGGTTGATTAATTTGTATCTCTAGCCCATCACAGTGTTTTCACATAATAAACAACTAATAAATGTTCATTGAATGAAGTAATGAACAAAGTACAGAACGAAATGCTCCATGACATGGAGAGAAGAAAAGTTCATTTGGGTTTAGCTTTAAAGAATGGCTGGCAATTCAATGAGTAGAGAGGTTGAAGTGGTTATACCAGCCATAAGGAGTAGCATAAGCAAAAGTATGAAGGCCTGAAAGTAAAAGATGAGGCTCAGATTCATTCTGGCCCTCATCACAAGGCCTCAAATTCAGTCTGGCCTGCTTGTCAACACAAGTGTAAAAAATGCTCAGATTTCTTAAGAGTCTAGCCAATGCTGATATTTCTTAAGAGTCTGGCAGTATGGTGGATTTTTAACAAACTTTGTTTTTATTTGGGTGAAAGAAGGTTTGACTTGAATTCATTAGGGCAGGACTTGGCATGTTGCTATTTCAGGGTCTTAGCACCCCAAAACCTTAACAGCCCTACGACATTTTGAAAGGGCCATGCTTCAGAAGTCTACACAAGTCCCAGGAAAAAGGGCTAGAGGTCAACAGAGGCTGGGAAAGGGGCTATGCCAGGAAAGCCAACATAAACTGTGAAACACTCTCTTGATACTCCTCTCCTGGCCTGTGCTCTGGTCTGTAAGTGCAAATACTCCTTTCTGCTGTGTAACTACCAGGAGGACTCCCTTCCCATAGCTACCACAAGCTCTGCCCCATCAGCGCTCCTTCTCTCCCAAGGATCACCAGGACTGTGACCCAGATCCAAGCAGGGCAAAGCAAGACAACCTTGCCTCAGCGCCAGCAAAGAGATCCCTGGATTCCTGTTCTGATAAGCCTCTTGACTCCCCCTACTATGTGGGCTTGGAGCTCTGGAAGCAGCAGCCACACCACCGCTGCTGCTGCCGCCGCCACCACCACCACCACCACCACCGCCACCACAGATGCCATCTCTGAAGCTCCAGGCTGGGGCCAGACTGTGCCCTTCTCTAACCCAGGTCCAACAGCTTTCCCACTGACCTCCTATGTTGTCTTTGGCATTTGTGGCATTTGTGGGTTCTAAAGTCTGGAAACTGCCACAGCTGCCAGTGATTCAGTGCCCTGAGGCCTGCTCCACCCAGTCTACTTAGGCCTATCTGCTCCCTCCTGGTCTGTCTTGGCATGGCCCATGCTGAGCTGTGCTCTGCTCACAGCGTGGTGCAGTAGACCCTTTCCAGGGACCATCCAGGCTGTCTTAGGTTGGAGACTTGTTTCACTCTGTCAATTCATGGGCTGTGTAGCTCTGGAATTTGTTTAGAGTCATTTTTTGTAGGTGTTTGGAGGGATTTGTAGGAGAGCTCAAACCAGTCCCCGTTTTCATGCCACTATCTTCGCTCTGCCCCAACACCGTCTTTTCCAAACATTCAAGGATCTCCATGTTGGTGTATTTAGTTATTGAGAGAACCACTAATGTCAATTTATTGATTTATTTGGTAGGCTAATTAACAAATTAATTATTGATTACTGAGAAATTATGTCTCTTGGACTTTTCATTCATCTCATAGGACCATTCATAGAGAAATGCTAGAGGCACAGCAAAAACAAAAAACTAACAAACAAAAACAATGATGACTAGCTGGTTCCCTGAAGATGGTACTCAGAGGTACTCCAGTCATGGAATCTTTTCTCACCTCAGAGCATTAGTTGCCTGGGAACAGCTCCCTTCCCTACCAGCACATAAGTCTGTAGAAGATTGTACCCCTTCATGTATAGTGGAGGAGTGCCAGAAAAGTAATTTTTTGCTCAATTGTACCTGTTTACCTTTCTATTATGTCCCAATTACGTGCTTTACTATTCAAAAAAAAAAGTAAAAGATAAGTATACACTCCCAGGAGTAGCGAGGTGGCTCAATAGATGGCCTGCTAGACCTGGAGTCAGGAAGACCTGAGTTCAAATCTGGCCTCAGAAACTTACTAGGTGTGACTTTGGACAAGCCACTTAACCCCTGCACTGGACTAAATGCTTTATAATTATCTCATTTGTTTTGCATAACCCCAGTAGCAACAGGTGTGATTATAATCACTATTTCACAGATGAGGAAACTGACGTAAATGGAGGTTAAGTAAGGCCCAGAAAGTGACTTGCCCAGTTACACAAGGAGTTAATGACAAAGGAAAGGTTAGAACTGGGTTGTCTAATTCAAGACTCGCTGCTTTTTTCCACAAGAATATTGTTTCTTTTTTTTTTTAATAAATCTATAAATTAAGGCAGGTTGTTGGATTGTAGGCCTTTCGTCCCCATTTTTTAGGACAAGCAAATTGAGGAGAAAGGATGAATGAATTATTTAATGTCACATAAATATTTGCAAGATAATTATAAAACCAAACATGCCATTTCAAAGACTATTAATCCTAAATCTGTCCTTCATTGGAACCTACTAAAAAACTAACTATCCCTTTAATTTGACTCCATTTCTAAATAACACATTTCAGTACTGCTGAATTCATTTGGCTTTTCTTCATCTGTACCATTTTTAAACAGATTTTTTTTTATAAGAGTGAAACCAATTTCCAAGTCAGAAGCCTATATTACATTTCATTATTCCCATTATATGTACAACTGGGCCATTACGGATGTAAATACTCACTAGGGGTGCAAAGGGGGGATTTGTCTGTATGATTTCTGAAATGTTGTTTGAATGACAAGTCCTGTATGGATTGTCAATTAATCGTTAATATAATTCAGTTAATAAAAAAGTGAATAAATTGAAAACCACAAATACAACTCTCAAAAAAAGGAACCAGGCTTGTAACTAGAGCAGGACAATCAAAGCATTGCCCCAGAGTACAGAATTTTTAAGCCCTTTGACCAAATTTGTACTGCTTCAGCAGGTAAAACAGAACATTGAGTTTAGCACCAAGACAGAATAATTAGGTAAACTAAGAAGCTACTCAGCTGCTTTCCAGGTGAGGTTACCCTTGGTCTATCTCCACTCAGGTTTCCCCCTACAAGTGCTCTCTCTCTAGCAGTAGCTTTGTGGTTGGTGCTTCTGAATCTCCAAACCCATTGAGTCTGGTGGCCTGGACTCACCCCCATTATCCCCAGTTGAGTTTATGTCCCTAGGTCTGAGGTCTCTCTCCACATTTTTTCCGTGTCCCAACTTCAAGCCAGAAATTCTGCACTGAGTTGGTGGTTATGTCGACTAGAGAGAGAGCTCTTTCTATCTAGTTGGCCCCAGTCTCAACCGTTCTTTATGCTAGCCATTACTTCTTGCGGCCAAGCTCCAGAACCCTCCAAACTGGAACTTTAGCCCAGAGCCATATTGTCCTGATTGGTGAGAGTTCGCTATATCCTGCTGGCCAGGAATCAGTCATGCTTCTTTGCTTCTCGACTCTTAACTGTCAAGGTCTGTTTGTTCTTCCTGTCTCCCTAGCCTTCCCCTACTACTTCTTTGGGAACCATAATTAAATCGAGCTATCATTGATGATTCATTGAAAGGATGTGTCATTCAAATACTTTTTTAATGCTTTCACTATTTCTTTCCTGGAATTCTACTCCCCCTCTATATGTTATCTCCCCCTATTAGAATGGTAACTACTTTAGGGCAGTTTATCTCATGCTTGTATTTTTATCTCTGGTTCTAAGTTATTACTTAGATAGTAATAAATAATAATAAATACAATCTTTTTTTCATTTATTTGAAGTAATATTTTTTCAATTTTTAATTTATGGAAATATAATTTCCTTTTAAAAATTGACTTTCACTCCTCACTTTCCTCTCAGACTTTCACTAAAATGCCTCAGAAACCTCTTCCTCTTGAAAGTTCAGGGAGAAGCTTAATGAAATCTCAGCCCTAGACTTCAATCATTAGCAGTACCTCCTCCTGCCGAGCAACTCCTCCCTCTCTGATTGGCTGGTTCTACCAGTCAGAAGGAATCTTATGTCACCTATGTCTTTATGCCTCTTCAGGTTGCATTCCTTACTTTCCTCCTAGACTTTGCATTAGTTACCTTCCTTCCTCTCCCCTTCCAGCTTCCCTTTACAGTCTGTCTTCCCTCATTAGACTGTAAGCTTCCTCAGGGTAGGGGCTGTCTTTCTTTCTACTTATAACTGTACCTCCAGTGCTTCACATGGGGGAAGAGCTTGTTGTTTTGAAGATGCCTTTGCTGTTGGTTATCTTGGGTGTGTTTGGTGTTGCCTCCTCAGGCACCAAAATTCCTAGTGATGACTTTGCAAGGAACAGAACTACCAAATGTCACTGTTGCCTTCCTTTAAACAACATGGAGACAGCATGCCCCTGCAGATAGCAATTATACACTGTGGACACAGCATTAACACTATTTGACTTAACCATGTATGAAAAGTCCAATACACCAGCTAATGGTGTTTTTGTCTCCAATAAAAACCATCTTTTTTTTTTTTTGCCAATTATCTACTTCACTGAATGCAGTGATTTTTTGTTCTTTATCCTGTTGTTCTCTTATTATTATGTCCTGGCTAGGGCAGGAAGACGCCTCCTGAATCTTCCTAAGGGAGACTCACTCTGACCCTGGAATCTCTCTACCAATGACTTTCCAAAGATTCTTCACCATCTCATTTGTTGGATGTAGATGTAAAGAATAAGGATTGACCATATTATGTACTCTTTGTTTCTGTTGATTTCTAAAGTGCCTATTAAGTTCTGTGGTGAAAGAGCTCTCTCCTAGGAATTCTTTTGAACTCTTGTTCACATTTCTTATGGATAGATTCTATTTTTGTATTCTAATACAATACAGTTGGACATTCACTAATGATCCATGCAAGGTGCTGAGCATACAAGGACAAAAATGAAACAGTTCCTGCTCTTGGGGACCTTACATTCTCAGGAAGGGATAAAATACATACACAAGTAAATAAGTAAAATAAACAAAATAATGTTAAGAGAGAGAGAATTCTAATCCCTGAAGTGATATGGAAAGGCCTAGGAAATTAGCATCCAAGTTATTGATTTTTATATTATTAATTTTATATTATACATCATTTCCATATCTATTTTTATTAAATATATTGATTATTTTATGATATAAATTAAACATATTTATTATATTAAATATATAAATAAAATATAAACAATAAGAATTAAATATATAATTTATTTTTATAGTTTATATTTGTATCTTAATATTTATATTATATATAAAGCCAGAGATCTGACAAGGTGGAAGAGACCAATTGCATACTATCCACAGGAACAGCTTGCATGTGATGGAGGCAGGATGTGGAATATCTTGTATGGAAACAGCTAGTCAGCCAGATGAAATAAAATGGACAGTGTATAAAGGGGAGTAATATAAAATAAAATATATGCAGGGGAAAGTTCAGTAAGAATTTACCATATTAGCAATTCTTATCAAAATTATAATAGCACTTTCAGGTTTGAAAAGTACATTGAATATCTCCTCAACAACCCTAGAACACTATTGCAGTTAGTATCATTTCCATTGAACAAATGAGGAAACTGAGAAACAAAGAGATTAAATGATTCACCTATGGTCACTTAGCTAGTAAGTTTTTCAGGTGAGAATTGAACTCAGGTCTTCTTCACTCCAAATCTAACACTGTAAGAACCTTAAAGGCAAGAATAGTATTATTTAATCTTGTAAATTTCCCCAGTACCTAGGATGTGAATTTATACATAGTGTTTTGAATGAGTAAATATAAAATAAAATTTTATATCAAATCCTGTAGTATAACATTTCACATTTAAATAGTGTTTCAATGCTGGTAAAGTTACAACAACTTTCAACAACCGCCTGAGACAGAAAGTAGAAGTATCATCATCCTACTTTATAAATAGGGAAACTGAGCCTCATGGATGTTAAGTGATTTGCCATGCAAACAAGAAAACCATAATTTAAATCCAGTTTTCATGACTCTTGGTCAAAAATCCTCCCTGTTATTCTGTCTTTCAGTAATGTGTTGGTCTGAGTCTAACATAACATTTTAAAGGATCTGATTGCTTAGAATGGACATATTGTTCCCAAACAGGAGAAAGGTTAACTCTGAGCTCTGAATATGAGAATTCTGAAGGGCCATATCACTGAGACTGTAGAGCAACTATCCCTCTCATCACTTGGGGAAAATTTGCAACACGTCCCATATTTTATTCTGTTTTGCTAACATAACACTCCCATGTTTTGTGGCACATTTGTCATGTCTATAGGAACAACTGGTGAACCTGTCTTCCAGATTGATATCACCCATATGTTTTACAATATCTTATATCTGAAAACCCCATATTCCTTTCTAACATCCTTTTACACTAATGGTTGGCATCACTCAGGAATGGCATTTGGAAATACTCACCTGTGTAAGCTTAGGAGAAGAATCGTTTAGTTAAACAAAATTAGTTGGGCCATAGAAAGTTTTCTATCTATAGTATTCTACCCTAATGGCAGATCATTAGTGCTTAATTAATGATGCATAACTCTTTTTCCTTAAACTAATTGGATAAAAAGTTAATTTATAGTAACACATGAAAATGGAAAGGGGAAAAAGAAATTTAACTTTCCTACAGGAAGACATATTTCCATTTTTAAATGTTAACTTTACAGACGAAGGCCACAATTAACGCACTGAAGTTAAACTTAGAAAAAAATAGAAAAGCTTTCGAAATTCTCATGTTGGTAGGGAGCCCACTAGTTAATACGTTGGCCCATAGAAACTCCTAGATGAGAATGTTGTTTCTACAAATTTCAATATTCTCTGCTGTGAACTTTTAGACAACTGGCTTTTAAAGACAGTTGAATAGAGAGCCTCAAGACTTGGGCACAGCCATACTAACTTAATTTTCATTTAAAGTAATGGTGTGAGCAATCTCACACCATTACTTCCAAGTGGCCACACTAATGCCTACCAACCGCAGACATGCAGATGCGCACAAAAGAACAAAAGAATCCCCCCCTCCCCCCAGTATTACATTTGTATAATGGACTCCAATGAGGTGGTAGTTTTCACATCATGGATGAGCACCCTAAGTGATAAAAAAAAAGTCAGCATCCAGAGACATATGGTGTGTCAATATCACATACTACATTCAACCAGATATGCCGGCAAGAAACCAGATCCCATTCATAATACATAAAGCTGCTTGTCAATATTCTGGAACTAGGAAAAACACATTCAATTAAATGTTTGTTGTTTCCATAGGGCTTGAGTTTTCAGTCTTGTGTAGCATGAGAAAACAGAAGCCCTGCAGTGCCAAAATCTCCAGTCTGTCAAACCCAATTTGTAGGACTTTATATAAATAACGTCAACCTTAGCTGCTCTGGTTAAGTAGTCCAAGGAGTGATGTGCAAAGTGAAAGGGAGATCAGTTTACTGCAACTGAATGTAGGGCCTTAGAGTGAATCATCATAATGAAATCTGCTTAGGCATTTTAATAAGCAAGTACTGAGGAAAGTTTTCAGTTACCTCAAGGCTTCAAATAGAAACTTGTATTCAGACAGATGAATGAAAAAACAAATAGAACTAGTGGTTGGATTTAAAGTGGCCCTTTATCTCTTCATCTTGTCCACCACCACCCCCTCACCAAGAACAGTCAGCTATTTGAAATTATAGCAGATCAGTAAATTTGTCTTTGTTCCTCTTCATCAAAAAGTATGCTTTGCTTCCTGATTTGGAAATGGAAGCATGTTTTGTAAATTACTTGAAAGAGGAAGAGTCAAAGGTTTATTATAGATAAGAAAATTCCATCCGTCACCTAAAACATGTAATTGTAAATCTAAATGATACCAAAGAAAATGAGATCCACCAGAAAGTAATTCTAGGTAATGACTTCTTAGGGATCTAAATTCTAACTAGCTTGTGTTTTCTCATAATTTTGTTGTTTGATACCCTCATTCACAGTTGCTTAAACATTTTGGGAAGTTGGTTACATGGAAAATTGTGCTTTTTAAGTGCAAAAAAAAAAGATACAAAAAGTAAAAAGCATTCTCTTTAAGTCAGTAGTCTGCTAAATTAGATACTGAAAACAGACTCTTGTGAATATAGTTACACAAAGTTAGTGCAATTCCTTTAGGGACTTATGCTTTTATCTAAGTTAAGGAATAGTCAGTCAGTGAATAAACATTTGTTAAGCTCCTACTATGTGCCTGGCGCTGAACTAAGCCCTAGGGATACAAAGAAAGGCAAAGGACAATAGAAATATACTATCATCCTCATGGTAATAATTTTCTTGATATATGTTGACATGATATTAAAATATTTAGATGATAAACTAAATATTTCAGGTATATGGATATTTTATCTATCTGATACAAATGTGGGCTTGTGTATACACACATATAGATTATAAATATATATGTGTATATATACATATATATGTAAATATATCACACATGTGGATGTATGTATTTACAGGTAAACATTTGCACATATATATCTGTATTATATATATGTATATGCATATTATACACACACGCACACACATTTGATACTTGAATTGTGAACAACCATGAGTACTTTTTCCACTGGTATTGGTCACAATTTCATTACATCTTCATATCCTGTGTGTTTCTTGATTATATTCTTCATAAAACTTCATAGGTGGTATTCCTGATTGGGAAAGGTGGATATACTGCCTATCAGGGCTGCTAAAAGATTAAAACTATCATCAAACATGTACGAAGCCTTCATCAAGGTCCTTTAATATATTGGTAGACATTGGGGCAGCACGATGTCTGTTTGTCTATTAATCCTTGTTCCAATTGCATGAACATTACATCTTCTTTTGAAGATATATTTACCCCTCCTATGAAAATATTAAAAAAAAACATTATGGTGGCAAAGCTAGGTGGTACAGTGGATAGAGTGCCAGGCCTAAAGTCAGAAAGAACTAAATTTGAATCTAGCCTCAGACATTTCCTAGCTGTGTGATCTCGGGCAAGTTTTTTAACCACCATTTACCTGGGTTTCCTTATCTGTAAAAGGTAGATAATAATAGCACCTATCACCCAGGGTTCTTGTAAAGATCAAATGAGATACATGTAAAATGTAATATAATAGCACCTATCACCCAGGGTTCTTGTAAAGATCAAATGAGATACATGTAAAATGCAAGACCAGGCATATAGTAGGTACTATAGAAATGTTAGCTGTTATCATCATCATCATCATCATTATAATGGTGAAATATCAGGTAGAGATATAGTTGGCTCCACCCCCCTACACTCTCACACCACTTTCCTCCTGCCATAATTCCTCCAGACAGATTTAAAAAATGCACCAGAGCTGATACTGATTGGGAAATCTAAGGCAAAAATCGTGGTTGCTGTTGTTGTTCAGTCATATCCAACTCTTCCTGACCCCATTTGGGGTTTTCTTGAAAAGACAAAGGGATGGTTTGCCATTTTATCTTCAGCTCATGTCTCAGATGAAGAAACTGAGGCAAACAAGTTTGACGACTTGCCCAGGGTCACATAGCTAGTAAGTGTTAGAGGTCAGATTTGAACTCAAGTCTTCCTGACTCCAGATCCAGCATTCTCTCCACTGTGCCACCTAGCTACCCTAGCTGCAAGTTGCACCACCTACCTGATGTAATGAGTCATTTTCCCAGGCCAAATTGGAATAGGGAGAAAGATAGAGACACTAGGGAAGAAGAGGCCTGGTCAAGAGTGGAGTATTCCAGAGCGTGGCAAAGCTATGCAACAGGGCAAGAAGAGATCGCAGATCCAGCATTGAGGGCCCTAAAATTAATTAGAGTGCAGGAACAAGTGCCAATTAGAAGCTTTGCTACTTACTATCCATTTTAAGGTCATATGTCTAGGGCAGATTGAAGAGGGGACCAGAATCTAAATGCGGCATTCCAGGATAAGAGTGACCTCGGATTATAGCCTGTGTGCTCAACAAGGAGCATCTTTAGAAGCAAGAAGATGCTATGTGGATCAGAAACTAGGCGATAATCTAAGTCTCGATTCTAGCTTCTAGTGTGATTTAAACCTTCTAGAGGAATAATACATAGGGCAGGAATTCCAGACCAAAGGGAAGCCTGAAGTTTTGTTCCTCTGAACCAGCAGAACTTTCCAGCTGGCTGGTAGTGGCTGAATCCAGCAAGAGTCTACCGGAACATCAAGGAGGGCAAAGACAGAGCCATGTGGCTTAGATACCCCCTGGTCAAGAACCTATAGAGTTTAAACCAGGTGTATAGCAGATAGACTTTGCTGTGGATCATACCACTTTGGGAGCATCAAAAGCTTGAAAGTCCCCAGCTTGAACTGTCTTTGAGACCTTGTGATAATACAACACTAAATACCCCCGAGAAAGCAGCAGCAAAACCAGCCTGGACATCTTTCTCAGAAGTATGCAGATCATGCCCTAAGATAAAGTTAGCAGTCAAAAAAATAGACTGGAAAAATGAGCAACAACAACAAAAGAGAATCTTATCACATAAAGCTATTAGGGTGACAAATATGTTTACGTCATAATGAAATCCCACAAAATCTACAACCAAAGTCTTAAAGAAAAGAGAGCACGGGCACAAATTCAGCTATAACTTCTGGAAGTGATAAAGAGGTGTTTTGTTTTGATTGTTTCTAAGAGTTAATTTTTTTTAAAAATGAAATGAAAGAACTAGAAGGGGAAGTGGGAAAGAAATTAAAGCAATGGAAGGAAGAATTAGAAAGAGAATTAAGCTGAAGGGTGCTAGGCCCCGTGTAGTAGTACATAGAATTCTAGCTTTTTTCCTTCTTTCTCTGTATGTTGGGCTCAGAGATTACACTGTGTCTCTATGTGAATATGGACAGTTAGCACTTACCAACATGTATCTGTCTACTTTTTCTTGTTTAAAAAAATGAAAAAACTAAAAAAAAAAAAACCATGGGGTTATAGCAGGTCAACAAGGGTTGGTTTGAGATGTTTGGGTGGGTTAAGTGGGCACTTTGACAACATGGCTTCTTCTCCTTTGGCATGTTTAATTGTGATGTTTAACAGACATCCTTGCAGTTTAAGATGATAGTTTTAAAATAAAATTCTCTCCTAATGATTTTGAGCCCTGCCACTCAATGGAGAATCAGCAGAACCTGTAGGATCTTATTTGGAATTGACATCCTCTATTGTAATTTTGTTCTTGTTTATTTTTAAATTTTCTTTTTTGTTTCACTGGAAAGGAAGATGCTGAGTTTTAAACGTTAAAGTGTACAAGTTGCTTTGTTACAATAAAACCAAATGTATACAAAAAAAGAAAGGGAATTAGCTTGGAGCAAGAGATACAAAATCTTTCTTCAGCAACAAACTTTCTGAAATTAGAATGGACAAAACAGAAGTTAATGACTCCATAAGAGCCAATGACTCCATGAGACATCAAGGAATGTTACAATGAAGTCAAACACTTAAAAATATTTTAAAAATAATGTAAGATATCATAGTTAAAAAAACTGAACTAGAAAACAGTTCAAGGATAAATAATTTAAGACTCATTAGACATTTGAAAACCATATTAAGAAAGAGCCTAGGCATCATATTTCAAGAAATCATAAAACTTTCCAGATATCTTAGAACCAGACAGTAAAATGAAACTACAAAGAATCTCCTATTCACCTCCTGAAAGAAAACCAAAAATGAGAACTAGGAATATTAAAGTCAAAATTCAGAGCCTATGGGTCAAAGAAAAAAAATTCTGCAAGTAGCAAGAACAATAATTTATGTCCCGAGAAGTCACAATCATGATCACACAAAATTTAACAGCCACCACTCAAAAGGACTGGAGATTTTGGAATGTGATATTACAGAAAGCAAAAGGTAGAGGCTTATAACCAAGAATAACTAACCCAGAAAAACTGAGCATAATCCCAGGGGAAAAAACGTGTATCTTTAAAAAAAATAAAATAAAAGACATCCAAGCATTCCCGATGAAAAGACCAGAATTGCATAGAATGACAGGAGTCAAGACAAATGAAAGATAAACATGAGCGAACCATAATAAGGGACTAAAAAAGAATAAGCTGTTTATATTCTAATATGAACACATGATACATATGTCCTCTGTCTACCCTATCATTATCAGGCATCATAAAGGGAGTCTAATTAGACACAGACCCAGGGAGTGGTTCTGTTATGTCTTGATGATCTTAAAAATAGAATGGAAAGTAAGGAAAAGAGGAATGTGGGGCAGGGGGGGAGAAGAAAGAGAAAGTTATGGGAATTTATTTCACATAATCAGATTGTGCAAGTAGAAGTCTCTACAGACAGAATACGGGATGAGGGAAGTTGCTGGCACTTGAACCTACCTGTCATCTGAACTGGTCAAAGGAAGGAAGAATACACAGAAACAGGTTCAGAAACACATTTCACTCAATTGGGAAAGAGGAGAAGATAAGAAGAGGGGAAATAAGGAGAAGAAATAGGGAAGAACTTAGTCCTAAGCAAAACAAACTCTAAGCTTGAACAAAAACTATTTATAATAGCTCTTTTTTTGTGATGTCGAAGAACTGGAAACTGAGGGAGTACCCACCAATTTGAGAACAGCTGAATAACTTATGGCATATAAATATCAATCATGAGACATTTATTGAGTATCTGCTAGGTATTTGGCACTGGATGATGAAATATGATGGCAATTCAATTGTTTCATAAGAAATTCTGAAGGTATTTAGGAAGGCTTATATGAACTGATGTAGAGCAAAATGAGCAAAAGTAGAACAATTTGTACAATGACAACAATACATAAAGACAAACAACTTTGAAAGACTTAGGAACACTCATCAGTATAAAGAACAACCACAATTCCAGAGGACTTATGGTGCAATCTACCACCAACTTCATGATAAAAAGAAGAAAACACTCAGAGTGCAGAATGAGACTGTTTTTTGGACATAGTCAACGGGAAAATTTGTTTTGCTTGACTCTACATATTTGTAACCTCAATTTTTGTTTTTTCTTTCTAAACTGTGTTTGAGGCATGGGAAGGAGAAAGGTACATTTTTTTCTGATAAAATTTTTTAATTTAAAAAATACTCTTATAAAGTCTGACTTCAGTATGCTAAAAGGTCAAACAGAAGCTGATAAGCAGAGAACAATTAGCAAACTCATGAATTATGCTTTTTTTTGTACATTTGAATTTTACACATCTGAAGGCTTATCCTTTCTCCATTAGATGGAAAACTCCTTGAGAGCAAAGTGCCCCAAAGTGCCAAGCACAGTGTTTTGCACAGGGTAGTTATATAATTAGGATTTATAATTTAGTGAGATGAATTGAGGATTTAAAAATCATTAGGTCCTATTGCCTTAATTAGAGGTCTTAACACCTGAGAATATTAGATCATCCTGGATTCCTGGTATGAATTACAAGGAATTCAGTCCAAAAGTTCTATAGTACTTACAATAGAAGCATTATTTGTGAATTTTCCAGTTAGTCTTCCTTGCTAAGGATATTAGCTTAGTTTAACAATGTCTAGTTTTAATGAATAATTGACAAATTTATGTACCTATAAATGTGCAAATTTAATATATTAAATGTAGATCTAGCTAAGGATAGGGCAAACAAAAGGATGTCAGTGTTAAATCCTTGAATGAATCAATAGATACATTCCATATTCTTTGAAACAACTAAAAATGATCCTAGGGCTTACATTCATATCCATAACCACTCACCAGCTCATTCTAAGGCTCTTTGGTGGGGTCACAGTTGAAAGACATGGTTGCAATAGAGTCATGTTTTTTATCTTTTATTTAACTTTCGCCAAATGGATAACTACAGAATGGCAGGTCTATTGGCATAAAAGTATATACTGTGGTTCAGCTTCTGTACCAGCACTGGAGATACAAAGACAGAAATCAACCAATCCCTCACCTTAAGGAATTTACATCTTCTTAGGGGAAATAAGTACACTTATAAATAAAAACAAATTATTTGTTTTTTTATTTAAAAGCATACTATATTCAAAGTAAGTACAAAGCAATTTTGGTGGATGGGCTCGAGGAGCACTAGAAGGTAGGGTGATCAGGAAAGGAGGGAAGGAAACAAGCATTTATTAAGTAGTTACTATATGTCAAGAACTATGCTGAGCTCTGTAGATACAAAGACAAGAAAAAGAAAGATAATAGCTGCTCTCAAAATGCTTACATTCTGGTGGGGAAAGATAACTCATAAAGGAAACTGGAAAAGGGGAAAGAGGAGAGGAAGGAAGATTCTCAGCAAAGGGGCATGGTTTTGAAACCCAGAGGAAATCAGGATCAGAGACAGTAAAGGAATGAAGGCATGTCGGCCTAGGCTCATCCCCAAAATGGAGGCTTCAAGAGGACCTAACCACTGTAAGAAGGGGGAAAATGTCTTTCAGAAGGGTATTTCATAGTGAGTGGGCTGTAGTAAACTGTTTCAATGAAGGAAGGCCCTAAGCACTGAGGGGAGTTCTATAATGAGCTAGCAATAGAGAGAGAAGGGGCATGGTTTTCAAGTTCAGAGGAAGTCAGGAGCTGAGCTAGGAGAAAGAAAGCTCCCGGGAGGAGATAATGCTTGAGTGGTGCTCTGAAAGAAACTAAAACTTTAAATTAGTGCATTATAGCCTAGCAGAACAACCTATGCAAATGCACAAATACAGTAGATTTTCAGTCTCATGTTAAGAACAGCAATAGGCCAGTTCTACTGGACCACCGAATTCATAAAAGGAAGCAATGTATAGTAATCAATGTGGAAAAACAAGCTGTAGCTAGATTGTGAAGGGTTTTAAAAGAAAAACAGAGGAAGAGGTTATATTTTATTCTAGAAGTAATACGGAGGCCCTGTAGATTCTTGAGCTGAGGAATAACCTGATCAGACTTATGCTTTAAGAATATCATTTTGACAGTTATGCGGAGGATTGGATGGAAAGGAAAGAAACTTGAGGCAGGAAATCAATTGGGAACCTAGTACAATAGTCCAGGAAAGGGTTGATTAGGACTTGAATTAGAGTGGTGGCATTTTTGAGTGAATAGAAGAACAGATGCAAGAGATATAGAGAGAGAACCAGAAAGACAATGATATTTTTATAGGCAGCCAATGTTAATTATGAAGTAGTTTTATTTAAATATATTTAATTGTGTAGGAACAACAAACTCAGAAACATAATGAAATGATGTAAAATCAGAACAAAAGCAGTAGAATTTCAAAGAATGATGTTCACAAGTGGAAACATCTGAAGAGTTGTGGCGAAATTTGCTGGATCCATATTGGATTCATTAGTCATGTGAGCGCACATAAATAGATTTAAACATCCCATGGGGGAAAAAGCATCTTTATCTGCAGGGACTGCCCTTCTTTCTCATCATTCATTGGCAAAGATTTGGAAAACTTTTCTTTTAAAAAGAATTGCTTGTATGTTAAATGCTAAAAACTCAAGACAATTTAATGCATTGGCAGAACTTTTGGTAAATATATATCCACATGCAAGAATCCAAATCTGTATCACTTATATATCTATATCCATATCCATATTCTTCATCTCTCTCTCTCCCCTATATGTATGTACATATGCACATATGCACATATATACATACACATATATATTCACATTTA
The DNA here is from genome assembly GCA_028646595.1 of Phalanger gymnotis. Taxonomy (NCBI): domain Eukaryota; kingdom Metazoa; phylum Chordata; class Mammalia; order Diprotodontia; family Phalangeridae; genus Phalanger; species Phalanger gymnotis. The sequence goes on from CM053622.1 coordinate 110,176,920, forward strand.
CCTATCTTTTTTAAAATTTTTGTTTTGTTTTTCAGAAGCATCTACAGATTCTTCCCATGAAGATGGATGACATATAGTTTGTAACTTTTAACCTGCCACCCAGGACAGTTCTGGACCACCTTTCCTTACAATCAGGTGTGTGCCATCAGAGTATACAAATGACTAGCAAAATTTGACTATTTGGAACCCTCAGGGTATGAGTCATTTGCAACAGGAGGGAAATCTTTCTAAAATGTATTATGCACATCTCTGCCTTCTCAAAAAGAGAAGAGTGAACATAATCTGAACTCTCGATGACTCAGGGTGATCATTGACAATCATCAATGACTGTACTACATCACAATAATTATAGTTCATACATACAGCTCATAGCATTTTACATAAACTATGGTATTTGATCCTCAGAACAGCCCTGTGAGGCAGATGCTGTGCTTATACTCACTTTACAGTTGAAAGAATTGTAAAATGTTTATAATTGAGAGAAGTTGTGACTTGGCAGAGTGTCATACACATTCTGTCTGACACCATGTAAATTGGAGAATGAACTTTTTTTCAGTGACAACTCACAAAGACTGTCCACTAAGGCAAACAGGAATAGTGCTGATAAACAAATACATACAAAATCACCAGTCACTGACTGAAAGTCCAATCTGAAGCTCAAAGAGGTTTACTTGCTTACCCAAAGTGACACAGCCCAGAAGTGACAAAGCGGGGGCATGAATCAGTGTGTTCTCACTTTGCCTAGCACGTAACATTACCTCTAGCAGACTAAGCCGCCACTCACTGAGTCAGAATTGCGCAAGCCACATTGGAAACTCCTAGATTTCTGTCTTATACTTAACAAATTCCACATTCTCATTAAGACTGATTAGTGCAGAGTTCAGTTATCTCTTCACACCCTCCCCTATACCCCAGAGGAAGGACTGCAAGGTCAAAATGACTATAAATGGGAAGTTTTATTCCAAATGCATTAATAAAGACAGTAGGAACATTGAGTACATATTCCAGCAATGAGACACATCAAAATGTCATAACTTTTAATTATATGAAAGTACCAATTGTTCTTAGTACAAATCAAATGTTTAACAAAAGAAATAAAATTTCCTTTGGCTTCTTCTCCACACCTACTCATCTCATAAAATCTATATCTTTAGACAGTCTGAATACCACCAATGTAAGTCTCTCTCCTTAGAGTTTGTGATTAGCAAGACTAGTTTTTTTTTTTTTTATCATCTGTCTTCCTCCTCTAGGGAGTGGCAGCCCTTGGCCATGATACTACCTTCCCATGAAACTCTTAGTGGTTCTCATTCACACACACCCAATCTTTCCCAAGCTGAATTTTGTCCAATTCAACTCTCTCTTCCAGTTTAAAAAGAGAAAAAAAAATAAATAACCAAATGTACTAAGGCTATATCACAATTTACTTCAATAACCTAGAGACTGCCAGGGAGCTGAAGGGTTTGTCCCAGGATAATAATGTGCCCAAGGGTTAATTGCTTCTTGGAATGATCTTCTAAAACTAGAATTCAGGTCTACACTTAATATATCTGAAGGCTATTTATGAGCAGCCAATCTCCTGTTATAGTATTCACTTCATGAACCAACATTAAATATTATTATGCATAGATTTCATGTGCACATATACATATATATATACAAACACAAAAATTTTGTATTGATATGGCATAATAGTTAATATATCTAGCAGGAAATAACAATTAGAAAAAACTTCATTATTATTATTATTACCTGTCCATATTTCCTTGCTGTTAAAATAATTCTCTCTGCATAGCTAAATAATGTTATTTATTTATTTTTGTACTGGACTTGTGATTACATCAGTGTGGGGAACTTCCAAAATGTAAACTGCCTCCATAGATGCAGCAACTCTCCTGCTGTTCTGAAAGGTTGAGTGACTTGTCCTTTTTCACCTAGCCAGTATCTGTCAGGCAGATCCTGAACCTAGATCCTACTGTCTTTAATCCTACCCACTAACCACTGCACTACACTGCTTCTCAAATCCTATTATATTTTTAGTCTCCCTCAAATGTGTGTGTGTGTGTGTGTGTGTGTGTGTGTGTGTGTGTGTGTGTGTGTGTGTATAATGGTAGCCATCTCTAGGGCAGAGTCTGCGGAGGCAGAAGAAAGGGAGAGAAGAAAAGAAAAAAAAAGAAAGTTACACGTTAACTTTACTTATATTTAAAAGAAATAGCAAGTTGCACATAATAGCTTTTCAACTTCATGTGCAATTATTCTACTATGTTATGGAAATGCTTGTTTTATTTCATAAATCAAAAATTTCACATATATATGTATATATATATATATATACATATATATGTGTGTGTGTATATGTAAAGCAACTTCTCATCAAAGCTTTTCTGAAAATTCATCCCAAGAGGCATCTCTCTTCTTCCTGACCTTCAATGGCATTAATTTTCTACAGAACACATTTTAGCACTTAATACTACTGTATCTTCTTTTTTTCTATGGCTTCTTTGTTTCATAAAGCTAAGCCATTTCTTTCAAGCTATGTTGAAAATTCATTGAGGGCAGGTATCATGACTTTTATTTTCTTGTGTTTCCCTGTATATCAACCAAAATGCTAGCTACATAGTAAGTATATTTTAAAGATATATTTGAATTAAATTACTTCCCATTGTGGATACAAATAAGTTTAAACGCGTGTATTGTTTTCATTTAAGTCATTGATGGGCAAAAGTCCATTTTCCAGAATATTTGAATTCGTATTTTATATTCTACAGTAGGATCCTAGCCTCAGTTAATCCTTTATATTTTTATATTTATAACTTATTTATGTATGTGCCTGCATATGTATGTCTCTTAGCGTGGGGAACTTCCAGTATGCAAACTCCCTCCATGGATGCAGATCAGCATGTAACCCTAGATGTAACCACAATCTCAGAACCCATTGGTATTGGACTCTCTCCTCATTAATGGAGATGAATGCCTTGAGGGGCAGGGTGGAGCTAGTCAGAGCAGGAAAGCTCCAGCCTTGTTCAGTCATCTTTGAATTCTCTTCAAGCTATGAGTTGTTTTGGTCACTCCTGGCTTCCAACTTCAAGAGGGAAGATGGAAGAGGTCAAACTAACTTGAGGCTGCTGAAGGAAGAGACTCTGGGAGGAGTTGGAAGTTTCTATCATGTGCCTATCCACAATTTGCTACACTAGGGACTTAGAGAAACTTTCTTTTGAGTGAGATCTGCTGTTTCTTTGTTGAGCTGAACTGCTTTGCTCCAATAGGAGAGCTCCTTTACTCTGTATTGTCTGATATATATTCTCATACATATACTTTCTCTCACTTCCATTTGCTATTGATTTGGATAAATGTAATGTCTGGCCAAGTGTTATGTGTGTTCGTTGTGGAACTGGTATTTGGTGGGAAGGGAGTCAAAACTTGGATAAAAATCTTTGGTGTACTAAGACCCTAATGATGAAAAAAAATGATCAGAAGTTATATTGAATCTAGAAATCACATCTGCTAGATAAAAAGTATTTAAGGGACATTATTCTAATCTGGTACCCGTCTTTTTGAGGAGAACTGAGTGGCCAAGTCTCTGTCCTGTTTCCTCCCCTAACAGGAATGAAAATCTCCCTTGGAGAAGGATGAGGGTAAAAGAGGCTAGAAATGTCTATTCTGTCTCTCTTTGAGCCTCATAATTTCTATGTTTATTTTATTCAACAAATTGGACCCATTCACAATTAAGCACAAATGGAACAACAAATTATAAATTTACTGATTATTCTTTCCACTTACTGACATTAGCCATAGTACATATGCTATTGCTCCAACATTTATTATGTCTTGGCACTGTGCTAGCTTTGGACATAAAAAGAAAGACAAAAATCACCCCTACCCTTAAGGACCTTACATTCTAATGGGAGCAACAACATGTAATTGCATAGATACATACGAGATAAATACAATACTAAATAAACTAAACTGCTTATAAATGCTCATTAAGAATTTCTATCATTTTTCCCAAATAATCCTAGTTTTAGTAAATTATGTAATTAGTTTTATATTTTACATCTTGTCAAAATCAGTCTTTTCATACCAGAATTCAAAACATTATTATTTTTCCAATTGAAATTTATTGTGAAATAAATTCACATCATTCTTTATATTGTCCAGCTTTATCTTTATTTTCATAAATTTTCCTGGGCTTGAGATCTTCCAAACTTTGTTGTTCAGTTGTTTCTCAGCCATTTCTGACTTTTCATGACCCTATTTGGGGTTTTCTTGGCAAAGATACAGGAGTAGTTTACCATTTCCTTCTCCAGCTTATTTTTACAGATGAGGAAAAGAGGCAAATAGGATTCGGTGACTTGCCCCGGGTCACACAGCTAGTATGTGTCTGAGGCCAGATTTTAATTAATGAAGATGTGTCTTCCTGATTCCAAGCCCAGTGTTCTATCCATTGTGCCATATTGCTGCCCTTCTTCAAATCTACAAAGAGAGAAATATAATTTAAAATTATTTTAACTAGTTTATGATATTCAGTTAAAAATTCAAATAATCTACTTCTTCCTCTAAACTTATAACCTTGGTGGAAAGAGATGAGATTCTCAGCAATTGTTGTTTATTACAATACCTTTATTATCCTCCACAATCTCTCCATAGTAATAATCCCTTATATAGTATTGATTCTAAAACTATATAAACTATGCGGAAAAATAGATAAAGGCATCCTACCAAATTACTTTTATGACTCAAATGTAGTGCTACTACCTAAACTAGGAAGAGCCAAAACAGAGAAAGAAAATCACAGACCAATTTCACTAATGAATATTGATGCAAAATTTTTAAATAAAATGTTAGCAAAAAGATTATAACAATTTATTATAAGGATAATATACTATGATTGGGTGGGATTTATACCAGGAATGCCAGCTAGTTCAATATTAGGAAAGGTATCAGCATAAATAACCACATCAATAACAAAACTAATAGAAATCATATGATTATCTCAATAGATGTAGAAAAAGCTTTTAACAAAATGTAGCACCTGTTCCAATTAAAAAGACACTAGAGAACATAGGAATAAATGGAGTTTTCCTTAACATGATAAGCAGTATCTATCTAAAACCATTAGCAATCATTATATGTAATGGGGATTAGCTAGAGGCATTCCCAATAAGATCAGGGGTGAAATAAAGATGCTCATTATCACCACTATTATTCAGTATTGCACTAGAAATGTTAACAATAAGAGAAGAAAAAGAAACTGAAGGAATTAAAACAGGCAGTAAGGGAACAAACTATCACTCTTTGCGGATGATATGATGGTATATTTAGAGAATTGTAGAGAGTCAACTGAAAAACCACTTGAAACAATTATCCACTTTAGCAAAATTGCAGGATATAAAATAAACCCACATAAATCATCAGCAATTCTATATATTACCAACAAATCCCAGTAGCAAGAGGTAGAGAAATTCCATTTAAAATATTTGTAGACAATATAAAATTTTGGGGAGTCTACCTGTGAAGACAAACCTGGAAATTATATGAACACAAACATTTACATTATATGAACACAATGAAATGAACACATATGAAATTATATGAACACAAACGTGTACAAAACATTTTTCACACAAATGAAGTCAGGTCTAAGCACTTGGAAAAAGATCAATTGCTCATAAGGAGGCTAAGCTAATATAATAAAAATGACAATTCTACCTAAATTAATTTATTTATTCATTGTCATATCAAACTACCAAAAATTATTTTATAAAGCTAGAAAAAAATCATAACAATATTCATCTGGAAGAACAAAAGGCTAAGAACATCAAAGGAATTAATGAAAAAAATGTAGAAGGAAGGTGGCTTAGCCATGCAAGATCTAAAACTATATTATGAAGGGCTAATCATCAACAGTATTTTGTTCCAGCTAAGAAATAAAGTGGTAGATCAGTGGAATAGGTTAGGTACAAAAGACACAGTAGTCATTGATTATAGTAATCTGCTATACAATAAACCCAAAGACTCCAGCTTCCGGTATAAGTGCTCGCTATTTGACAAAAACTGATAGAAAAACTGGAAAAATAGTATGGCAGGAACTAGGCACCAACCAACATCTCACACACTATACCAAGATAAGGTCAAAATGGGTACATGATTTAGCCATAAAGGGTGATACCATAAACAAATTAGGAGAGCAAGGAATAGCTTACCTGTTAGATCTATCAAGAAGGGAAGAATTTATGTCCAAACAAGAGATAGAGAACATTATGAAATGCAAAATGGATAATTTTGATTACATTTAATTAAAAAACTTTTGTACAGGGGCGGAGCCAAGATGGTGGCTGGGAAGCAGTGACTGGAGTGAGCTCCCCACCAAGTTCCTCCAAA
>CM053622.1:110183797-110206640 GCA_028646595.1 Phalanger gymnotis
ATGGTTTTCGCTTATCCTTCTCATTTCTCTTCCCAATTTTTCCTCTACTTCTCTAACTTGCTTTTCTGAATCCTTTTTGAGTTCTTCCATGGCCTGAGACCAGTTCATGTTTTTCTTGGAGGTTTTTGTTGTAGGCTCTATGACTTTGTTAACTTCTTCTGACTGTATGTTTTGGTCTTTTTTGTCACCAAAGAAGGATTCCAGAGTCTGAGACTGAATCTGGGTGTGTTTTCACCCCCTGGCCATGTTCCCAGCCAACTTACTTAACCCTTCAGTTTTTCAGCGAGGTATGACTGCTTGTAGACTAAAGAGGTCTATGTTCCACGCTTGGGCGGATGCACTACCTCAGCAGCACTCCTCCTTCCCCAAGAAGCCCCTACCCAGACTGGGCTTAAATCTTCAGCAGGCTCTTCACTCCTGCTCTGATCAGCCACTTAATTCCTCCCACCAGGTGGGCCTTGGGCAGGAAGCAACTGCAGCTGTAGTTCTAAAGCTGCCCCACCTCCGCTGCCCCAGGGGCTGTGGCCGAACTGCAAACTCAGTCCCCGCAGCTTTTCCCACTAACCTTGTCTGTCGTCTTTGCTGTTTGTGGGTTGTGATGCCTGGTAAATGCCACAGCTTAGTAATTCAGGATGCTAGGGCACTCTCCGCTCACCTCCTGGTCTGGTCGGTCCACGCCTTGCACGCTGGGCTCTGCTCAGCTCAGCTCCGCTCCCCTCAGCTGGGAGCTGGGAGCTCCGTGTGGGACAGACCTTACCCAGAGACCATCCAGGCTGTCCTGGGCTGGAGCCCTGCTTACCTCTGCCACTTTGTGGGTTCTGCAGCTCTAGAATTGGTTCAGAGCCATTTTTTTGTAGGTTTTTGGAGGGACTTGGTGGGGAGCTCACGCCAGTCACTGCTTTCCAGCCGCCATCTTGGCCTATCTCTTACTTTTTAAGTAAGGGCAGGAGAGTGTAGATGATTTTGATGACATGATTTGGTAAATAATGTAAGGTAATGAGGGAGCTCATTTTGCATGCCTGCAATATTTTCTGTGAAATACAATAGATTATTTATTGTAAGAATAAATATTGGGGGGTGAGGGTGGGTATAACTAGGGCCCATAGGAGAGGGGAAAAGGTTTGGAACACTCAGTGCAAAGGAATTAGGAACTGATATCTTTCAGCCTCAGTGAAGATTATGGGCCATGAATTTGTAGTGAGGGAAATGCATGTGACTTCATTATTTTCTTCAGGTGTTCAGTAGTCGCACAACGGGAACAGAAACAAAGAAATTAGATACTGGGAAAATACAGATAAGAGAATCTGAAAGTTGATCTGGCCACAAGGGTTTCTAAGATCGTAACTATTATTATATTAAAGTGGCCAAGTAGAGAGGCCCAGGGTGTTGTTTTTTATTTTTTCTCATTAGGGGTAAGAAGAGGTAAGATTCACCCCACCCTCCAGGTGGATGTTTTGTATCTTTATTCTTGCTTTATCTCTGCAGTAGCTATCTTTTTGTAAAAGTTAACTGAACTTAACTGGTTAAGTGAAATTGGAGCACAAATCACCCTGGCTGTTAACATTGGAGAGAAAACCCTGGAAGAGATGATGGAGTCTATGATATTGAAAAATCACCACATAGCCCCTCAGGGTATCCCTAGAATGTGATGGGAGGATATAGTCTCCCTATGTCACTGACATTACTGTGAGTGGGAGCTGGGATCAAGATACTCAGAAACCACAAAGCCTGTAAGGTATTCCATTTTGTTTCTAATACTATCATATTAATTTTCTCTTCTTAAGAGACTGCCACTGAAGCAGAGACATGGGCAAGTATGGAGATTTTAAATTTCCCCTTTATAGTTTCTTCTATATTACTTCTAAATTTTTTCTGATTAGAATGTCTTGACCAGTCTTTATGGTATAATTTTGAGTGAGCAGACAAAGGATTGAAGGTATTGATAGATTTTTAAGGGTGAAATATATATGGTAGATTGATATTGATATTAACATTAATAATAATGACAACGGTTATATAGTGCTTACTATGTGCTACGCACTGAACAATCATTAACTTATTTGGTTCTCACAACAATTCTGGGACATGGTGTTATTATTATCCCTATTTAATAGAAGAGGAAATGGAGACAAATAGTCATTGAGTGACTTGGTTAGGGTCACATAGCTAGTAAGAGTCTGAGGTGAGATTTGAACTCAGGTTTTCCTAACTCCAGGTTCAGAACTCTATTTACTGTGCCATAGAAATTAGGGAAACTCCTCTAAAAATGTCAGTCTATAAATTAGTAGATAAGTCTTAGCTAATTGCCTGAGAATGAGGAAGTTAAGTTACTTGTCAATGGTCACACAATTAGTAAGTACCATAGGTTGGATGCTAACTTAGGTCTTTCTGACTTCAGGTTTACTTGTCTATCTACTGCATCAGACTATCTTTCTGATATACCATATACAGATTTTTTATTGTTATTGTCTTATTATAATAGGGATATTACCATAATAAAATAGAAATAGTAATAATGAATACCTAAGATAATATTTTAAAAATTCTTTTATGTCATTTATTTCATATGCTAATAAAATGATTGAATTTAACTTAAATTTTTCATCTAGTTGTTTTGGCATCATGTAGATCTTACCATAAGATAGAAGAATTGAGAAAGAAAAAATTAGGTGGGAGAATACAAAAAGAGAAACTGAGAGTAAAAAAGACTTTTAATTATTTCCTCATGTGCTGTAATCCTGTAGAAACTCAGTCTGAAACAATGAACTATACAATAGATTTAATCAAATTGGAGCCCTCCCCATAAAGCATTATAGCATATTTATCCATAGTTAATGGATAAACTGAGAATGAGAGGTTTATTCAAAATTAGAGTTGGAGAAAAGCTTAGAGATCATCTAGTCCAAATTACTCATTTGGCATATGAGGAAACTTAGTTCCATATGCACATTATTGTCCTTGTCTCTTAGCATCAGTGTTACAATCGTGCCCTACTTTAATGCTCTTCCACTTGGGTCCTCACCCAGCAGCATGTTTTTATATTGCACTCACCAATGTTGTTGTCTCATCTCCCTATTAGACTTTAAAAGAACTAAGAGCAGGGACAATATCTTAGCTAAACTTTGTATCTTCTGCAAAATTTAGCACTGCTTGCTTAATTCAGACAGTGCTTAATAAATACCTGTTCTTCTTGGTGTATTGCATTGTGTTTTTCATATTTCCATAATAAACTTCATCCAGTTGCAGAAATTTGTCTTTTAAACAACTGTTTTTAACAGTTTTTGCTACAGAGAGCATTTAAATAAAATAAATTCTAACTTAGTCCAAATTTTAAAAATAAACTCAGGCCCCAAAGTTAAGCTGATTTTTTAAATTATGATTTTTAACTAATTAGAACCCTATGGTTTGATAAGAGATCAACTTTCTGTGTATGACATGATTATATTCACATTCAGTCCTTTCCCATCTATTTCTGTCATATATGTGTATGTATGTATATGTAGATATATATGTGTGTACATATATATGTCTATATATATGTATATATATGTGTGTGTGTATATATATGGATACATACATATCTGTGAATATATTTGCATGCATGTGTGTGTGTATGTGTGTGTGTGTGTGTGTGTGTGTGTGTGTGTGTGTGTGTGAAATGCAATTTTGGCATCTTTTAAGTGATTCCACAAAGCTCTTTTTCCCCTGAATTTCCAGAATTTTTACTCATCTCATTCTAATAAAATAAGACTTGAAGTTCAGACAGGGAAATTCATAATGCATTATAAAAAGTGTCACTTAGAAGGATTATACTTAATATATAAATTCAACCAGCTGCCCCAGACATGATGATTTAACATAATGACTGTAGGTTGGAATTGAACCACACCTACATAATTCTCCTAGTGATTTGTCGATATACTACTCAGTTTGGCTTCTTTAAGTTTTTATTAAACTTGTTTTTAAATTGTTTAGATGTTTACTGCATATGAATAACCCCAGGAGGTTAAGTCAGCAGGGATTCCATTTATAGGATAAAAAAAATACTTCAATGATTGTTAAGATTATGGCATTCTTAGAGAACATTTCAATGCATGAAGGCAGGCTCCAGTGAAAGAAAGGCTCATAGTCTATTATATGTCACTGTGGAGAATTCTGTAAGCATAATTGAATCTTTGTTAAAGAATAAAGCAAAGACGGTAATGAAACCTGAATGGACAAAATGATATGAAAAGCAGTTTCAGACATTTGAAGACTTGATTGCTACAGGAAATGTTCATGGAGACAGGAAGTCGAGTTTATATCATTCTTAATACGGATATTATTTGGAACATTAAAATATTTTGCAATGCACCCAAGTGAGTTCTATCACAAAAGAGTAAGGAACTCCAACAAGAAAGATGACCATTGGGAAATATCAGTTTTAACTTTCAAGCTTACAATAGCCAGACTATTTCCTCCAATGTACAGAGGATCATTATTTTTACAAACATAATATATGAAGGAAAGAACACTATATTTTCTCTACTTTTGAGCCAATTTGTTCTCAAGTAGTTATATGTGTGTATATACCTATAATAAAATTATCTTCATTTTTTAAAAAAAATGACTAAATGGGGACTTTTCCAGGAACTTAGCTAAAATACAGCCATTAATTCCCACATTTGGGCCTGCACATGGATAATATAGCCATGCCCAATAAGCAAGAAAGAAGTAGACTTTTAAGCAAAGGCAGCTTTATTCCTTAACCTTCGGTTTAAAATGAGTCTTTCCATCAGCCAATAAACGTTTATTAAGTCCTAGACATTGTACATATGCAGACATTGTGCTAAGTACTTGGTACACAAAGAAAGCTAGTTCTTACTCTCGAGGAGCTCACAGTCTAATGGGAGAGATGACCCGCAAACAAGCAATTACACGTGTTGAAGTAGAAATAATCAATAGAAGACATTAGAGTTAGACTCTTTTTTGATTTTGTTTTATTATATCTTGTTGTCTTATAGAGTCATTATTTTCCTCTTGTTTAATTCTAATTTTTAAGGAATTATTTTCTTCAATGAACTTTTATACTTGCTTTTCCATTTGGCCAATTCTATTTTTTAGGGAGTTATATCCCTTGGTAAATTTTTATCTTTTCCCATGCTATTGATTCTTTTTTCCATGATTCTCTTGCATTACTCTCATTTATTCTCCCAATTTTTCTTCTACTTCTCTAATATATTTTTAAATCCTTTTTAAACTCTTCTAGGAATTCTTTTTGGGCCTAAGACAAAAGTACATTTTGCTTTGAGGCTTCACATGTAGCCATTTTGACACTATTATCCATTTCTAAGTTTATGCCTTAATCCTCCCTATCATCACAGTAACTTTCTATATAGTCAAGTTCTTTTTTGTTTTGTTTTTGTTCATTTTTTCTGCTTTTTTTGTGACTTGGTGTTTTTATGTGAAAGTTGAGTTTTTGTCCTGTACTATACCAAGGTTTTTGTGCTGGGGCTTTGGATCTTACTGCTAGCTTCCGTTGTGCTTCAAGCCTTAGCTGCTTGCTTTCTCTGAAAGGAGGGCTTCTTTTCTGGCTTGTGCTGGGGGGTGGGGCTTCCTTTTTGGCCTCTCTTGGGTGTGTGACTTAACTAATGGCCTACCCTACTTGTGGGGCTTTGCTACTGAGTTGCTATATTAATGGAATCTTTCTGGTGGCCAGCCCTGGAGGAGTAATTTTGTTTTTGGTCATCCCCTGGGGTGGGACCCTGTTGCTGGGTTGCTATGGAAACAGTCTCTCTGCAAGCAGGCCCCATGTGAGGCCTCACTCACTGTTGGCCTGCCCCAAGTCAGGGCTTCACTATTGGTCAGCAATGGGTCAAGGCCTCACTGTTGCTTGTGATGGAGGTGGGGTTGCTGGGGTGGGGCCTTGCTGTACTGCACAGACTGCAAACTTGTCTAGGGGCTTGCAGGAGGGTGGGGCCTCACAGGTGGACTGCCCCAGGCTTAGAGCCTTGCTGCAGGCCCCCTGCTGTGAGGCTGGCTGCTGCTGCTGTTTTTTGACCTCACTCCCCTCCCATCCCAGTGAAACAGACCTTTCCTGCCATGTTAATAAGCTGGTTCCCTGCTCTTAGATCAATTCCAAAGTGGGTTTCTAGTTGTTTGGAGGGGAATTTGGAAGAGCTTCAAAGGGTTCTTCCCTTACTCTGCCATCTTGGCACCAGAAGTACATATATTTTTATATATGTATGTTATATATAATGCTATCTTGTTGACTTATTGGAAGCAAGAGGCTAACCTTAGCCTTTTTTCTAAATTTCTTCCAAGTTTAAATAATGAATGTAGGATTGGATTATACATATGTATGTATTTTTTTTTTCCATTGACACGGTCATCAAGGCCATGCTAATTTCACATAAGCTAGGGAGGCTGTTCTTTCTATGAGATTCTTTTTCAAGTCTTCCCATAAATCCTACATATAAGATCTATCCAGCTTGCAGGAGGTTTGGCCTGGACAGAACACTATATTGGTAAGGAATCTATATTGGTGGGAAGACAACCCATATTGGTAAAATCACAAATTCTACTAAATATTGAGGTACAAGTGAAACTATTGTTGGTTTTCAGGAACTAGTCACTAAGGTTAATTAATTAATTAATTTTAGATGGAGTCAATAAAGTAAACATTTCAGTTAAAAATATTTAGGGGTAACTATATATTGCATGAACACTGCTTCATGATCATATTATCCCCCTTTCATATACTATCTATTCCAAGCAAAACTGGCATACTACTTTTCCCCCCAACGTGTCATTCAGTGTACTAACCCTATGCCTCTACTTACATTGTTATCTGTGTGCATATATATATATACCCTCTTTATTTCCATCTAATCTGAAATTCCCTAATTTCCTTCAAAGCACAGTTTAAAAATATTTTTAAACAGCAAATTAACTTTTATGGGGTAGACTGTCACCTTCTAGTCAATGACATCATTTACCAAGGTTTGAATAAGTTATGGAATCCAAAGAGGTAGGCCTTGACCATTTCTACACAGCCATGCCTTAGAATGAGCTTTCCACATTAATTAATAATATCTAGTTATAGTTAAATGACCTAAGCATGGAAGAACTACTTGAATATCCAGCGCTCAAGAAATACATATTTTTAAATTTGATTCTGATGTTGACATGATTAATTTCAATGCAGCATATATTTCCTATGAAACTCAAGTCTTCCTACCAGGTCATCAACAGCATTGGACCTGAAGCTCCCTTTTAAAAACATTCTGGCTTTGTCCTGTGGCTACCTTAATAAAACATTTTATTCAGTAGTTCTTTGTAGAAACAGATACAATCCATTGAAATTTTCCTGCAAGTACCTTTCTAATTTCAGATCTTATTTACCCACAAAATATGGTGACAGGGTGTGTACATCAATGTATACACACTTACATATATATAGATACACATACATATATACATATATATTCATACATATATGTACATATACAAAATGTATAGATACACACACACACCTATGTGCAAATACTGTGGGACAACTAGGCAGCATGGTGGATAAAGTGCTGGGCCTGAAGTCAGGAAGACACTTACTAGCTATGTGACCCTAAGCAAGTCACATCACCCTGTTTGCCTCAGTTTCCTCATCTGTAAAATGAGCTAGAGAAAGAAATGGCAAACCAATGTAGGATCTTTGCCAAGAAAACACCAAAAAGGGTCAGGAACAACTAAACAACAACTGGAAGTGAAAGACACACATACAGACAGAGACACAGACACACATACACATCTATACACATATGCACATATACCATATCAATAGCAATGGTGATATTGATATCACTATCTACCCTGCCACCATATTCTCTACACCTTTCCAAGTATGCAATGAGCCATGCCATTTTTTTCATGGTACAGGCATATACGTGTGTGTATGTCTTTGCATATACGTATATGTATGTGGAGGTGGATGTATATGTATTTTCATATACATATACAAACATATGTGTGTATATACACATATTCATACACCTACTTATATGTAATTTGTATATTGCTATATCAATTAAGTTGGGACCTCTTTACTGCTTTAGAATGATAAATTAATTAAGTGTCTTTGATTAAGCCTTACTAGCTGCAAAGCCCCAGGCCCAAATCCCTATCTACTAGGTGCTAAGCCTATGTGGGTGTGAAGCCCTCAGAGTGCTAAGGGGAGTTGCTAAGACCAGAGCCAATAGTAGGAGACTAAGTTCTGCTCACTCAGATGGTGTTTGATGATGGCTAAAGAGTGTATAAAAAGAGAGAACAGCGCTATTTGCTTGGGGCTCTGAACCACAGTAAGAGTGGCTCATAACTCTGGGTGAGCTGTTGTTATGAGCTCCCCAGCTCCTGAACTCAGATGTTGATGGCTTCTTGGTAACTATGAATTGTATTTGGTCTGTTTATAATGTATGTTTGTAATTTGTTTGTATTTGCTCTGAAGTTCAAGGTGCTGGCTTTTCCCCCTGAACTAATTGAATGATACTTGTATGTTGGATTGAAATAAGATTGTTAACCCCTTAATGTTGCTTTTCTTGGTAAAGCAGATCAAAAGAACCTGTGCTGGCTGCGTTTTTGTTGTTGGGCTTGTGTTGGTCTTTCACCCCTTGTTGCTAGCCAAATTGTTGCAACAATTGCACAAACATGTATATATGTATAGATATATGTATGTTTTTGTATATGTATATACGCACATATGTGGATGTGCACATTCTTTTAACGTATATGTACATCTATATATGTATGTATAGGTGTGTATATACATATACACATGTACAAATGTATATTTTTATATATGTTGGTGTATATAAACACACATATACATGTACGTACATAGATATATAACATTTTTTCAATTGTAAGAAAAAGGCACAGCATCCAAAGCAAAGGAGATCACAGTTTCACTCAGGTAATTTTAAAGATGCAGTTAGTTCTGGTTATTGCCAATTAAAAAAGGCTACTCCCAACTATGTAGTAGGCCTTCATAGAATGTCCACACCTGATTTAGTCCTCTTTTCTTCCAGAAACAGTCCTTGCAGCCTTCCACATAATTGATGACACTTTCATTGACCTGGGCATGTGCCAAGCCTATTACATTAACAATGCAGCCTTGCTTGTGAGGATACCAGAAATCATATTGCATGGGTTAAGAGAAGATATAGGGCCTTCTTGAGCTATCTGTAGCATTTGTCACTACAGATTCTGCTCTCATGGCTTCTCCCTCCTACCTGAGATTTCATGACACTGATTGTTCCTTGTTGTTCAGTCATTTCTGTCTTGGCTGACTCTTCGTGATGCCATCTTGGCAAAGATATTGGAGTAGTTTGTCATTTCCTTCTCCAGTCCATTTTATAGTTGAGGAAATTGAGGCAAACAGGATTGAATGCCTTGTCCAGGGTCAGGCAGTTACTAAGTATCTGAAACTGGGTTTGAACTCAGAAAGATAAGTCTTCCTGACTCTAAGTCTAGCATTCTTTTCACTGTGCAACCTAGCTACCTTGAACACTTGTCAAGGATACTGTAGATTCATGATGATGGGGAGAGGGCAGAGAGGACATAAGAGAACAACTGGCCTTTTTTCCTCTGTCCTTGAAGGTCTAAAAAGAGCTTTACATACATTAACTTACTTAAACCTCATTTTGCAGATGATGAAACTGAGGCCCAGATAAGCTCATTGAGGGTAAGAACAGCGGTTTTGTTTTTTTTCTTTTGTTTTTGGTCTTTATTCCCAGTGCCTAGCATAGTGTCTGGACCATAGAAGGTAATAAATGAATTCTTGTAGATTGACTAACCTGTGGTCAAAAAACTAGTGACTGTCAGAGATAGGATTTAAATCTATCTTCCCTGATTACAGGCACAGACATTGGATTTGGTGTTAGAAAGACCTAGGTTCAAATCACTCTTGAGATATTTACCAGCTGTATGACCTTGGACATGTTGTTTAACATGTGTTTCAGGTTTCTCATCTGTAAAATGAGGAGTTTGGACTCAATGGCCTCTAAGGTTCTTTTCAACTCTAAAGCCATAATCCTACTACAGCATACAGCATTACTATGTAAACTTATGAATTCCTTCTAGTTCTAAGATTATATTATTCTATTATTTATTTTTATTATTAGTCTATTGTTTATTTTGATTTTAAAATATAATTTAACAAGATAAAAATTGCCTATATGGTAAGGTGTTGTATTTCACAAGGCAATTTAATTCTCAAAAGATATAACTTGGACCAAACATAATTTTGTAACTTGGGGCTTCTTGGTCTGAAATTTATAGATGCTCACATTAAGTCCATAAAAAGAATGTGCCCAGTTATCAATCACTCACTGATTTTTCTGAGAAAAAGCTTCCTGAACTTCAAACCCATAAACTTTTTTTTAATGCACTTGCCTCCAACCATCTGATATAGTATTGCAGTATATTACTCGCAAAAGACCAATAAAATGTCTCAAGTTTTCAGTTTTTGAGCATCTTGTTAAATCCTGCACATTCTAAATCCTTTACGGCATGCCTTACATGAAAACATAATCTTGCTTATCAAGGGCTATAAAAATATATGGAAAATAAAATCTTAACATTTAAGATAAAGGAAAGCTCCATTTAGTAATAGCTCAGTTAGTAAATGACCACTTAATAAGCATTTTAAGTATCACTCAAATGTAGGTTATTGCTCATACCTTTTTGGACATGGACATGTGGAAATGTGGCTTGCTTGACTATACAAATTTATTCTAAGAGTTTTAGTTTTCTTTAGTACTAGTGAATGGAGAGGAGAGAAAATAAATATCTATTCATCGAAAAATAAAAGAAAATGAAAGAAAGAAAACCAATATAGATCGACTGATCTATCTCCTCCTTCCTTTTGTCTAGGAATGGCAGTACTAGGTTAGGAATTTCCTTCCCCACTCCATCTACTCAGCACTACAGACCCAGACCTTCCTAGGACCACCCTCTTATTAACTTTAACTCACACGTCTCACCATGCTCTGCTATCAGTCCAGGATAGAATCTGCAGCGGCACAAGGAGAAGTATATGGAAGGAGGTAAACTTCTATATTTTCTCCTTACTCTCTGTCTATTATTACAGGTCTGTCTTGCTTTGTACCTTTAAGGCCCTGGCCCAGGCCTTTTGATGAAATGACCAGGAGAGCCTTTATTTTGGTGAAAGAAAAAAGAATTCAGATAGACTCTTCACTTTTTTCTGAAGTATAGAAGGAATTTATTTGAGCCATTCCTTAATAATTCCTTAATTCTCCTTGAAATTACTTTGTATTCACTTTATAGTTTCTTATCTATCTGCCTATCTATCTGTCTATCTATCTATCTATCTATCTATCTATCTATCTATCTATCTATCTATCTATCTATCTATCTAATTTTCTGTCTGTCTGCCTATCTATCTATCTATTCTATTCTATTGGTTTATAATTTCATTAGAAAGGAAGTTTAGCAGTCATCTACTTGAACCTTCTTTATTTTACAGATGAATGAAATGAGACTAAGAGTTTAAATAATTTATCTAAGATCACATTTCTCTGGTACAGTAGAAGCTCTTTTAAGGCAAAGACCTTGCCATTTTTTGTCTTTGAATCTTCAAGGTCTACTAGGGTGCCTGCTATTTAGCAGGAATTTAATGGACAATTGAATTATTGTTCACTTTCATTTTTATATATGCAGGGTCAATATTATCACTTATGAAGGCATTTTCTTTACTTATAGGACTGAAGTGAGTGTGTGATATATAGATAGATAGATAGATAGATAGATAGATAGATAGATAGATAGATAGATAGATAGATGGTATTCCTCCATCCTTGATTCTATAAAGATTTCTCCAACCTCCCCCAACATACTCTCTCTGTTCATATAAATGTAATATTATATATTTACATATTAACTATATACTTTATAGTAATATTTCATAACCACAAAATATAATAGTATAATATTATAGTTTAAGTAATGTTGCCTTCCTTTGTTTTCAAAAAGGACTAATGACATCATTCGGTGATTTATGGATTCATGTGTGAATTGGATTTAAGTGACTGGCAGTGGCCTGGGATGCAGTAGATGACCTTGGCATCTTTGAAGTCTGACAAAACTCTAAGCATTCCACAGCATGTACTACATCCACCTTCGTGGCTCTTGGAACAAATTGTTCTCATCTGCCCACTCCAATGGGAGGGAAGTTTTCACATGCTTGGAGTAGATATCCCCCTAACTCACCAGTAGGTTTGAGGCCCGTCAGTTCCCTTCAACCTGGTGTGGCCCATTTGGTGAGATGGGTTATCAGGATGTAGTCACTGTGCATGCCTTAGCTTCTTGGAGCCACAGGTGAGAGTTGAGTGCCAGGTAGACACCAAAGGTGGAGAAGCAGCCCTGAAAAGGGCTCAGCACCAGAGGTACTAATTCTCCTTGAAAACCCCACATACCCTAGTTAGAATAACATAATTCAATAATAAGATTATAGTAATATTTTATATTATGTAATACTATATACATATATATAAGAGAGAGAGAAAGAAAGAAAAAGAAAGATTATGTGTGTGTGTGTGTGTATGTGTGTGTGTAAGGGGGGGTTGGAGAACCAAGAAGGAGAGAGAAATAATATCCCTATAATTAAATAAGTTTAGAGGGATCCAGGAAGCTAACTGTTAACAAAAATGAAGATTCAGCTTTGGAGTAAAGTAGAACTACAAAGGTAGCACTATAGCACAAATCAGGACTCATTTTGTCCACATTTCAGTGATACTGAGGACAACTTTATCTGACTTTTTGAAACCAGTAATTTTCTCCAAGTTTTCCATACAGACTTTTTACTTACATAAAAACCTGAGACATAACTTGATCTCTTTCCAGTCTCCTGGTCAACCCTCATTTCTTTTTCTTTTGAAGTCCCCAGGAATTGGTCTTCTTTAACATCACTCACTATTACCTTTGGCCAGACTTTCTCTTATTCTACAACTCACTAAGAAACAAGGCTTTGTCTAACAGTTTTGTCAAAATGTCTAACTTTCACTGCTCTTCCTTAAGCATACATAACAATCCTTTGGAGAGTCCCTAAGACTTTTTGTTGTTGTCTTTGTTTGGTTTGGTTTGGTTTGGTGTTGGGTTTTTGTTTTGTTTTGTTTTGTTTTGTTTTTGTTTTAATCAACAGTATGAGTCTCCTCAGCATTTAATCTCTGAGTCCTGGAGCCAACCCACCTAAGTACCTCTAGTGGCTTGGAGGTAGAAGAGTTTATTCCCATTATGCAGCAGACATATGTATAGAAAGAGAGAGTAGTCTTGACTGTGTCTGCCAATGCAGCATAGTAAAAGAAGGAGCCAGCTCTCTTGACTATACTTGATGGTTGTGATTTTAATGTATATCAATAAAATCCTATCATAAATATCATAGTTGCTTATCTGCTTTGGTGAAGGGATTTTCCACAGCAGGATTTTCTTACACACATAAAATCACAGGTCTGGACGAAAAATATATTTAAAAACATGGCAGAAGAGAATAAGCTTCACAGCATTTAATATTTTGAAAATATTAAAACATTTGGAATCTCATACCAAAATTCAACTCTTTCATTTTCACAGATTAAGAAACTGAGGCTCTAAGAGTTTATGCTTCTATTTCTGTTTATGTCTCTATATCTCTCTGCCTCTGTTTCTGTCTGTGTCTCTGTCTCTGTCTTTGTCTTTCTCTGTCTCTCTGTCTCCGTCTCTCTCTCTCTCTCTCTCTCTCTCTCTCTCTCTCTCTCTCTCTCTCTCTCTCTCTCCTTTTCCTCCTTATCAGAATGCTTGAAGGTCTGAAAGGAGAATCCCAATCTTTCCAATGGAGTTTAATCTTAAAATTTGCCAGAAGAGAAATAGCCCCTGAGAACCATTTGAGTTCAAAGAAGTAATCTGACTTTGAACATAAATTGTTGTCAAGTTATTGCTACCTATATTTAGTGGTTTGAAATCTGACAAATTCCTCTGTTATGAGCTTAAGTCGTGACCCTGGATTTTATTGATATACATTAAAATCACAACCATCAAGTTATGAATGCTCCAATAAAAAGCCTTCAGATATAGATCAATAGCTCTGTGATTTGCTCCAAGAAGAATAATCCCTTACGTTTCTATAATACAATTTCCAAAGTGCTTTCATATGCAATCTCTCATTTGATTCCTTCAGCAACCCATAATTTTACTCCTATTTTTACAATGATGAAAGGAATGCTCAAGTGACTTGCCCAAAGATATACAGGTTTTAAAGCTTTAAGTGGAAGACCTGGGACTAGACCCCAGATCTTCTGATTGCTAGTCCAGTATTCTTATCATTATAAATAGCATTTCTTTACTCATTAAAAAATCCACCATACAGTGAAATGCATCCAGTTTCCCAGAATTACAAGCGTGTCCATGAATGTTTAACAGGCTTTCTAAAAAATACCTTTGACATACTTTCAGTTTAATCTGCATTGTTAACCTTTTCTCCATCTCTTTTTTAATTCGAGACAATCAAAAAAACAATAAATCAAGCCCTGATTTTTAGCATTTGCCAATTTTCAAGGTGTAAATATTCACACTGAAAACAACCCTCATCAGAGTTGGCTTCAGCACACCCTTGAGAAAGCATAAGAAGATAATGGAATCCTAATACAGGGAAGACACACCAAATGTTGATAAAGACACAGAATTTAGGAAAACTTACAATTAACTACAATTATGCACAAGTTAAATGACTAAATTTGGAATATTCTTATGCAGTATAGATATCAATAGGGGGATGTTCCATTTAATATAGAAGAGCAGACTTGAGTTTGCCATGAATCAACCTATATCTGTTCTATGATTTAGTCTTCTCTGTCTCCCAAGGAGACTGTCTCTTTTGTGAGGAGCTTTAAGGGGACTGTGGTTGGCTGCACACTCCTTTACTCTCCTATCTCCAGGAAGAGTATTGGGTTAAAATATATGTATCTACAGTCAAATATTTGTAGTTTAGGGTTAGATGATCTAAGTATTCAGAATAAAAGTCACTTTCCCTTGCCACCCTGAAGGGGAAAGTCTACTTTCACCAGTGAGTGAACAAATCAGTCAACAAACATTTATTAAAGCACTTACTATGTGCTGACACTCTGCTAAGTGCAGGCTTCATTTCCTTCTACAAACATTTACACATACACAAATATACACATATACAAATGCTTTTTGTATTTGTGTATGTATAGTGTAAATGTATAGTGAACAAATCTATTTAACCAAATAGAAATAATAAGGCTAGAATATGATAAGCAACTTCTATAGCTTCTTAATTTTATCCATCTAGTGCAAAATTCACAGGATATTATCCTCATTGTACACAATGGAAAACAAATTGTAGAGAAATTAAGACTAGGATTACATGAAATACCTCCCCTCACTCCCAATTTCAGCCAATTCAGCACATAAAAAAGCAATAGAATGGAACATTTGGTCAGTCTGTGTGCACAGGAAAGCAACTGGCTCATTCATTCATTCACTGCTGTAATAGTAGACAAATTCTGGGTTTGCTGCTTAGTGCTGTATGACTTTGGACAGGTCGCTTCATCATTCTGTATTTCAGTTTCCTCAAAAAGAGGAATCTTTTGCAGCTCTGATTCTATGATTTTGGGATCACATGATTTTCTGTGGGAGAAGGTAACAGGGTTTTCAATTCAAAGGACATTTATATATCACTGTGCTAGGTATTGGGAGTACAAAAACCAAAACAAAATAATACCTCCCCTCAGGGAGCTTACACTCTCCTGGGAAATATCATGCACAGAGACAAGTAAATACTATGTATATGCAAAGTAAATACACAGTAATTTCACCGGATTTCATAAAACTTAATACTCTTTTAATGCATTTATTGTGCTATAATTTGTATTGCTCAATGTACTTGTCTTGTCTCTCCCAACGAGATTGCAAATACCTCATGGCATGAGATACTTTCCTTATCATTAAGTCTTGTAGAACAGTGCCATGCATATGCACTTGTTAAATCTTGAAGAATAAATTTTGTGTACTTCAATTTTCTTATCTACTGAGGTAATTTCAGTTAGTGGAGGAAAGTTGAAAGGGACTTTATATATTTGTTAATGTCTATAAAATTATTTTCTACTGTTAAATTTTTCCTTATAATATCTATCTCCTCATAATTATAATTGGTTATTAATTTTATTAACATTTTTATATTTAATTTAATGTACTATTTTAATAATCTTAAGCTTTTCAAATAGTTTGTGTCAAATAGTTACATTTCAGTAAGTATTTGTAATGTACTGGTAAAACTCAGATATGATAGAAAACAACATCCCCATCCTGCCATTAACTTCCTGGGCAACCTTAAGGCACATTACTTACCTTAACCTCCTAAGGCCTCAAATTCTTTATCTGTCAAATAGAGATAAAGAATATTTGCTTTACCTCACAGAGATATTATGAGAATCAAATGAGATAATGGAATCACAGACTTTCACCCAGTATCAGGGATGGAGAATGATTGCCTCACAAGGTTAACTGTTCCATTTTTTAGGGCTTTAATTGTTAGGCAGGTAGGTAGGCAGATAGATAGATGGATTGATGGACAGACAGACAGACAGACAGATAAATATAGATGGATAGATAGTTAATTTTTAAGCTCTTACTGTGTGCCAGGTTTTGTGGTAAATACTGGATATAAATGCAAACAAGCAAGATAGTTCCTATATTCAGGGAGATTAAATCTTAATAGTGGAAGAGAACACTTAAAAGGGAGTTGGAAAGGGGTGATATATCCTTGGTAGTATAGTCAGTAAGTGGGTTATGGAATGGTATGGGACAAACAAAAAAAAAAGGCAAAAGCTGACCTAGCAGAACTTAAGGTTCTCAGGGCAGAGTCCAGAAAGCCAATGGGGAGGATATGGAAGTGATGATCTGAGTGTACTTAGTATAGCATGGAGTAGTTACGAAAATTGCAAGGAAGCCTCTCCCATCTTTTTAGGAAGTTCTTCCTTATACAGCACCAAATCTATCTTATTTTAGCTTGAGATCACAGCGTAGGACTTAAATGGAATTTCATTCAACTCTCTTTTCATATAGATGAAAAAACTGAGGTGCAAATAGGTTAAGTGATCTGCATGGTCCCATAGGTAGAAAGTAGAAGAGCTGGAGTTTCAATAAATGTTTGCTAACTCCAAAACCAATTCTCTTTCTCCTATATCATGTTGACACTCAATTAATCCTAGTTCTGGCCTCTAGAGCCATGCAGATTGTCTTCTCCTCCCTTCTACATGGCAGCCCTTCAAATATTTGGAGAATAGGAACACATTTTCCTCTAAGACTTCTGTTCTTCATCTTTAATTTTTCATTTGACACATATTCCAGTTTCCTAACAATCCTGGTCATCCTTCTCTGGACTTACTCCCATCAATCAGTCAATGTATCTCTTAAAATGTGACACCCAGAAGTGAATATGGATTGCAGATGTGGTCTGATCAGTGTAGAATACAATAGGCCTATTATTTGCCTTGTTCTAAACTTCTATAAATGAAACCTGGGTGATTTGAGAGGTATACCATACTTCCAGTCCATACTGAACTTCCATTTAACTAATACTCTTGAGTCTTTTGCACATTTACTATTCGTATTTTGTTTCTTCCCTATCTAGAAGAGTCATAATTGACTTTTTTTTGGACATAAGTATAAGACTTTCCATTTATTTTATCCTTATTAAATTCCATTGAGTTAGACTTGGTTGCTCAGTCAAGCTTGTTGAAAGCTGTCATCCAGCATGGTAGCTATCCTTACAATGTTTGTTGCCTCGTCACATTTAATTAACATGTCCCCTAAGTGTTCATTTAGTCAACTGATACAAATGTAGAACAAGTGGGATTCAGGAATTAGTCAGGAGTGTGCTGCATGAGACAATTGTTAACTGTTCTGTGTGATCATTTCCACCTCAGAAATCAACAAACACTATAAATCAGGGCTTGATTTATTGTTTAGTTAATTGTTTGGACTTAAGAAAGTGATGTAAATGATGTTAATAATTCAGTGTGTTATGGATAATTTTTCCCCCAGACAACCTTGTTGCTAAACATTTATGAGAATAAAATTGGACATATCTCTGAAAAGAGATAATTCTTTCAAGGTTGATCCATATCCATTAATGAAAAATTGTGGTAGCCTTATTAGCAAGTGGAAAGAACACAGGCATTGGGGCAGAAGACTTGGATTCAAGGCTTGCATCAAAAACACATTGTGGTTGTGTGACTGAGCAAGTCATTTAAAATTTGGAGGATTTCACTTTCCTTATCTAAAGAATGACATAGTTGGACCAGAAGATTTCTGATATCCCTTCTAGCTCTAAATTCTATAATGAAAATTACATATGAGAATAGTATGTAACGTTCAACACAAATGTCAATGCCTATGATGTTATTCATTCAACACAATACTGTACTATCATGTGGCCCACATTTCTCTGCCTTTTCTACAAAAATGTCATGAGAACCTTGATGATATATAGATACGTTATATCTATGGAGTTTTCCAAATCACCTAGTCTTATCAAAAGAAAAAAGTAATTTGTCATAATTTTTCTTTCAGAACCATATTAGTCCTCAGTGATCACCATTTCTGTTGAAAAATATTTATTCTTTGTTGAATGGTCTGTTCTAGAATCCATTTGAGATGAATTTTAGCTTTGTTGTTCCAAAGTTTGTGAAATTCACTTTTTTTTCCTATTTAGAGAGAAAAAAAGGAAATACTCGTTTGTCATCAGTCCCAGAGCAATTATACTCCATAAATTATATAGAGATTTACAAATATTGTCTCATTTCATCTTCACCAAAAAAAAACCCAATCATCTGCATTTTCAGATGGGTCAACCGAGTCTGAAAAAGATTAAGTAACTACCCAGGATCTCACAGCAAGTAAATATCTGAGGTGGGATTTGCACTCAGGTTTACTTCTGAGTCCAAGTCCACTGATCTTTCCATTCTGTCATATAACTGTCTCTTCCTACTCTTTGTGATTCTTCAAAGAGTGCTAAAGTATGAAAACACTTTGAAAAGCGTAAAACTCCATACAAACATGATTACTGCCAGCAGGGTTTGATTAAGTCAATAAGAACAGACAGCTTATAGATATTGGCCATGATGTTGACCAGCTCATCCTTGGACATCTTTGAATTTTTCTTGGAAATTTATGGTGATTTCCAATAAAACATTTGTGGGCAATTATTTCAAATATAAACAAGTGTCACAAATTTCCTCACTGTGAGCTTCGCGTGTGGCAGTTAATTGGCACAGTAGATAGAGAAGCAGTCCTAAAGTCAAGAGGATCTGAGTTTTTCACTCCTGCCTCAGACACTTATTAGCTGTGTGAGTCAATTTTTGTTACTGTTGCTGTTCAGTCATTTTCAGTAATGCTCAACTCTTCATGATCCCATTTTAGGGGTTTTACGGCAAAGATATTGGAGTGGTTTAACAATTCCTTTTCCAGCTCATTTTACAGATAAAGAAACTGAAACAAACAGCATTAAGTAACTTGCCCAGGGTCACACAGCTTGTAAATGTCTAAGGCTGGATTTGAACTCAGGTCTTCCCGACTTTAGGTTGCCTCAATTTCCTTCCTTGTAAAATGCAAATAATAATAATATCTACATCTTATGGTTGTTACAAAGATTAAATGAGATTATGCCTGGAAAGTGCTTTGAAAATCCTAAAGCACTATATAGATGCTGGCTAATAGTATTATTGTTTCTTTTATTAAAACTAGACCTGTAATTTCATTTGTAGAGGGAACTCCTAGTAAGAAAACTTCTTTTTTTAACATATTTAATATTTTATTTTCCCCAATTACATGTAAAACAATTTTTTTCTAATTATAAGTTCCAAAATTTTTCCCTGTCCCCCCACCCCCTTATCGAGAAGGCAAGCAATTTGAAATAGGTTATACATGTGTAGTCATGCAAAACGCATTTCCATGTAAGTCATTCTCTGAAAGAAAATACAGACAAAAAAACCCCAAGAAAAATAAAGTAATAAAAAGTATATTTGATCTTTATTCAGGTTCTACCAGTTCTATCTCTGGAGATGGACAACACCTTTCATCATAAGTCCCATAGAATTGTCTTGGATCATTGTATTGCTGAGAAAAGGTAAGTTATTCATAGTAGATCATCATATAATATTGCTGTTACTGTGTATAATGCTCTTTTGGTTCTGTTCATTTCCCTTTGCCTCAGTTCATCTAAGTCTTTCCATGTTTTTTGGATAGCAACCTGCTTATCATTTCTTAAAGCACAATTGTATTCTACCACAATCATATGTATAACAACTTGTTCAGCCACTCCACAATTGATGGCCATCCCCTCAATTTCCAATTCTTTGCCACCACTAAAAGAGTTTCTATAAATATTTTTGTACACATAGGTCTTTTTCCTTGTTATTTTTTTTAATCTCTTTGGGATACAGATCTAGTAGTGGTATTGATTGATCAAATAGTATGCATGGTTTTTATAGCCCTTTGGGCATCATTCCAAATTGCTCTCCAGAATGATTGGATCAGTATACAACTTCACCAATAGGACATTAGTGTTTTAATTTTCTCACATCCCCTCCAAAATTTGTCATTTTCCTTTTCTGTCATATTAGTCAATCTGACAGGTGTGAGATAGTAGCACAGAGTTGTTTTAATTTTTATTTCTCTCATCAATAGTGATTTAGAGCAATTTTTATATGACTACAGATAGCTTTGATTATTTTGTCTGGAAATTGCCTGTTCATATCTTTCGATCATTTGTCAATTGAGGAATGGTTCTATAAATTTGACTCAGTTTTCTATATATTTGAGAAATGAAGTCTATCAGAGAAACTCATTATAAATTTTTTTCATGGTAATGATTACTAAATATTTATTTCCCCCCATCCTATTTTCCCCATTTATCCTACTCTCTATGTCTCTCTCAATCCTTTCACCTTGTCCTTCCTCAAAAGCATTTTGCTTCTGACTTTTACCTCCTCCAATCTGCCCCTCCTTCTATCAACCCCCCCCCCTTCCCTTATCCCCTTCCCTTCCTACTTTCCTGTAGGGTAAGATAAATATCTACACCCAGTAGTGTATATCTTTTACTTCCTTGGAGCTAATTCTGATGAAAGTAAAGTTCATGCGCTCTCCCTGCCCATTTTCCCATCCACAGTAAAATCTCTTTCAGGTCTCTTTTGTATCAGATAATTTATCTCATTGTACCTTTCCCTTTCCCCTTCTCCCAGTGAATTCTTCTTTCTCATCCCTTACTTCTTTTTTTTTTTAGATAATCATACCATTACATTCAACTCACACCTCCATTTTCTGTCTGTGTATACTCCTTCTAACTGCCCTAATAATGAGAAAATTTTTAGGAGTTATAAATATCATTTTTTCCATGTAAGAATATAAACAGTTTAACCTTATTGAATCCTTTATGATTTCTCTTTCCTGTTTACCTTTTAATTCTTCTTTCAAATTTTGTATTTGAAACTCAAATTTTCTATTAAACTTTTTTTTTTATTAAGTCTTTTCATCAGGAATGCTTGAAAATCTTCTGTTTCTTGAATATCCACTTTTCCCCCAAAGGACTATACTCAGTTTTGCTGGGTAAGTAACTCTTGCTTGTACTCCTAGCTCTTTTCTCCTCCAGAATATCATATTACAAGCCCTCTGATCCTTTGATGTTGAAGATACTACATCTTGTGTTATACTGACTGTGGCTCTATGATATTTGAATTGTTTCTTTTTGACTGCTTGCAGTATTTTCTTCTTGACCTGGGAACTTGAGAATTTGGCTATAATATTCCTACAGGAGATAACTGGCGAATTCTTTCAATTTCTATTTTACCCTCTGGTTCTAGGAAATCAGGGCTGTCTCCCTTGATAATTTCTTGAAAGATGTTGTCTGGGGGGTGGAGCCAAGATGGCAGCTGGAAAGCAGGGACTTCCGTGAGCTCCCTGCCAGGTCCCTCCAAAAACCTATAAAAATGGCTCTGAACAAATTCTAGAACTGCAGAACCCACAAAATAGCAGAGGGAAGCAGGGATCTAGCCCAGGACAGCCTGGATGGTCACTGGACAAGGTCTATTGCACATGGAGCGGAGCACAGTGCCGGCAGCGGCAGGACCAACCAGACCAGGAGCTGGGCGGAACAAGTCCTAGTGCCCTGAATCAGTGAGCTGTGGCAGTTACCAGACTTCTCAACCCACAAACACCAAAGACAACAGAGAAGGTTAGTGGGAAAAGCTGCGGGGGACAGAGTGAAAAGAGTTTGCAGTTCGGCCACTGTCCCGGGGGTAGCGGGGGGAGGTGAAGCTACTACAGAACTACAGCTGCAGTTACTTCCAGCCCCAGGCCCACCTGGTGGGAGGAACAAAGTGGCGGATCAGAGCAGGAGTGCAGAGCCTGATTAAGATTTGTGTCAGGTCCAGGTTGGTGGTTCTTGAGGAAGGAGGAGTGCTGGTGTGGCAGAGCTGGCTGTATAGAAATTGCTCTGAAATCAACGGCGCATCCCCTCAAACTTAGAACAAAATACTCTTTACACTACAAGCAGTCATACCCTGCTGAAAAACTCAAGGGTCAAGTAAGTTGGCTGGGAATATGGCCAGGCAGCGAAAATGCACCCAGATTCAGTCTCAGACTTTGGAATCTTTCTTTGGTGACAAAGAAGACCAAAACATACAGCAAGAAGTCAACAAAGTCAAAGAGCCTACATCAAAAGCCTCCAAGAAAAACATGAACTGGTCTCAGGCCATGGAAGAGCTAGCTCAAAAAGGATTTGGAAAAGCAAGTTAGA
>CM053622.1:110207140-110242261 GCA_028646595.1 Phalanger gymnotis
TTTGTTGTAGGCTCTATGACTTTGTTAACTTCTTCTGACTGTATGTTTTGGTCTTCTTTGTCACCAAAGAAGGATTCCAGAGTCTGAGACTGAATCTGGGTGTGTTTTCACCCCCTGGCCATGTTCCCAGCCAACTTACTTAACCCTTGAGTTTTTCAGTGAGGTATGACTGCTTGTAGACTAAAGAGTTCTATGTTCCATGCTTGGGCAGATGCACTGCCTCAGCAGCACTCCTCCTTCCCCAAGAACCCCAAACCCTGGACTGGGCTTAAATCTTCAGCAGGCTCTTCACTCCTGCTCTGATCAGCCACTTAATTCCTCCCACCAGGTGGGCCTGGGGCCAGAAGCAACTGCAGCCCTAGTTCTAAAGCTGCCCCACCTCTGCTGCCCCAGGGGTGGGGCCGAACCGCAAATTCAGTCCCGCAGCTTTTCCCACTAACTTTCTCTGTTGTCTTTGCTGTTTGTGGGTTGTGAGGTCTGGTAAATGCCACAGCTCAGTAATTCAAGAGGCTCTTGGTCTGGTTGGTTCGCACTGCGCACGCTGGGCTCTGCTCTGCTCAGCTCGGCTCCCCTCAGCTGGGAGCTGGGAGCTCCGTGCGAGACAGACCTTACCCAGAAACCATCCAGGCTGTCCTGGGCTGGAGCCCTGCTTTGCTCTGCCACTTTGTGGGTTCTGCAGTGGTTCAGAGCCATTTTTTATAGGTTTTTGGAGGGACTTGGTGGGAAGCTCACACCAGTCACTGCTTTCCAGCTGCCATCTTGGCTCTGCCCCTAAGAAACACATTTTTAAATCTTTATTCCATAGCTTACAAAAGCAGAACAAAGAGCTATGTTATTTTTTTTAATTTTCCTATCCTAATAGATTGTGCTGATATGTATTAATTATTTTGAATCATCTAATAGACTCTCAATGGATTTCTGACCAGTTAATAACCAATTTGTAACAAGTTATTAAACAATTGATTAATTAGTCAGAATTTGGAAAGAGGTAAATTTAGGCTCAAGGAAAGGGAGGAAAATGCTACTAATTGTCATTATCCAAAAGCAGAATGGGTTATAAGAAGAGATGGGGGTTTGCCCTCACTACAAGTCTTTGAGCAGAGACTGAACAATATTTGGACGGGGGGATGTTTTGGAAGGAATGTGTTTTCAAGTAAATTAAGTGGGACTAGATGGTCTTTGAGTTCTTTTGCAACTGCAAAATTATATGATTTTGGGATGTGGCAACCATTTTATCAATCTGGTCAGTTATTTGTCAGTTTTTCAGTTGTGTCTGACTCTTCATGACCCTATGAACCACAGCACCTCAGGGCCCTTCTATTCTCCACTATCTCTTGAAGTCTAAGTTTATGTTTGTTTTTTCCATGATACTATCTATCCATCGCATCCTCTGCCATTCTTTTTTTTTTCCTTTTCCCTTCAATCCTTCCCAACATCAGGGTCTTTTTCCAGTGAGTCCTGTCTTCTTACTATGTGGCCAAATTATTTAAGCTTCAGCTGCAGTAGTTGACCTTTCAGTGAATATCTTGAATTAATTTAAATATTGACTGATTTGATCTCCTTGCTGCTAAGGGACTCTCAAAAATCTTCTCCAGCCCACAATTTGAAAATGTCAATTCTGTGGAGTTTAGCTTTCCTTATAGTCCAACTCTCACAGCCATACATTGCTACTGTAAAGACTAGGGCTTTGACTATACAGATCTTTGTTGGCAAGGTGATATCTGATTTTTCATAAGCTGTGCAGATTTGCCATACCTTTCCTTCCAAAGAGCATGACTTTTTAAAATTTCATGGCTGCACTCATTGTCTGCAGTAATCTTTGAGCCCAAGAATATAAAATCTGACTCTGCTTCAATTTCTTCTCCCTCTTTTTCCCAGGAAGTGATGGGACCAGTTATAAGATCTTAGTTTTGGGTTTTTTGTGTTAAGCTTTAAAACAGCTTTTACAGTCTCCTCTTTGATCCTCATCAAAAGCCTTCTTAATTCTTCTTCACTTTCTTCCATCAGAGTGGCATTGTCTACATATCTGAGATTGTTGATATTTTTCTGGGACACTTTAATTCCAGCTTTTGATTCATGACATTTCACATGATGTATTCTTCGTATAAGTTAAATAAATAAGATCACAATATGCAGCCTTGTCTTACATCTTTTCCAATATTAAACCAATCAGTTGTTCCATGTTCAGTTCTAACTGTTGCTTCTTGGTCCACATGCAGCTTCCTCAGATGACAAGTAAGATGATATGGTACTCCTGTCTCTTTGAGGAATTGCCACATTTTATCATGATGCACATAATCAAAGACTTTAATATAGTCAATGAAGCAGAAGTAGATTTTTTTTGTAATTCCTTTACTTTCTCCATAATATGGCAAATGTCGGCAATTTGGTCTCTAGTTTCTTTGCTTCCTCAAAAACCATCCTATTCTTCTGGTAATTCTGAGTTCACATACTGTTGAAGCCTAGCTTGCAGAACCTTAAGCATAACCTTGCTAACACATGGAATGAATGAAATTGTTTGGTAATTTGAACATTCCTTACCATTGCTTTCCTTTAGAATAAGGACTATCTTTTCCAGTCCAGTGGCCGCTGTTGTGTTTTTCAAATTTGCTAGCATATTGAGAACAGCCCTTGAACATTATCATCTTTTAGGGTTTTAAATAGTTCAGATGGAATTCCATCAGCTTCATTAGCCTAATTGTTTGTAATGTTTCCTAAGGCCCACTTGATTTCATTCTTCAGGATTTTTGGTTCTAGATCAATAATCACACCATTTTGGTTATCAATAATGTCAAAGTCTTTCTTGTGAAGTTCTTTTGTGTATTCTTTCCACCTCTTCTTCTGTAAATTTTTCTGTAAAACTCTTACCATTTTTCTTTTATCATGACCATTTTTGTATGAAACTTTCCCTTGATGTCTCTAATTTTCTTGAAGAGATCTCTTGTCTTTCCCATTTTATTGTTTTCTTCTATTTCTTTGCATTGCTTACATAAGGAAACCTTCTTATGTTTCCTTGCTATTCTCTGAAATTCTGCATTCAATTGGTATATCTTTCCCTTTTTCCTTTACCTTTTGCTTTTCTTCTTTCCTCAACTATTTGTAAAGTCTCTTCAGAGAGCCATTTTGCATTCTCGCTCTTCTTTTTCTTTGGGATTTTTTTTTTTTTTGCTGCTTCCTGTACAATATTGTGAACCTCTGTCCTTAGTTCTTCAGGTATTCTATTTACCAAATCTTATCCTTTAAATCTATTCATCACCCTGTAGGAGGAAGGCTGAATTTATGATCTCAAAAAGGATCATATATGTATTTGAATGGTTTAAAATCGCAAGGTATATAGAATTCTCTAAGAAGAAGACATCAAGACATTTATTCAGGCCCCAGAGCAACAAATTAGCGAACCAACCTCCCCATTCAAATATTGTGATCACAAGCCTCCAGGCCCAGTAGGCCTGCCTCACAAGAGTAGCCAGGAGGCCACAGAAAAGCATGATGGCATAAATCATATTCACTGGCCTCAAGTCCTCGCTCACACTCCTGGGACCACACACGGGTTGGCTCTGCTTTGGCTTCAGCTGTAGTTTCTCACCTCTCCTCGCAGCCAAGCCTCTGGCATTCTCAAGCCCTGCCTCAACTACCAGAGAACAGAGACCAGAGACCATTGGTTCCAGAGTTGGCCCCTCTTAAGTCATTAATCTAAGCCTGCACAGGTTTCACACCTGATAGGGCTTTGGGCCTGGGGCTTAGCACTTAACAGGCGAAAGTACTTTCACAAAAGAAACAAAAGCCAAACTCCTCAAGGGCATCCATTAAACTAAGCCCATTTTGCCTTACTGGCACACACCCACTCTTCATATTCATTAGAGCTGTTATTTAGGTTATACCTATATGATTTTCCTTACTTTCTGGTTGTTTCCCCTACTTTTTTCAATTTATATCTGAATTTTGCAATAAGAAGCTCATTATCTGAGCTACAATCAGCTCCACATCTTGTTTTAACTGACTATAAAGAGCTTCTCTATCTTTGGCTATGAAGTATGTAGTCAATCTGATTTCTGTCTTGACCAGCTGGTACTGTATACATGATGTAGAGCCACCTTTTGGGGTGGTGAAAGAGTGTTTCTTATGACCAGTGAGGTATCTTGACAAAACTCTGTTACTCTCTGTCTTGCTTCATTTTGTGCTTCAAGGCTAGACTTACCTGTTATTTCAATTATCTTTTGAATTCCTATTTTAGCATTCCAATCCCTTATGATGAATGTGACAACTTTTTTGGTGTTATTTCTAGAAAATGTTGTAGGTCTTCATAGAACTTGTCGACTTTGGCCTCTTCAACATCAGTGGTTAGAGTATAGACTTGTATTACTGTGATGTTGAATGGTTTGCCTTAGATTCAAACAGGTACCATTCTGTCATTTTTGAGGTTATATTCCAGTACTGCTTTTCTCATTCTTTTATTGATTAAGAGGGCTACTCCTTTTCTTCTAAGGGATTCTTGCCCAGAGTAGTATATGTCATAATCATTTGAATTAAACTCACCCATTTCCATCCATTTAAATTCACTGACATCCAAGATGTTGATGTTTCATTCTTCCATCTTTTGTTTGACCATATCCACCTTACCTTGGTTCATAGATTTTACATTCCAGATTTCTGTGCAACACTCTTCTTTATAGAACTCTTCCTTTTATCACCAGATGCATCCATTGCCTGTGACTCTAATCCTCTGACTTTAACTCTAATCCTAATCCTAAATGCATGCTATGCTTCATTTCAGTTTTGGTCCAGTCGCTTCATTAATCTTGGAGTTACTAGTAGTTATCCTCCATTCTTCCTCCAATGGTGCACTGGATACCTTCCAAAAGAAAGTCTCATCTTTAGCTGTCATCTATCATTTTAGTATTGTCTACTTGAGTGTTTTTTCCCTTTCCTTCTCCAGTGGGTCACCTTTTGTCACAACTCTACATTATGACCTGTTCATATTGAGTAACCCTCCATAGCACAGATCATAGATTCATTGAGCTACATAAGGCCCTTTACCATAACAAAGCAATGTACCAGGGTGTGGTCAAACTTATTATCTCCTAAATATATGTTTTAATATTTTAATGCATCTGTGATATGGGTGCTCCTTTGAAATTGCACAGCCCAAGTCCAAATCCCAGTTGTCTTGTTTCAGCCAGTATAAACTTAACTTCATGATATAATAACTTCACCTGAGTCTTTCAAGTGAAATAACATTCTGGGCCTGAATTTCTTCATATGTAAAATGAGACCTTTAAGTCTTCTTTTGGGTCCAAATATATGATCTATGATCCTTGCATCTCAGTCCACCCTATGAAGTTCCCCCCATATCCTCCTATACTCTTTTACAAATTTGTCACATGCTAGGAACCTTCTCTCCATTCTCTTAACATCATGAGAATATCAATGGAGCACACAGGCATCAGTAATCCCTTGCTCTTGATATGTTACTGGTCATCTCCTTATTCAGTTATATGTTTTTCTTAATTTCCTTTAAAATGCTTTTCCTGAATATTTGAATACTTTTTTTTAAAGGTACTACATGTTGGCTGATACATGGGTCTATATATCATCCTTTTGATGATTTCCATGTTCATTTCTTCAGAGTTTGTAGTATTTCATGACTTACAAGTATACAATATCACAAGAAGAATATTGGTATTAAAAAGACATTTCAGGGAGAAGTTTGGGGTCATTAAAAGTACTTAGAAATTTCCCAAAGGAAATGTAACTTATTCTCTTATTCCTACTGAATTTTGGAACCAGTTCACTCTTCATTTTCAGGCCTGCTCAAGATGTATAGACTAGGTTATGGCTTTAGATATATATGTATCTACATTTATATCCATAGCTTTATTTATATCTATATTTTTTATGAACTCTACCTTCTATTTAACCGTGCATCATAGTTTGGTCAATAGGCAAACTTTGGAAGTGCTTTCAATCCCTGATATGCCTTCTTTTCCTTCTTCCTTGTTTTAATTCAAACTGTTCTCTCTCTCTCTCTCTCTCTCTCTCTCTCTCTTTCTCTCTCTCTCTCCATTGTCTTTAAATAAAAAAAAAACATTAATTAAGCACCTACCATGCACTAGACAGTGTACTAAGTGTTGGGGACAGAAGGTCACAATTTTTTGAAACAGTGTGTCCTCAAAGGAGTTTACATTCTTCTGGGAGGAGAAAATATATGCATATGTAATTATATGCAAAATAAATGCAACATAATTTGGTGGTGGAGGGAAGAAGTTACTAGCTTTGGAGGGTGACCTGGAAATGCCTCCTAAAGGAAGAAATATTTGAACAAGCTTTGAAGGAAATCAGGGATTCTAAGAGTTGGTGTAGAGGAGGGAGTACATTACAGGCATTCAGGTCAACTCTTACAAAGGAATAAAGATTGGATATGGATTGCCATGACCCTGTGGAACAGAAAGAAAGCCCTTTTGGCTAGACCACAGAACAGATGAAGGGGTGTAATGTATAATGTCGGTAAAAGTTGGTGAAAGCCATCATGTTAAGGGATTTCAATCCTAACAAGAAGCTTTTATACTTGATTCTAGAGGTAACAGGGAATCATTAGAATTTGCTGAGCATGAGAATGCATGTGATGGCCTCCAGAACGCTTCTCACTGAAGGAAAGCCTTTCTGTTCTTTAAGGAAAATATCATATGCCATGTAACCTATTTAACATTCCCTGATCATTCAATTAGAAAGTGATCTCTCCCTTCTCTGAACATCTATAGAACTTGTTTTCTGCCTCAGTTGTATCAAACTCAAAGAGAAATGGGGCCATTAATCCATATGGGAGGATGCCTGTGAGCTGCTCTCATTACAAATATTGTCTCATTCGATCCTCACAATAACCCTACAAGGTAGTTGCTAGTATTATCCTCATTTTATAGTTGAGAGAATGGAGGAAGACAGAGGTTAAGTGACTTGCCCAGGATCATACAACAAGAAAGTGTCTGAGGACCACCTCGAACTCAGGTCTTCTTAACTCCAGGCCCAGCCTTTTATCAACTGTGCCACCTCGCTTCCCAATTCACCGATGAATGATCTTAAACAAATCATTGCAGCTTTGAATGCCTTGCTTTCTACTCTTGCCAAATGAGTGGTTTGTACCAGATGAGCTTTAAAGACTCTTGTACATTGATTTATTTTATATTCATTACAATCCTGGGATATGCAATCAGCACTCTGTAATCAAGATCATGCTTGTCCCATTAGCAAATCAGTAAGACCAACTCCTTTTGTTGGTCATGGAGGGGCATCATGAGTGACAAGAACCCTTTCTTTTAGAAGAGATCCTTTATTGTAGAAATATGCTCAAATTGTCGAGTTGAAAATGTCAATTCAAGTAACTCGGTACTGTCTACACCGATGGTCTGGTGTCACAATGAACTTTAAAGGCTAAATATTCCTTTGGTGATATATTTTGCATACACTTAGATCTTGCAGACTACATTTTTTAAGGGACCATCTGAGCTTAATTTTCAGTGGCATTTTCAAAAGTAGAAAATCTTTTGTTGTGTTGACTATCAGTAAACAGACAGGGCACCAGAAGGCCTTCATGAAAATCCCTTTATTTCTACAAAACTACTCTGGGCAAAATTTCATCCTATAAATTACTACAGAATAAAACAACCTGAGTTCAAAAGAACCAAAACAGGAATAACAAGAAGTCAAAGGAATAAAAAGGCTAACATTGAACTACAATACCCCTTCCTGTTTAACTAACGATAATCTTTTAACTAGCAATGGGGTATCCATTTGTGAGATCGCCTCTGCTCTCTGCTAGGGGGTAGAGAAAAACCAAGATATTCCTCTCCAGCAGCGCCCAGCAGTCAGGGAATTATTGCACTCTTTACTTCTTCACACTAAGGAATATTCTTAAAATCAAAGAAATTCTTCAACAACATCAATGACCACAGCTAGTATTTATATGGTACTTTGTTTTGTAATGCTCTTTACAAATATTATGTCATTTTATCCTCACAACAATTCTAGATAATTGCTCTTATTATCCCCATTTGCTAGATGAGAAAACTAGGCAGACAGAGGTTAAGTAATTTAAATGCTTTAGAGGAAATTCTTTTAATGATTCTGCCATCAATTCACAGAAAGGAAAATTGATTTTCAGTTGATGAATATGACAATGACATTTTGCCTTAGCATTCGTATCAAAATTTTCCTATGGCTCTAGTTATAATAGCTGGATCTCACCTTAATCTATCTCCATAGCTCCTATCAATGATTAATTCTTTTGCAAATATGAAAAGATAAGTTCAGCAGACAATAGAATCAACAATATATAGCTGCGCATTTTATAATTTCCTACCTAAGTCTAAATGGAGGCAGTTAGGTGGTGCAGTGGATAGAGTACCAGGCCTGGATTTCTCTTCATGAGTTCAAATCTTGTCTCAGACACTTACCAGCTGTAAGACCCTGGGCAAGTCGCTTAACCCTGTTCACCTCTGTTTCCTCATGTATAGAATGAGCTGGAGAAGCAAACGGCAAGCTGCTCCAGTGTCTTTGCCAAGAAAACCCCAAATGGGGTCAGGAAGAGTCAGGCATGACAGAAAAGACTGAACAATAAAGTCTAAATGGAGGTGTTCAAGATAAGCCTTGAGATGGGACCCCGTTAATAATTCAGGACTGAATCATGTTGCTCATGGATTTGTTGGGTGATAAATGAATGGATGGATGAAAAAGCATTTATTAAGTATTTACTATAGGCCACACATTGTACTAAGGTAGAGACAAAGATACAAAGACAAGCAAGCAAGACAGCCCTTGCTCTCAAGGAACATTCACATTAATGGGGTAAGATAACATGTAAGAGTTACTGGAAAGGAAGGTAAGGTCATGGTACTCTAATAGTATGATAAGTAGAAGGCAAGATGAGGCAAAATACGATGTATAGAAGCTAGGTGCAAGGGGAGAATCTAGGTTCCAGTGTGAGCCGGTCAAGGAAGATGGCCAGAGTTCAGGCAGCAAGGTTTGGAAATAGCCACGAAGTAGTGTGGAAGCCTGATTTTAGGCAAGATAAAATGAAGGCTGACCCATAAGGGCTCAGGATTCCAAGAACAGAGCCTAGGTATCTCTCATATCTAGCCCCTCCCTTCACTCAAATGGCTGCTATCCAAGTTCAGGTCTGATCATGCCTCAACTGTATAGTTGCATAGTATCCTCATTATTCTCCCTGCCTCCACTCTTTTCCATCCCCCAATTCATTCTCCACATAGCTCTTAAATTGGTATTCCTAAAGTACGCGTCCGATAATATCATTCACTACCCTCCACTAGATACTTCAGGTTTTTCTAAAGCCTTTCACGATGTAGTTCCAACCTGGCTTTCTGATTGATTTCACATTAGTCCCTCTCTCCTAATCTGGTAGCCTAGTCATTATCCTCTATATGTGATATCTACCTTTTGTCTCGGTGTCTTTACATGAGTTTTCTTCCTTTAGTTGTAATGCTCTCCTTACTCCACAGAACTGTTCAAGATTCAGACCAATTGCCCCCTTCAACATGAGTTCTTTCCCTTTCTTCATAGTTTTTAGTTCCTCAATAAATTGCTTATATTTACATTCCATATTTTGTTTTAATTCATTGGTGTTTTATTTCCCCAGTAGAATATAATGTTCGTGATGACATGGATGATTTTGGTTTGTCTTTATAACCCCCTTGCCTAACACAGGGTCTTACATATGACAGTAATGAGTCTTCAGTTTTGGAGGGAAAGATCCTCAGGGTTTCTGGCCAAACAGAAACAATTGCTATTTACATTCACTCTGAGTCAAGCAAGGCCCAAAAAAATGACCAAGTGGGACTTGACCTTGGGCCTATTGTTGGCAATCAATGAGAGCCAGAGTGATTTGGGTTTAAGGTGTAGTGCTTAAAAGACTTTTTTAAAAAAGGTTTCAGGGGTCAAAATTTGCATTCTTTTGTGCAGAGCACCCACTGGTAAGGGTATGATACCCTATGTGGACAGAGGGAATGGAAAGAAAGAAAAAGAGAGAGAGAGAGAGGCGGAGAGACAGAGAGGGAGGCAGAGAGACAGAGAGGGAGGCAGAGAGACAGAGAGACAGAGAGAGACAGAGAAAGAGAGATAGAGAGAGACAGAGAGAGAGAGACAGAGACAGAGGAAGAAGAAAGAAGAAGAAGAAAATAAATCTTTATTGAATGAATAAATGAATGAATGATTTCTTAAAGTGTTTGCTTAAGATTCCCATCCTACAAAAGTAAAAAGTTCATAGTCTTTACCAAGCAACTATTCTTTTAAGAGCAAGGCCATAGACAATCAAAAAGTCCAAAAACATCCAAGCCAAGGTAGAGAAGGGGGGGACTAGAGATAGCAACTCGTGTATCTGTGGGAAACAGCATGTTATCACAGAAAGAGCACAGCTTTAGAGTAAAAGGACCTAGGTTCAAATATCACCTCTGACATTAGCTTTGTGACCTTGGGCAAGTCAGTTAACTACTGCCCCCCCCCCAGCCTCAGATTCCTCAACCCTAAAATGAGGGAGTTAGAATAAGTTATCTCTCAGTTCCCCTTTACCTCTTGAGCTATCATCTTTCTACCAATTAAAAAGGATTGCGAAGACCAAAATAGAGTTAAAGAAACAAGGACCAGAAATATCAACACAGAATAAACATAAGCAACAATTAAAAATTAAATAAATTTAAAAATTTATATAATTCAAAATAATTAATCAAACCCATTAAATAACAAATTGCTCTATTTTCAGATTAATTAATCAACACTGTTGAATAACAGCAATAATTATTAAATAATTTTAAAGTTTGTTAATAAATAAATGATTTTTTAAATTGAGTAATCAACTTCTAATTAAATAATTAAATTGGAGCTAATTAAATTAAGCTGTAATTTAAGTTAGTTAAATTAATTAAAAATTAAAATTTAATTATGTATTTTAAAACTATACTGCTCCTATATTTACAGGCAGGGTGCAACACATTCATAAGTAATTATAAATGTGCACTCTTGTGGAAATGGAGGCACATGGGGCTGGAGAAAATGAACTAAGACTAAGGCCATGTCTCCCTTACTAGGAATAGTCAACATTATATATATGTATTTGTTGAAAGCATAATCAGTCCACCCATTTTGGTAAAGCTTGACATAGTGTTGGTCAATTGCATAGGTGTTATGGACTCTGCTCCCCGCAAAAAGGTTCCAACTCGCCTACCTATATTCACAAAACTGGTAGGTAGAAAAGTCAGGATTTAATGCAGGTCTTTTGAAATCCTAGCCTATCGCTCCTTGGAGGAGATATTCTACTGCAATTAATACAAAATTGATATGGGTTTTTGGCTAAGTTTTTTGGTTACTCACGATGGAGGAATAGATACTTCTGGTGAATTAATTCATGTTATGGTCCCTTACAGTCTTTTCATTAACATAACTATTCTACTGCTTTGATCAATGCTTTTATATGGATAGTATATGGCCATTCATTGTGGCTAAGATGATTGTCTTCTTGAATAATGATTTCTCTTTCCTCCCAAGTATGTCAATTATGGGTAGATAATTCAAACTTAAAAGCTTGTAAACAGGCAGTGTGGTACATTAGGAAGAATACTGGCTTTGGAGTAAGAGGATTTGGGTTTGAACTCAGCCTTTGACACATACTACCTGAAAAAGCTTGGGCAAGTCTCATGACCTCCCCTGGCCTCTATTTCCTCATCTACAAAATGAGGAGGTTGTAGTAGTGTTTCAACAATCTGGCTAGCAGCTGCTGTGGGGGTGAAAAACCAACAACAACCAGCTCACTGAAAACTGCAAGCCCAGGTTCTTTTGATCTGCTTTACTAAGGAAAACAACATTAAGGGGTTAACAATCTTACTTTAATCCAGCATACAAATATCATTCACTTGGTTCAGGGGAAAAAGCCAGCACCCTGAACTTCAGAGCAAATACAATCAAATTACAAACAGACCCAATACAATTCGTGGTTACCAAGAGAACCATCAACATCTGAGTTCAGCCAGAAGGCCCTTACAGGGCCTCCAGGAGTGAGAACCTTAAGCAAATAGCTCTGTCTTCTCTTTTTATACAGTTTCAGATGTCATCAAACGTCATCTGAACAACCAGAACTTAGGCTCCTTCCATTGGCTCTGGTGTTAGCACCTCCCTTCATTGGCCCCACCTGGAGCCCCACCTTAGTTACCAATTCACACCCACATAGGCTTAGCGCCTAATGGATAGGGATTTGGGGCCTGGGCTTAAGGCTCTCACTCTTGGAGGCTCAGGCCTTCTGGCTGAACTCAGATGTTGATGGTTCTCTTGGTAACCATGAATTGTATTGGGTCTGTTTGTAATTTAATTGTATTTACTCTGAAGTTCAGGGTGCTGGCTTTTTCCCCACGAACCAAGTGAATGATATTTGTAGGCTGGATTAAAGTAAGATTGTTAACCCCTTAACGTTGCTTTCCTTAATGAAGCAGATCAAAAGAACCTGGGCTTGCAGCATTCTGTGTTCTGGTTGTTGTTGGGTTTTATACCCCCACAGGAGCTGCTAGCCGGATTGTTGAAACAACTGGATAGCCCCTTACAGCTCTAGAGCCATGATATTGTGAACTTACATTCTCCAGATACTTCTTTCTGATATCTATCCCCCTCTCGCTTCAGTTTGATATATGACAACTTCGATTCTCTGCAAGTATTTATGTATTTTGCTTAGCCTGAAGTGAGAGAAGTCAGTTTCTAATAGACATGGATCAGATATATCATCAAGAAATCAGCACTTGGAATTACTTTTCCATTCTTATAGATAAGTACTTTGTCACAAACATAGTACCAACTGGAAAGACCTAGTTATAGGCACCATTTTGAAATGATTGGTGTCCCATAATAATAGCAAAGGTTGTTGAAGTCTTTGGTAACTTATGATTCAGTAGATAACACTAGTCTTGAATAATAAGGAATTGATGTCTCAGTACTATTTGGTAATTCATAGGTTCATAGAATCCCAGTCTGAGAGCTGAAAGTGACCTCAGAAGACTATGCAGGTTAACTCTTTCATTTTAGAGAGAACGAAACTAGGAACCAGAAGTATTAAGTGATTTGTTACAGGGTGTAAGTGGTAGAGACAGTATTTGAACCTAGGCATCCAGAACTACCACACTGTCTCTCATGTTGTTCAGCAACAATACTATAAGGACAAATATCATTCATAAGAGGCAATGGTTGGAGCAAAATTCACATTGTAATGATAGACACCTCTCTAGCAATTTTACAATATCTGTATTGGCCAAAGAATTTACTAATATATTAATACCAACTCAAAAAAAGAATGTCTCTTGGCATTTCAAAAAGCAACCTCAACCTGATCTTTTGTCATGGGATGGCCTTTTACGATAAGATGTCTCAGCAATGGTTTCCTTTTGTTGAAGATGAAACATGGTACAAAGGAGTGACATCCAGAAAGTTGGATATACTTGCTATACTTCTAGAGAAAGGAGATTGTGGATGGCACATACCTTATTTTGAGTAGGAAGAATATTAGGAATATTTGTGAAATAGCACAGAAAGCATGAGAAGTTCTAATTTCAATTATTTCTTTCTTCACTTGTTGCATCTACCTGATGAATTGAAAGGATGTAGGACTTCCTGAATGTATGCCACAAATTCATTCTCTGTTGACCCCTTCATTCAGATAGCATCAAAATAGGAGTGCACAGTGGTGTCAAGGTATCTAGGCCTAGAGCATTAGGCAATGCTTAGAGCCACATAAATAAATGGATTGCCCATAGATGATGATTGTTTGTGCATCTGCCCATTGATAATAAATTATGATGAGCTATTGATTATATTAGGAAAGGCCAAGTTTTGCAAAGAAGTTGATAGACTATAGGCATTGGATATAATTTTTTCTTAGGTGCTTGTTATGCCCACAAAGTGTTGACTTCACTGTTAGGCTCAACTACAAAGATAATTGATATAGCCTACTACTTAAATATAACTGATTTGGGGACATTTTTTACATTAGATAAGTAACTCCACATTTTTTTCTTTAGTACAAAATGTATTTGTCTAACTCAAGTGAATTCATGTAATCATAGTATTCAGATGGAATGATAATGGTTGCCCCTTAGAAGTACCAGGTTTTTAAGAAACCCAAACAACCCCCCTTTTAAAAATTAAGCTATTTTCATGATATTCAATGTCTTTAGCACTGATCCCTAATGGTATGAATCAGTTCTTTCCTAAGAGGGCTTTGTGCCAACTCTTTGTGACAGTGATCATAGCTCTCTGTCCTATCTCCCTCTTTCTCTGTTTCACCAATGCGTGACAATAGGCATCCATCATTCTCTTGATTATCTGAAAGTTAATTGTTAGACAAACTTTTCTGTGTGGCTATAGATATAGATATCTTCTAGGAGGTTTTGCTTCATTCCATGGCTTGATGAAATCAACATAATTTTATCCACAAAGAGCATATGGAGGACCTTACTATCCATGGTGAATTCATCTTCAATTTGGATTCTGAATTGGATTTCCTCTATGGCAATGATGAAAACATCTGGTGAGCATATGCCTCCCTGATTTATACCTCACTTGATATTTATTATCCATGGGTCATCAAACAAGGTTATCTCTGTTGTAATATCTTTTAAGGATTCATGAATGCTTTCTGGTACGCATGGGGGACATCTGCTTGGAAAAAGCCTTCAAGGTGTCATTTTGTTCTACTAAATAAAATAATCAATGACAACAAAGCA
This sequence comes from Phalanger gymnotis, assembly GCA_028646595.1. Classification (NCBI taxonomy): domain Eukaryota; kingdom Metazoa; phylum Chordata; class Mammalia; order Diprotodontia; family Phalangeridae; genus Phalanger; species Phalanger gymnotis. Next base: position 110,221,903 of record CM053622.1, read on the forward strand.
GAGTTAATCTTGAAGCTACTGTATCTTTTAGTCAATTTTATGATATTAAATATGTAATTTTGAGTTGCTTGTGAAAGCTTGTCTTCTTCCTATTAAGACCTTTATTAAAGATGTCCTTCATATATGGGTAAATGATTACCATAAAACTTTTGCATAGATGGAAAAGTAATACAGATTTTTATTTGTTTTTTTTCTCTTTGTTGTCTTTGCACTTTCATCCTTAAATGTTTTTGAAGTGATTTTTCTTAACTATTTCTCTTGATAAGTTTTCTTCAGTTTTGTGTTAGCTTTAGCCACTCATCTCTGTTTTATTGAGTGATACTGCTCATCATCATCTATCAACCAATGTCCAGAAAAAAAGCCTGGCATATAGGAGATAATTAATGCAAAAGAAAATGCCTCAGTTCATTAGTAGGAATGTTCACTAGCAGGATTTTACATAAAGGCTTATATTCTAAACGAGCATTATCTTTATTTGAAATTTGTCAAGTAAGTCAAATATTGCTGACCAATTTACTTTTTAGAATCATAATGTCAGTTTGTGTAAGTGGATTAAACTTCCATGTGGAATTGTTAAAATTGATATCTATGTCCTTTCTTCTGTCTATTATTTATTAATATCACAAGCTTATTTGAATAGGTCAGAATTCAGTATTTTCAATTGTGCAGCACATCTTTTTGTTCAGATTTTTATTTCTTGTAGGATTATGCTAATTTTGATCTTTGTTTCAATAAACTGTATAAATAGTTGATTCTAGAATGACTGCTACATTAGTAATGAGTCATTTCCTGTCTTTAAAAATATATTACATTTTGTATAACCTGAACCAGATTGCTTACTGTCTCAGGGAGTGAAGAGAGGTGGGAGGTAGAGAAAGAATTTGGAATCCAAAATTTATTTTAAAAAAGAATGCTAGGATTATTTTTTACATTTAATTGGGGAAAATAAAATATTATTGAAATGTATTACATTCCATGATTGTGAATTCATTATTAATGCTCTTATTGTCCAATGGCTACCAATTCATTTCTCAAAAAAAGTATTCTTGTATGGTTTAAAGCTTTTGTGTAAGTTACATGTTTTTGGGCTCCCTCATTTATTTTTTTCCAATTGAATTCAACAACTATTTATTGTGTCTACCTCTTGCAAAGCACTGTCTTAAACCACTGAAGATACAAAGACAGAATGAAAAACAGTCCCTGCCCTCAACGAGTTTACTATCTGCTCAGAGGTTACAGCATGTAACATATGAACAAGTATATTCATGACAGTTTGAGGAGGAGAAAACTCTAAAAAATAAGAGAACTCTAAAGAAAAACTTTTTAAAGAGGAGAGAGGACTCTAAAATTAAAGGGATCAGTGAAGACTTCCAATGGCAATGCAGAGCTTAGCTTTGAAGGCAGCAGCCCTTTCTGTGAGGCTGAGTGAGGAAAAAAGCAGACTGAAAGAATGGGAATGTGCAAAAAAAAAAAAGCACAGAGGCAGGAATATCATGTCTGTAGAAGAGCAACTAGGTTAGTCTGGCTTGACTGTAAAGTGCATAAGAGGAACGATTTACAACAATCTGGAAAGGTAGCCTTTCCATTTAAAGCCTGGGAATGGCTTTTAATGCCAATTAAATGATGATGATAATGATGATAAAATGATAATGCTGAATCATTTTAAAAATTATTTATTAAGCATTTAGTACATGCTTTTCACTGTGCTGAGTGTTTGGGGGAAAAAATCAATGTTCCCTTCCAAAATATGAAATAAAAACAAATTCAAACCCCAAACCAAACCAAAACAGCTCCTGCTTTCAAGGAGCTTATAGTCTAATACAGATAAACAACATGCAGAATACTGTGTACAAACAAGAATGCATACAGGATAAGTTAAGAAATTTATATTTTATTCTAGAGGCAATAGGGAGCTCTTGTATGTTCTTGAATAAGTGATATGGTGCCCTTATTTTGCAATAAAAAAAACTTCAGTGGCTCTATTATACTTCTAGGATAAAATAAAAATTCCTCAATCTGACACTTAAGGCCCATCACAATCCAGCCTGCTTCTCCAAGCTTATTTCTCTATGCTTTCATTTTGGCACTCAACATTCCAGTCAAGCTGTTCCTTGAACTCATCATTTTATGCCCTTGTCCCCGCTGTCCCTCTGGCCTGAAGTGTATTCCCTCCTCACTTCTGCCTCTCAGAATCTCCACCTTCATTCAAGGTGTGATTCAGATTATAGATTTAGATCTAGAAGAGATTTTATGGGCCATTGAGTCTTATTGTCTTATTTTACAGATAAAGAAGTGATGACTCAGGGTCCCAGACCTAGTGGGGTCTGTGTTGAGATCTGAGTCTAGGTTTCCTAACTTCAAGTTGTGACCTCTGGACTACATCAAGCTGCTTTTTCTTTAAATCTTTCCTAAAGTTGGCTAGTTGTTAGTGTTCTCATTTATCTGAATATGTGCATATGTATATATACATATATACATCTAGATCATTAGATATATAGATATAAATGTAGATCATTATACATATATTTGTGTGTGTATATGTATACACAGACATACACATCTATATATCTATATACACACTTATTTGTTGCCATCCTCACCTGTTACCTTTGCATTTTATAGTCACTAAGTATAAAAGTACATGTCAAATTTGTGGTGGAATTTCTCTTCCTCTTCAACCTCTACCACAGATGTTTGTCCAAAAAGAAATTATTATCGTGTTTATTTTTAAATGATTACCGTCCAATGAAATTCTCTTTCTTGTTGCTTTTGTACATATTAAATAATACCAACTCCACTAATAATTCTATTTGCCCCTGTAGCAACAAGTACCCTAGCATACTCAGGATGTCTTGCTAGCCCAGCTTCTTTAATCTGCTTTTCTAGGAAAGATAACTTTTTAGGGGTCAGCAATCTTCTTTAATTATATTCATTAGTTCAGGGGAAAAGTCAGAACCCTGAACATCAGGGAAAATATAAGCAGAAAAAAATACAAGCAGAGAAATTACACCAACAGGCAGGGCTCTGACTGCCTGAATCAAAGCAATATTGCTGTACCCTTTACATACACCACCGGATTGAGAAAGCCTTTACATCTGAGTAGTCAAGGGGCCTGAACATACAACTACTCAGAATCTCCACCAGAGAATCAAAAGATCCTTCTCATAAGAGAGCCCCTAAAGCAAAACCTCACCTCAGAGTATATATACACCTCTGGTTAATAGGCTCAGAGCCAGAAGGCATCAAAACCCTGGTGACTCAGTGCCTAATTAGCTTGGTATCAAAAGGTGTGAAAGCCTTCCTACAAGCAAGCCTCCCTTAAGCAAGTTGCCCTTAATTGGCTCCATGTGAGGCCTATTAATAAGTGGGGAAGATCTTATACCCTATTAACATTACAGCCCCTCTCAGGAGAACCCATTGATAAATACTCTGTTTAGCTACTACTTCATTCTTCTGAATCGGTTTATATTGAGGATGTCAAGACAGACACCATTCATTTGCTCCGATAGTAAGTCCTCTCATTGGACAAAGGTGTCACATTTAGAGTACCAACTTCTAGTTAAAGTTTATAGATGGCTTAAAAATGGCATGATTCTTGGCACCCTTTGCACCCTCATCTATGCCTTTGCTACTGTCATTGAAGAGACAGAAGGATACTAAACAGGACTGAGAGCCCTTTTAAATCTTTCTTAATTTTTCTAGCTTCTATGGACAAAGAATTAATCACCAAATAGGTGGCCTACTGAATCATAGGTCTTTCAGTATTTAGCTGAGATTGTTCTAAGAAAGTAGACTCATTCTGTTGTCCGAGCTGCCTTCAAGTTGGTCTTTTCAGAATGGTAAAACCTTTCCTCTCCACAATCATATATCAGAATAGGACAATGTAGAGGACACAACAATGAGGTAAGTGAAGAGAATAATAAAAAGAACTTAAACTTTAAGTAACTAAAATGATCAACCTTGGTCCAGGAAAAAGATTAGGAAATAGGCCTCCCTTCTTTTATTGGATGGGCATGGAATAGTGTAGACTTTGTCAATAATCTCTTCTTTCAGGACTATAAGGAAGGGGAAATTTTCATAATAATGTTAACTCAGGCATTTTCCTGTGATCATGGCCTCTCAGAATTCAGAGAAAATTTGAATTCATTTTTATATACCACTTAATACAATGTGCATTCTATGACAGGAAGAAACCACATAAGATATACAAGCAATTTATTAAAATTAAAAAAAAATTATCAGAAGGAAAGAACTTGTGAATGTTTTAGTTCTCAATGCCAGAAAAGCTACAACAAAATTAAAGTGATGTCACATACTGCATTTATTTTTATGAGGATCTTTTTTTTTGTGGTCGGAGGGTTGTGAACAGTAACAAAATATAAGACCTAGATGACTGGAATATGAAAATAAGATACATCTAACACACTTATGCAAATAATCAACATAGGGTAATTTGAACTCAATAACCTTCAATTATTCAGACATGAATTGTTAGACATTTTGAAGAAATATAAATTCATAGATGAAATTTGTTGTTGTTGTTGAATTGTTTCAACTGTGTTTAACTCTTAGTGACCCCAGTTGGGGTTTTCTTGGCAAAGATACTTGAGGTCTTTGCATTTCATTTTCTAAATGAAGAAACTGAGGCAAACAAGGTGAGGTGACTTGCCCAGGGTCACATAGCTAATAAGTGTCTGAGGCCAGATTTGAACTCAGGGAGATGAATCTTCCTGACTCCAGGCCCAAAACTCTATCTACTGCCCTATCTAGCTGCCCAGATGAAACTAGCCTAATAATATTATAATATAGGAAATATTTTAGTGGATAGATAAGAATGATTTTAATTAATATATCAATGTACCATGCTACTATACTGTTTATCTTGCTTGGTACATGCACAGCAATTACATTCTTATAGTATGCAAACTGTCCTAAATGCTAGAAAAAGAATTTGTTCTCCTATAAATATATAAATTCTCCTTGCAATTCTGCCATATAATTTATTTAAATAATCATTTTCATATTGAAAAAGCTAAACCTCATCCAGCCTCTCTTAAAATTATTATAAATCCTAAATTGGTTGAGGACAAATGAACAAGTTTAATTAGAGATTTTTCAAATGTTACCCAAAACATTCATTTTTTTTTAAAGCTCAGGAACTGATTTTAAAAAATGAAAGGACCATATCAGATGAACTTTTTATAACTGAAAATAACTTTGTTATAGAAAATATTATTGAAATGTCCACTATTTTCTTTGTTCTAAATGGAAATATTAGCAACACTATATCCATAAAAAGCCAGCATAATGGTCTTTGTGCTGGAGAAAGGGAAAACAGATCATGACTTCGGTTATTCTTTGGCCACCAGGCCACCAAGTACTTCCTGAACAATTTTATTCAGGAGTTAATAGGAGTTCGTCTTCTTAATAACATTTAATTATCTTTAACTGACAGATCTGTCAAATAACTTTCCTCCTAAAAATTTCATAAATTAGTGCAAGTGTTATCAAGTAAAGAAACTGAGGCTTTGTGGAAAGTAAATAGACTATCAATGTGTAGTCGACTAAGAGGCAGAGCTTAGATTTTAACCCAGGCCTTCTGATTTTTTAAAGTCCAATGAGTAGTATTTCCACCTTTTGGGACTTTCTCTCCAAAGGAGTGAAAGTGCCTGTTTATAGAGTTGAGCAACTATTCCAGTCCTGAAGACTGTACGGCAGCTTAGATATCTTTGGAAAAAAAATCTTTGTGAGACAATTATAGAGGAAAGATACATTAGAAAGTATGTTTGTCCATGCCCATAATCAAGGTAACTTAATATTATTTCTTCACTCTTATAATGAGGAATTCAACCAGATCAGAAGTGGGCTTTTTATATTTAATTTTTACTTTATTTTTTCTCAATCACATGTAAATAAAATGTTGACATTTTAAAAAAATCTTGACTTCCAAATTCTTTCTCTTTCTCTCCCCTCCTCATCCTTGAGAAGACAAGCAATTTGATATAGATTATACATGTGAAATCATGTAAAATGTTTCCATATTAACTATGTTGCAAAAGAAAGCACAGAGAAAAAAACTCATAATGATAATTAAAGTTTTTTTTTTAAAAAAAGGTATGCTTCAATATGCACTGAGAATCCTTAAGTTCTTTCTCTGGCAGTGGATAGCATTTTTCATTATAAGTCATCAGAATAGTTTTACATCATTGTATTGTTGAGAATAGCTAATCATTTCCAATTAATCATCACAGAATATTGCTATTACTATCAACAATGCTCTCCTGGTTCTGCTCATTTCACTTTGCATCAGTTCATGTAAGTTTTCCCAGATTTTTTTGAAAGCATCCTGTTCATCATTTCTTATACATAATAGCATTCCATCACAATCATATACCACAACTTCTTCAGTCATTCCCCAACTGGTGGGCATTCTCTCAATTTCCAATTCTTTGCCATCACAAAAAAAAACTGCTATAAATATTTTTGCATGTATCTCTTTGGGATACAGACCTAGTAGTGGTATTGCTGGGTCAACAAGTTTGCAAAGTTTTATAGCACTTCGGGCATGGTTCAAAATTGCTCCCCACAGTGGTTGGATCAGTTCACAACTCCAAATACCAGAGGTATTAAACATGCCTCCCTGACATGTGGCCAAAAATCCCAAGTACTGCCATTGGTGGCTCCATTTCTATTTGAGTTTGACATCACTAGACTAGACCTCTAGGGTCCTTTCTAGCATTAAATTCAAAGATCTTATTATAATATCAGTCTCTGTAATAATTCCTGACATTTTGTATATTTAGTCTATCAGCCCCAGGAGCTGAGAAAGAAGAAGAGAAATAAGCATTTATTAAATGCCTATTATGTGCTAAACACTGCACTAAGTGATTTTCAAATATTTCATTTCATTCTCACAACAACCCTCAGAGGTACATGCTTGTTATTATCCCCATTTCACAGTTGAGGAAACCAAGGCAGGTAGATATTAAGTGACTTGCCAAGTAACAACTAATAACTGTCTGAGGTAGGATTTGAACTTAGGTTTTCCTGATTTCAGGCCTTGTGCTTCTACTATAGCACCTAGCTGACTCTGTAAAATGAAATAATGTTTATAAAGTACTTTACAATCCTTAAAGGACTACGTAAACATCAAGTAGGATTATCATTATCAGTATTATGCTATGCTATCTACCCTGCAGAGATTATGCAATACATGAATCAAGAGCTCTCAAGCCACATGTTATGAATAGCATTAATTAAAGACTGATATTTATATTGGGCTTTAATATTTGCAAAGTACTTTATATTTGCTACCTAATTTGAGTCTCACAAATAAATTTCAGAAGCTAGTATGATGTGCATTTTAAAGATGGAGAAACTGAGGTTCAGAGCTGAATATTTAAGTAGTCTTGGGGGTGGAATTAAAAATCAGGGAATTGACCTGAATCCAGGGCTAGATAAAGGCACAATGGGGAGGAAGTGTGGTATAATGGAAAAAGAGTAAGAGGACCTGGGTTCAAATCTCAATTCTGGGGAAGATTTAGATTCATACTTACCTATGCGATTTTGAGCCAGTCACTTAATGTCCCTGGGCCACAGCTTCCTCAAATATAACATGAGAGGGTTGTAACAAATGGTCTGTTCAGACCCTTCCAGCTCTAGATTCATGATCATCGCTGGGGAAGGGAAGAGAATAAACATTTATATAGCACCTACCATGTGCCAGGGACAATGTTAAGCACTTTCTGTATTATTTCATTTGATTCTTACAATAACCTTGAGAAGTGGGCACTATCATGTTCCCTATTGAGGAAATTGAGGCAGATGGAGGATAAGTGAGCAGGCCAAGGTCTCACAGCCAATAACTGTCCAAAGTTAGATTTGAATTGAGGCCTTCTTGACTCCAGGCCCAGTGCTCAATCCACTGTACCACGTATATTATTATACTTCCTCTCCAAAATATGATAGCCAATGGTTATATAACAATCTTAACGTTTGCGAAGTACTTTACGACAATAGCTCAATTATCACCATGGCCCCAGGAAAACAGCGCTATTGGTAATTTCTTTTACAGATGAAGACAAATGATTTAAAAAAAAATTCTTCAGCCCATATGGATACAGATTTGATTTCAGATTTTCTCCTGGTCCATTATAAATGTCCCCATGGGTGGAAATTTAGTCCATTTAGTTGACACTAGTCACAAAGTACTATCGGAGGGTTTTTCATGACTTCCAGGGACAAATTTTGCCATGACACTTTATCTAACCCGCTGCCAAATAGCGGTGTTTAGAGTCATTATATGTAGTGCCAAGAAGTATACTTTTAGTAATCTTACAAATTTATCACACTGCCTGATCTCAGGAGAAACAGGGTCTATAAGGGATCATACTACGGCCTGTGCTTGGTTCTCACCTGTTTTCAGAAATGTAACATTCTAGTTCAGGGCTCCATGTCCTTTTCTGCTTCATGAGAGAGGAAAGCAATGGTTTTATCCTCACATTTATGTCTCAAAGTCATCTTAATTGCAGGTATGTTAAGGTTCCAGGATACAGACCAGATTCCATTGTTAGTATGATATAGCAGACTTATACCATCTGTAATTTCTCAATTTGACATTATAGCATTGTAAATATGACTCATAAGGAACATTTAAGCTCCTCTCCTAGTCAAGTGCAAAATACATAGCTGACACTTAAGAAATGTTTGTTGCTTGTTTGCTACGTTCTTTGATAATGCATAAACACTTTCCTCTTTTTTTTAAAAAAAATTACAAATGTGGAAACTGATCCCTCGAAAGATTAAGTGACTTGCTCAAATCACACAGCTTGTAAATACATGAGCCAGGATTGGAATATGTGTTTTCTCACTGAGACCATAGTATTCTTTTCTATCCTCTCCAGAAAGTTGGGTAGCAGTAAGTCATGACGCCAGCAGGCCAGCTGTAAAACTTCTCTAGACAAAATGAGTTCCTAAAAATTATAATAAGATTCAAATGTGTTAGCTCTGAAGGATAAAAGCACTAATACTGAACTGCTATACCTCTTGGTAGTACACAGGATGACCTTTCATATTCATGGTCTCTATTCCCAAGGAGTATAAAAACCAGTCACTCTACTAAAACTTGGAAATTATATTTACTTCTGCAGCCTACCAGAGCACTACTTTGTGCCTTGGAATGATGAAAGTATTCCCTTGTCCATTTTTTTTAGTCTTGGAAGTAGCTTTCTGGCTCACAACTCCAATGTTTATTGTAATGATGTTTTCTTGACTGGACTTGTGGTTCCATTGGTGCAGATGACTTCTCGTGGGGAACTCCCTTCACCAATGAAGATAAGCATCCTCTTTGCAACTTATAGTCTTTGACAGTTGTCTGGGAACACTGAGATGTTAAAAGATTTGTTCAGGGTCACATTGGCAAAGTATGTAAAAGGTAGGACTTGTTCCCAGATTTTCCAGATTTAAAAAGTGTTACATGGATTTTGTGTAATTTAATGTAGCTACCAAAGTTAGATTGAGCAAGTCATGAAACACCTAGGATTTCTGTCCATGAAGCATTGACAGTAGACTGTTTCCAAGTAGAGTGTTTACTAAAATTAAAAAAAAAGATGTCCTATTCATGATTAATTCCATACAAAGGCAGCTTTGATTATTTAACTGGAAACACTGTCCAAATTGTTTTCATCTGCTTCAAAGTAGCACTACAAACCAGAATCACCTTAGAAGATAAACAAGACAGCTTTGTTGTCTAGCTGAAGACTTTGTACTTTTATTTCAACCTTTTTTTACCCACTAATTGGAAAGGTTACTTTTAGAACTCTGTTATTTAATTTCTATTGGTCACAGAAGAAAAAAAAATCATATATTGCCATGTAATTAAGAACAGGCACATTAAACAAAATCCCCAAACAACAGATATGCCTTAAAATTTGCTTTCCTCTCACTACCCTTTCATCCCAAATGTATCGCTTGAGCATAGGATTTGGAGTAAGATTTACTTGGATAAGTCATTTCAATCTATCTAGGTATTAGTACACTCATTGATAAATCAAGTAAAGTATCAAGATCTTTATTTTCCCATAGAGCTCTAAAGGGCTATAATTTCACTCTAAGCACAAGAGCAGTAGTAGACTGTATCGAGATAGTGCAATGTAGTGAATAAGATTAATTGATTAATTAGGACAGAGTCAGTAAGAACTAGATAAAAATTCTATCTCTGAAACTATTTGTTAGACTGTGTAAAACACCTCTTCCTTACTCATAGATACGTAGCCATGTCTATTGATGGAGAGAGTTCTTACATTGGGAGATGGGAGACATTCCCTTCACATAATTGCACAACATAGTGGTAAGGACTTTGGAGTTGTTATAAGACCATCTGGATTTGAATCCAGATTCTGACTCCGTCTGACAGTAGCTGACATATTACCTCTTTGAACTTTAATTTTTTTATTTATAAGGTAGGAATAATAATATTTAGATGGCTTACCTCACAGGATGGTTGAGAGGAAAATAACTTATAAACCCCAAAGTGTTATGTGAATGTAAAAGTATTATGAAGGAATAAGATACGTACAGTTTGGTGATACCTTTCTCTGGTTAGATAGAAAGATTACCTATTTGCCTCGAGGGTGGAATTTCCTTTTTCACTTTCATCTTCTGAACTTGAACGCCTGCTGGCCCTTTCAGTGCTAAGTAATAAGATACCTCTTCTTTTCCTTCATTTGCACCTCGTTTTAGAGCAGCTAGAAACAAATGGGTTCAATAAGATCAAACCAGAAGCTATTGCATTAGGTTAATTCTTTTTTTTCCCCAAGGGGCAGAACTGGGAGCAGTGGGTAGATGTTGTGAATGATCAGTTTACGCTGGGCATAAGGAAAAATTTTCTTAACAATTGGAGCTATCAAAATTGGATTAGGCAGCCGTGGGAGGTGGGTCCCCCCTTCACTAGGGGTCTTCAAGCAAAGGCTGGGCACGGTGAGGTGTCTTTTTCATCTGTTGATTTGGACACTGAGTTCCTTTCCAACTCTATTCTACTGTGATTCTACATGAGTAAGGCTTTCTTCTTCAAAGGCCTTGTACTTCCCAAACAAATCACAATCACCGGAGGAGTTCACTTCATTTGGATTAATTTTCAGGTCCAAATTGCTTCAGTGTTTTCTTGCAAGCCCATTGCCTCATGTAGAGGTCAGTGGGTATCTTTGGTTTAATACTGTGGCAGAGTTCAGGCTTAAGCTTCAGTTCATCAACCCTCACTATGACTTAATGAGCATCCTTGCTGCCATGTGGTACACAAAGAACCGAAGTTCTCAACAGTGTTGAAGAGGCAAAAATAAAACAAAGCAGCCAACAAACAGAAACAAAAGACACCAAACCAACAAGAAGCGAAAGTGGCTAAAGCTACTTTGGGCACTTAATCATTTTGTAGACAACCCCTGGGTAAATCATTTCATCTGTATGGGAGCTTTCTGAAGCATCGTGGAACAAATTTGAGGATATCCTCATAGCAACAAATGCCAAGGTTAGGCCGGTTTAAGGTCTCTAGGACTGATGTTTACAATTAGAAAATTAAACTCGAACAACTTCTTTTCTTAAAGCTTCTACTTTGTGTGAAGAAGTGTTCCAGAGTTCCTCTTACAGTGCTCTTTAGAAGATGTAACATCATTAATCCAACCTGTGACAACACTGGCAGATTTATTCTGACAAGGGGAAGAGTGATATAGTGGGTGGGAGTGCCAGTGAAAACCAATTATCATCATCCATCTTGACAGGCCATGAATGAGCTATCTAGGACTCACCCTCTTCTTCTAAGATAGATATTTGTGTGGTTCTGATTTGGGATGTTCTGAGCTGGATCTTTTAAATAACAAATTCAGATGTGGTGATTGTTATATAAGCCCTCCAAGTGGGTCAACCTGAATCATCCTTTGAAGATAGCTCCATTATGAAATGAATCAATTGTTTCCTGGAACCAGACCAATGAAAAGAACCACCCTAAACTCTAATACACTCTTACCATGCATTTCCATTTGTTTGAATCAGGGCAGCCCAGGAAGAGAATTAATAATGATAATGGGTTCTGTTAAAGCACCTTTCAATCAAGGATATGAAAATGCATTAGAAACATTAATTAAGCCACACACCACCCTATGTAGCACATAAATATCATGTTTGTCAATTTTCAAGATGTTATAGGGACGACAACCAATTTTAAAAGGTCAACAAGAGTCTTGTTTTGAAGATTCATTTCTGAATATAGGACGATTTCTTCTTGTATTAAAAACATGTGGCAGAAATAGAACCATGGTTGCATACCCAGCAGGTAGTGAATAAACAGCATCCCCAAAGGGTCTCAGACTGAATGCTGGCACTCTAGAGTAAAGTTCTGCTAATTATTCTTGTGTTGGTAGGCCACTGTCCCACAGTTGACTTCATTAATACAATTCCTTGTTACCCAATTGTTGGTTCAATGAAAAGAGTGCTGTATTTGGAATTAGTTCTTGGTTCAAATCCTGACCCTGCCACTTTCTATATTTGTAAACTTGAGCAAATCACTTTATCTCTCTGGGCCACAGTTTCCTCATCAGTAAAAGGAAGAGGCTGGACTAGCTAGCTGATCATATCATCCCTTTTGGTTTTAAAGTAATAGTTCTTATTATGTCAGTATTTTATAACTAAAGTGATTAATATCTTTCTTAATTTGGGAGGTAATTCCCTTCTTTTGATGTATATAAAATTGATTTCTTTTCCAGAATCTAGTCATTATGTCAAGCATAATCTCTTCTATTCCTTTCAGTTCAAGTCAATCAGGTCAACAAGCAATAATTATTTTTTTAATTAATTAATTAATTTTTAGTTTACAACATTCAGTTCCACGAGCTTTCAAGTTTTAATTTTCTTCCCCTCCCTCTGCCCTCCCCAAGACAGTATGCAATCTTATATAGGCTCCACATATACACTCATATTAAACATATTTTCATATTAGTCATGTTGTAAAGAAGAATTATAACCAATGGAATGAACCATGAGAAAGAAGAAATGAAACAAAACAAAAGAGAGAGAGAGAGAGCAAATAGTATTCTTCGATCTGCATTCAGACTTCATAATTTTTCTCTGGATTTGGAAAGCATTTTCCACCATGAGACTTTTGGAGTTGTCTTAGAACCTTGCATTGCTGAGAAGAGTCATGTCTATCAAAGTGAGTCATCACACAATGTGGCTGTTACTGTGCACAGTGTTCTCCTGGTTCTGCTCACTTCACTTGGCATCAGTTCATATAAGTCTTTCCAGGTTTTTCTGAAGTCCACCTGTTCATCATTTCTTTTAGCACAATAGTATTCCATTACATTCATATACCACAATTTGTTCAGCCATTCCCCAACTGATGAGAATCCCCTCAATTACCAATTGTTTGCCACCACAAAAAGAGCTGCTATAAAAATTTTTTGTGCATATGAGTCCTTTTCCCATTTGTGTGATCTCTTTGGGATATAGCCCGAGAAGCGGTATTGCTGGGTCAAAGGGTATGCACATTTTTATAGCCCTTTGGGCATAGTTCCAAATTGATCTCCAGAATGATTGGATCAGTTCACAACTCCACCAACAATGCATTAGTGTTCTAATTTTCCCATGTCCTCTCCAGCATTTATAATTTTCTTGTTTTCAACAAGCAGTGATTAAGAATTGCTTATAAGCCCTGGCACATTGCTGAGTGATTGAGATAAAAAGAAAATTTTAAAAAAAGTCCCTGCTCTCAAGGAGCCCCTCCCTCCCCCTGATCCAATGGAGGAAACAATACACAAACAAGTGTGTACAAATGAGATATAAATAGGACAAATTGGAGATAATCAACAAAGGGAAGACATCAGCATTAAGGGAGAGAACAGGGAAGACTTGTAGAAGTTGGGATTTTACTTGGGACTCTGCTATATACATTTATCTTTGCCTCTTTTACCCACTCCAGATTTTTTTTTATTCTTTAAGGTGTCCTTTCTGTACTCAAACTTACATATCTGAGCCATTTTCTCTTCCCTAAAAACACAAGGCTTTCCCAATGTTTTCACTCTGTAAAGAAGGATCTGGAAGGCAGCTAGGTGGTACAGTGAGTAGAGCACTGGCCCTGGAGTCAGGAGGACCTGAGTTCATTCAAATCCAGCCTCAGACACTTGACACTTACTAGCTGTGTGACTTTGGGCAAGTCACTTAACCCCAACTTGCTCACCTCCCCCCTCCAAAAGAAGGAGGCCTGTATTCATTGAGTAATTATTTTGAATGTATTTCATGTTGTATCACCATAGCTTGACATTGTACACACGTAGAGATAGAAAGTTCCATTAGATATTGAAAACACATTTTTCCGGTTATATCAAAGATGCATGCTCCACTTTTGTACAGTGGAAATGACATTGTATTTGGAGTCAGAAGATAACTAGATTTAAATCCATTTATATCACTTAATAGTTTTGTGGCCATGAGCAAGATACTTGAACTCTTTGCATCTTAGTTTCCACATGAGTAAAAAAGAAACAACTTTTGTAGTCATCTTCATTGTGGCATGTTGTGAGAATGAAAATAGATGATGGGTGTAAAGCACTTTATAAAGCATAAAGAGCTATAAAGATGTCAGCTCTTGTTGCTGTTGTTGATTAATTAACATCCTCTGTTTTATAATATTTCTAGCATTTTAAAAATGAGAAAATGATGTGCTGCCTTCTCAAGGGAAACTATTGCAAAGATGTGTAGATTTGGAGTTTTGTTGGTCTTTCAGAAGGTTACAATTCTATTTTTAAAAAGATGGACTAAACAGAGATTAAACTAAAGCTTTTTTCCCTAGATGCTGATAACAAAGTGGGATCTTTCTGTAATGATATTTTTTCCTCTTTCCCTGTATCTCACGATGCTCTATTAGCTTTATACTATAACACCCCATGTTCATTTCTAATTTTTTACTTAGATCCAGGATGGTTTTCTGAGGTTTTATTCATCTCCCCAGGCCTCCTTCCATCACTGTCACACTCCCCTCTTACTTTCTGAGAAATTTGAATACTCAAAGGTCATCAAAATCCTTTGAGACCTCAAAATACAGACATATTCTTTAGGAGAAAGGTTACCCTAGTATGACGGCACCCAAAAGAATAAATTGTCTATAGCAGCCCTCCTTTCCAACTTAAACAGACTAGATGTTTAATTCTGGAGCTAGATGATATGGAAACACCTTTCATGAATTCTTTGTTGAAGGAAGCTTTTCCTGGTTTTTCACCATTCCAGGCCTTATCGAAAACAGGAGAGGAGATGGCTGCCATCTCAATGCACTAGTATAGTTTTGGAAGGTATGTAATTTCATCAGTCCAAGATGGAAAAAGTAAGAGTTGGATAATGTATATATCACATCTGGTTTTCTTATTAAAACGCACTGCTCACCCTCAGAGCTCTTATGAGTCTACATAACTGAAATTTTGTGTTTTGATTGCTTTTGGGTTACATATATTAGGATGTTGGCTGGTTCTTTGGATTTCTTTTTGCCTTAATTTCATTTAGTCAGCTTTGTGTTTTTGTCTTCCAAGGGATTTCAGATTTTCAATATTGGAAATTATTATTTTCTGGAAATGCAAGAATATGGCAGGATCCAAACTGCCAAATACTATAGCTAGTTGTGTTTTCTCCATATATGAAAATTTCCATCACCCATATGTGACCTGATTCATATATGAACTTACTTTCAAAAAACAAAGACCTCCTTTTTCTTTCTGAAACACTTGGAAAATCTTGCAACTTCTCAAGTATGAAATTAATTCTTAAGGAACACTGTATTTATTGTGGGTTACTGATTAAAGGGGGACCTAGGAATGGATCTCAAAACCAAGGATTAATTTTTTACTTAATGTATAATTTATAATCAGCTTGTTTCTAACAATATGCCCTCTGGAGTCCCAAGAAGAAAGAATGCCTATCCAGTGCATTTCTGGACTCATTTGTGAGAGATCAGTTATATTGGGATAGACAGAGATCTTCAGCTTATCCTTTAGGCTCCCCAAGTTCCCTACCTACATTTATTTATGAAATTGCTGTAGAGAAGGATTACTAGAAGAGACAGAAGTATATTAGATGAGAGAGAGGAGATGGAGACAGATTCTCTCCTCTCACAGAACTCAGTATTTCAAGAAATCTACGATCTCATCAAAGTGCAGATTATAACCCATCCACATTTATTTCTGTACAATTCTTAACCGTACCTTCCCTATATGTTCTAAAATATTTATAGCAGCTCTCTTTGTGATGGCAAAGAACTGGAAATTGCAGGGATGCCTGTCAATTCAGGAATGGCTGAACAAGTTATGGTATATGATGGTGATGGAATACTATTATGCTATAAGAAATGGTGACTCTATGATCTTAGAAAAACATGAGGGGCAGCTAGGTGGCACAGTGGGTAGAGCACTGGCCCTGGAGCTAGGAGGACCTGAGTTTAAATTTGGTCTCAGACACGTAATAACTGTGTGACCCTGGGCAAGTCACTTAACCCTGATTGCCTTGCCCCCCCAAAAAAGATAAAAAAGAAAAACATGGATGGACTTACATGAAATAAGGAAGAGCGAAATGAGCAGAACCAAGAGAATACTGTATATGGTCATAACAATATTGTTTTAAGAATAACTTTGAGTGACTAAGTAATTTTCACCATTACAAATACCCAAATTAACTACAAAGGACCTATGAAGGAAGACACTATCTGCATACAGAGAAAGAACTGATAAATAGAAGTATCTCTCTCTCACTCTCTTTATATATATGTATATATATATATATATACATATATATATACACACACATACACACACACACACTTGTGTCTAATGATAGTGATCTCTAGGGTGGGGGGGAAAAGAAAAAAAAGAAATTTGCTTGATAATTATATATTTAAAAAGAATGGCAAATTGTACATAATAGATTTGCAGTTTTATGTGTAATCACCTTTTTTATATTATGTTATGGAAATGCTTATATTATTCTAGAAATTAAAAATAAAATGAATAAAACAAAAAAACCTTCCCATAAATTGTCCTTTGGGGGTCTATCCAACATGGCAGGGGACTTCCTCTAGGAATTTTGACATTACATTAAATTTTCCTTGCCCAATCCTACATAAATCAAAATAGAAGAAACTTAATTACCACCCTCTTTTCCTCTGTATATTGGCTTACATAATTTTTTTTTTCCTGTCAGACATGATTTCGTTTAGAAACTTCTGATAAGGCACTTTCTCTATCAATGTCAACTGGTTACTTCTCTGAAGCTTATAGTCTTAGAGACTTAAATGAGACAATGAGAGGTTAAGCGACTTACTTAGTATCTGTCAGAAGCAGTGTTTGGCTCTAGGTATTCCAGGCTAGCTCTTTATCTGTTATACCACATTATCTCTACAGTAATTTCACAACAAGATTGTTCTCTTCCCTTATTATGACATCTGATTCTGTGATTTGTCCCTACTTCCCCACTTTGTTTCCTATAGTATTGCTTCACTTGCTACCATATTCTGCCTTGATCTCAGGGTTTGCTATTTTTGATTATAGAATCTCAAATTTGGATGGAACCTCAGTGTACTTCTAATCCCACTTGAACAAAAACACTCCTCTATTACATATCTGACAATCAAGTGACCATGCAGCTTTTGCTAGAAGATATTTCATGAAAGGACTATATTACCTTCTGAGGCAGTCTATTATACTATTGGATATCTCTACTTGTTATAAAGAATACTCTTACTCCAACCCTAGATTTGTCTTTCTTCAATTTCATCCATTGCTCCTAGTTGTGTTTGGCACTCTAAGGCTAAACAGAATAGGTATGCTCTATCTTCCATGTGATGGTCAAGAAAATATCTGAAGACAGTTATCATATTCCCCCTAAGTCTTCTCTTATTTTATCTAAATGTCTCTTAAACTGATCATGATTAAATATAAACTTTCAAAAGAAAATTTACCTTTTCCCCATGCTTTTTCCAACTTTCAAATTAGTTGTTTCTTTCTACACTACCACCATTAAAACTCTCTCACATGTTCAAAACATCTAAGGCTGTCTTGGATAGTTTCCTCTCTCATCTCTCATGTCTAAACACCCAATTACACACACACACATACACACACACACTCACACACACACACATATTTGCAACATCTTGTATCAATCCATTTTCATTCAATCATGTAGAAATGTGAACTAGAAGATAATACAGTGATATGGATTCATAACTGGCTAGATTGCCGGATATAAAATGTATTTGTCAATGTTTCAATGTCTACATAGCAAGAGGTCTCCAGTGTCCCCAGGGATCTTCACGTGAACCTGTGCTGTTTAAACTTTTTATCATTGACTTGGATAAAGGCATAGATTACATGTTTGTCAAATTTGCAGATGGCTAATACACTGGAGGATAAGAGTCAAGATCTAAAAAGATCTTTATAGACTAGATTACTAAGGCTAAATTTAATAATATGAAGGTCAATAGAGAAAAAATGTCAAATTTTTATACTTGGATACAAAAATCTGTTTAATAAGTATATGATGGGGGGTGATATGGATTGCTGACAATCCTGAAAAGTACCCAGGGTTTTTTAGAGAATTAGAAACTCAAAATGGAAACTCAAAAAGCAACATAATGTGGCATTCCCTAAAACAAACATGGTCTTTGGCTGCATTAAAAGGGACATAGCTCCCAGAAATAAGGAGATGATAGGTCCACTTTGTTCTATTTTCATTAGACCTCCTCTGGGGTTCTGTCTTCATTTCTGAGCAGCATCACAGTTCAAGAAGGCCATTCGCAAGCTGGAATGTGTTTGGAGGTGGGCAACTAGGAGAGTGAAGAGAACTGAGGCCTTGACATGTGAGGATTTGTTGAGGGGAGAAATGATAGCTGTGTCCAAATACTTGAAAAGCTGTTGCATTGAGGAAGGATTAAATTTGTTCTAGTTGTCCTATAAATAAAGCTATGAATTGGTAGAAGTTTCAAAGAGGCCAATTTGGATGTGATATCAAGAAAAAAATAATTTCCTAACGGAATTTTCCTAAAGAACAAAGGGCTGCCTTGACAGAATATGCATTCCTTCTTGGACAACTTCAAGTAGAGACAGACCAACTACTTTTCAGTGATATTATAACAGTAAATGATTTGGTGTATGGGTTTGAAATTCAATTCTTGGCTATTGAAGTTCCTTCCAACTCAATTTTTGTGATTCTCAATGCAATTTATGCAAGAAATTACATATAATAAGGTAATTAATTGCTAAATTTATGAAGTTGTGCTTCTTTTGAGGGTGATAATTGTTTTATTTTTGTCTTTGTATCCCCAATACTACCACTGCACCTGGTGCTTAGTTAGTGCTTAATATTTGCAGATTGATTGACCAGTTGTTCTTTTATCCATCCTTCCTTCTCACAGAATACTTTTTTGTAGCTCTTTAATTGATCTTGTTATGCCATAGTGTATATTATAACTCTCTTTTTCTTAATCTTTAACAACTTTAAGTGCTATGTTAATTTTATTTATCATCTATAAAATGAAGGCTTCCAATATTATTAATAGTAATAATAATAATGGTATTTTTCTATTTTCTGTCAACATATGATTTGAGATTTAGTGTTATTTCACACCAGCGTTTCTATGCAAATATCCAGTAAGAATGAACATTTTTAATTCCCTATATTAAATGATATTAATTATATGCTACCTAAGGGTAGAGAGTCCCTCATCTAAATTTTATGTCTTTTCCAACTCCTAACACAATGTTTTGCATATGATAGGCACTTAATAGAATGTGCTCAAAGAATGAATGAGTGAATGGTTTTTAAAGAATGATTTAAGTAGAAAGATAAGATGGCAGAATGAGTTGCTCATTGGCGCCAGTTTTAACAGTAGACAGGGATGACTTTAGAACTGATGGAAAAGAAGTGACAGGGCAAATATTTTCATCCCACAAAATTCTGTCCTTAATGGTAACAAAAATTCTTTGTGCTTACTACTAGAAAGGAAAAGATGATAAATAATAAGGAAATCATGGAATCATAGAGTTAATGATGGAAGGGACTTTAGAGGGCTTTTGGAATTCCTCATTTTGCAGAGAAAGAAACTAAGCCTGGAGAGATACAATCACTTAAGGTCCAATAGGTGTGTTGTTAAGCAAAATTGTCTCATTAGCATGGCTTTTGTTTCTTTTGAGTGGAAGTACTTTCAGCTGTTAAGTGCTAAGCCCCAGGCCCAGGGCCCTGTCAGGTGTGAAACCTGTGTGGGTGTGGATTGGTGACTTAGGAGGGGCCAGCTCGGGAACCAATGGTCTCTGGTCATTGAGGCGGGGCTTGAGAACCC